>JAGPOW010002742.1:12127439-12210152 GCA_030014935.1 Caiman crocodilus | reverse complement strand
CATCTCGAGTATCAGTGTTCCATGCTTTGAAGTGGCAGCGAGCGTTATTAAATGAGCTTTAGTTCAAGTGCCCCTACTCCCATTTTTAAGTACGGGAAAGCTGATATACAAGATGCAGGAGGCTGCTAGAAGGTGGTGATTGCCATGCTCCCGCAGGCTCAATTCACTGAGCAGCCTTCACGCTTGTGTATAGGTGCCCCTTGCTCCTTGTTCTGTCGTCTGCCACCGCTGAGAACAGTCCAGCTCCATCCTCTTTGAAACCGCCCTCCAGGTAGTAGTTAAAGGTTTCTATCAAATCCCCCCACTGTCTTCCCTTCTGCAGACTAAATAATCCCAGTTCCCAGCCCCTAACCATTTTTGTTGCCTTCTGCTGGACTTTCCAACTTGTCCACATCCTTTCTATAGTGGAGGGCCCAAACTGGACACAGTACTCCAGATGTGGTCTCACCAGTGCTGCATAGAGGGGAATAAGCACTCCCTTCAACCTGCTGGCAATGCTCCTACCAATGCAGCCCAAGATGCCATTAGCCTTCTTTGCAACAAAGGCACACTGCTGGCTCATGTTAAGCTTATTGTCCACTGTAACCCACGGGTCCTTTTCTGCAGAGCTGCTGCTCAGCCAGTTGGTCCCTAGCCTGTACCTGTGCAAGGGATTCTTTGTCCTAAGTTCAGGACTTTGCACTTGTCCTTGTTGAACCTCATGAAATGTATTTTGGCCTACTCCTCCAGCTTTTCTAGATCACTCTGAATCCTAGCCCTACCCTCCGGTAAATCTACTACATAAGATGATCCAAACTTGAGTAGCAGGTTAAGCTACGTGCCCTCCTGTGGTGCCTTCCAGCCCTGTTTCTCTTTTGACTAGTTATGAGAAGTAAAATAGATTTTTTTTTAATGTATTTCAGGTTTGATGGCTAAACCTGCATCTTAACAGTATTTAATGCATTGTTCTCCTTGTTTGGAGTCCTTTAGGGGTAGCCTTTGGGGCAAAAAGGACTGTTAATATGGGAAATGTAATTGTGTATGTATGTATGTCCCAAATACCTTGGGAAAGGATGAGCATGTTTTCTTGAGGAAAAATGTATATTGGCAACATTTTAAACTTCATGTTTTAGAAATCATTATTTCTTTGGAAAATACCTAGTACATTCTGTACAATTTCACAATTCAATTAAAGTTACATATGATATTTTATTAATAAGCTATTTTATGTACTATATATGCATATATTAGTTACAAATATGTTTGTGGTTTCTCCCTATGGGCTTCATTTTCTTCATTATTTTGTGCTATATATAGGGAAATTACTTTTTACAAGAATGATGTCCACACCTTTATTTTGTAGTTGCCGTGTGCTATTAAAGTACCACAACATACAAAAGCTCACCTGCTTAGCTGTCAATATAGCATGTAACTGATATTAAAAAAGGTTATTCTAGATTTTGGGGTCAGGAAGAGTTAAGATTTTCAAAATGACCCAAAGGATTTAGAGGCATATCTTTCATATAACATGAATTTTAGTGAATATTTTCAGTTTAATTGTTAATTATTTTTAGTTTCAGTAAGCACTTCTGGTGAATGTCCATTAGATCATTTTGGAAGTTAATGGATGACCCAACTAATGCAGATTTGAAGTGCTTGATCTGCTTTGTTGCAGATGCAGAAGATAGTCTTATCCATCTACCAGACATTTCCCCAACAATGTCTTCCCCTTGACTACTAATCTGTACCAGACACAGAATGCAGGATTTCATAGGTTTCTGCAGTTTGGATAGACTCCATCTTGCTGTTTTTGAAGACATGATCAAAAGACAGGGTCTACCTTTATATGCCTTGCCTCAGTCAAGGATTTAGTATGTCTATTTTATGGCTAGAATCTACAAAAATACATGCTGACAATTGAAAAGGAAGTTATTAATTTATTTTATTTCAAATCCTGGCAAAAGCAAAGAATGTGAGGTTGGAACCGAGTGGATGCAATCTGTTTGAAAGAATGTGAGGGTTTCCTACAGCCTGTAATAGAGAGCACTGACCTTTTCAGTGTTCTCTGTTGCAATGCCATTTCTTCAGTCCATATAAGTGAATTAAACTGTAATCAGTTTGGGGTGAGGAGAGGAATGGAATGACCAGATAATGAAAATATAAAAAACTAGAAAGGACAAAATGTAACATATTACTGTAGGTTATAGGGCACTGCACATGATGAAACATTACAACTACCTTATTCTTCTGATTAACATCATGTTCAGAACAGAAAACAGAACAGTAGTTACTCTTCATAGGCCTGGCATTGGATATGGAATAGAAAAATGACGTAAATGTATTCTGAATGCTGCATATATCTTTTCACTATTTGTTTTTATTGTGAAATTTTTAATGCCTTAAATGTCTTTCCAGCTTTCGGCAGTTGCAGTGGGAAGAAATGGAAAGAGTTGAGTATAGAAGAGGAAAATGAGCGGGCACGTCCACAGTGCAGTAACCCAAATGAAGGTGCAAAGAATGAGTGCCTAAATGAAGGACGGTGAAGGTTCAGTAGAAGAATTATTATTTCCAAAGAACTTGAGTCAGTCAGGGATGTGTCCTTGGAGGCATTTCCTTTGCCTGCATTGGAGTAGTTGGTCCCTCAGATCCATTTCCTCTGGGCCCCTGTCTTCCAGTCACTGTGGGAAGGAATCGGCTTGCAGCACGAAGGGGAAATGTCATGGGAGATACTCCGCAGTGACCGTAACAAGTCGATTGATTGAAGTGATGTGAGAACAGAGGCACAGATGGAAGAATATGGTTTCAAGTTTGGAAGAGCAGCAATTGTGACTGTTTCCTATAATGTCATTTTTAAGACTGGCCTTAATTGGCCCCAATGAAGGAGTATTTGGTCTAAGGACATAGACAGGCAAGGTTCTTTGTGTAGCTGTGATATCTTCTATAAAGCCAACTGAGTAGTTGGGAAAAAGTGATTGGCAAGCTTTCAGGTGCAGTCACCCTGCTTCCGGCACAGGGAGTTCCTGCAGGTCTGAGGCTCCAAGGACTGAGAGAAGCTAAAAGTGTCACAGGATGTCCATGAGATGTAAATAGGTGGAAATTAGGAAAACAAAAGGTAGAGCAGGGAAGGGGGGAAAGCCAAAGGTGAGTCAGGGAAACACTACAGTGGTAGTAATTCAAGGTAGAAAAGAGGCTGCCCATGAAAAAGGAAATAGCTGGAAATTAGGGAGACAATTAGGAAGACAAAGGGCAGAAAAGTAGCCTTCCCTTTGTCTTCCTAATTTTCAGCTATTTCTTTTCTCACAGGCAGCCTCTTTTCTACCTTGAATTACTACCACTGCAGAGTCTCCCTTTCTCACCACTGACTTCCCCGCTCCCTTCTCTGCTTTACCTTTTTTTACATTTTTTTACTAATTTCCACCCATTTCCATCCTCCCTGACATTGTCATGCTTTTAGCCTGTCTCATTCCTTGGAGTCTCAGAACAGCAGAGACCCCCCATGCCAGAAAAAGGATGACTGCGCCCAAAAGGTAGGTAAGAACTTTTTTCCAGCGACTCAGTTGATCTAATAAAAGATAGCACAGCTTCTTGAAGGACTTGCCCGTCAAGTAAGGGGTTTCATTTTTTATGAGCCAATTGCCAAGGGTTGAAGGTATCTTTATTCCACTTCCTTAGCACTGTTACTTCATTTGGCAAATGAAACATTTTCTTATTTCAGTGCAGTTCCCCTAGAAATCTGACAAACTCCCTTTCAGTTGCCGTTTTACAAACGAGTTGCTCAGAGTAATACCTTTCTACGCTGGTCAAGCCAGGTGCCACAAAGGCTTTTGAGAAAAGAACCGGTCCTATTTCTTTTCTGGGCTGCAGCGGGAGATGACATAATGCTAGTTTAGCTCCAGGTTCAATTACTGAACTAATAAAAGGCCACAAACAACATAGTTCAGCAGGAAGAAACAGTGCAGTTTGTTTTTTCTTCTGAGCAGCCATTCCTTCAAACACTGTAGCAAGCCAACCTTTCACTGCTAAGCAGCCTGCTTTTAATTGTCGTCTTAGACTGCCGTGGTGGCTAATAACCCTTTGACGCCTTCTACCAGTAGCACAGCCAAAGCTATCCAATTGTGCAGCTGTCTGTCATGTAATAACGTTTGCCATTAATATTCAAGAGTTGATAAACAAGTATATTAAGTCATGACATATACAGCAAAGAATACTTCCCACCTGTTTACATAATTTAACCCAAAGAACTATCTTTGAAGTGCATAGTGAACACCGCCATAAATTGTAGCTGCTTGTATACATATAATACACAAAATCCATTTTTGTACTTCGGCTTCAGAGGTTATTGAAGGGAAGGCAGGGCTCCAGATCTAAATCTGAAATAAAAGGCAGCCTAATTTCCAGATGTGTCTGATCCCCACAGCTAAGGTTTTCTATTGCCACTGTCTCCTGGCCCTGCTCTTCCACTGAGTTATTGCCAGAAAGTCTTTTTCTTTTCCCCAGTGTGCCAGCAAACTACTCTTATTGCTTATATTGTCTGTGTAAAATGGCTCTGCAGTCTAGAGATTGGACTATTCAATGGGTACCCTTATAGCACATTTTACTCCATCGTCTAGCAGAGAGGAAGCAGAGAGATAACCAAGACATTTTTGTTTTAACAGTTCCCCAGCACTTGCAGCCTCTTGTATATGCCCACTGCATTCAAACAAAATGTTTACCCTACTGCATCCCAAAGCCGCTTTAGAAACTCTGCTTCCTTCCTGAGTCGCGTGGGATAGGATTTAATAATATTTGTGAGGATTATAATTCTTTATTCTGTATTTAGGCAGAGCCTATGACTTCTTTTTTTCCTCCTGAAATTTCCTTTCTTACATCTGTCTTCCATTTGGATGTGCATTTAATTTTACCTTTTAGGTCTTGTCACTAGGAAACTTCTATATAAGCAGGAAAGTACTCCTTTATTGTCTCACTTAATTTCCACTAGCATTTCAGATAGCTCAGTTAACATGCTCCTGATTTATGCAATCCCAAAGTCTTATTTGTATGTATGATGAACATCTGCATCGAAATTTCAACTGGAAGAGCAGAAAACAGCTCACTTCACACGCTTTTTCCCCCCCTAATCCCTGCCTCTCTCAGTATGTTTGAAAATGCTGTTGGCTTTTGCTTCTATTATCTGTCTGTTGAGTGGTATTGTAAATGAAGAAAAAACAGATCTCTAGGGATACTTTTATACTATACTCTTTTAATATTAAGCTCCTAATGTGCTGATTGCACAGAAAAGCTGGCCTGAATTCCATTATTAAATTTACTACTGGGAAAATGCCCCGTTCTAATAGAAGCTAGTGTGTTATCAAGAGTTGGGATTTAAACAAAGTACCCCATTAAATGACAAGGCAGACTTTTAATTAAGAGATTTGTGGAAAACATTTCCTGAGCTGACACAA
Source organism: Caiman crocodilus (assembly GCA_030014935.1). Classification (NCBI taxonomy): domain Eukaryota; kingdom Metazoa; phylum Chordata; order Crocodylia; family Alligatoridae; genus Caiman; species Caiman crocodilus. The sequence goes on along the minus strand of JAGPOW010002742.1, from coordinate 12,204,732 downwards.
ATGAACTGAGGAGAGGGTGAGCACAAACTGCCAGCTCAAGGCTTCGCTGGTTATTAAGATTACGCTGTAGTCGACTATCTATATTCTTGGGGACAGATTCATGTTGTAGACATTATGGAAATACACTGGTGCAGAGGATGCACTAAAACCCCAACCAGCCAAAACAGGGTCTGTAGGTTTAAATTATGAATAATGCTGTCACTGTGATGCCTTACTGGTTTGGCTTGAAGATGAGGAGCCAGTATTTCCTTTGCTGAAGGGAGGGAACCGTATTATTTAGCTTCCTTGGTTTCACATCTTTGGCAGTGAGTCCACCCAAGAATCTTTTCGCTTCTGGTGAATTAAGTTAAGCCCCGTTGTCTTTTTCCAAATAGAAAGGAATGTCTTCTTCCGAGCCAAGTTTGGGGGCGTTCATCAACTTGTACACACTTGAGCAATATTGCTAAGGAATATACTTGCTAAAGAATATCCCAGAGGTGTAGCATAGCAAAAAATGTGTCCTGGGCAGCTCTCACCCTTCTCCTCCCTTTTCTCTTCCCCTCTCTGCCTACCTGCTTGCTTGCAAGCACAGAAACAGCAGCAAACGCAGCCAGGCAGTTTCAAGGAGTGCGACATGTTTGTGGAATCAGGGCTTTTGACTGGCCATGCAGTTGGCTGTGCCTAGGGCAAAATTTTCACCCCATTTTTTTGAAGCTCATGTTCAGGGGACAAAAAAAAAAGGAGTCGGTTTCTACCCCCCAGCAGCAACAAACATCATATCTCCTCTGCAAGACTAGTTCCCAGAATACCTTGCAGTTTGTGACCTTCCTCGTCTGTGTTGGCAATGTGCCATGTAGGCAGAAAGATTTAATCTATCTGAAGAGAATTGAGGCAGGCAGTTGCCCAAGGATGAGGCACCCCCCTCCCCGTCCTGCTTCCTGGCACCTTTCCCTTTATGCGTAGGGTGACCGTATGTCCCAGTTGCAAGGACACCCTTCAAAATCCAGGACTATCTTGGTCAGGATCCAGGCATGTGTGGGCTTCTACTTCGATTTTCTCGAGGGAGCCCAGCAAATGAGCTGGTCCCTGGTCCCGACTCCACTGGGCTGCGAGTGGAGTTGCTTGCTCTGTAGGGTCAGGGGAGGGGTGTACATGGGGAACCACTGGGTTGGGGATGTGTGTGTGCATGTGTGTGTGTGTGTGCACATGCACATGTAGAGGTTGGGACTGTGCGTATGCATGCACATGGGGTTGGGACTATCTGTGTACATGCGCATGTGTGTGTATACATGTGCCACACCGCCATGTGTGTGTGTGCACTGCCATGTGCATGAGTGTGTGTACGTGCACGCACATGCACCACACCGCCTTGCCTGGCCCTCATGGGAGCTGTGGGGTAGGGCCGTCTGTGGGTGTGCTCATGCATGTATGCATGCACATACACATCCTTCCCTGTCCTGCCTGGCCTTGCTCTTGAGAGCCACAGGGTTGTGTGTATGTGCGCATGCGTGCCCTGGTGCCCTCAGGGTTTTCCTTACCCTGTCCTGGATCTCCCTCAAATTATTATGCTCACCCTACTTATGTAGCACACAGGGTACATGCCCTGCTCCCCCACCCCACATTACACTACTGGAATATCCTGTTCAATATGAACTTTGAACTTTCACTTGTGTCAACACAGATTCCAAGTGAATTGGGGGACGGGGGAGGGAAGCAACTCCAAAACTTTTTTGGAAACTCAATAATGTGACGTCTCAGCTGAGGAAAAATACAAGTCACATCCTTGGCCATTTTTATTTGAGGCTAGAGATTTTTGTTCAACTGCTATCTTATTTCCTTTTCCATTCAATAGATGACCAGTTTTGAAATAGTTAATCCTGATAAATAGATTCTAGAGATGATGCCCTATTGCATTTATATCTTTTATGCATCAGAGGAGTTTGGTCCAGCATATTCAAATGCCACCTTCTGTAGTTGAATTCACTATTAAAAATCAACTGCTCTAGTTGGGCTAGGTCTGTGGTCATCTTCTATAAAGCAGAAGTTGTAAAATACTTTTCTTTTGAATGAGAAATGCATGTATTTCAGGAAAGGCAAGAAGTGCTGTTACCAGGTGTGTGTTGTTTTATCATCTGGCCTGAATTTTTCTTAAGTCATCCCAACTCAGGTTTCTGCTTTGTATACAAGACACCTCACAGACAGATTTATGATTCTGCAAATTAAGAGAATGCAAATTTTCATAGTTTTATAAAAATGAACATGGGCAAATAGCGTGCAGGCATGTGTGTGCATGCACACACACAACACAAATAATTTTTCATAGATACTAACAGTGTCAAAAACATCCGGACTCAAATCAGGATCTTGGAAGACTGACTCATTTATGCGTTTCTGTTACTTAAGACAATTATTCTGTCACTGATGCCAGTTTTTAGGAACACACTTCAAAAAAAATAAAAGGAGGTGTTCAAAGCCCCCTCATATCTATAGCCTCCTATGTACATGGCTACTAATTGCATTTTGTTCCAGTTAATTTTGTTTTTCCATTTTCTTTCTGCTCTTTGGCTTGTGTTTCCTTGAACATTTTAAAGAAGAGAAGCAGCAGCATCCCATCTAGGTGGTGTCTTAAACATTTATCGTCACGTTTCCGGTACGCCAAAGATTCCAAGGTGCTTTTCAGAAACACTGGCTTAACTTGGCACCTGGGCTAATACTGCAGCTCTGCCAGTTCAAGATTAGAAATGATTATTGTACGTATAGTGGCCGCACAAGCATTGCCCTAACAGTATCTAGCTTCTGACATGCGCCCAAGTTTCATGCATTCTTTCCGCACAGCGTATCTACAGTATGACTTTTTTGATCCATCCAAACAGCTAAAATTTTGTCCAGGCTTTCATCAGTTCATGTCTGGATTACTGCAGTTTAGTTCTCTCTGATGCATTAAATCTTGTTGTAGCTTATTGCTATGACTGTCATCTCCCATTATACATCCCTTCACTGGTTCCCCATTCCCTTATACGTCAGACCTAAACAGGTAGTCTTCACTTTCAAAGTCCTTCACAGCCTATCTCTACTCTCCCTGATATTTCTGGGCCTGCACCCCCCTAGGATGAGCTATGGAATTGAACCGGGAACTGGGGAAACGTTCAGGGACCTGAATGTTTCCTCAGCCCCCGGCTCAATTTCCCAGCCCCTGGTTGGGTTCAGCAGCCTGCTGAAACCCAATGCACAGACTGGGGCCCCGCACCACCTGGGAAGAGCTGGGGGAATGATTACAGAGCTGGGGGAATGGAACTGGGAGCTAGATGTCAAGATCAAAACAGTCCTTTCCCTCCTCTCTTCCCCTCCTCCCATTTATGCTTAGCTGCAAGTAAGCTCAGCTTTGAAACGTGAAACATTTCGAAACTTTCAAAACGTTTCGAGAGTCCTCGTTTCATTTCAAAGCCTTTTGTTTCATTTTGATTTTGTTGTTTTGAGCTCAAAATGCATCCAAACAGCTTTGAAAAAAAACACTTGTTGAAATTTCACACAACCTACTGGAAGCCCTTCACACACCCTGGAGAAGACGGACCTTGCAGTTCCACTCCCCCTCCCCTTGAAATGTGGATGCCAACACTGCATCAACATCCCTCGAACTTCCTTCCCAGAGAACGACGTTCCCGCAGGTTCTGACATGGTGTTGTGATCGCCACTCTGAACTGGAACAGAGTTATTGGGACTCATCCCAAACTTTGTGATTGTGGAGGTCTATCAGCAAGAGCTGTGGGATTTTGAGTCTTCCTTCTCTCACCTCTTCCACACACTGAGTCTTAGTCACAAGCCCAGTACAAGAAAATAGCATGCTATCCTCTATTGTTTCCCCATTAGATTTTCAAACAAGTACATTTGTGCTTGCTTCTGTCTTGCTTCTGATGCATGGGAGCAGCTCCCTGTAAACATACAGGCAGCAATGTCAATTAGCTTTCTTCAGACCCCTCTTTAACCGTCTCCTTTGCCTTGACACCTACAGAAGTAGAGAGGCTACCACTGTGCTTGGGCTACTATTATATTGACGTGGTTTCCATACGTGTCTGTCTTCATTCAAAATCTCCTTTTTTATGCTTCAGTTGAGAAGTCTCTGGTCGAGAAACAATATTTTGTTCTATTTGTACAGTGTCTAGCACAAATACAGATTCTGGTCTATAGCTAGGGCTCCTCTCCACTATACTAATATAAATAATAATAGAACAAATTCATCCTTGGGATGGATTTAGCGCACTCTTTTTAAATCAACTTTTTGAAGTTTTTTTTTCTTATATGATTTATTAAAAATCTTATGTCTTACCTACTGCACTAACTTGAAAAGTTTCTTTGGCCTTTGGAGTAAAGCAGAACCCCTTCCTTCCCAGCTTCCAGGCATATACTTATCTTCAGTTCTGTTGTCCTTCAGCCTAACTCAAAAGAAAACATGTACAGAAGGCAGAATACAACATGTGGCCTACCCACCTAGGCAATCTCAGTAGCCCACGACAATACTTTATTTAAATAACTCATTCATTGCTATTTCACAAGTCTCAAAAAATGAGCTCCTTTGCTTTTCATATCCAAGTCTTGTGTCCTTTTTGCACGTAGATACTTGAATCTGCACATAAGCTTTCATGTACTTTCCAGTTTCCCAGTGTGGAAATGATGTGGAACAGCAGCACTCTTCTGGCCCAGTGTTTTTAAAGACACTTCTCGTTTCTGCACGGTCTCTCGACTGAAACGGACGTTGTTTGGACTGAGTTTTGTGTCTGGCAGGATTGCAGAACTGATCAGTCGGGCCTAATCTCAAACAAAGGACCACATGCAGAAGAAATATTTCTTCATGTGTTAGCCAATTGTCACTGAAGCAAGAATTCATTACTTGTAATTTCTTCTGTGCGTGGTTTCTTTCTTAGAGAGGTGCCTCCCTTAATGAGTTTGTGAGTGTTTTAGACAGGCCTAGAGTAAAGAGCACCAAATTGTCAGCTGATAGCAGCTCATTCCTTTCTGATCATTATCTGAACCATATGACTACTTTTTCACATCCCTGAAAGATGTACTCAGTGGCTTGTGATCTTGCCCTTTAGAAACTAATAACCAAGTCAGTGAAGGGAGATATTATAGAAGGAGCCCATTTAATTCAATTGGTTAATTCAAATATATGGGAACAATTATGAAACTTCTCACGTGTCTGACCACAATGGTGTTCAGTTAAAATACCTTTTAAAAAAACAAAAAACTCATTGTGAAAACTCAGTTTGGTTATCCTAGCCAAACCATTTGGAATTCATAGTATATACTCGCTCCGTGGTGACAGTTTATGGCATGCACACTCAACAACAAATAGAAGTCAATTATTAAGGAACGGGCTGTTATGATAATGAGCATGACTCCTTCAGCTTTATATGCTCACTATTTAAGCGGTCCCTTTTCTTTAAAAGTTTCACTATTTTTTTCTTTAAGATAGTTATCTATCACTTCCTCTACTTGCATACATGCCATTCTGCATAACCAAATGCCTGGGATTGAAAATTAACTTTCATTACCTTCCTTTATTTATTTATTTCTTTACTTAGAACAAAAGCACACTGTTAAAACCTATTAGTTGCAATGAATTGATTTCTCACGTTTCAGTATTGGTTTTAGCTGTTTGTATTACAGTCTTGCAATCAGGCATGGTTATACAATACCGTGATCCATCATTCAAAAGTGTCACTGTACCCATACTTAGTCAATGATGGTCCCTACTCATAATATTTCTCTCATCCTTTGCCTGTCTAGATAATGTATGGAAACTAAAGAACAGGGTATTTGAGTTGCCCAAGCTCACACACAGAGCTGAGAACTGACCTCACATCTCCTGATCAAAATATCATGTTTCCTACCTATCTTGATGCGGCATAAAGCAGAACTGAATATATCTAAGTGCTTTCTTTTAAGAGTAAAATAGTCCTCAATATTTATCAAACCAAAACTATCCTATTTTTGACTATGACATCATGTTCCCTTTTGTGGTGTACCAGGCCATCTACTGTTTTCCCCTACTTGGTATAGTAAGTCTGTTTTCAATTACAAGTGAACTGAAAGACAGATGAGTTCATTATAGGAAAATGCAGCATTCATCACATGAAGAGAAATGAGGAAAGTAATTTGTCATAAAGAGTCTTGTTCTGGGTATGTTGTTTCCTGGTACCAGGTTTTCTTTCAGTAGGGCCTTTTGTTATTTTGTGACTGCCAGACCAATAATAAAGCTTTTCAATATTGATGGGGAGTTTTTTTGTATTCAGAAACATCCTGCTTAAGGCAGAATTTAAACTTTTCATCAAAAAGTCAAAACATATATTTTTAACCATATGTTATTTACTGCTTTGTCTTTGTTTCTGGCTTGTTCTTTGTTATATCCCCTGATAATATAGCAATTACTTGCCAAGGACAGTTTTCATTCCTTTGTATCTGGTGCTTTCCCGGTGAGAATTTGAATTTGTATTGTATTCGCCAACTCATAATATCAATTAGACCTAGTAACAGAAGCAAAGGGTGTAGTTCCTGGTCTCCCTCTGCTTTTGTTACAGAGGCAAGACATTGTGGATGGACTGGAAGAGGGAGGTGAGGGAGAAAAATGGAAATATTCATAGCGTACCTCAAGGGCAGGTAGATCGAGCCAGGGTAAAGAGAACTTTATAGCGTTAGGGGGGTACACCTGTGAGGTGCATCTTTCTACTTTCTCATCAGAGTACTGGGAGGGATATACCTGTGAGGAGGCCATAGGGGAGGAAGTGTCTGCTACTTACCTTAAGTGATGCAGGTGTGGCAAAGGTCACATTAATAAGCCTCTAAGGATGTTACAGGGGAAGAAGCATTTATGTCCCTGCCTAAGTGGTGCTAGAATAGACTAGTGTGTTAGTGTCTGAAGAAGGGGGCATAGGGTAGGTCATGCCACTTACCCATTGAAGAAGTTGCATAGGAGAAAGGGGCTCTGATGAGATACAAGTGGAAATTCCCTCCTTCAGCTATGGCACATTAGGGTGGGCTTGGTGTTTTTGGACATTGCACTTGGTAGCTGTGCGAGACAGGGTTGTTGTTTTAGGAAAGGGCTAAGCAAGCACACATGCATTTGGATGGGGATGATCCTGCCTTAAGCAGGGGGTTGAGGCTCGCCTGAGGTCTCTTCCAGCCCTACTTTTTATTATTCTACAATGGATCAACATTTCTGCAAGTATTGCTGACCCAGTGTCCTAACTGGTGAAGACCCATCCTGCTGCTGCTCTTGCCACAACATCTTGAAATATAATTCCCATGAGCACTCCCATTGGAAGCAAGGCACATGTTGTCTCACACTGTTGTAGGGGAGACAAGAAACGTTCATTGGTGGTAGTGAAACATTACCTCCAGGCTCCCATAATCACAAACCTGTTTTCCTTGCATACTAATAGGTATCCCAAGACAATCATTCACCATATTTAATTAGGACTCATTGTAGACCTTTAAATATTTTTGGCTAAATTTAATCCCTGCCTAAAATTCTGAGCGTTTCCTTTTATTCATTCTCAACAGTTACATCAAATATGATCAATATTGCATCCCAACTCTGTTTTTTCCATCTTTTCTAAACATTTAAACCAGTCACAGATATAAACTATAAAAATGTGTCTCTTCTCCTTAATAAGCAGCCAGAGATCTAGTTTCATGCAGGAGAGGGCAGCAGAGATCAGGAAATAGGAGACTGAGAAGCGGAGACAAGCTGACTATTGCACAGTGAGTTATTGTGAAAAGCAGTTATATTTGCCCAGACACCACCCACACATTTACACTCCTTAAAAAAATGTGGCAGTTCCAAAAGGACAATGAGCCAAGCAGTAGTAATTCCAATTATGGATTTCAGTTTAATTTATGACTGTCTGAGGAGGAAAGGAAGGCATTAAGGGTATCTATTTCCCTTGCAAGGGAGTTAGAAGTGGGGAATTACTGGTTGCATTCATACACTGTGACTAGGCCATGCTTTGCTTGGAGTTCATATGGACTGGACAATAAATCATGCTTGAGAAATTATGTTAACTAGCTACTTTGCATCTCATGCAGATAGGGCATGATATTTTAAAACCTGTTAGCTGGTCATAGTCAAGGCCAGGTCAGTTCCTTTTCTTGGTGAATGACCGTCTCTTCAATATTTGTTATTTACCAGGAAGCGGAGGCTTGCTTTGCTTGCCTAAAGCAACTTTCTTTAGGGAAGAATACTGCCATTTGTTTACTTGGCATCTAAGCATAAATGTCCTAAATTGAAGTTAAAAGGGAGCCATTCTTTCATTTAAGTAGTAGAATATGGAGCAAGCTGAGATCCAGTAATGCATGTTCAATTGTCGGCGCTATTCATACATACAGAGTAGATTACAGTAGCTCATTTTACATACTTAGAAGGAAGAAAGGGGCATTGAAAATTTACAGCAGGAATGGCTTTCTCTGTCAGCTTTCAAATATACATACCTCTGAGCTGGCCTGTATGTATACGTTCCTCCGGTAAATGGTGAATTGTTAGGTTGGCGATTGATTTTAGCTGAAGAAATTTTAGGTAAACAATGAGAAGGTGGAAGCATAACCGATCTCAGTTGGGAGGCACCAGTAAGTGTGGGGCAATCTGTTTGCCCAATTAATCCTAATTTCTGAATTGCGGTATCAGAATTTGCCTCACACAGCAAACACTCTGTGCTAGTTACTCAGCCTGAAGAATGATTTCTTGTTTCAATGTTTATGCATGGTTTATTAGTTAATGCCTCGTGTGAGATTGTTCTGAGTCTGTGGACGGTTGAAAAAAAACCAAGCGTCGCTTTCAATTGGAAGCAACACAAAATAGGTTTGGAGACCAATGCTGACATGAATTTCATATCATTAGAGATCTTCCTAGTCTTTAATGCCCCTCACCCTCTTCCAGGAACCTTGACTTGCTGGGAACTGTCAGTGGCCAAATTAGTCACCTTTACAACTGGTAAAGGTCCCAATCCAGCAAAGCACTTGGACAAGTACTTCATTTTAAGCATCTGAATGGTCCCAATGATATTTAAATGAATGGTAAGCTTGGCTGCCAATTAGCCGTGGGCTTTGTTGGCTTAGGACCACAGCTATCATGGTCAAAGATGCTATAGAAAAGACTGAAATAGGACTCCTGAATATTTAACGCAGAAATGCTGCTCTTGTCTGTTTGTAGACACTAAAAGGCATGAGAGAAAAACATGCAAAGTCTTTGGCAATGACGATCTATGACAAGAGTGCAGCTAAGTATTATTTAATGTTTTCTTTAACTAGATACTCTAGGGTGTAAAGCAGACTATTGTGTTTCAAACATAGGTGTAATATGAACTCATATGATCAAAACAGGAAGGATTTAAGAGATTATGTAGCTATTACTTCTGTTCCTTATTCAAAATGTGTTGGCCATCTCCCTGTTTTAAAGTTACTTTAATGTGATATTACTTGATTTTTGCCTAAAGTACCACAAGATGGCAGTGTCTCAGAGCATTTTTCTCTGGTCTGGATAGGTAACAGTTGATGTTGTATAACTGCTCTGCCAGGGTAGCAAGTTAGCACGCGGCAGCCCAGAGAAACAAAGTGAGAGGAATGAACAGTAGCACCTTGTAGCATGAAAGGTCTCATCTGCATAAATCAATTTTCTTCACTGCTCTAAAAGTCCTGAATTTGGGCTTCCTAGGCATAGTATTGATGGCATGCCTGAGTAGATACAAAGAGACTCTGAGGATGGGTAATAAGTTTTTCACTCTCTATCTCTAGGACACAGAATCAGAACAGCTCTGTAACATATTAAGTAAAATAGATTTGTGTTCCACGTATCAAATCTGATTGCCTCTCTCGGTGTGTGAGCTCTTTCACAATAGAAATAGCATGAACGGACACTCATATACATATATATAGTCTTAGAAGAACAGGAAAGAAGCAGCTAGGTCTTTAGTTTGGGATGTTGTGTCTCAGCAGCAAGGTTGAGATACATTGGCAGGGGAGTCAAAGCTGTGTTTTACTGGGCCAGGCCTGTAGGACTGTTTACTTCTCTTATCTATCTCAGTGGAAATCAGGGGTCTGCACTTAATTTGAAAAGCACCTGTATTTCTATTCACTTTGTGGCCCGTAGATGAAAACTTGCAAACAGATCTAAAAATGGCTCTCAGACCAACTTAAGTTCTGCCCTGTGAGGCCCTGAGCATTCTTGATTACCATAAAGCCAAAGGGCTCATAAAGACGAATAGGATTTTTTTTTTTGTAAATTACCATGCGTGAATAATAAAAAGAACGAGCAAAGCAGTTACGAGTTGAATGAACACTTGCATGAACTAGGATTTAAATTAGCAGCCTTAGAATTAGGTGGAGTTACTCATTACATTTAGACCATACTGGGGGGCTAAGTATCTGCACGTTAAATACATTCACTTATTGTAAGTGCCCTCCGAGCGTCTCAAAGTTTTGCCACTTCAGGTGAGCATTAACTGTGGGCCATGCTGCTAACTCATGCTAGGGTAACATCAGTCTGCTCTGCAGAGGTCAAATGAGTTCTATGCAGTGCTCCAGTATCCCAGGATGTACCATACCCAGCCCCACCTCAGCCAGAGCAGGGGTAGAGCCAAGTTGTCTTGGCTTCTAGCTGTGCCCCTGCTTGCCTGCCCGCTAGTGGCAAGTGCAGGGAAAAATATATATTCACCCTGCTCACAACACGTTCTAACTTCAACACCATGCAACAAAGTGTATTGTGAAATTTCATCCTTAGTTTGTATTCTTGCAACAGCACTGAGTTAAAGGTATGTGTGCACCTGTGTGCAAGATCAGACTGGAGAGCCTTGTGACTCAGTCGCAGTTCCTCCCATAACTTCGCTCCTTCCCAAGTGTACCTCCAGGCACTCAAAGTGCTGTGCTGGCTGGTGAAGAGGAAAGATAGAACCAGACTGATTTTACTCTCCACCCTGATTCATGTATCACAGGCTCACTGACTCACCACAGGCATTTGGGCAAGTAGTCTCTGCTTGTTTCCCGTGGTAAATCACAGCTGGAGCCAGATGAGTAGTAAATAAGGGGGCTCTGCATCTCTGCATAACTAATCAGGGGCTGCGAGTGGCCAGGCTGAGATTTCAAAGCGGCCGGACATGTTGAACATTCAGTTCCAATTTAATTTGAATGGGTTTCAACTAGCTCTAGCTCCTTCAAGAAGCCCAGTCTGCACAGTGAATCAGACTACAAGGCTGTGTTGCAAAACAGAGAGCATATCTACATGTGCTTTTACACGTGCCAAAACTTAATGTGCATTTGCCTAATGCGCATTAAGGTGATTTCAGCGCATGTCTACACATGCACACACTAAGGCACATTAACATGATGTGCGGACCAACTTGGAACTAAAGTTAGTCCCAAGTCATTTGACATACCCAGGGTTAATGCAACTTAGTATGTCTACATGTATGGTAAGGAGCTTTAGCTACTCGCACCTAAATTTGCTACCTGTTTTTGCACGTATCAAATTTAGGCGTGAATAGCCTAAAATCACCATTTTTAAGATGCATTAAGGGTGCACACATGTAGACCTGTGCCCTTAGTATGCCTTAAAAATGCGACCTTAAATCAGCATACATAGATGCACCCAAAATATAATAATGTAGGGCTTTAACAGAGTTCACAGTTGTTACCATTCAGTATGCTCAATGCATACTGTTCATAGCAGGGATATGCAAATGGCTGGTGTCTTGAAGAAACAAGGATTCTTGTGGGTGATAGCTTTCATTGGACTAATTTCTTCCAGCTATGCAGCTGGTCCAGTAAAAGCCATCACCCACAAGAATCCTTGCTTTTTGCACTTTTCCTGAATTGTCATGGCTACAAAATCACTTTAACAATATCACAGTACAGTGAGACAAAGTTATATCCTAGAAACAGGGTGGCATGTGCTGTCAATCTATATGTTAATTCTTAGAAACATTTCCACTGGCATATTACTTTTTGAATTTCAGTTTCAGCAGGGGACATTGTCACAGAAGCCAACTCTTAACTCTTACAGGAGTAAATCTCTCTATATAAGAGAGATATGCATCTATATTAGAGGTACTGAAATATCTTTCAAGCTAGGAACTGTGAGGAGGTCAGAGAACTGGAAAAACCTCTTGGGTGCATCTACATGTGCACTTTACTGTGGAGCTGACTAATTAGCTCTTCAGTAAAGTATCACTGTCTACATGTGTGCCTGTATTAGGGTGCAGCACATAAACTAACTCTGCCGTAGGATAGTACTGTCCGGAACAAGTACTATCCTACAGCAGGGAAATGTGCACCAAAATGTATGCATAGATGGTGTCTGGGGCTGTCTGGGGTGTGAGGATGCTACAGTCCGGGGCCTGCCTGCCTTTTAGTCCCACACTGTGCCCTAACCAGCCTCTACATGGCACATTGAACTGGGGCAGAGCAGCCCAGGGCTGGCAAGCTGACCCCTTGGTCCCCCTGCCAGCCCAAGGCTGCTCTCCCTCAGTTCAGTGTGCTGCACTCATGTAACGCGTGTAAATGCTGAACCTGGGAGAAATAAATTTCGACATGACCTGTGCCAGAGTTTATTGCTACATGCTAATGTAATATGTAGATGCACCCTTTTTCTTTAAATTTTACTAATTTTTATAAATTTTATTTTAAAAAAAAATTAAACCAGCTCTAACGGTGGTCATAGAACCTCAAAAAAAACTTTGAGAAAAAAGGTCAGATGCTTTTAAATTTTTTTGTCCAAAATTTGCATTTTTCATGAAAAATGGAATCAAACTTAATTAAAAAACGCCAACCAGCAGTTCATGAAACGGCATTTAGATCCTAGCTTGCTCAATGAAATACGTAGACAGAAAGGTTGCAGATTAACACATTTCAAAACAAAATAATAGGACATTGTTATTCTTTTATTTATTTCACAGAGCACAGAGCTTTCAGGGAGTCCGGTCAAAGCATTTGCACTTAGGACCATTATATGTTTTACCACCTTCCACTTAAAGTGCAAGGTATATATCTTAGATCTTACCTTCTCAAGCGTAAATATATAGCAGCACGTGTGTGTGTGTCTCTACGGAAAAGGGTCCCAAATGAAACATTGCACTGCCCACACTTCTGTCCCTGGAGAGAATAAGCATGAGGCAGATGCTAGACATGTTGTTTAATATCCAGCTGAAAGTTGCTTAGACACCATGGTGATGAACGCTGAGCGTTTCTGGAGTAAGCGCTAGGTCCAAGTTCTTAGACTGTTTTCTGAAATGCTTGTTCTTTTACATACTTAAACACCCCTGCCAGTTTCAGACGCCTCTACTAGTTTTGTCTCTTTCAAGAGTTTGTTTATTTGTCATTTTAAAGCTGCTTTCCAGTGTATGCATTGAGTGATTTAAGATCTTAGCCAGCTTTATTTACAGTAAAAAACATTTCACTTCTCCTCTGACAAAACTACACCAACATTTAGGAAGCATGGCTATGGCAGGGTCTGAAAATTGCACTGCTCCAAGATTTACTGTAGTCATTTCTGGAAAAGTGCCAAAACAACCATTGTCCTAGCAAAGAAGCAATGGCAGTTTTAAAGTCCTATATCTCAAAAACTATTGGAGCCAAGAAGGGCTGCATTATGGTATTAGAAAATGGAGGTCCCAGGAATGTAAAGCTTTCTTTTCTGGCTCCAAGGTTTAAAGGAACACCATGACTTAAAATTTACCTCCTTGCAACGACAATCTTGCTTCCTCCCTACCACCAACCCAGTGATTTCTGGGGTGATTTTTGTTGCAACTTGCTTATGAACCACCAGAGCGTGAATCTGCCGAGGCCTTATTTATAAAGATAATTGGTCTCCTGCTACACTATCTCTTCCAGTCCTTTTGCTGTTGGGGCCTGTCACCCTCTGAATAATTCAACATTTTCATAAAGGAATGCATTACACTGCAACTCTTTCCCCTCCAGGAATTTTCCTTCACACCTGAAGCCTCTGCTTGGTTTCCAAAGCTTTGCATATGATGGGGAAGGGAGATACTGTCGGACCTTTATCTCAAGTTCTGTCTATCTTAGCCATTGAGCATTTTGAATATACTTTTGTATCTTCCAAGGATATTTATTCAATATTTCTCAATATCACTGGCACTGGGGAAGTTGTGGTACATATTAAATCAGAGGAAACACTTAACTACAAATAATTTGAATTTATCTTCAAATTCTGTTTAAGAGCTGTCTAGGAGGAATCACGATTTTACTTGCTAAATGTTTTCTGTGAATAACTTTTTTCTATAGGTACTACATATGCCAATATAAGGCACATTAGTGATTTTTTTAAGGCACATCAAGGGCGCGGGTCTACACATGCATGCCCTTAATGCACCTTAAAAATGGTGATTTTAGGCTAATCCAGCATAAAGCAGGTATCAAATTTCGGCACAAGTAGTTAAGGTGCCTTAAGGGATGTGTAGATGCCTTAAGGTGCCTTACACTGTTGTTGACTGAGCAGGCCAGAGCTGAGTCTTTGGAGTCCCGTGTTGTCACCAAGAAGCAGCAGCAGTGGGTACTCTTCTCCAAGGCACAGACACTGGAGCTGGAGCAGTGGTTCCAGCAGCAGTGGTACCTGTCACTGTGCTGACTAGCTTGTGACTTAGTTGTCAGGTACCACTGCTGCTGGAACCGCTGTTCCAGCTTCAGCATCTGCACCTTGGAGAACAGCACCCACCACTGCTTCCCCTTGGCAGTGCCTGGCAGCAGCGCAGGGCCTCACTGGCTTGGTTGCAGCCCACTATCAACCGATGCTGGTGAGGCAGGAATATGGGGTGGGAGTTAGAGCTGGGGGGAGCCTGCGGCAAGTGGAAGCAATCCGCCCCAAGTGTTACCAGATTACGAGTGGTGCTGCCTAGTCTGCCGTAAGGGATGGGGCTGGGCTGATTGGGTTGGGGGGGGCTGAGCACTGCCAGGCTACGCTGCCACGAGCTTTGGGGTGTCAGCAGATGACTCAGTAGCTGCCTCAAGTCACTAGACTTGGCTTGGGGACTCAGGCATGCCCTCTGCTCCGTTGGAGCTGAGCCCTAGTGGTCCTGGCTCTTCATGTGCTGTTGACAGTCCCCACAGCTCCTGGGCATGTCCTGCACCTTTCTTTGTACCCCCGGGCCAGGACTGTGCTTGTTGAGCACACTGCCCCCCGCCACTTTCCCAGTGCGGCACCTGCCCACAGGCCCCAGCAGAGCTCTAACAGCCAACATCAGCTCCAAAAATGGACAGCTTGAAACCCTCTGGGTCAAGTTGTGAGGGGGAGGAGAGGGTGCGGCGAGAGAGACCTAACTGTAGGTGTACACTACAGACGACCAAACCAGGGGGAGTACCTCGATCTGGAGTTCACCTGAGAATTGACTGAGACTGCATGTGCATGTGACATGGTCAGCATGGGCGACTTTAATTATCCAGACGTGTCCTGGGAGGAACACTCGGCCAAGTTGGAACGGTCACAGTCCTTCAGTGCGATGCTGTAGCCAGTAGGGTAAATAATATTCTGGCATGCATCAATCGATGCATCTCCAGCAAAGGCAAGGAGGTGATTCTTCTGCTCTGCTCAGAACTGGTAAGACCGCAGCTGGAGTACTGGGACTAGTTCTGGGCACCACACTTTAACAAGGGTGTGGACAAGCTTGAGAGAGTCCAAAGAAGAGCCACCCATGTGATCAGTCTTAAAAGGCAAGCCGTATGAGGAAAGGCTGAGGGATGTGGGACTCTTCAGCCTGAAGAAAAGAGGGCTGCGAGGGGACCTGGTAGCAGCTTACTGCTACACTAGGGGAGTACATCAAGGGTGAGCAACTGTTCACCAGATCACCTGAGGGGAAAACCAGGAGTAATGACCACAAACTCCTTAAAGATGGATTCAGGCTCAACATTAGGAAAAACTTCTTCACAGTCAAAGCGTCCAGAACTGTGGAATAAGCTCTGTCCAGAGGTGCTGCAATCACGTATCCTGGAAATCTTCAAGAGGAGACTAGACATTCTGGACCTGATGATCTCCCAAGGTCCCTTGTGGCCTTACAATCTATGAATGTAGGGGACTGTCCAGGGTGCTGCCCAGAGCAGGCTGTATACCCATTCACTCAGTGAGCCAAATTAAGGTGCCTTAAGACATGCACATGTATACACATGCCTTAAGTTTAGACATGTGTCAAATCACATATAGATGTGCCCTATGAGTAGTTCAGGGAACAAAAGGGTTGTGGTGTGCCAATCAGCTTGGTTTGTTCAGTTAGTCTTGTACGTGCTCTCTGCTTGGACAAGTGATGCAATTAGAATAATTGCATTCACATGCTGTGGATATGGTAAAGAATACAACATGTGTATACTGCCTTTGTATGCTGCTGTCTACACATGTGCCCCCATCAGGCACAAATTGTGCCTGACAGGAGCAGCCCAGTCCAGGCTGGCAGGGAGCACAAAGGGCCAGTCCCAATCCCCACATGGCCAGGAGAGCCATCTCAGCTTGGCAAGGTGGCTGCCTGCCAGCCACATTGATTCCCATGTGGCTGACAGGCAACCTCCCTGCCAAGCAGGCATAGCTCTCCCAGCAATGTGGCGATACAGTCCTGACCCAATTTCCACGTGGCCGGGGATGCAGCAGTCCCAGCTGCTAGGACAGCTCTCCCAGCCATATGGCAGGGAGACAGCTGGTCCTGCAGCTGGTTGAGCTCCTCACCGCCACACTGGGGCTGAGCCAGGCAGCAGCAGGCCCCCTGCTGCCTGGGCTGACCAGGAGCAAATTGCTCCCTGACGGTGTTTACACATGAGCTACTGCACAGTAGCTAATATGCTGTTAATCTAGTACCTGTATCTCCTGGTAATAACAAACAGCACATTAGCCTAATTTACTGCACAGTAAATCCTGTGCACATGTAGATGGTGACGCTTTACTATGCAGACTAGATTAGACTAATGTGCAGTAAAACATCTTGTGTAGACGTGCCAACAAAGCAGGAGCCAGTGGGTGACATGTGCTTCATAGCAGCAGCCCTAGGTGCATTACGGGGGCAGTATAGATAGCTCTTAGTCTCCCAACTATGCTGGGCTATAGCTTCAGACAGCGTTACTTAGCATAGTGCCACTAGAGGTAATTGCATCAGACAGAGCTCTAGTCTAGGGTTTTCCATGTACATTTCTGTCACTAAGCTCATTTATGCTAACATCTTGATAGAAAGTAAAAGGAAAGTAAATGAGGGCAGAAAGCAGAGCAGCAAAGTAAATTCATATTTTTATTCATGTGAATATTTGCGGAAAGACTTTCATTCAACTTTGCCAAGTCTGATTCAGCTCTGGAGGTGCTAATTCAGTGCAGCAGTGGACAGTGTGTGTATGTATGTGGGCGCACGCAAGTGCATGCACCTCTTCTGGGCATCTTGACAGTTTGAATATCAGGAATCTTAAATAGATTTTGCCACTTTTTTGGAGCTTAAAAAGTAGGAAACAACCATAAATGAAACTTGCATTTAATAGGAATAGAATTAATAGATTTTGTAGGCTAACATGGACCACTGCAACTATCTAGGATGACCTCCTGTGTAACACAGATAGCAGAGATCCAGTCTTAATGAAAAGTCTTTGAGTGACAGGTAAAAACTACAAACTTAAAAGTGTGCCCTATTTCTGGTCTGAGCGTGTCTGGCTTCAGTTTCCATTTACTCAGCTTATTGGTCACACAGAGACTCACTACCTTTGTCTAATCCCAGTAATATACTGATGAATTCTTCATCAAAACCCTTTTGAAACCTTTAGCCTCCACAAAGTTAACACTGTAACTTAGGGTCATTTTCCAGGTGCAACATATTGAACCTCAGTATTTCAGTGGCACTTGATAATAGAATGAATTCTCTTTCTTTTGGAGAGCCTTAAAGACATAATGGAAGGTTATATACATGTGTGTGTGTATAGTATGTGTATATGTGTAGGGGTGTGTGTGTGTGTGTGTGTGTGTGTGTGTATATAGTATATGTATATGTATATGTGTGTGTGTGTGTGTGTGTGTGTATATATATATATATATGAGATTATCTGACATATATTCTTGCCAAACATTTTATTGTGCACGTTCCCTTAACAACTTATGATTAGTTATAATTTCACGTGATGTGCTGTTCTCAGATTCACCTGAGAGGTAAACTTGGATTTCTCTTAGGATCCTATTTTTGTGGAATCAAGGTTTCTGGTAAGTATCACTACTGAATATCCCAGCATTAGGAATTGCTGTGGCTTAAAGTTTCTACCAAGCAATCCTTTGGTGTCTCAAGACAATTACATACTTATGACAGTAAAATACAAGCATGGATAAATTCCAAGCACCGTGCATGTCATTGCTCAATGCATGGTGAGCCCTTTAATGTATTGGTTACTTATTTTAGAATAATTTTACAGTTCATTTCTAGATGTATACAATAGTCTGCATTTGTTTGGTGCACTTATGGATAAGGTTGGTTGAAGTGGAAACTAATGGCAAAATTTATCATTTTGTTTTCCATTTCTTCATATGTTCATAAGACAAAAGGTAATGAGCAGCAAGACAAAAGACATTGGCAGTCCTGTTCTGGTCACAGAATACAAATAAACATCCCACTACTATGTCTGAGATTGTCATCAAGTTCACTTAAACCTTATTTGTAGACAGCTTATGGGGGGAGGTGGAAGGGCAAAGAGGTCTTGCATGTATCTAGGATTGTACAGGAAGATGCACATGTTGTGAATTTGCTACCAGGTGAAATCCATAGCATGTATTTAAAGCAAGTGGAAATATTCTGGTATTACTTTATATTTTTTGAATGCAGAATTTGTTGTCTTTCCTCACTAGTAAATCACTGTCATATTTTCACATGATGTACTCATCTGAAGCATTTCTCTGTGACCATGTTCCAAATTAAACTTTAAGATTCCAGGAAAATGCTAACAAATCAGTCAGGATTGAAGCTAATGAAGAGAGAAAAAAATAAAAGCACGAGGGAAGAAAAGCGTTGTGCTTCATTTCATCTGTCTACAGCACAGTACTACTTTCATGCCACAGGGCCGGGTGACTTGTCAAGATTACATAGGTAATATAAGAGTTTAAGGAAGGTTAACTCGAGTAAATGTCGATTAAAGGTGCACTTCTGAATGGGTATTGCGTAGCATTATTTACAGTCCAATCACAAAGGCAACGCTTTCAACTCTGAGCGCTGTTGGAAGCAGCATGGGGAATGGAGCGGTATTCAGAAGATCTGGGTTCTGTGCTTTGCTCAGCCAATAAGCAACCTTGTGACCTTAGCCAGCTCACTCCTTTTTTTTTCTGCTACTTTCCCTATCTGTGAATGAGGATCCAATTTGCCTTCCTATATTAAATGGCTTGGCATGAACATTACTGTGCAATGAATTACTTACTTATTCTGTAAAACTAAAAATCCCAAGAGTGGATATTCAGACTATAAAGGAAGGAAGAAATGGGTATTTATTAGGCCTGTGTGAAGTGGCTAGTATTTGCATTGGATTAAGATTTGGCCGATTTGGGGGACAGTGATTCGATTCAGTGATCCGAATCACCGCCCCGATTCGATTTGGCCAAATCTGATTCAGAAATCCCGCCCCCAATCTCCCAGCTTCGTAATGGCTGCCCCACTTGCCCCAGCTCTAGGCACTTGTTAAAAAAAAAGCCCCAACTGAGCGGATGCAGCTGGGTAGGGGGCAATCCTCATTGCCCCACACTGTGTGGGGGGCTCTGCATGAGTCCCCTGACCCCCCCTCACTCTCCCAGCCCCCCACAGGAGCCCTGTCAGGCCAGCTCCAGCCCTTTAAGAAAAAACAAAAAAAACTCAGGACTCACCACTCCTGCCAGCAGGATGGGTGATCCCCTCTGTGTCCTACTGCCCCATGCCATGTTGGGGGCTCTGCATGAGTCCCTAAAGCCCCAAGGCTGCTGCAGGAGCGGGGAGGCCAGGGCTTTTCTTGGGTTTCTTTTTCCTTAAAGGGCTGGAGCTGATGTAGGTGGGGCACCTGTGAGGGGGCTGGGGGAGTAAGGGGGCTGTTGGGGGGCTCATGCAAAGCCCCCCATACATTGTGGGACACTGGGGGACAGTGGGGATCATCCCCTCCATATGGAAGCACCTGGTGAGCACTGGGGCTTTTTTGTAAGTACTGAGCTGGGGTGGGCATGGGCAGCCGGGTGGGGGGGGCCTGGGGGAGAAGAGGGAGTTGGAGGGGCTGGCAGGGGTCCCTCCATGGTCCCCCTCTCCCACCCCTATTACTTACAAGCTCAGAGTCTGGCTCCAGGTCCCTGCTGCAGTCACCGGGGTCTACCCAAGTCATGAAAGCTCTCTGAATCTTTTCCAAAGATTTGGAGAGCTTTGAATCAATTCAGACCTTTAAATTGGTCCCCTGTTTCAATTTAGATTCAGAGATTCAGCCACCGACTCGGGCCAAATCTCCTCCGAATCAAATCGCCACCCAAAGCTTTGCGCAGCCCTAGTATTTATAGAAAATTAACAATTTAGGACCTGAATTGAGAACAAGAAGACTTAAATGGTGATAAAAAGCTGTGAACAGATTGGTCACTAAATTTCACTTGTATTTCTAGCCTTTGCTCATTTCAACAAGTGTTTTGCCCTATAATGTGTAGGATTGTGTCTGTTAGATATTATTAACTTTTATAGTATTAGTCACAGGGCAGCACCCTGATAATTGAATCAAATAAAACATCTTTTCATAGTCCCCTAAATACATATTGCTTTGTACAAAGAGGAAGGGGATAATCTTAAACCCTTAAAAAAGTCTTCAAGCAGGGGCTTCAAACAAGTGGGCCATGGGCTGCACTTGGCATGCTGAGCCCCACCACAGTCTAGACTGTGCTAAACATGGCACCCGCTACAGGATCCAGTTAGTCTGGGATCTGCGCTACACATGGGCTTTATAGGTCACACACTGCGGATCCCAGACTGTGTCAAAAGCCTTTGTAAAGTCAAGGTATATCACATCCATTGCTCTCCCTGCATCCGCAGAGTCTGTCACCTTATCATAGAAGGAAATTAGGTTGGTCAAGTATGACTTACTCTTGAGAAATCCATACTGGCTATTCCTGATTATCCTGTTCTCCCCTGGGTGCTTCATGTAGATTCCTTGAGGGCCTGCTTCCCAGGTATCAGGGCCTGGCTGACTGGTCTGTAGTTCCCCAGATCCTCTTGCCCTTTTTCAGACATCTGGGTCCCCACAAATTCTCAAAGAGAATAGCCAAAGGCTCTAAGATAACCCCAGCCAATTGCTTCAGAACCCTAAGGCACATCCCAGCCACTTTAAAGCATCTAACTTCTCTAAGTCATCCCTAACCTGTTCTTCTACTACTCTAGACTGTCTGTCCTCTCCTCCTGCACTTGTCTTCTGGTAGTTGATCTTATTTGTGAAAACTGAAGGAAAAAAGGCATGAAATACTTCAGCTTTCTTTGCATTATCTGTAACTAGATTGCCTTCCACATTCCATAGGGACCTATGATTTCTCTTGTCTTCCTTTTTTGACATGTAGAATCTCTTTTTAGTTCCTTTATGTCCCTTGCCAGCCCCCTTGTATCTCAAATTGTGCGTTGGCCTTCCTAATATTCTCCCTGAATGCTCTCATACTCTTCCCTAGTACTGTGTGCAACTTTCCACTTTTTATAAGATTCCTTTCTGAGTTTCAACTTATTTAAGAGATCACTGTCTAGCCAGGCTGGTCTTCTGTTGCACTTCCCATTCTTCCATTACATTGGGATAGTTTGTTCCTCCTTAAAGAGCCTCCTTAAAGTATAGCCAGCTCTATTGGGCTCCTTTTCCTCTCATGCTTCCCTCCCAGGGGATCCTACGCACCGGTTCCCTGGACTTGGGCTGTTCCCTGTTGTTTGGTTTGACTGTTGTTTTGAATGTACTGTTGACACATTTCAGGGCATGGCAGAATAATGAGATGTATTTTACTATTGATGATTGTGTGGGTAAAAAAATCCATATCTGTGTGTGTGTGTCTCTTTGAAGATAGCCTAATTTATAAATTCTCCTAATGCATTTTAATTTTCCAGGCATGTAATATATTTGAATCTTGTTAAAATCAGTTTTGGAGTAACCTAGCCCAGTTCCCAACAAACCTACACCTATTTTTGCATATAACTCTATTCAGAATCAAAGACGTAATCATAGAGATCTCCATTTCGAATTATCAAAGCATCGGGGCTGCAGAAAATGGCTTCAACCTTAATTAGGTTGAATTTTGTAATGTTAATGTATCTGTTTGACGGCATCTAAATGCAGTGGGACTTCTTTATCTGGCAGCTGGCAAGAAAACCAGTAGAGCTGTTGCTTATTGAACTTCTCTCTCATCCATTATTCTCTCCAATCAGGCAACCATGTGCTATGGGACTTTCTCGGTTTCTCAGAGTCTGACTGTTTTAAGAGTCAGAATTTACAGTGCTATTTATGATATTTCTTGCTGTAGGTTTTGGATGGGGCAGCAGTACCAGACCTCTGCTTGTCTGTGGTGTATTTGAATGTAGTCTCTTGAGGGCAGGCTAGTCAGAAGAAGGTGCTTCATCTTGTTCCCAACTGTAAAAAGGCTGTAAGAAGAAATTGAAAATACACTGACCGCTTTAAACGTCACTTTGTAGTAGTTACATGAAAGTCATACTGTCATGGATGGAAGTGGAAGTATGTCTAGGCAACTTTGTAAATTAAGAAGCAGACAAACTAGACAACACCACAAGACCTTCCAGAAGAAGTAAAACTGCAAGCACCACTGTAGGTTTAACCACAGAGGTCATGTCGCATGTTAAACGGTAGGGCTGGGTGGAATTTCAATGAGTGTTTCATTTCAAACCTGTTTCTATGCATTTCAAGTTTGAAACAATGAAATTGATAGGTGAAATACACCAATCTCCTTGAAACTTGACAGGCTGTGCGGCCTCAGCAGGGGCTACTATCCCTGCTGTTTTCATTCGAATCAGGAAAGAAATGATAAAGTTATAGGCATTTTTGTGATTCCCCATTATAGCCCATGGGCAAAACTTGGAAACGTGTAGAAACAGCAAAACAGTTTCAATTAAACGAAACAGAACAGTGCTTCGAAACAGTGAAATGAAACACTATCCCTTCAAAATGGTGAAACGGAAGTCGAAAAGAAACGGTGCTGTTTCGCACAGACCTGTTAAACTGCATGGCACTGCTAATTGGCAGTGCTGGGGCAAAGTTTGCTACCCAGATTTCCTGGTAGCAAAAAAAAAATCCCTGGAAAGAAAAGCAGCACAAAGAATATCGAAGTGCTGTGTGCTGGGACAAATACAAAGACGGGGGAGCAGGGCAGCCTGCTCAAATTTATGCCACTTCTATCTGTGCTGCTGCAGATGCATGGCCCCGGTCATGGACGTGGCCACTCGGTGGTAGAGTCAAACACTGCAGTCCTGATGGGCACTAGGCCTGTGTGCTAACTGTTCGCCTTACATCATGTTTAAAGATGTTCCAATATGAAACTAAACCAAAGTTGAAGCCTTTTTTTAAGAGAGCTTCAGTTACCACTTTGCCTTAATGTGAGCCATCCTGACAGTCTGCCTCCAGCAGGCAAAGAGAGACTTTTCACTCGTGCTAAATTCCTTCAGCAGATGCTGTTATTCAGTACAATTAGATAGGAACCTAGCATGCATTTGCTCTGTAATATGATGTGACCAGGTGAAGGAGCCTGTACTTGGACCCACGGGCCAGGTAAGAGTACAAGAAAAGAATCTAACCACACCCAGAAAAGTTTGTTTTTCTGAACCGATTTTTACTCCAAAGGGGGAGTAAACCAATAAGGGAGCACATTTTAAGGCATGCATTATGTATACTTAACAAAAGGAAGCTTTCAAGAAAGGAATGTATAAGTTAATGCAGTCCTAGGGCGACAATAACTCATGCACCAACAAGTTTTTCATGTTTTTCTCTTTGCACCTACAAACCTGCCCATGCTTGTCATGTAGATTATCCACAATTAGCTGGTAGTCAAGGTTCAGTGTTGGATACAAGACGGCCCTAGATAGTGTGGCGTTTGGCTGTCTAGCAGGTATCCACACCTATACATAAGCTTCAGTTAAACATAAAGCGTAAAATAAATAAGAAATATTTCAAGCAGAAAACAATGCCCACATTTTTTAACAATGAGGGTAGATTATTATTGAAGCTTTTAACATACCGTGACTATAACTAGGACTATGATCCTGCTTAGATTGTGATGTCTGAATGTAATAAAAGATCATGGGCTAGATATACAAAAGGACTTAAAAGAAAGAGATCTAGGTTCCCTCTGTAATATATGGACACCTAAGAACAGAGTCAATAAGAGCCAAGATACTGAGTGGGAATTAGGAAATCCTGAGAAGGCTTTTGAAGCCTAACGTTGAGGCGAAGGGAGACAATTATTACCATTTGGGATTCACAACTGCACTCTCTCCTCGAGCTAGGCACATAAGCAAACCTTCCTAGCAGAGTACAGTGGCTTGAATCACTTTTCTTCATTTTTTCCCAGCTATTATAGCACTCATGAAGGATGCAGAAAATTTGGGTTCAAATCCCACCCCTGCCTAAGAGGGTATCAACCCTTATCTCCCAAATGCTCTATATGCCAGGCTACAGGGTATCCTGGGATGGTGCTAACTCAGTTCTATTCTATATTTCAAAATATTATAAAGGCTATCAAGTCATGCTTATGTTCATGCCCTCTTTCTCTGTCTCACCTATAGGCAACACCTCCCTCCATGTATTGTGTGGAGTCTGATCCAAAAGATATGTTATGATAACATCTTTGAGATCAGGCCTCTGCAGGTGGAAAGAGTACCTCTTTTGTGGATCCAGATGGATCTTAGGCATATGTCAGGTACTTTGCTACTTGCCACTGCCAGGACTTAGATGGCTCTGGCACTCTCAGTAGTAGGAATTTAATCCTCTACAGGGCCTTACTAGTGGCATCTTAGCCACCAAAGAACTCTAGGTGCCCCCAGGATTATACACCAGTCAAGCAGGTACTTTGAGGATGTAAATTTTGGACTTACATTTCTCCTATAACTGTTACACACTCTAGTCCCAAGAAGTTTGTCCGTAGCCTTCTCTCAATTTGATGCCTACATTCAATTACTCTATGTGCCACCTACATCCCTGGCATTGACTTTTCAGTCTGTTTTGCTCTTCAGGGCCGAGAGGAAAATTCTGCTTGAGGGTTGTCTCCCATGAGGACTGGGCTGCAATGATGCATAAAAGAAGCACTGCACTCATATTCATTCTTGTCTTTGGAAAGTGAACATTCCTGCAGAGCACAGTGAGCACGTGGGAGATAGGACATAAAGGGAAAAAAGGAGGTAGTCTGCAGGACTTCTAGGGCATAGTCCTGCATGGTGCTTTGTTCTTTGTCACAACATAGTCGACGAGTTAAGCTCTCACGGTCAATAGTGCCGTTGCATATTTTGATGGGTCAGCTCAGAGTATTCAGCTCTTTGTGTGACCGAGACTTTCACTGGTGCCTGATAAAAGTATTTGGCTATTTTATTAATTCTAGTTTTTGCAGCTTCTAGTGTCGGTCGGGGTAATTGTTGCGATCCCCCATTTATCGCATGGTACAGACCACAAAGAGCAAGACTTGTGTTCCGTACACCTAAAATGCTAACGGCTGGAAAGTTCAAGGGACATGTTATTTCCTTTTCGAGCAAATATACTACACTGTGAAAGTTTGTGTATCCAAATGTGCATAAAAAAAATCACTTTGTCTGGTGGGCAGCATGAAATTGGAAGGCAGGAATTCTAGTTTTAACTTTGCCACTGACACTGACTCCCACTGTGGCTCTGGGCATGTCCGCTTTTGTGCTGTGCTCCTGTCAGAGGCTGTTCTGGGTGCTGGTTAGTAAATATTTTGGGCAGTGTATTTAGCATGTATCCGGGTATGATGGTGAGTATTGGAAAGTTCCTAGCATGTTTTATACAAAAGGACTTATTTACTAATGCTCAGAAAAAATCCTGAATATTTCTCAGTGAAACAGAAGGAAGGCAAATGGTTACACTAAGGAATTACTCTTCGCAGATGTTTCTTTGAATTCGGCCATGATTAGCAATGTTTTGCCAAGCAAGTCTCCTGCTTGTTTCCAGTATTGGTCAGGCAGTCATGGTTGTGTGTGGGTGCTGTTGATCTCGCCAAGCTCATGCTCAAGTTTCTATTCACTGCAAGATCTGAATCGGAGACAAAACAATATTGGCTCACTCAAGTGTCAAGACACTCCCCCTATTATATATGAGATTAGGAATTAATTGCTTGTATTCTTCATAACCTGGGTCAAAAAAAAAGTCTGGAGAATGGGTGTTGTGTTAAACATTATTGTCCCATTGGTACTAGCTCTACAGATTGAAAGAGCTGGGAAATGGAAACCCATCAAACTTTTCAGTTGTCATGTGGATGAAAGCCCCTTTATAATTGCAAAATTAGTGTTTGTAAAGCATTTAAGGGTCTAGGATTAGGTAATAAAAATCTTTACTTAATCAAGTAGTCTTTGCTTGCACAAATAGTCCCATAATCTGATGACTATGAAAGAGACTATTCAGAAGAGTAAAGGTTGTGAGCCTGGGCCCATAGAAGCTACTTGGTATGGAAGGGCAGAATGCCTTCAAGTATCATTCAGGATATACTAAAGCACACCGGTAGTTCACTGTGAAATGTTTGCTGTTCTCAACTGAACATTTTTTTGCTGTGTTGACACTACTTAGTGGTCTCTTGCTGTAGTTTTCAATGGTTCAGCATGTCACTCAAAGATATGTCTAGCTCCTTTTGAACCTTTGCATGTTGAAAAACCATAGTTTTTCCTTTTAAAAAAAATATCCAGTTTCTATTAACATCAAAGGAAGAGTTGAAATCTATAGATAAAAAGGTAAAATCAAAAGACCAAGTTTAATCTGAGCTGTCAAGTGCATTCCAAGTCTGTTCAGACCTGCATTTTCTGAAGAGTCGCTTCCAACACATACAAGGCAGCTGCATTTTGCACTTGGATCAACAAGTAACAGAGTTTCAACTTATAAAGCAGCCACAAGGGTCATTAACTGAAACACTCGCTTTCCCAGGACAGTATCTCCCATAATGATTAACAAACTCTGAAAAGTTCTGAGGTTGAACTAGGATCCCTATAAGCTGATCCTTCCCCCTATTCCTGGTACTTACCAAATTTCTTCACCCTACACTGCTCACCATCTCATTTCCCCAAGACTCCCTGGTTTTCCTAGCCCTCATTCCTTTTTTTGATCCTTTGGTCAGAGGTGTCTTTTGAAACCTGGTGGCATCACACAGCCAAGAGTGTAAAGCCTCCCCATTGGGAAGTTCTTGCAATCATCATTTCTGAAGACAGCAGGCTGTCCAGAGGCCATCTAGTGATCAAAGTGAAGGAGGGAGAGATCTTTATTCAGCAAGAATTACAGCAGACAAGTGATGGTAGCTTCGATTTAATCTTATATGCTAACATTTTCATGCAGAAGAATCATAGACTGTCTTCAGCTTCTTACTGTCCCATGTGGCTGTGATGAGAGAGAGGGCTAGGGGGACTTACACCGGAATGACAGGTTTTGTTGCTCATTGGTGCTGCTGTCATCATTAGCTCTAGCGGAGGCAGGAGTTATTAAATTAGGACCAAGTTGCATCTAAAGTCCTTATCTATACACATGCACCCCATATATGAGTGTATAAAATATATAAATACAGGGAAGATGTACCAATGACATGTGCAAGCATCGGTGAGATGCAGCCATCCACAGCATCCAGCCAATTTTCATGCTGAAAAACACTTGCGGCTAAAGATGTCAAGACAGACTTCTGTTATCATTGCCATAGGATATTTTATGGCAAACATCCTTGGTTATAAGAGATCATCCAAAAGGTGTTTGCACACTAAAACTATGTTCAGTTCAGTTCAGTACATCTGTGTTGGAAATATGAGGCTATGTACATGATCTTCAGCACTGAAGGACCTAAAAGGGAAAAGCAGGCTAACCCGCACTGTTCCAGAGACTCTAGGTATCTCAGGCCTGGTGCTTATTCTGGCATCTGCACCAACAAAGGCTTGAACTTGGCAGGAATTTCCATACTTGTACTCAATCTCTAATGATGAAAGGATATTCCTTAATTTGCATTTGTGCTTATTATTTAAGAAGTCCCATTGCAAACACTGATTACTAAATATAGTAATGGCACTGTGTATTATATTAAAGTGTTTATAGGTTGTGGCCTATGGTTTTGATTTCTTGTTCCTGTCTAGTCTCTTCTAAGCATGCTTCTGATGTGGAAAAGAGCAGTAAACAGATTTCTTTATGTTTGCACACTCATTAAGAAGCTAGCACCTTATGCATCCATTTTGGAAGGCAACAGAGGGTAGAACAAGAGACTAACTGGTTCAGAGCCATGAGCTTTCATAGGCATCAACCTGTTTCATCAGACGCATCTAGGAATGGACACACCTTTAGAAAGTGTAGAAGTGGTGTAGCAATTTACTTTGTAAATAATATTTAAGATTTCTACCCCCAAATGCTTAAGGCTTCCAAATAGATTGCTTCCAAAATAATATTGAGTCACTCTGAATGCAAAAGATTCTCAGCCAGTAATTGGCTGCATTTTGATTGATTTCTCGTGGGCTGGATACGTGCTGCCTATACTCACGTCTCCTGTACACTGTGATGCTTTGCAGTAGGAAGGGGACTGCTCAGGGGGGGAGAGACATGGCATGAATTGGAATGGCAGAATCAGGCTTTTTGCTTCAAAATGACTCAACCAATTTATTTCATTTTGAAAGCGCTGGTGAATGTAAATTCACTGATGCTGGCTGAGATCTTATCTGAGACCAGAGTGCATTTTACATACAAGTTATAATCCCTGAAAATAGAGGCTTATAAGGTAATCGGTGACAGAACTTTTACTCTTCCAGTAGGCTTGATGCCTGTATAATTGGTTAAAATGATCTTAGTTTTTCAGGTAGCGATTTGGATCTCTTTTTTTTTTTGCACTAATGCCTTTAAAATGGAGAAAAAATTTTACTTAGGATGATGCATAGAAGGGCTTTAACGTGCTATTAAGATTTAAAGCATAGAGTAGATCCTATAAATCAATTCCACATTCTCTCACTGAGAGTGACTGACTTTTATGAAAACTGGGGACTGTAAATCAAGACGCCAAATAAGAGCTTTTTTGACATGTAAACACAGATTATGCATTTGCTCGGCCCTCATTTAACTGCCTCGTGCTTCCAAGGAGCACGCAAACAGTGGGTGTTTAGACTCCCTTGCTATAGTTCTTCCCTGTTCAGGCTGGGGAAGAGTTTAAAGGAAAAAGAAAGGAAAAAAAAATGACCACTTCTCTTTGGAGGCTCATTTTTCATGATGCTGGGGGACTATTTTTCTCCACCTAACACTTGCTTTTCTGTTAGCCTGTTCACCTATTACGCACCTAGTGGTATTTGTTTTGCTCTTCTCGAGAAAAGACTAATAGATCCAAAAGCACTAATACAACTTTTTAAGCAGGACCTTTAAATCAGCCCCCCATACTTCACACGACTCAACCCCACCCCTTGCAAAGTACAGAAAGTGGGAGGCTGCCTTTGAATTGAAGACCTTTTAAAAAACTATTCCACGCCAAACTATACTTCATATTCCATTAAATGGCTTTAGCCAATGCCAGCAACTTTTCATCGTGTTATCACAAATACATTTGACCATTTAAATTTTTGGCCTTGGCTTCATCTGTTTTTGTGCCGTATTCTAGTGTCCATACTGTAATTCATACAGTTCAGTCTTGCACAATGAATACTCCCCCTGCCCCTCCAGCCTGCTTATCTTAACAGAGACCAGGCCTGGTGTTCTCACAGCAGCCAGCTTACTTAACCTTATCTGTATTACGCTTCTATATTTAAACAAGGAGGGCTCTTTGTTGCAGAACTAATATGAAACACAACTTTGCTAGATGCCTGACTTGCAAAGAAAGGGCATCTATCACTTTTATGTGGCATTTCAAAGACAAAGGCATTTAATACTGCTAAAAGACAAGGCAGGAGTCTGTCTTAATGTACAACCAGCAGTTTAATAATTAACGTTTCTTAATACTAAATCAGTTCTCTGAGGGAAAACAACAATGCAATGGCAATACAAGAGCTGCCCTAGATAATTTGTTGGGCAGTGTGAAAAAGTATACAGGGGCACAACAGCTGGGGGAGAGTAGTTAAAGTGTGTATGTGTATACATATACAGCCAGTGACTACAGAAGCTGGAAATCGCCAGATGAGCTCTTGGTATAAAGCCCAAAGAAAGGGGGAAACAGTAGGGGAGCTGTGCTGCTCCGGAAGAGGGGGTGCACGGGTAGCATTATTCCCCTTTAATTTGACTCCAGGTTTTGATAGAGGGAATGATATCAGTGGAATAAGATAACTGAGGCCTAGGAACTTGTGACTCCTCCTATGCTACCCACCATGACCCACCGTATTACCAGGTGACAGCGGGGGAAGGAAAACCCGGACAATTTCTGCAGTTTCTTGTACTGAATTCACCCAGACTGAGTTCATCTCCAAACTCTGCTTGGATTTTCTTTCATGAGGCTCTGTTGTCCTCCCCCTCCTGGAGGTGGGGTGATAGAGGAATCTCTGTGTCTCTCTCATGAATGACGTGTGCGCCTGGCGGCTGGGGGGCCGCGGTGGCGGTGGGATCACGGTGGCGGTAAGCACAGAGCTCCCACAGACACTGCCGGTGCTGTCGGTGGCAGAGCTGAGGGGGTGACGAGCGCCGACCAGGTGTCGGCAACCACCCACAGATGCCACCATGGGTGGCCGGCGGGGATCGCAGATGCCGCCGTCAGTGGCGGTGGCGGGGTGGCAAGCAGTGACCACCCATATGCACCGCCGACACATGGTGCCTTTTTGTAGGGGGCACTGCCATGCTCGTGGGGTGCAAGTGCACCCACATGCACCCCCTAAGCATCGCCCCTGCTCTCTCTGCATCCCTTCAGCACAATTCACTAGGTCTTGCATCTCCCCAATGTGATTTTTTTACAGGAAGAATTGAGTTAGTTTCCCCTGTCTCTCTTTGATGTGCAGGAGTTAAAAGGCCTAACCCCAGCCTGTGATAGACTCTTTGGATGGTTTAGATCTCTGGAAGTATGAGACAAAAAGGGTCTAAGCATCCTTTCATGTGTATGAAAAGTATAAAAATTAAAAGCAAACAAAATAGTTTGCGTTCAGAATGACAGAAAAGTTCCAGGAGGCATGACTTTGCTACGTCAGCTTATTTTAGCTCTTTCCTTTGACTCAGATGACATGTCTACAAGGTTACAATAAATTGCTTTATTTTTGCATCTACTGTATAAACAGTCTTTTAAACATAATTCGTGCAAGCACTTATCCATCAGATTTTGCATAAAGTCTGTCATGTGGATATCTTTTCTAACCGGGTGCCGTAATTTCCTTTATACTATATAATGTCATATAGCTGAACACCATGGGATATACACTATTCTGTTTTCCTGAAGGATTAGAAAAGTGCATTTATCTATACCCAGGAAAAGAGCTGACTGAACACGCCCGCAATCATAAAAAGTGAGATTTTAATAGTTTTTTTCCTGTTTAGCTGCTATTGCCCATTTCAAACCACAATTCAGTAAATTGCCTTTTTTTGTCGTCAACTTTGGCTCATAGTGTTGATACTGAAAAATGTGCTGTCCAATTTTGTTTTACGTAAGAACTTTTTTATAAATGGACAGGAACTGGAGGGTTTGGATTTGCCAACGCAAAGCAAATTGCGCTTTGGTTTTGGTTTTAAGACCCACCATGGAATATGATCTCCTGTTTCATTTTGTGTGTATTTTCAACTGAAATTAATTATGAACAAAGTTGCAATGCTCAAAAAATCTATTTGCCATCAACAACAATATACCACAAACACTGAATAAAGGCAAGTTTCCATTCTGGAGTTTAATAAAAATACTTTTCCAATACAGGGAATATTGTAGCATATCACTATCTTCTGAGTTTCATAGTTGTTAGGGGCTGGAAGGGACCTTACAGATCACTGGATCCAGCCCCACTGCACTTGGGCAGAAAAGTCTGCTGGGATCAGATGGCTCCAGCGAGACGGGTGTCAAGACACTTTTTAATGATCGCCAGGGAGGGCGACTGTACTGCCTCTGGGGGAAGTCTGTTCCAGCTCCTTAGCACTTGACTTGTAAAGAAGTTTTTCCCTACATCTAGCCTGAAGTGATCCTCAATCAGCTGGTGCCCATTATTGCTTGTCCTCCCCTGGAGGGCCTTGGTGAACAGATGCTCCCCCAGGCCCTGATGTACATCCTTGCTATACTTCTAGGCTGCCACCAAATCCCCTCTAAGTCTTTTCTTCTCCGTGCTGAGCAGTCCCAATTCTTTCAGTCTCTCCTCATATGACTTGGTCTCTAGGTGTCTTACCATGTGCGTGGCCCGCCTTTGACTCTCTTGAGCTTCTCCACACCCTTCCTGAAGTGTGGTGCCCAGAACTGGATGCAGCACTCCAGCTGTGGTCTCACCACGGCTGAGTAGAGAGGGAGGATGACATCCTTAGCCTTGCTCAAGATGCCTTGGTAGATGCATGCCGGTGTTTGATTAGCTCTGCCAGCTATGGCATCGCATTGGTGACTTATGTTCATTTTGTTGTCTATTGTGACCCCCAGGTCTCGTTCAGATGTGGTGCTAGCATGTGTAGCACTGCCGAGCTTGAAAGTGTGTTGTGGATTATTTCTCCCCAGATGGAGCACTTTGCATTTCTCTGTGTTAAATGACATCTGGTTGAGGTCCACCCTCCCCGTGAGCCTGTCCAGCTTGGCCTGTCTTACACTCTAAAAAAGCTGAGAAGAAGCAAAATCACATACTTTTTTTTCTCAACAAAACAGAAAAAGCTGGAACTGTCCAAAACTTAGTAGACCTCATTTAGTGGTTTACGGTAACTTTTTATTGATTAAGTGGGGGTTGCATCCACTGATTTTTGTATTCAGTTTCAAATGTCATGGATGAATGAACCTATAAAGAAAAACTCATCTAAAACTGTCACGCTTTGCCTAAACTGGAATCAAAATCTTGGGAAATGTTTGCTGAGTGACATACGATTCCCATCTAAAATGATAACTTGACTCAGCTTCATTCAACATTTGGCCTGAGTTTATGAAAAGGTATGTGAACTTTCATGAACCTAACCTTGGTTTGGGGTTTGTAGATCTGATTATTAAACACTTTTCCTGTCTATAGCAGCTTTCATCTGAAGATTAAATATATGCTTAAAACATCATGATTAACTGTACCATTGTGAATTTGTCCCAGTAGAAAACACCTGGGAAAGGCTTGTCGGCGGTGGATATACATTCTTAACATATGTACGTAGTAGAGAAAGACCCAGACCAAAACCTAATTTTGAATACCCTAGACTTCTGGGAAGTTCTGCTTGGATTCTCACTCCAAATTTCTCAAGTGACTTTTTCTTTAGAATGGACTACACCAAAATCCTGAATTTGGGAGGTACAAGGCCAATCCTGCTCCTTTAGCCCAGTGACAGAATGGATCGCCTATGGTCTACTAGTCTGAAACGTGGAAGATTTCGGATCAAGTCATAGTTCTGC
Organism: Caiman crocodilus; assembly: GCA_030014935.1. Taxonomy (NCBI): domain Eukaryota; kingdom Metazoa; phylum Chordata; order Crocodylia; family Alligatoridae; genus Caiman; species Caiman crocodilus. Next base: position 12,171,113 of record JAGPOW010002742.1, on the reverse strand, counting down.
TATAGGCTTTCCTGTTTTACCTTGGACAAACCACTCAGTGTACATCTATACTGCTTCTCCAGGGCTCTCACGCCCACCCCGGAGAAGAACGGCCCCGTCCTCCCTCCCAGTCTGCACTGGTGCAGCTGTTCTCAGGAGGTTCCCTGCTGCTGCTCCCAAGGGTACCGGAGTCTGAAATCGCACCAGTGGCTCGCGGTTTCTGGCTTTGGTGCCTGCAGAGTAGGAATGGACGGTAGTGCTGCGTTGCTGAGCAGCAATCTTTGGAGCACCAGGGAACTGATTTAGCTATACCCTTAGTCCTGCTGGGCTCAGATCCCTATCTGCGACATGGAGGTAACAGAACTCCTCCTGTTTTAGTGTGGCATACATATTCATGCATTAAAATGCGTGAAGCATTCAGGTATTATGGTAATGAGAGCCTGTTTAAGTATCGTAGATGCTATAAATCCAGAGGGTCTCCACTGACTTGAACAGAATGCTACAGGTTTATAGTGGTATAAAAGGAGGCAGAATTTAGCTTTGCGCCTGGGACCCTTTACAAAGTGAAGGCAGCTTTGCATCCTAAAGAAACCCCAAATAGTCTCTACTCATGCATGAGCACCTGGCAAGCTGGAGTCTGTCATTGAAAACTCCCCTATAAAGCAGTTCAGGCTGCAGAAAATATTTAGTCAGGACTGTTAATTGCCTAGATGACTGGATTTTGTCTCTTCTCATATATTAAAAGGCACCCACCCATGCTGTTCCTAAGAAGCCCTCATCTTTCCATTTAGTCCATGAGGACACAGTTGCACATAAAAGTGGAAACTTCCAGCTGAAGTGTGCTGCCAGCTTTCTCACATAGCTGGAGTTTTATGGTATCGCACTTAGGTGTGACTGACAATTTGTAAAAATCAGACAAGTTAGGGTGGAAAAAGACGATTAGGTCACCAGCCCCAGCTCGCTGCCAACCTGGGATGCTTTGCAGGTGTTGCTGCAATAAGACTGGCCGTGGCAGTGTACCAGCAACTGGTTCTGTTGCTCTTTACGTTGTTTCCTGGTGTAAATCTAAATCCCACAAGGGTTTGTTTTTGCACCCCTCTTAATTATGGCAATGGGAATAATGGTTCACGATAATCTCAAACCTGATCTCCTGCAGTTTTGGAGTCAGTGAGAAATGAGCATCCTCTGTCACATGGCAATCTCATGCAGTTATTTACTCAGCAGGTCTCATTTCTATTGGTGTGTGAATAGCAGTGATTAAATGAGTGAGTGGAAAGTGAGTTTATGAAAACTATCCATATCTCTCAGACTGGCTTCTGTCCATTTCCAAATTGGAGGAACTTTTATCATTTATAGGGATTTCTAATCAAAATAAAGTGCCTCTTCCTTTATTACCTTAGCACATCTACACTATGGTGTGTTTTATCGCCATATTTCCTGTTCACGGTATCGTTAGCTACCTGTCCCTGGTTATCTGCTAACAGACTTTCTCCTGAAACTTGGTATTGTTTGCAGAGGGGAGGGTTTTTTTAGTCATAATGAAATTCTTTGAGTGCTTTTGTAAACTCTTAATGTATCTGACACAAAGAACAGGGAATAAAAGCAAATAGTAGTTCAGCTTTTGCCACAATATGAAATCCTGTTTGCTCTCTGATTGCGCGGTGAATGTTGACATTAACCTACAGATATGCCACTTCCATGCCAGGGCTTCATTCTTGAAGCATTAGGTCAGTCAAACCAAGTCTGTGAAAATAAACATTAAAGAAAACATGCTTAGTAAAGTGCTCAACTCATAAAGGCCCAAAGCTAAGATGTCTGGGCAGTGACTCCTGCCCCCCACCAAGGTTTGCTTAACCCAGCCCTAGCCTGCCTTTTGCTGAGCCTAGTCTCTGAGATCTAACTCCCAACTGAGTGAGTTGCAGGCAGGCTTCCAGACCACCCCCTCCCCTTTAAGCTGGACATTACTGTACATGGTCTTGTCTGTTACTTGCTCTCTTGCAGTGAATCTTGGAGCAGCCCTTTCCTAGAACTGCAAGTGTTTAATTGGTTTCCTCTTGCTACACTCTCCAAAAATTTTAGTTGTGTCTCATCATCTTATAGTGATCCCAGGGGGCTGGGAGGTCCTTATCTCCCAGCATTTGCTACCCGTCCTGTTCCCCACCCAGCTCCATGCTCACCGAGCTGAGCAGGGAACAGGCTCTCCAGTCTCCACCCCGCAATCGTGGACCAGGGACTGAGAACTGTCCATGCCAGGGGCATGACCCAGCCCCATCAAGGCATGGGGCTTGGAAATAGCTGCAGGAGATGGGCAGGTCCCAGCCCCCTGCCTTGATCTGCTGGTGTGGCAGTGAGCAGCAATTACAAAGTAGCAAGGGGTAAGTTTTCTTCCGACTCCTGAGCTGCGTCTCTTTGGGTGTGTCTACACATGCATTAGATCTGGGAGCAGTTTACTCTACACATGTGTAGAGCAGATTTGCTACAATGTCTCCACCCAGCTGGGGGCTCACTTACTATGTGCCCCACTGACAGATCAGGGCAGGGGGCTGGAACCTGCCCCACCCCTGCAGCTTTTTCCAAGTCCCCTGTCCCAATCAGGGAGCCAGAGTTGGGAGCTCCCTGCTGCCGAGGCAGGGGGACATTGTCCCCACCTCTGCAGCAGGCAGCGCCCCGGGGGCAGGGAGCAATGTCCCAGCCCTGGCCAGCAGACGGCTGTCTCATGATCTGGTACTCCCTGCTAGTCCCTGGGCTAGCACCCAGGGGAGCCTAGAACTCCCCCTGGTGGCAGCAGGGGCCCATTGCAGGGCCCCAGGAAGCAAAAGCAGTTTGCTACCTTTAGTAGCAAATCTGCTCCCACTTCCCTACACGTGTAGACACTTGCCTGGGAGCATTTACTTGCCAGTAGTTTGCTTGTGAGTAAACTGGATCTAATGCACATGTAGACACACCCAGACAGTCACAGTTCAGGGCCACGAAGAGAACCTACCCCTTGCTACTTTGATCTCTCAGCCCCCCTCTCTCCTCAATCACAATCTTGGAGTAGGGGGCATAGTCCCCACCTGGAATTTGGGGGCAGAGCCCACCTGAGCAGCAGGCAGCTCCCAGCAGCAGGGAACAATCTTCCACACCCTGGTGAGTGGCTGACCAGGAGTAGATTTCCTCCCAGTCAAGAGTCTACATCAGTAGTACTGTGCAATAACCACTGACAAGTAAATTTGCTATTGCATTTGCTACGCTACTGTACAGTTAGGTGTCTCATATAGACATGCCCTCTGTTTTCCTTTTCTGGGACTCCAGAGTTAAAAAAGCAGCCTTTTTGCAGTGTTTCATAAGTAACATAGGATTCCTAGCCCATTGCATCTCCAGCATTCACGCACAAATCTGCCTAAGTCTAGCATAACTCAGTGAACAGTGTGCTTTATGCATCTCCTTGTATGTCTGATCTGCAGTGGATATAAGTCAAGTACTGAGCCCAGATAAGGACTGCCAGTGCTCTGCCTTAAAGCTGAAGTTGGCAAGACAGATGATCCTTACTGCAGAACGCAGATGCAGAATGAGTGCTTCCCAGAAGAGTCAAATTCATCTCTAATTCACTAATATAACAAATTTTGTCCAATTACCCAGCAAACTTGCAATGATATGAAAGTATACTGAAGTTTATTAGAAATGAACACATACCAGGCCAATTTCAGTTTATTTATACTAGCATAAATCCCAAATATCTCCAGTGAAGTCATTTGGATTATGCCAGTTTTATAACACATCATGATTCTGTTCTCTGAAGATTTGATTGTATCTAATTCCCCCTTCATGTATGTTAGTGTCCAATATAAAACTGATTAAATCAGTATTTATTCCATCACATTTAATAGTGCTAGTTAAAGTAGACAATTAGACAATGAATGCTTTATTTCCCCTACAAATTAGGAAATAGAAGTTCTCTCGCAATATAGAGCCAGAATGAGAAAGTGAAAAGTGTTAGATTTCTTTGGGCCAGTAATATGGAAAGAAATTAATCATTTGATGATGAATATTATACATTTGTTGTATTACTAACAAATGCCATTGCTATGGCATGCGCAGCGGCTCCAACCTGACTGAAGCCTCACCACACAAAGGGATTTACCTATGTACAATATCCCTGCCCCAAACTGTGGCCCTGATTCTGGAAAGACCTGCATGCACTTTGGGCTCCCATTGCTCTGAGAATGTACAGATAACCAATGCACAGTTTCTTCAGAGGTGAAGATCTTAGCATGAGTCAGAATGCAACAGGTAGGTGAGTAGTTTGCTACTGCAAAGAAAAATGAGGGAAATCCTCTTCCCTAGAGTTAAGTTTCAAGCTGAATAAGGAACTCTGGGAAGGTATAGACACTTGGGCACATTAGGTAAAGTTAAACATGGCCACTGGTCTATGGCAAGTCAAGGTGTGGGGAGCTAACAGGAGGGCTTGGGGGGGATCAGAGGGGCAAGTGGTGTCCACGAGGGGATCAGGTAGGGTCTATGGAGGGGATTGGAGTGGGGGAGGTAGTACACTTTGGTGGGGGAGGGGGGCTTGGAGGAATGGAGGGGGCTCTCTCCTCCCAGGACCAAGGGCTATTTTTTAGCCCCATAACCCCTGCCACCCTCAGGCCCCCTGCCACCACCCCCGCAGCAAATCATCTCACCCCATCCTGCTCACCCATACCTCCATCCCAGTTTACTTTCTCAGATCTCAGCACCAGTGAACACTGGTAAAACTGGCATCAGAAGTGGCTTTCTGGATGGGGAATTTAGCAGGCTCAGCGAGGCTGGCTGGTCCACAGAGGGGAGGAGGGGGCTGTCCATCTGGGGGCAAAGGGTCAGGGGGGTAAACGTGGCCCTGTGTCAGGGTGTGGCGTTTGGGAAGGCTCAGCCCCAGGGCTGGGGCCAGCAGCTGGACTTTCCTAGCCCTGGGACTGGCTGGGAACTGAACAGAAGTTCACTTAGACAGGTCTTACTGGACTCAGTGTAACTTGACTATCAATCTAACAAGACTACCTCGGAGATAGGGTTAACTAAGATTGGGTTGGTCATTTTTAGATCAATCTAACCTTCTTGAACTTCTATAATAGTTCACACTTAGATCCGCCTAACTAGGAGTCTAAGTGTAAGGTCCACACCTGGGGGAACCAAGTTAGATTGGGTGGCCATTTTGAACATGATCTAACCTCCATGACCATCTGTATTTACCTTTCAGGTTGAAAGGTCAGCAAGACAATTATTTTTGTTTCAGTTGGAATTCTTGTTGGGGGAAAGTGTTGAAATGAGAGAGCTTTGAAGCCTGAAAGTTTACTTTAAATAATCTGAATAAAATTAGTAAGGCGGGAGGTTAATTTCCTTCGAAATTAAGGTGGCAAGAAGGCAAAGCTGCAGATTGTGGGTCAGAGAAAAGGAGAAACTAAGACATTCTGAGTTATTTTTTGTGGATTTCATGCTTTATAGACAGCTAAAATAGTATAGTTTAGATTCATGGCTCTGAAAGCCAGATCACAACTCTGACCTCCTACACAACACAGGCCTTAGAACTTCATCCGGTAACGTCTATACCAGGCCCATAACTTCTCTGAGCTACAGGGTTTTTTTAGAAAGATAACCAATCTTGAGTTAAAAACTAAAAGCAGTGGAAGTCTATCACATCCCTAGGCAAATGACTACACCGCTAAGATGAGTTCTTATTAATTGCTTTCGAAAGGTATTAAAATATTCCATATGTAAAAAAAAAAAAAAATTGTTTTTGGTTGCCACAATGTATACAAACATTTTTAAGAACTTGTCCACCCTCACCACCAAATAAAGGAAAATTGAAAGCAGTTGTTGTTGCATAAAAATTATCTGCAAGTCTGAAAACGATGTAATGAACCCATTTGCATATTTTCAAATAATTTCCATACATTGCCAGGCATGGAACGGCATAAATGGGGGCTCTGGTTTTATAAGCTACAGGTTATTCATTTAGCTTTTACATGTTGACTTATATTGAAAGCAGTTATCCTGTAAGACGAAAAAATGTAAATACAATCTCTCCCACAAGCTAGTTGGGCACTTTAAGCAATTTTTCTTTCTTGCTCTTTTTAAAAGCATGGACGCTGCAGCATTTGCAGGAAAAAGCAATAGCAGATCTTGGGACTTCATAGAAGAGCAATACGCATAGAGGTCTGCTCAAATGTGTTTTACCTCTATACGCTCTCCACTAGTCTTCATTATTTGCTATGCATAATACAAGGCACGCATATGGATATGCTTATTGCACATGATTTTTCCTGCTCTGCCCTTACAGTGCATGTTTTCAGACTGGGACAATAGTCTGTCTTACTCAAGAAACCGTCTATAACTTTTGAGATCATCAGATGAACTAGCTGCTATCTTCACCGAGGAATAGTAATTAGGAAGCCCTTGCAATTGCTCGCTGCCTGTTTATTACTGACTGCTTCTATTTAACATTTGTTTTTTGTGCTTGGCCTGGCTCTATCTTTGCATTTCAGTGTGTTTTGTAAGGGTCACTTGAAAAAAATGAGCTTTCTGAAGCAGTTTTATTGACTCCAGCGAAGTTTAGAGTCTATAACAATATTCAGGCCAAATTTATCTAAAGTAAAATTGCTCCAAGTTACCATTCTACATCAGCAAGTTGCAACTAATGCTGATCGCTAGTATAAACCAATAACTGAGTCAAAGTGAGTGGCAAATCAAACTGAATAGCTGAATAAATCCCAAACTTTCCACGCTTGCCTTTCTTCCAGCACCAGCCGTCAGTATAAAACGACCTCTCAAACCTAAGCTTGAAGATGAAGTTTCAGTTGGGGGTAGTTGGTCTTGCTCTATAACTATTATCAAAGTGCAGTTGACGTGTCTGACTCATGCCATCCTATAGCTCTTTATTCCTCTACCATTGGGCGTTAACGTTTTTAGGAGTTATGGTTTCCTTGCTATCAGCTAAATCTTTTTCCCTAAGCCTTAGCGTGCTTACGTTTGTGTCTAATTCCTTTCTCTCTCTCCCGCTCTTTAATACAAACTGTCTGTTCTCAGAACACATCAATCAAAGGGTAAATCCCAGACAAAAATAATCAATGTGTGTGGCTTCTAGGTGCAGCTGGGGGTTTGGGGTAGGAGCAAGGAGCTGAAGCTGCCTCATTCAAGGGTGACTGAAGGCTGACGGCCCAGGCTAGGCCTCAGCTGGTGTCAATCAGCATTCCTTTTGTGTAAGGGGTTTTGGTCTATTTTCACAGAAAAGGGCTTGTGTAAGGAGCGTGCTTACACTATGAGCTAAACCCCAGATGACTCGCGCAGAAGCAACAATAGGAAGATTTCATCTGAGGTGACACGTGCAGAAAAATACGATCCCTTTATGCCGCCACCAGCTTTTAAATACCTCATTTCACTTTGTGCATAAACAGCATCGAACCATGACATCTATACCACACTGAGTGTTGGGTTTTGATGTCTTAGTGGAGTTAATATACAGGTCTATACACCAAATGCCATCATTTTTATTTTATGGCATCATTTTTGCCCTCCTTTCCCTCTTATGTTTCTATGGTCTCTCTCATCCTCTTATCCTCGTGCCACCTTTGGACATATACCACACTGAGCGTTGGGTTTTGATGTCTTAGTGGAGTTAATATACAGGTCTATACATCAAATACCATCATTTTTATTTTATGGCATCATTTTTGCCCTCCTTTCCCTCTGACATTTCTCTGGTGTCTCTTATCCTCATGCCGCCTTTGAGATTACTACAGCTCTGACCCACATTTTGAACCCGGTTTAGGAATGGACAAAAGGCCGACCCGGTGGCAGCTGACTATGTGAGCATTTTAAAATACCCGCTGAGGTTAGTTTAACGATGGCCAACAAAGGAATCTAACAAATATGAAGGAGCCCTTTTTCGATTCAGAAAACCGGTTCCAAGGTTAACATAGTTCAACAAACGTTATAGTGTTTTTCCTCGCACAAATCTCTGAAGAGCGGGAATAAGTGGGTCACTATAAGGTCAAGAGCCTTATGGTTATGAAGGCTACCTTTCATTCATTCGGTAGTCACATGGCACTGCATAACGTTTGGTACGGCCTTGTGTCGCCACTTGTTAGAGGTGAGGTAAGATGTTTATGTACGGAAATGTAAAGAGTGTATGTCTGGAGCCCCACGTTTTACACACAACATTATTTCTTCACCTGCCCATCAAGTGCTAAGATTAACAATGACACAGAGCAATTTTCAGATTCAAACAAAATGGAAGGATTTGTTGAAGGGCGAATTATATGAAATGCTGTTGACCTAGCTGGAGAGTTTCTCGTCTTTTTTAATACAGGGCTAAGAATAAATCACTCGGAAACTTATTAGGTCTGAAGGTAAAAATGAGGAGGTAGGAACAAAGGCGGTCAGATGGAGACAGCGAAGACAGATAACATCAGCAGTAGAGATTGGAAGCTAGGGAGTCCCTAATGCGTCATAGTTGAACTACTTAATTATTGGATTTTTCTTAGGGGAAGGGTGCTGACTATTTGATTTGGGGCAAGCAATGCAATAGAGCAGGGGTTCTCAATCCCCGGGCCGTGGCCCATGTCAGACCACAGCAGGTCGGTGGCAGGTCCGTAGCATGGTTGGCTGCTGGACTAGAAGTGCAAACTGCCCCCCTCCCCACCCCCGAGTTGGGTGGAGAGGCCGTGGCCCCTTCCGCGGGGCCTGCAGCAGTCCAGGGTTTTGCCCACCCCACCACCGGAGAGGTGGAGGTATCCTTACCTGTCGTCTGGTTGGAAATCGTGGCTGCACTTGGCTGTGACTGCTGGTGCATAGTTTGCCGGGCTGCAGCCACTTCCACACTGCAGCTTAAAATCTTTGGAAACCCCTGCAATAGGGTACATTGGTTAAATTACTAAGGAAAATCATCTATTTTGGATACAGCATAACTTCATGCATTTGCTCCTGGAATATGATAGGATAATAATAAGAGTAAGCACACGTAAGTTAATAATGGTTACTATCACATTGTTTTTCATGAATAGCCGCAGAAGGATGCCGCTATTTCTAGTGAGTATGTTGCCCAGTGTGAGCTAGCATTTCCCATTCCAAAATGTAATATCTTGTATGCGAGCAAGTGCGTATTATGTGAAGCAATGGGACAAAAAGCCACCAAGCGCAACCTGCGATGTACCAGAATTGTAAGGAGGGCCTGTTGAATAAATGGCAAAGGAAAATATATGGAGAACAAGCCTTTTCAAATAGTAGGCAAAAAATGATCTTCAAGAACAGAAGCTGTTTGGTGAAGTCTTATGACCACAAGCACACTTCTCTTTCTGCACTTCGCTACTTCTCCACGTGTATAGCGTGCCAGCTCACACAGTATTTGGCCTGTAGTTTTTCTTCACAACTGAAAAATAGGGAGACCACCATGTTGGCATGCAATGCATTGGATATATGAGGTCAAATGTTTGGTTTTCTTAGGCAGTAGCACAGCATTCATGTGAGCAACGCCTGTTTTGGACAGCGCTCAGCAGAGATCTCCCTATATACCAGTACTATAGTGTGTGGCTATACTGAAAAATGGAAAAGCATTGAATCTTACAAACAGCATTTAAAAACAGTGGTGATTTTTACTTTGAAAATCACATTGTTTTTTTCACTGTCTCTCTCTCTCTCTCTCTCTAGGTAGCACATCCAAAAAGGATGTTGGTGACCCTGGTCTTCCACAGACCTCTTTGAGGCGTACAGAATTTCCAGTGCCGATACATGCATCCATTTAGATAGACGCTTGGCATAGGTCAACCTCTGTCTTCCATGATCTCTCCCTTCCTTCGGTCTTTCCAGTTACGACCAGACTTTCAGGTTTTTCTTTCCTCATAATGTGTCTGAGAAACTCCAACTGTCTCTTTCGGATATTACTCAGCAGCTTCCTCCTGCAGTCTGCTCTTAACTAAATATCCGCATTTGAAGTGTGACTTATCCAACATGCCTTCAAGATATGCCTTAACCACAGTCCACTTGCTTCAGTTCTTTCCCATACTTGAAGATATTGTCCAGCATTCGGATGCATGCATGAGGACTAGTATAACACAGCAATCCAAACCTGCTAACTTTGTCCACATAGAAATGTAACTATTTGTCAACAGCTTTTTCATTTTCCGAAATGCATCTTTTGCCATCCCTCTTCTCCATTTCATTTCATAATCACATTTACCTTCTGCTATTCTCCAGCTTCCCAAGTAGTTAATTTTACTGACCTGCCTGATTTGTTCCTTTTCCACTTTGATGTTGCATACAGAAATCTTCTTCTTTGTAATTACCATGTGTTCTGTTTTTCTACACTTGATACTTAAACCCTTCTTCTTGCTTTCACGAACCATTTCATCCAAAATTCCTTGCAGCTTCTCTTCTGAATCGGCTATTAAGACTGTGTCATCAGCCTAATGTAAGTTGTTCAAATTCTGGCCACCAATGATCAGCCCTGGTAAACCCTCAGTCTCCCTCAGTACAGGTTTTCCTTGTTTTATGCTGTGCATGCATCCCTGGGAAATGGCGCGTAACTCGAATTCGCATGAAGGAAACCCACTTTACACCGTAACAAATAGGGCTGTACTGACCCCCAGGCCCATTTCTACCACTTTTACAAGACAATTTTGGTACTCACTAGCAGCAGACGGTGCCCACAAGCACAGGGTACTATCGTAAAGGGGATGGCAACTACAGGAACACGTAGTGCAGACAAGCGAGGAGCACAGAGCCACACAGGAGACAATTTTGGTGTGTGTCACTCCCACAATGCACTGCACAAGGCAGTTGACTGCTAGCTTCCACTGCACTGACCACATACGAGTGAATTTACCTTGCATAGAATGAATTTTTGGTATAAAATGGGTCATTGCATAAGAGCAAATTTGCACAGACAAAACCCGCATAAAGTGAGGGAAGCCTGTATTTTCTCACTGTACAAGATGAACAGGTCAGGTGAAGAAACGCAGCCTTGCCTCACGCCTCTCTTAACTTAAATGAAATCTCTTAGTTCATTTGCTATCTTCACTGCTGCTGTTTGGCCCCAATAGAGGTTTAAAACTCTCACATCTTTACCATCAATATCCAGTTCTTCCAGCATTTCCATTAACTCCTTATGCTTGACTCTATCAGCAGCTTTGGTATAATCAAGAAAACACGAGAAAAGGTCTTTCCTCATTTCCTCATTTCTATTGCCCTCTTTGAAAGCATTCGTACAATGAAGATTTGTCTTGTACCTCGATCTTCAATAAAGCCACGTGGAACTTTTGCAATTTCTGGTCTTAATTTCTAGCTCTCAACAGCCGCACTTTTTATAGGATCTTTGCACGTGGCTCATGAAACTGATGGTTCAATAGGGTTCACCGTCAATGGTTCCAGGTCTTTTGGGGCATTCAATATAGTTTTTTTGTCATTGTGTCCAAAAAAAACGCATTTTTCGAGAATTCTAGCATTGATGTAATAGTATGAAGCGGGGCAACGACATAGTTTTGTATCAGGTTTAGACTGTCAGTACTTTCAAAACACCCCACTACGCTGACTCAGCAATTAGCTCAGATGGAAAAGGCAGACAGAAATATAGAGCTTCAGACTGCACCAGCTAAAATAAGGAGGCAGGATGTATTTTTGTTTGTTTTCTAAGTCATAATTGAAGCATATTTAATTTAATTAACGGGGGTTTTGAAAGTTTTTTTCTTTTTAACTGCTTGACAGGATATTAGCCATTTTTTCTGGAAGCCACATTAAATTAAATCAAAGGTTTTTCTTTATATTCAAGGAAGCACAGAGCAGCAGAGTATAATATTACGTGTGTCTTTATAATATATTCTAGGTGAAGCAATCTTACCAGACATGCCTCAGCTTTATTGTCTATGACCATAACATTGTTTTTGGAGATTTCCTTTAATTTGTCTCGATCATACATTATGAAAGGCTTAATGAGATGCTCTGTGTAATGTTGAGATGACGTTCTTGCATTTTACAAGAGTAATTCGCCACAAGCAAGCTATCGCGTGTGCAGCTTTCTGGTGAGACACTGGTAAATAAGCAGGTGGTAAAGTAGTCAGTGCCAGCAACCGCCATAGGGCTGACTCCTGCAGTATGAAATGCTTCTGGGATGTCAGGTTGAAAAATCTTACTACAGCTCTTGTTCACCCTTTCTTTTCCCAGCCTCGTCCTCTGAAGAGAAGCATCCCTTTTCAAACGCTGGTGTTCTGCCTTCAGCTGCGTTGCAAATGATATAAAACATGCCCCATTTCAGTGTGGGTGGGCATTTAAAGATAAGGTAAACAATCTGCATTGCCAAGTAGTATTTTTAAGCAGTAGGCCAGATGCACTTGAATGGAACCACACATAAAATGTATAGACAAATAAGCATTTGTTAGGCTGGATTTCTAAAGCCATGTGCACAGTCGTGTTTGCAAAATGCCTAACTTTCCTGCGAAATGGTTGCAGTTGTGGTTGCTGATCGGGTAAACTGCATGTATCAGTGGTTAATTTGACGTATTTGCTCAAGGAGTGAGGTTTGCCTGTGTAATAATACTCATGCTGCTCAGGTGGTCACATGATAGCAAGCCGATGTTATTTTATAATCTCGTCCTGTAGGTTTATGTAGTGGTAGTCCATAAATAGAATCGTAATTCAAGTCAGCTGCACATTTTTATCAAGCACACAATGCCTTGGCTGGCCCTGCTAGATGAAAGCATCATCACTGAGTGGGAAAGAGATGACATAATATGCAGGCACCAGCTCCATTTCACAGCAGAAACTTTTGAGTCTTTTTATAATCAATCACAGATTCTGACCAGAAGGCAGCATTATAACCATCTAATCTGATAAACTGGTTAGCCAGTGGCTAATTGCTCTTAATAAAAAATACCTCCATGCACGGAATTTGAATTTGATACCATCGGTTCCCAGTCTTTGTATCGTATGACGCCGGTGCCTGTTAGGTCCACAAACCCAAATAACAGATATTCTCTCTGACTACCTAGGTATAGGCTTTGATCAGCTTGACACCGCTGTAGATTACTGCACTGATAGAGTTTCCTTAAGTAACTGACTGAAAGGCAGATTTTTCAGCCCTGGGATCACTCTTTGATATCTTCTTAATCCTCTCCAGAGTTTTCATCTTCTCCATTAGGTGCAACAAACAGTCCTCTGCCAAATGAGTTCTCCTAGTTGGTCTTGCTCTCTGCATTTCTTTATTACCATCTTCCCTGCTCCTCACCCGGGCAAGGGGAAGTGGTTTGAAAATCTGGTTGCAAACTCCAAGCACCCAGAGTAACGGAGCTGATATTGCGCTCGTTTTGTTTGCCGACATCTCTCTCTTCTGCTGCTGCAGCCGTGAGTAGTGGAATAGCAGCCACCATCATGAGAAGCACGGCCTTCTTACTGAGACCGCAGTTCCAACAAGACAATAAAAAGGAATGGGAATAGCCACTTCTTTTTTGGGCTTCAGGATGTTCACTTCCCCCAGGATAAATTCCAAATACAGTAAGTTAGAACAAAATGATTCCAAGTGCTCAAAAAGCTGGTACCTCCATGCTGTGCAAAGAATGAGTCTTCTTTGAACAAACACATTTCCATCTGCAACAACTTTTCTAAAAATACCTCGGTGACTCAGAACGCCAGTTAATAACATTATATCCCCAGAAAAGACCTTGTCACAGTGGACCAAAATCACGGCAGCCATAAATTCCCGAGTTGTGGTGTGTTGGACCATGACTGAATACTTTGTTTCGAAAGGATTTTTTTTCTGGAGTCTAATGCAAACTCTGAGATCAGACTCGAAAGAATGATGAATTCTCAGTGATTTGCCGGGGTACTGTTGCCCTGAATCAAATGAGGTCTGCTTGTAGTCTTCAAGTCCTCACTAACACCCAGTAGAAATACGATCCATGATTTTAAATAGGTTAGGATCGGACCCAAAAGGAGATTCTTTTCTGAAAAGTAGCTATGTGCAAGCATTTCCATCATAAGCCACCACTCTGCTTCCTGTGTTGGTTCAAAGCCAGACCTATTTAAAGCCAGATCTGTTTACTCTAACCTTTAAAACAAATTGTTACTACTTTTTACTACTTTTTAATCCTTCTGCCCTGCAGAACCAACACAGCAGTCAGAGTGGGAATCGAATTCTGTTCTGGCTCACGCACCATCAACAAAATTGTTAACGAATTTCCAGTCACGAGCTTTTTAGTGTTGGAGAAAGAACTAGGCTTCCCATCCAGCTGTTATTTTGAATTTTAAAGCAAGGAATTAGGAAAAAGTGTCTATTCACTGGTAAATGGAGTAAATTTGATCTGGAAGCAATTGAAGACAATAAGTATGCAACCTCAGGATGCTGTTTTTATGAAGTTGCTTTTCATTGAAGCACCCTGTAACATATTTCGTTGGGCTTCTGAGAGTTTATATTTGTTCTCAGGGACAGAGATTTCATCACTTTTTTTGGACTGATGTGAAGAACAGCCATTCCCCAAAGGAGTAATGAGAATGGTTGGTGCTGGAGAGACACTTGTAGCCTCTGGGATATCAGCAACATTTTAAAAAAGTGTTATGTCTTGATCTTTTATTGCAAGAATGGCGAAGAACTGAAGAGAGGCTTCCATAGCTTTCCCCCATTCCAAAGCTGGTGTGAATATTTGGGTTCTGACTTGGTCAAATAATCACTTTATCCTATGGAATGAAAAAATAGTCTTCATTTTATGTTTCGCTGTCAGATGGACTTCTCACCTGTGCTTTATTATGGAAAGTAATGAGAAATGTGTAGAGCTTCTAGACCAATGGCCTAACAACAGCTAATTAAGATAGGAAATGCATTAATAACTATACAAGAGGCAAAGGGGTTTTTGTGAAATATTTTATTGGGCAATCTGTATAGTTGGGATCAATGTTAGACAAGCTTTCAGGTTCAAAGTGCCTTCCAGACATGTGGAATAGCATGACAACTACAACAACATACCAATCATACTATGCAAACAAGGAAACAACCTTTGGATCGGCAGAAAGAGACTGTGTACCTACCTATAGCAGATCCTTTTTCTCTTCCCCTTCTGTGGTCCTGCATAGCAATCCTTAATCTGCAATGAGGCTGATACCTTAAAATGGAATAAATTGCTGCTGTAAACTATCTAGTGGCACAACGCCCTAAATCTAACTCCTCCTTTAGGCAGCTACCTCAGTCTTTGGGTTTTTGGCTTTAGGATGGATTCAATGACACCTGATATTTCTCTGGTTAGGGTTCCATGGTTGGAAATTATAGGCATCATATACTTGAGTTTATCCCTTCCTGATAAAACAGTTGAGACTGTTCTTTTACAGAACCATAGTTTATTTTTCGGACCAGGACTTTGACACAGATGCACTAGCAATGTATGAATTGACCATCCCTTGAGATAACTTATAATAGGCTCGAATGTCAATTTCTACCCTGAAATAAAGTAAAGGCCTAGGATTTCTCTCTGGTCCAAATACCGGAATTCACTCAGTTACTATATATTAGACAAGTACTGTTGAAAGAGCATTTATCCACAAACAAATCAGTTCAGAGGTAACACACTGGGAGAGATTTGTGTCTATCAAAGCCTTTTTGACCAAAACATTTATTTCCTTAACTTTAGTGAGGGATTCTCTGCACTGCAAGGGCCAGGCATCAAAAAACCCACGGGGAAAAAAAAAACTGGAAAAGTGCAGTGCATGCCACTGAAAAGGCAGTGACACAGGCAGTGCATGCCACTGAGAGGAGGAGCCGGGCTGCCCGGAGCTGCATTGTGGCTGCCACCCAGGCACCGCTCAGCAGGATCACCACTGCTGCAGCCCTGGGAGGCCCCCAGGTAAAGCTGCTGGGGCCAGCACAGTGCAGGGCCCAGCCTCCCCTACTCCACCCGGAGTGACTTGCTGCGTGCCAAAGCGCACACAGCACAGGCATTTCCTGGGGACAAATAGCTGCAGCATAAGATGCGTCGCTGCTACTTATCCCGAGGACCAAACACTCACGCTCATCTGGATGTGGCCCTAGAGACCAAAGTCTGCAGTTTGTCAATGGGACTGATGCAGTAGCAAAACAAATTGACCTGCGTTATAGTATAAATGTTATTTAGTTCTTCCTCTGTTTGGGATAGTTCAGTTTCCAGAATGATTCAAGCATTGGCTTTCTTGAAGAAATCACCAGGATTATTGAGACAAAATCCCGGAACTAAAATTCTGGAAGAGAAAGGGGTTGGCATTCAAATCCAGCCTTTACCTATCTCTCTCACACAAGTTTATATATGGCCTGGTTTTTAACACGGTCAGTCTGCCTCTCGCTAGCTGTGACGATGCTGAAGCATGGGATTCTACACCAGTGAGGCAAAATGGTATGTTGTGTTAAGCATTTTATCAGGATTTGGGAAATCAGGGTTCAGTTTCCAGCTCTGTGTGACCTTGTATCTCATTTCCCACTCATAACAGGAGGATAATGATATTTCCTTTCTTGTACCTTTTGGCTCTCATATAAGAGCTTATGGTGAAGGGCTATCTCTATGTACATTACCTAACACAATCTTTCATTTAGGTGCTGCTCTAATATGAAATTAATAATAAGTAATAGGAATGCATATCTGGATTTCATATAGGATGTGATAGGAAAGGAGGGCAGAATCCTTTCTTTTTAGAACAATGGATAGTTTTGTAGAAGAGACAAAAATTGAGATATGCATTATGTACTTAAAGCAAGAAACATCCGAAAGGGGCATACAAAGGGGAACCACTTAAAAAAAGGGTTAGAAAAAGGTCAGGCTGGATCCCATCCATCACTGGCTACAGCTTGAGCAATATAGAAAAAAAATCCCTTATGCACAATATTGGCAACACACAGAGTTCATTGAACCTTTGTCTGCCAACTCTATGGGTGACAGAACACAGGTTAAATCCAAGATGTTAATTTTGATGATGCCCTATAGAGTTAATAGTTAATAATATAGAGAGGAACAAAAAAAGTCTGGAACAAAGAGGTAACAAACAGGTCAAAGTTAAATGATTTATTGGGAAGGCTGAGTCATTCATTATGATGTAATTGAAAAGAGGCTTTTTAAAAAAAAATCACTAAAGTTTTTTTGAATTTCTGTAGCAAGAATTGAGTTTTGTTTGTTGAAAAAGGTCAGCAAGGGCATCCTCATCCTTTCTTTTCATTACAGAATTATAATTATAATGCAAAATTACCATTCCATTTTTTCACTTCCAAATTTCACTGTTGAGTCTTACACGTAAATTAGCCAGCCAACAATCACGTATTACCCTTTTTCAATGTTTCCTGTTTCTCCTTACAATCCTTGGGATAACTTCATTCTTTGCATCAGAGAAGCACTTGGCTTGTCTCTTCTTGCCCACAATTAATTTCCTTAACCTACGTTCTTTTCTTGTTAGCACTGTACTAGGAGCAGATAAAGTCCACCCAGAGGCTGCAATGAAACGGAATGGGAAGTTTGCAGAGGGACTGTGACTGCAGTAAAATAATTGGCTTGTTTTCTTCCATAACTAAATTATATTTATGCAGACAAAGTCAAAAACTTATTTTCAATTCAAAGCAAGAAAAGTAACGCTAGACCATAGTGCTTTTTATGGAAACATTGGCATATACTCCAGACTGGTAGATTGCACCGCGAATGTAAGGCATGCTGCTGTATATGGCAGGGTGACACAGAATCTCTGTGCACTGTTGAATTAAAAAAAAAAAACCCTGAATTTCTGTTAAGCAAGTTCATAAAGCAAAACATGTTGACCAGTCTAACTCTAAAATCATAACTCTCCACCCAACCCCACCTGCACTAATTAAGATTGTATTGAAAGAGAAACATTCATCCTCTCTGACTGCAAACCAAAACAAACCTGCCAAATCTCACCGCAAGCAGTTGTTTCCATTATTGAGAGATGTGAACTGTCCCTGTGCATCTCAATACGTTAATACAGACACTTTAAAAAATCCCATTTAAATGTCAACAATGTAAGCTCTCGCTGCTGATCACTGTTAACAGGCACGTCCGAGTAACATATAATGGAATCCATCATTGTGGTAGTCTAAATATGAACTTAACTGTTACCTAACTTGATTACAGGATACTGACAAGGAAAAAAAAGGTAGTGTGTGTGTGACCTTAACTGTAGAAGAAAGTTGTGATGGCATATTTGGGCCAGAGATTAGTCTTCTGGTTTAACTGATCCTCTAGACAATGAAGAAGACTGTCTTGGCTCTAGCAGCTGTAGTTCGTCTTGCAATACTTGTGGGGCCACTTCAAGGATTATATTTGTGCTCTTGGCGTTAATCTCTTGTTTTCTAACTGCCCATTTAAGTGCCTTTGATTATACAATAATGTGAAACTAGTCGAAGAGTACATACACACGATTTCCCCAGCACCTTCGGCACATCATTCTCTCTGAGTTTATGAGTAGTGTGATTGGTAACTTGCCAACCAGTTGATAAGCTTATCATTTACTATTTCTCAGCTGGGCTTCTTCATGCTAATGCCTACAACCTCAGGCTAAATGCATTCATTTTATAGGGGTTATAAAACATACTATTCCAGTAAAATGGACAGATTGTTCTGCCTCCTCTAAAGCATGGTTGCCAGCTGAATTTATTACAAGTGTTAGGATTAAGGAGACATTATTTATATTATTACGCATACAAGAGGTTGGAGAGGTTGCTTACTGCTAAGGTCTCCCATAAAGAACAAAATAAGGCTTGTCTGCATTAGAGGTTTACCATTTTCGATATGCAAGAAAGCCTCTCTAAATGGAAAATTGTTTTGCTTGCATAATGTATCGCAGTGTCCTGAATAAAAGGAGTCCTACTGGGAAAAGGACTCTATTGCCAGTGTAACTGTGCATACCCTAGGGCTTCTACCTCATAGCTACGTATGTGATATTTTTTTCACACTTCTACCCAGCATAGGCTGGCAAAACTTTGCCAGCGTAGATCAAGCTTAGAGCGAGCGAGTAAGGAATGAATTTGCTGAAGGGTCTGCAAATGTACTTATGTTTCAGTCTCATGTTAGCTCTTTATACCACCATTTTCCAAAAGCGGGTTACTTAAAAGTACTGGACACCAGCATTTTTTATAGCTCATTTAATGGAGGCCTGGAAACACACCATTTAAGAACCTATTCCTTTAAGAAAATAACACCTAGCATGTCTCAGGTATAATATTTTATCATGGTGATGATTTATCTGTTAAGCCCTGGCACACCACAGGATAATTTCCAGCCTAGACTCAACCTGTAAAACATAAAACGAAACAGATTGGAGATGAACACAAAGGCTGGTTCCTGGAGCATTTTAAAAGGGTTTTGATAACTGATTGATTGACAGTTTTAAGCAGCATTAAGCAGGTTTAATGGAGAGAGTTAAATTTGTCAGACTGCGGGGCGGGGGGTAGAGGTAACTCCTCTTTCAAGAGAGCTGATATATCATCTCCTATTTAGCTAGTCTTTTAAAATATTATTGGCCTGGTCATTGAAGCTTAGCACCCAGAATCCCTTTTATTTGAAAATCCCAGCCATGGAACTGGGCTATCATCTTCCTGGTAAGAAGTTATGAATTTGTTTTGCAATCATGTAAATTAGCCCTTAGTAATATGACTTTTATACTCTCTTGAAGAAGACAATTTCTTGCTAAGGTTCCAATGCAAAATAACGTTTTCTGTCAAGTTTGGAAATTCACCTGGATTATTCGGCCGTCCTTAATCATCCCTCTAAACATTTGTTTACTCAAGCAGTAAAATGGCCATGCCTGATTGTCAATAGAAGCAGACCCCACGGAGCTGGTAGACCTTTTATTTACCTTACAGCACCTCCTAATTCCCTTAAGAGGAAACAAAACCTGCATACATCCTGCAACGTATTACAATGACTCGAACCATTGATTCATGTAGCTCAGTATTTTTGGTCACGTCCCTGTGGAAAAATTGCTGTGAAGCCTTCTGTCAAAGATATTCAGAGATATTACAGGGGAAAATATAATGTGCTGCCATTATCTGCACAATTCAGTTGCTCCGTGAATACAATCAGAGGCTTTCTCTTGCAGAGCTAGTTAAACAGGAGTAGACAAATACGGTCTGACTCTAGCAGGGACTGAAACTTCCCCGGTCCTCTTGGACTAGTGGCAGTGGATACAACTTAGTGCACCTAACACCAATTGTATACCCTCCTTAGAGCTGCACTTTGCTCGTCTCAGTCACAGCCAAGAACCAGTTTCTGCATGTATTTTACTCATAAAAGACTGTTATCAGAAACCCTTAATAAAGCTGAAATATGCAAATAGAGTATTATGTGGCGTGTATTTATCTTAGACTTGTATGTATTTGTTTTAGAGACTAATGTGACCTGCCCCTGGTTAATAATTATGCTATAATTAGAACTTGCCTTTCATTTTCATTTGACTAGCTGGTTGAATGGAACATAATTAGCCCAATCCAGGCTAATTATTCTATTCCTGCTGGCTACGCCATTGTATGCTGAAAGGGACCTGCCTAACTCTTTTAAAATAAATCAAAATGGATCCGTATCAGAAACCTGCCCCTGGGTACATTTTTTTATACTAGAGATTTGCCAGGATAATCTAAGATATTGTTTCACATTCATGCTTTGATGGATGAAGCGTACTGAAACCCATTGGCTTCTTGTGATGCACAAATGGTATGACTTACGACAATAAGGACCCGGCCATTATTTTTAGAAAGCTCTCAAGACAACCATGGTACAATTTTGTAAGCACCACAAGATGCCATGTTAAGGTAAGCATATACATACACATTCTCAGAAATAAGCAGTGGCTGTCCGCTTCTGAAGAACGGACACTGAATATACGTCTCTGGTAAACACCTGGGCAAGATCATTAGGTAGTACAAATAAGCAGTTCTCCTTTGGCTTCACTGTATTTATGCTACTATCCACATAACTGGGTCCTGCCCATTACAATGTGGCTTTGGGCAATGTTCAGTGTGATTGCCAAAGGACTGAAACAATCATGCATTAGTTATGATGCTATTCTCACTAACTTCAACAGGAGTAAAATCAGAACCATGCCGGAGAAAGTTGTGGCTTATCTAGCGATTGTCTAAAGCACAGGGGGTTTTTGCATCAGAAGTGATATAAACTCTTGAGATAGTCCAAAAATATATATATTTGAGGTTGTCTGTACGTGCTGCATAAATTCATGCTCTCCTTCCTGGAAGATTAAATAATTCCCACGTCTTTAAGAGGAATGGAGCTCTTGGCTAACTCAGTTGAATGCTGCCACTCCTAACCCCGATTCCTTGTTAGGGTTAAACAAATGCAAAGAGAATTAAAGGAGAAATGAATTATTAATTTCCATCCATGTAATTATACAGCTATTTTGCTTATCTACATGGTGCTTTATTTGTAAAACACTTTGCAGGGCACTTCTTGATGAAGTCTCTGTCTAGCTGATATTTGTACCCCTATAGTGGGCTGGTTATACTAATGGGAATTCTCTCCATCCGATATATTAATAGTCATCTTATGACCTCCAAGCCTCTTCTCAGTCCTCTGTGTTATAGTTAAGGTGATTTTTTTTTTTTACAGTTGCCTCCAAAATATGGATGCTCAATTCTTACCACAGGTAGTAGAAACTAGGAACCCTCCTAAATGGGTTTGAAGATCTTGGCTATACCCTTTCAGGTGCACATTAACTCTAATTGAAAAGTTTCAATGTGCTTCCCATTAACATATTTTCAAAGGACTGTTAATGAGGCAAGGCCTCTTTGGACAAGCCCGTAAGCTACAAAGAGACCCTGACCGTGTATTCATTGAAATGAGTAAAACTTAGAATAAGTGTTGAATGGCCTTATGCCATAAGTGCATGTGTTGGTACAGCATTTGGCCCACCTATCTCCCCAGTGAATTCAGTAGCAGTACACACTTTTGCTAACAACAATTTGTTTCAATATATCAAGATAAGACCTATTTATGTGAATATTTAATTCTAATTCTAATGAATCCCACAAAAGAACGATTAAGTCTGATGTCTTCACTTGGTTAAATGAATGACCATTGACTATAAATCATTTCAAGCAGCTTTCATAGGGTTTTTTGTTTTGTTTTGTTTTCTTGCAGCTTATAGGGTCCCTAAATACCCAAGCATTTACCTGAAGCAGCAAATACAACAGCTTCCCTTAAAATCTGGGTCTTGGCAGGCCTGCAGCATTGGAAGCACCTGGAAGGCAAGCAGTTTATTTTTATAGATTTATTAAAAAGCAGAAATGTAGATTTCTACCCCCACAACCAGCTCTCTCTCAGAGTTTCTCAATATTCCCGTGTAGTATAAACTACCAGGAGATAATGCTATCTCCTCATGAAGTTTGTAGTGGGACATATAAAAGCGACTCAAGAAAATGAAAGATTGGACCTGTGACCAGATGGGATACCAGATGGTAATTTTTAAGTCGTCATGGGTGAAAGAAAGAAAGAAAAAATAAAGACTGAAGCTCAGCTAGTTACAGCTTTAACCTGTGGTGTATGAAGTCTTAACTGCAGGATTTACTGACTTCATTGTAAAACCCCTGTATTAACTTTTTCTGGTGCACAGCAGAATGAATGTGTATAAATAATTCAGATACTTTTATCATCTAACAAATGTAATTTATAGTTTAGAACATGAAAATGACTTTATTATTCAGTCACTGGGTTTGTGAAGCAGAACCTACTTTGAATAACCATGATCAGCCCACTGAGACATCTCGCAGGATGATAATTAAAACTTCTCCTGGTTGCTTGCCAATTGCCATAAAAGTTTTTTTGTGACACAGTAGGAGTGTGTGGAGTGTAACTAAGCAGCTGAGAGCTTGTTTTGCATTTTGTTTTCCTGGTTTTGTTGCTTTTGGCAAGCACGCTAGCTTAATGCACACCTATAATCTGCAGTTAGAACTTAATACCCTAAGCCTGTTTCTTGTTCATGAATCTGCAGTTCTACCACAATTAATATTTGCAATAACATTAAATGACAGGAGTGAGTTAAAGTTTGCGTAAAAGATAGACGGTCATCAGAAATTGATAAGCTCAGCATTACCAACCTGACTTGACCTATTATAGCAGCTAATATAAAATGTGTACGCTTTTAATGGTTAAATACACCGATTATTTCTCTAGTTCAAATAAAAGGTCAACCTTTTTTAAATAAAGCATGTTATTAATTCAACTTCACTTCTTGTGACATTAGAAACACAAACTTAACTTGTTCACAGCCCAAAGCTTTTTTTGCACCTTCTTTGCAGGTAAGTATATCCCATACGTCATCTTATTTAAAAGAAAACCAGGAAGGCTGCATGGCCTGCTGGATAGGACAAGGGGCTCCATTCACAATTCTCCCAACATCTAGTTGTGTGGTCTTAGTGCATACGGTTATGGATTTTCAGTGATGCATCTCAGTCCTACATGGAACCATCTCTTCCTCCATGATCCCCTGAACTGTTACAGTCCCTAATGGTTCGGACATTCGGAACAAAGAGGTCACAACGTTCATTTGCACTTCCTGTTCAAAATTAAACCACGATTTACCATATTTACTCCAATCCAGGTTAACCCTGAATTTAAGATGACTCCCAATAATTAGCTTCTGTACACAGAAAACTTATCAATTTGTTATAATTTTCCAGGTATAGAATATAATTATTGGAGGGGTTGATTTAAATGTGTCCCCTTCCCACTGCTTCAGCAGGTATAGCAGGAGCCAGATGAAGACAGGTGGGTAAGGGGGGGGGGTCAGGATGCCTCTTACCCTCTGGCTCCCCCCTTGCAGCCTTTCTGATTCCCCCATCACTGACGCCCCCCCAACCCAGCTCCCTACAGCCTCTGCTCTCCCTTTGTCTGCCTCTTTCCCCCGCCCCCTTGATGTCAGACACTGCTGGGGCCTGTTGCCTCCTACAGCCTCTGCCACCCATGCGACAGTGCTGATGCTCCTGATTGGCTGGGCAGGGGTGCAGCCATTGCTGACGCGTAGGGGGGCACGTGCACCCCCTGAGCATCATGGTGACCCCCGGCAATAAGGCACCACTGACACTGCTGGCGGCGCCTACAGGCAGTCACTGCTCGCCACCCCTCTCCCCCGCCACCAACACCACCGGCGGTGTCTGCGGGCGGTCCGTGATTGCCCGCTGGCCACTGCTCACACTGCCGCTGCTTGGCACTCTGCTTGGCACACCGACTACTGCTTGGCACTCGGCCCCTGCCCTTGTCCCAGGTGGTGAGCCTCACGATCCCTATTGTATCAGATCAGGCTGAGTGTTTGAATGCCTGTCTCCAACCTGCAGCAGATTGCTCTGTCTGTCTTACAAGCAAGTTCTTTGGTACAAACAAATAATATACTGATAGGACATGATTCAATTATAGGTACCTAGAGCTATTTTCTTTTTGGATTCAAGATTATATTAGTGAGTCTAGAGCCTGAAATTCCATCTTTGTTTTAAAAGTAAAACACTCCCCCCTACCTAAAAATAGCACAATGCTCTCTGCTCCTTCCAAAGTCCTGCAAATGTTCTGAAAAGAACATGATCTCTACAAGATCTAAGAAATGTGGCCTGTTGGTTTAGCATCTGGAAGTACTCAGATGGATATCTTCACTGGCTTTACAGACAACAAAAAAACACCGTACAGTAGATGAATATTATTATAAACTATCTTCTAGTTTCATTGCTAGATTTAATTTTCCAGTCTGCAAATACATGTTTTAAAAGAAGTGGTTCGGAGAAAAGCTTGCAAATATTGCACTAGTTTAATTATTTTTCTCCTAAGAAATGTAATGATTATTGGAGACTCTTTATTGGACTAATTTTGACAGCTTTATATTGAGAAGTACCCTCCTTTATACCTAATTTTACTGGCTTAATTAAAAAAATATTTATTTATATGTTTAGCTAGCAGGGTCATGGTTTGGATATAAGAATATTTTAAACGATTTTTTAAATACTTTTAAAAATATTATTTAGTCAACAGAAAGTTGTAATGTTTTTAAAGTGAAACACGGGCAAGTTTTAAACACATGCAACTGCTTAATTATATGTCATAAAAAATAAAAGCGATCCCACACCCAGTGATTACAGAATCTTTTACGTTTTGCCTTTAACAACTGTCTCGTTAGGTCCACCCAGCTTTCTTGTTTCCCTGAATCCCACTTTCTCTGTTGACAAAAAAGGCTCAGAAATGAAGTAGTTCCCAGAATTTTATGGGAGTTTAATCTCCTTCTCTGATAATCCACTTGAGCGCCTAGGATTTACAATTTACTGTTTCAGAGAGCTGTTCTGGGAATTTTGAAGAAAGTTTTAAACCTGCAGGCGCAGTGCAATTGTGGAGTAAAATACTTGTGTGCATGCAAAACAAAAGGATGCCCAGAATAGCAGGGCTAGTAGAAATGGCTGCTTTCAATCAGGAGCAGAAAATATTGAATAAAACCAAATATATTTGGGGGGTGGGGTGGAAATTACTATTTCTCACTTAACAGTGTTTCAATGGTAAATTGCCATCGGGTACTAATAGCTGAAATGGACATACTATATTGCCACCGCCTTTCGTGGGGCAATATGTGTGGTTGCATTCTGCTGGTGTGGTGGCTCTGACAAAGGCAACATGGCTCTGACAAAGGGCTTCTCTTTAGATTCATCTCCAATTTCATTAGTATATATCAATTACAACTTCACTGAAATAAATGGAACAGGTTGATAGAAAATTACGTAACTAAGCATTTAAAAAACCTCTATCCTGTTTTATTGGCTTTGTGCATCTCTTAGGGCAGTCACAGGAAGAAAGGTTTTATTTATTTAGGAGTCTTGGAGCAAAGGGCAAGATAAAATTCTAGGGGACTCAAGTCTACTAAGGAAAAGGCATAGCAAGATGTAACGCCACCTTCTTAGACTGCCTCAGCCGTATAGCTGGACTTTGTTCTGAAGCGACCATCTCTAGAAGTGAGAAGATGATTCTTTTTCTTCTTGTTTTCAGTGCAGTTTGTTGAGGAACGCCTCCATGTCAACTAATGTGGGCAACTATCCTGCAGAAACTGGGCTGAGATCTCTCTCTATCTCTCCCCCTTAGTTATCAGACGGTAATAATTTTCATGCCCTGGGTTATATTGAACTTATGATCTAGAGGTGAAAGTCTCTGTAGTCAATTACCAATCACTGAGGCCTTCTACATGGGAAGAATTATAGATGTATCTTCTGGGCTTGCTTTTCTTGAACAAAATATCCAAGAGGCAACTATAGCGGTGCCAGAGGTTAATCAAATTACCTCCTCAAGAGCTCACTGCACAGATAAGTGCAGTGTGCTTTACCATAACTATAAGGAAATACTTCCAGTAGGGAACCCAAACAATGGAATAGCCGATCCCATGGCCTTAATTTTGAACTCAACTCATGGCATTGCTTAAATAATTTTGTTTGTGTAGATTTTCATTGAACGAACTATTCCAAACAGAGGAAATTCTTTGCCATTTTGTTCCACTGCAACATTTTCTTTGAAGATGTGTATGTATATTTGTATTTTCTTTGTGTTTGTACGCTCTTTGTCTGTACAAAGTATGGTTTCAAGATGATATAGAAACAATAAAGGAATTTCCTGATAAATATGCCAGACTTATTTATATAACAGTAAAAAAACTGAGTATCTCCTTAAGCCAAAATTTGCACTGACAAATTGCCTCAATTTTTGGGAGTCCGTATGTTGGTCTGTTTGAATTTTGACTGTTCAAGTTGTCTGAAAATCTATTTGAGGTTGGGGGTTACTTTTGAGAGAAATGTCCTTAAAAATTAGATTGCTTTCTCTCTTGCATTCAACAGCAGAAGGTGGTGCCATGTTAATAAAATAGTTACAATTTAAATTATATTGAATATGGGAAATGTCTCCCTCTATTTCAGTAGTATCCAGGAGATGCTCAGTTTTTTACTGTTATATAAATAAGTCTGGCATCTTTATCAGGAAAGATTTGATGCCATAATGCTTACAAAAGTTTTCCCATATTTATAGTAAGGATGATAGTTGTTTCCTCTCCCCAGCATTATAGGCATTGGACAAGTTCTAGTCTTTTCTGTATGGCTACAGAATTATGTTATTACGTGTGCAAACCTCACAAGTATGATCATCTTTCTGAGCTCCACAGCTCATTCACATGTGCTGCAGAGGTTTGGTGAGGATATTGGAAAAGTAAGAAAAAACTATCGATTTCTCTAATCCATCTTTTTTAATGTTAATATAAAGTGAAGGGCCCTCTTCACTTTAAAAAATGTAGATTTTGGACTGAGATCAGCTGAGCTAATCATCCTGAGCAACAGCCACATCATTTAGAAAGAAACATATCAAATGCCTGAGGAACATTAAAATTAATGAGATGTATAAGCCATTTTAACTTTTGAACATAATATATCTCTTATAAAATAACACAGAAATCAATTCAGTGTATAATGAAATGGTCCATCAACCTGAGTGACTGCTGATTGGCTGGATCTTCCTGGGGCAGGGTTTAACAGTTATGAATCTTAACCCAGTTTTGAAAGTCAGTCTACAATGGGAGCCTGGGTTCGACAGAGGCCTGCCCCAACTCTGAAACAATTCATTATACTGGAACAAAAGTTAATCCGGAAACCTAGTTTACACTGAGGCCTTTTCCAATTTTGAAAGAGTGGGGTTAGCTAGAAACCCAGCAGAAATGATAACCAGCCCAGAAAGGTTGCTTTTTTCTTAACTTGGAGAAAAGTTTTGTTTCTATATCTGTAGCTGGCAGCTACACTTGGATAAAGTTACTATGAGAATTTGTGTAATTTAATGTAGGACTTAAAGACAAATGTTATGTTGACCTTGAGATTCAGTATTCCTAAGGCTTTCTTTGCCTTTTTCTCCCAATCCTGTGATGAAGGCTCTATCTATGCTTAAAGAATTCTGTTTTATTCTGGGCATTCTCTATTTGTATCTGTCAATTTACCAATTCCCTTTTGACGTGGAGCTTATTTTCCTCTGCTGCTGTCATCTATCTGTGTATCAAGCTAAGGTCAACTGGAGGTGACAAGATAAACTCCTGCACCTGACATGTAGAAGGTCATCAAACTTTGATGATTTTTCATTTAAATTGGTTACTTTAAGAGAAAGACTTGGCTACTGGCCAAAAGAAACCAGTTCTGAAAGTCTGAACTTTATGAACATGGTAGCCATGCCCTGGAGATGGGATGAGATACTCAGATCACCTGACAAGGCTGATTGGGCTAGGTCCTTTGACAAAGACTCTTCCACTTGTCAGTTTACAGAAAACCTGGGAAGGAAAATGGGAGGATACTGGTGGCAAGTGGCAGAGACAGAGTGAGTAGCATCCTGAGAGACTCGATATGCTGAAGAAGCTATGTGAAGGAGAGCTCGGGCAGAAGAGGAATCCTGAAAGCGCGTTGACCCGAATGCCAAGGACCATTTCAGAGCAATGTGGAAACTTGTAGTCGATGAAGTAAAATGTGACTGGCTTTGCAAACAGAGTGTTCTGTGCTTCATGTGTTCCTGAAGGGGAAAGACAAGCAAGATAAGGTTCTTAGAGGGCATGCCAGGAATGGCAGCCTCCCCACTATGGATGCTGAGTGGGAGCAATACCAACTAGAAAAGCTAGATATTTATAAGTCAGCAGGATCAGATGGACTTCATCTGAGAGTGCTGATGGAGCTGGCTGAGGTCATTGCAGGACCCCTGGCAAAGCTCTTTCAGAATTTGTGGAGCTCGGAGGAAATCCCTAAGATTGGAAGAGGGCCAACATTGTGCCCATCTTCTAGAAGGGGAAGAGGGAGGACTTGGGCAACCATAGGCCTGTCAGCCTCACCTCTATCCCAGGGAAAATCCTGAAAAGCTCATTAAAGAATCTATGTGCAATAAACTCATGGAAGGTAAGCTTCTGAATGACAGCCAGCGTGGCTTTGTCACAGGCAGGTCTTGTGTAACCAATCTCATCTCTCTCTACAACCAGGTCTCTCACCACCTGGACATGGCAGACGAGGTAGACATTATATACATAGACTTTCAAAAGGCTTATTATCTACTATCCCATGATATTCTTTTGGGAAAACTGGAAGATTGTGGGCTCAGCTGCTCGATGGTTCAGTGGGTGGGAAACTAGCTACAAGGTAGGACCCAGAGCGTTCTCAGGAATGAATCTGTGTCGCCTTGGCATGAAGTGGATAGTGGTGTCCCTCAGGGGTCCGTGCTTGGGCCGGTCATTTTCAACATCTTTATCAATTATTTGGATGGGGGAGTGAAAAGCTTGCTGGCCAAGTTCATGGATGACATCAAGTTCTAGGGCATGAACAGCAATTGCAATGTTCTTGGATGTTTGTTCTTGTTCTAGGGGGCCAAGGGCAGTTGAAAATTGGGATCCAAGCTCTCCAAAGGGGAATCTATAGATAGGAAATATCTCTGCGTCTCCTGCTTGCCAAAAAGACAGACACTACTGAAGAGGTGGGCAAAAAATGGTCCGTGGGCTATATCTGGCCCACCAATTGATCCTATCAAGCCTGCCAGCCACTGCCCAAAGTCTAAGGAGGGAGGGCCGTGCCCCATGCTGCTGCAGCTGAGGCTGGGCCATGCCATGCAGCACGCCGACTCTTCCACCCCACTGCATCCATACCCCCTGCCCCAGCTTCCAGTTGCTGCTGCTGCTATGCAGTCCTAGCACTGTGGCTGCTGGCAGCAAGGCTTGCATGGGACAGGGCACGATGCAGCATGCTGAGTAACTGTCCTGCCCACCCACCCACTGGAATGAGCTGTTACCACCATGGTGCCACTAGCCCATGCTGGCCATAGCGGGGCTTGGCCTGGGGCAGCCACCCCTGGCTCTCCCAGTGCAAGGCAGTGGCAGCAGTGGCTCATCACAGTGGGGTGGGACAACTGATGGCAGCCATGGTGCAAGGACTGGACAGCTACATGAAGGTGGGTGAGGGGAAGATAGATATGGGGAGCAGAGAAGTCTATATGTTGCACGGCCTGGCCCAGCACTGGCTACTGCAGAATGGAGTGGTGCAGGGTGCCACCCTTTCTCCTTGGTTTCCAGTGGTGGCTGGCAGGCCAGATAGGATCAATTAGTACCTCCCTTTCCCTCCACCCCTGGCCCCCCTGCAAACCCTCAGCAACTCATTGAAACTCCTTAAGTGGCCCTCCAGATGAAATAATTGTTCAGCCCTGCACTACTGGAACTAATTCAGCTTATAGACCATGAGGTCTTCATGGAGTAGCTGAGTGGGTGTCCACCAAGGGGAGCTTTTCCAGAGCAGTGACATAGCTGATGGCCCACAGTTAACACACATTATATTGCGTGATAACATCATGTCACTGGAAGCAAAGTGTGTCTCTGTAGAGACTAGCAAAAGCTTGTAATAATATCCACTGAAACTATATAGGAGACAGAGCTGGTCAGAGAGTTACAGTTCGATTTCACAATTTCCAAGTCCTAAAACATTGATTTAGGTTTTCAATACAGTGGAAATAATGTCATTCAAATATTTCTGTGAAGCAAAAGTATATCAGGACAGCTGAGTTTTCCATTTGGGTTTCCCCTCTCTCCATCTGGAAATAAACCTTGGACCACAGGAGCAATTTTCAAAATCAGTGTGTCTTCACAAATGTTTTGGCTTCAAACCTAAGTTTTTCTCAATTGAAAAACATATAGTAAAAATATTCTGACCAGCTCTTATTGCATGTCTATGTCAGGGTATATTAAAGTGCTTGGTAACCACCTTATATCTTTATGTAGTATGTTCCTCTGTGTTCTATAAAGTTACTGAATTCTAACTTTCCTAGTAGTAAAAACTAGCCTTGTAAAGAATCAGGAGAAATTCCAGATACGGTGTAAGTGGTTGCAGTTTCTGCTGAATCAATAGAGGTTGGACACACTTTCTGAGGTTTGAATCTGGCCTAATTAGCAAAACTTCATACAATGTGCTTTGAAAAGGAACATTCATGCACAGCTTAAAATTTATCAGGCAAAATGTTTCTGTTGAAGGTATACATCCTTTGTGAATGGATCCTGTTTAGTTCCACTTACTTTCTGGTGCTAGTAGCTCATTGCTCAGGAATTCCAATTCTAAGGTAGCTTTTTCCAATACAAATTTCCAATTATGGAAATATGACCAGCCCATCAGACCAGTGTACTAGATCATTCTGGCAGGTTTAAGAACAAGGCCTTCAAAGAGGCTAAAGATGACCTGGTCCAGCGTTTCTCAACTCATGCGTCGTGATTCAAATGTGGGTTGCAAGAATATAGGAAAGGGTTGTGAACAAACTTTGAAAATGGATTCTCCTTTAAAGGAAAAAAAACATGGGAAACCATGGCTATTCCCTTGTAGGCTGGAAGAGCTCCAGCCTGCAAGGGGCTGCTTGGGACTCCGCCATGTCACACATACCTGCCACCTACCCCACGCACTGCGGGGCTGGGAGCAGAGGACAGTGGGTCGGGACTGAGGGGCACTGGGTCAGGACTGGGCATCAATGTTTACAAATGGGTCCTGGTACAAAAAAGGTTGAGACCCACAGACCTGTTCCATACTTTGGCTACTAAGGCCATTAAAACATTAAACATCCATGCTATTTCCCACCTGTTGTGTTGAACTTTAAAAATAGGATTGAGACAACAGTTACTGAAAAACACAATTATAGGTACATTTTCCCTCATTAAATAAATATGTTAAACATAATCCAGGAGAAGGATTCCATTCAAGGGACAGATGGCAAATAAACGGTAACATACAGTAACAGAATAAACAGCTTTGGGGATAATAAATACATATGCACAGTAGGCAAGAGACCAGTACGTGTTAAACAACCTGTCAGACTTTGGACCTTTGCTTAAGTCATGGAAAACAAATCCTTTTAAAAAAAATTCAGCATTTAACCCATTCATTGGGACAGTGTTTTGAGAGGAATTGAGCGTGAGAATGTGAAGGCCTTCATGTCTCAGCTGAAAGAAACAAAAGCAAGCTTATTAAGTTTGTATCAGGCGCTATAGTTGCCAGTTGCGATGAACTACTCTACTAGTTTATTGGCCACCACTTCTGTTAACAGACAGTGGAGAGGTACCTCAGGAGCTGGGCCTAGAGAGATCTGTAAACTGGTTATGGAGCAGAAACCGGCTTAAAGAACTAGTAAGCTCTTCAGGACGTAGACCTTGACTTCCTAGATCTGTAAAACCTCTATCGGCACAAAAGTTCCATCTCTATAGTATAATTTGACTAAAGTAGTGGAATAATATTGAGATTGTTGTTGGTAGTTTTGTGCATTTCATGAAGACAAATTAACAGTATTATGACCCCCACCGAAGCCTACGATGACTTGCTCAACATCACAGAGCAATCAGTGATAAAGGCAGAAATGAAGTCCGGGATGTTGCTCTCATGCTCTTTCCTCTGGGCTGTGCCATGTTCCACGCTTTCAGTGTATGGGCTTTTATTTGCATTTAAGTTGGCATAGCTCTACAAACTTCGCTGGTTTTTAAGGCCAGAAAGGACCCTTGTGTTCATCTAGTATAACACGGGCAATAACGTTTCTACTAAGAAAATATGACTCCAGGTTATTTTCCAGTCACAAAGCTGGATGATAGCAGAGCCTGGGACAGTACCCAGACCTCCTGTTTTTTGTTTAATACCTAAATCATATTCCCATGGAGCTATGCCAGTTTACATCAGCTGAGGGTCTGCATCCCTCTAGTTTCTTTGTTCCCCCTCTCTCTCCATTTCTACTTCCATTTCTTCTCAGTGCTTGCAAGCTTGGGGCTCCTCTAAAATCCTCTTCTTTGAGCTTTTGATAGCATTTGCATTGAAAGCAGCCCCTGACATATAGTTTTGGCTAGCAGCTTGAATAAACATGTCTCTTCCCATCAGGGCTGCATAAATATATTGGGTGCTGCCTGATCAGAGACACCTTTACTGTTGTTCTGAGGCATTTGTATAACCTACAGCAAAATGTCTTGGAAACGTCACAGAGTCTCTCCGGTTCGTCTGAAAGCACCAACTAAATCCGCGTCACTGGTGAATAAATCTCTTTGTCTCTAAAAAATTCCAGCAGGAATGTGATCTTGTCAGCACCCCTTTGCCATGAGCACCAGTTCAGCATAAAATGTGCTTTTCATTCCCCTTATTTATTTTTGCTTTCCAATCTTTGTTTCCATGTTCCCGGGATGTTTGGCGACCTGTTCTCACATGTTCTCTGAAGGATGTTGGCACTGGTGCAATTATATTTTTCTAATCCTCTGGAAGGCAGAAAGGCTGGAGAAGACCAAAATAGGCTGGGTGCTCAAGCCCCGTGATGGCAGCCCCTTTCTCTTTGAACCTGGACCCTAAACATTAGGGCTGTGCAACGCTTCAGGTGGCGATCCAATTCGGAGGAGATTCAGCCTAATTTGGTGGCCAAATCTCTGAATCCGAATCGAAACGGGGACCGTTTTAAAGGTCTCAATCGATTCAAAGCTCTCCAAATCTTCAGCAAAGATTCGGAGAGCTTTGCTGATTCAGGCAGTCCCTGGTGGCTGCAGCCACTCCAAGCTGGTAAGTACTAAGGATGGAGGGGGGGGGACCATGGGGGGACCCCTGTCATCCCCCCTGACCCCCTGCTGTCTTAGCCCCCCTGCTCCCACAGCCTCCCTATATCATGGCTTCTCCCCTGTCCCCCTGGCCCAGCTCAGTACTTGAAAGAAAAGCCCCGGTGCTCACCAGGTGCTGCCAGGCAGGGGGTGATCCCTGCTGCCCCTCACTGCCCCACGCTGCAAGGGGGGCTCTGCCATGAGCTCCCCAACCCCCACTGCTCCCCCAGCCCCCCCACAGGTGCCCTGCCCAGGCCAGCTCAGGCCCTTTAAGAAAAAAAAAACCCGAGAAAAGCCCTGGGACTCACTGCTCCTGCAGCGGCCTCAGGGCTTTGGGGGCTCATATAGAGCCCCCCACATGGCACAGGGCAGTGGGGGGCAGCGGGGATTGCTCCCACTTGCAGGAGTGGTGAGCCTGGGGTATTTTTGTTTATTTATTTTTCTTAAAGGGCCAGAGGTGGCCCAGGTGGGGCACCCATGGGGGGTCTGGTGGAGCGAGGGGGCGGTTGGGGAGCTCAAGGTAGAGCCCCCCCATGCAGTGCGGGGCAGTAGGGGGCAGCAGGGTTCGCTCCCTTGCCCGGCAGTACCCTGTGAGCCAGGGCTTTTTGTTTTAACATGTGCCAGGAGCTGTGGTGGACAGGGCAGCCATTGCCGGGCCGGGGATGGGCCTGGCCTGGCTGATTCAGTTGTGGGACAGATTCGGAGATTTGGGACAGTGATTTGAATCATCAAATTGAATCTCTGTCCCCCAAATCAGCCGAATCCGAATCTGAAGTGAATACTAGCCACTTCGCATGGGCCTACTAAACATGCATTGTTTGGATTTTCAGAGGAACCAGCTTCCCATTAACTATTATTAACTGCCTTTGGATTTGAAAAGCCATGCCTATACATTCACCTTATTATATATATTTTAACATAGATATTTTACAAACAACTGGAAGCTTCCATGAGGCAGCTTGTGCTGGATTTTTTAGATTAAGATGTGAAATTGCTCACTGATTTCATTGTAAATGCAAGTACTAGGGACAATGGATTTTCCATTCAAATCTTTTTGTGCATATTAGCAAAGGCCTGAAACACCATAACTTATCAATTGATAAAGCCCCACATGAAGTAATGCTGTAGAAGAAAGATAATATATCAGTGAGTTTCAGGAACGCATGGAATCCTCCCCCAAATACACATACACTTAAAAAAAATATTTTAATAATTAATTAATTGAATGGTCCAGACCTTCAGCCCTATTCTAGATGCTTTGTGCCACCAGAGGCATACAGAAGAGCTGTAATAGGGGGTTTCATAGTTTCATTGTTGGTAGGGTTGGAAGTGATCTGAGCAGATCATCAAGTCTGCACCCCTGCCCTGGGCAGGAAGGAATGCTGGGGTTAGATGACCCTGGCTAGGTGATTATCTAGCCTTCTTCTGAAGACCCCCAGGGTAGGAGCCAGCACCACTTCCCTTGGAAGTTGGTACCAGATCCTAGCCACCCTGACTGTGAAGTAGTGCCTCCTGATATCTAGCCTGAATCTACTCTCAGTCACCTTATGGCCATTATTCCTTGTTATCCCCAGTAGTGCTTGAGGGAACAGGGACTCTCCCATTGCCTGCTGGTCCCCCTTGGCCAGTTTATAGATGGCCACCAGATCCCCTTTCAGCCTTCTCTTATGGAGGCTGGACAGGTTCAGAGCCTGCCCTGCTGCCCCCGATCATGCGAGTGGCCCTTCTCTGGACCCTCTCGATGCTGTCCACATCCCTTCTGAAGTGTGGCACCCAGAACTGGACACCGTACTCCAACTGTGGCCTGACCAATGTTGCGTAGAGGGGGAGGATCACCTCCTTGGACCTGCTCATGATGCATCTGTGGGTGCATGACAAGGTGCATTTAGCCTTAATGAATGCATCCTTACATTGGTGGCCCAGTAATGACTCCAAGCTCCTTTTCTGCCTCTGCACTGATGAAAAGGGAGTTCCCCAACCTGTAGGTATGGTACTGGTTCTTCCTCCCCAGGTGCAGTACCTTGCACTTGTCAGTATTGAATCCTATCCTGTTCTCATCCACCCACCCCTGTAATCTGTCCAGATCTAGTTGTATCCTGTCCCTCCCTTCCATCATGCCCACCTCTCCACACATTTTAGTGTCATCCACATATTTGAAGAAGGCACTTTTCACTCCCTGTTCCAAGTTGCTAATGAAGATATTGAACAGTGCCGGCCTGAGGACCGAGCCCTGGGGAACCCCACTGCCCACATCCCTCTGGGCTGCAAATGACCTGTCCACCATCTCTCTCTGGGTGTGGCCCTCCAGCCAATTTGTGAGCCATCTGACTATGTAGGCATTAACGCCACAGTCACCTAATTTGTTAATGAGCCTGGGATGAGAGACAGTGTCAAAGACCTTCCTAAAGTCCAGAAAGACTACATCCACTGTGACCCCTGTGTCCAAGGATTTTGTGACCTGGTCATAGAAGGTGACCAGGTTGGTCTGACAGGACCTGACTCTAATGACCCCATGTTGATTGCCCCTAAGCATAATCTCCCCTGCTGGTCTCTCGCAGATGTGCTTGCTTCTGGATAATTTTCTCAAAGACCTTCCCCAGGACCGAGGTAAGACTAACTGGCCTATAGTTTCCTGGGTTCTCCTTCCTTCCTTTTTTGAAATTGGGGACCGCATTGGCCCTTTTCCAGTCTGCTGGCACCTGGCCAGAGCACTATGAGTGCTTGTAAAGCTGGTCCAGGGGTCTTGCAATGACCTCTGCCAATTCCCTCACCACTGTGGGGTGGAGATCATCAGGACCTGTTGATTTGAACACATCTAGTCCCACCAGAAGTTCCCTGATTAGGTCCTCTCCGACCCTGGGCCTGGCTGCACCTCTCCTGGGTCTGTCAGGGATCCTGGTGGGGAGGATGACCTGGTCGCTGCTCAAAAAAATGGAGGCAAAGAAATTGTCAAAGAGGTTAGCTTTGTGGTCTGGTGTGAGCACTCTATCTCAAAGCTTGTCCTCCAGAGGCCCCACATTACTCACTACTTTCTTTTTATCCCCTATGTATTTAAAAAATGACTTCTTGTTTTCTTTGATCTGATCTGGGTCACTAGTCCCAGTTCCATCTCCACCTTAACCTTTCTAACATCCCCCCTACAATCTTGGGCAATGGAGGTGTAATCCTCCTTGGTGATGGCCCCCCTTCCATTGGGTATATGCCTCCTTTTTAGCTTTGAGACATTCCTGGATGCTTTTGGTGAGGCATGGGGGCTTTTGAGCACTCTTGTCCCCTTTGATCTGCATTGGGATTGTCACCCTTTGGGCTTAGAGGATCACCTCTTTAAGAAACGACCACTCATCTTAGAGTTCCAACTCCCCTCTCCTCTGGGACCTCAGTGCCTCCCTGACTAGTCTCCTTACCTTATTAAAATCCACCCTCCTGAAATCCAGAACTGCTGCCTTGCTGCAGGCCTTTGACACCCTAAGTTGGATGGTGAATTCCAGCAGGTGATGACTGCTATCGTCCAGGTGGTTGAGAACCTGCTGTCCTCTCACCAGGTCATCGCTTGTGGCCAGGACCAGGTCCAGCAAGGCATTTCCCCTGGTGGGACTGTGCATCTCCTGGGTTAGGTGGAGGTCCTGTAACTTGGCCAGGAACCTATGTGAGTGGTCAGACATAGCTGACTGCTCTTCCCAGCACCCATGATGACCACATACTTTGAGTTAATTGCCTCTGCGAGCTGACCTGATAATTCCTGGTCCAGCTCTTCCCCCTGGTTGGGTGGTCTGTAGTAGACCCCACCATTAAGTTCCTTTCCCCCTGATCCCCTTGTATTCTGACCCAGAGCACTTCAGCCTGCCCCTCCTCTGACCCAGTGCTGTTTGCTAAGGATGTGTATTGCTCTTTGACATAGAGCGTCACATCCCCCCCACCTTTCCACTCCTTTCTATCCCACCTGTACAGTCTATAGCTCTTGATGTTCACTGCCCAGTCATGTGTTGGATCTCACCAAGTTTCAGTGAGCCCCATTATGTCTGGGTTTGTGTTAGCTAGCAGGAGGGCAAGTTCCTCCTGCTTTTCCCCCATACTACTGGGTTGAGCCCCCAGTGTAGGATTTTCAGTTGTTTCCAAATTTTTTTAATGAAAATATTCTTCTTTGCAAAACACTGATTCATCACAACCATTGGGTGTATTATACGTGAAGATTGAGAGTTATGCTCCTGAATGCTTTTCTCTCAGTTGAAGCATTCCTTTCCCAAGGTGGGCCCTGTGGACACTCATATAGATGTATAGATCAGTTATCTCATGGATGCACATGGCAGATATGGAGATAAATTGTCTTTCTTACTTAGATTCCTGAGTTAACACCTGAGACTGGCAGTCCATTAAGTACCAGCATTCGTTCCTGCCTTGAGCAAGAAGTCTATGGTTTGTGTACAGTGGAGTCTGGGCCAGGCAGGCAAGAGAAATCAGCATTATGCAATGGCAAGCAGTAGGGGCAGCAGAGTTACAGACCAGTTACAATTTAACTGAGAAACTACCAAATTAGTAGTAACTACATGGCTGGAATAGCAGCCTCTTCCCCACAGGGTTCCCAGCTGTGCCCAAAGTATTAATGATTAGTACAACTTGTGCAGAGCGTGCAGTCTGTCATTGGGAGTGACTAGGATTAATCATAAAAAAATATAATAAAATAATCAACTCTGTTGGTAATGACCAGAGCAGTTATTGCACTTATTGCACCTGACAGCTTTTGTACAGGAATACAGTATCAGTTACACACCGATACTATCCAGCACCAAGAAAAAGGGAGAAGACAAAGGGAGCAGGCAACCCTGGGAACGATGGAAGACCTGACAGATTTAGTAAAGAACAGCTCTTTGGCCAGCTAGGAATCTTATAAACTATGAATGAAAAATGAAAATTTCTCAGGCATTCGCTGTAGGGACACAACTCAGGAACAATTCTTAGAGCTTATGAATGTCAAAGGTCTGAAGATTGTTATTGGGAGAAATGGCCATTTAGTTTAGGCAGGTGTTCTGTAAAGCCTTCTCAGGAGATTGGAGATGCATGTTGAAATCTGAAGCACATGAACTCAAGGAAATAGCTTTGGGGTTAAAAACTAGGGCATACGGTAAATTATTCATCGTTCTGGAAATTAGAAATTAGTCATTCAGTGACAAAGAAGATGGGAAATCAAGAAAAATGTTTATTAAGGAGGTTTTCAGGTATGCTGAGGAGTAAATCAGGATAGCTAAAGCCACACTCTGTAAGACAGACGCCAATACAAGAGGTCCTAAGAAAAGCCTGCAAATAATGCAACTGTTGAGTTTTATGTAGGTTTGAAGTCTCTGTGACTTCTAGCCGCAGAGTGGCATGATGCATGAGTCTATCTGTAATTCCAATCAGGAATTAAATAAAAAGCTTATGAGCCACAGGCAAGCTGCTCATGCTGTTGTGTGGTTAATGAGGACTTATCTGCTCCGTGAAAGATGGCCTTCCAGCAACACAATTAGACATGTGACTTGCCTCATATAGCTGACAAGTCATCACACATTTAATTCTGCAGAATCACTCATTTAGGGCCTGGGTGCATAAAAGCTCTTCATGAGAGGCATATGAGTATACAGCACTATGACTACACTGTTGACTATAGCCCCATGTTGCATTCAAAAATAAGCAATTTGGAGCAGGGAGATACAGTTTCAAAAATATTTATTTTTGGAAACACTTAGCACGCAGGGCTCCTGATCCTGTTTTGAGATTCTGGGTGCTGGAGAAACAGAAAAGTAGGGTGTAAGACCTTTTGATTAGCATAGAAGAGAGACTCAAGTTGGGGGGCAACCCTTACGTTATGACTTGAGTTCATTTTGCAACAGAGACGACCCCCTACGTCTCTTTCATATTGTGTTCACATCATTCAGGTATTGCAAAGAAAAAAACCGTGTGTGTGTGCGCGCGCGTGTGTGTGTGTGTGCATGCACATACATGCGTGCATGTGTATTTCTGTTGGCTGAACAGAGTGTGACCCTAGCAGACAAAAAAGGAGAATATTAAATTTGGTTAACTACACCAGGGGGCAGGTTAAGAAAGTTCAAGTAGAGTGTAAAAAGGCGAGAGAATATTCCAGAGACACTAGTAATTATCTAGTGAATGTTTGGCATGTGGATGTTCTCAGGACAGTTGTAGGTCAACAATTTAATCGTACTCAAGTTGGCCACCTTTCTTTGTATTCGTAATAGCATTAAGGATTATTTTTAGGGGTCAGGAGAGAAAGGTAAAAAATATATATATATATATATATATATATATATATATATATATATATATCAGCAGAATTGGAAAATGTAATAATGCAGAATTCTGATGAATTATGTTATAAAGATGTTAATTCTTTGAAAAACCCTAGCTAAAACTATGCATAAGCTCATAAGCTGCAAAGAGCTTGAATAAGGGGTTTTGTCATAAAAAAAAATGCTGACAGAGCTGAGTCACATTCTTTCCATAAAGTTTTATGTTGAATTTGGAATTGATGTCCATGCGCAGGCTTGGACAGAAAAAAATGTCCAGCGTGTAAAGTTTGGTACTAGCTGGAAAGTGAGGTGTAAGAAAGGAAGACCTCAGAATGAGGAAACATCCATTTTATCCATAAAAATGCCTGCTCACATTATCACCACTGGAGATGATGTTCTTAAAGGCATCACTTGCTATGGAAACAGAGGGCTGCTGTCACAGAGCAGAGGTATCAAACGCGCCCTTTCTTTTCTCCTTTACTTTTATTTTCTTCAGTTAACAAACCTGAAAATGGAACAAGCCCATTTGTGAAAAATGAAATGTGTTTAAAAGAGTGAATTTTCCTGAAGGCTGCGTCAGTTTATAGTAATTTATCAGTCTCCACTGCTTTTTAGCATACATGGACAGCACCACAACGTTTTATCTGATTTTCCAGGTATGCCAAAGCTGGTTGGCATGGGTTTTTTTATTCAGCCCCTTCATTATCTTCGCTGTAAAGATACATAAGGTTATGGTAAACCCTTGACTCGCATATAGAACATATTCGTGGAGTTTGCACAGTGCTATCAAAACTATGGCAGGACTCCTACGGACATGCGTGGTGCAGATCCTGCTCACTGAACAAGTACCAAGGTAACTACTTCATACGTAGTATGGTGTGCAATTGTGATGCTGCTCAGCGAGATGGGGATAGGTTGAAGCTTTGCAAGTCTTTATTTCTTCCTACTTGACCCACCGTCTTGCTACCTGGAGTTTATGCTAGGGAAGTTACTATCCCCTCTCCCTCCCATTACGTTTCCAAGTAAAGAAAGTAATGATTTTTCCTTCTGTGGGACAGGGAACTAATGACCTCAAATACTGAAACAGGCAAAAAAAGGGTGGCTTTCAGAAAAGATAGTCGGGTGAACCTATGTGGTCACCAATGCCACAATTTAGAGCAATATTGAACAGAAATAGTCCCTGTAAAATGCAGTGCACGTACCAAAGCAATTAATAAACGGAGACATTTTGTATAAGATAGTGGCACGGGGGCAAAAGTCCTTGTTATCTTCACTGTTGTACTTAGGGTGATAAAATGTAAACGTCACGTACACATATGGCAGCCGTCTGCAAGGCCCGGCAGACTGCAGGCTGGATGCAGAAAATCCTGTTTGTCATATTATGAAAGTCGATAAAGCAATAAAATGGTTGGGGCGGCTGATGCTACGCTCTGCCATCCAGGTGTTGTTTTCCAACAGGCACCTTTCTGGAATGTCTCCATGAACAGTTAAGGTCAAAGTAACGCAGGCAGCTGACAGAGCCAAGAGGGAAACGGCACTGAAATCCATACGACCTTTTTACCTGTTTACACATTTTTCTTATTTATGACTTGGAAAAAAAAAAATAGGACAATGTCTCTGCTGTCAGCACAAAGTCACCCACAATATTTACGGTGCAAAATGTACCTCTACGTTTATGCCATTGTTATGATTTGAATGATTTCGCCGTGGTTTCAAAACAGATCGTTAGAGGAACAAGTATGCAGATTTGTATTTTGCGCATGCAAAAAAAGGCATCTACAAGAAATGCTTCTTAGATGAGAAATCAGATTGGGAGACCATCATAATTTTGTTTCTAGAACAACCAGGTGTAGAGCTGGCGGCTATTTACATACGGGAGAGCTACCATTTTCTTTATATGACTAGACTGCATAAACATGCACTTTGAGAGCGAAAAGACTTGTCTAATAGGAATCAGGACCCTGAATAGAAAGCCAGGGTTTACCTGTTGGCCCAGCCTCACGTCCGATAGCTCCAGCAGTGAAAGCACTACTGGAAGGTGAATCTAATGAGAAAAGATGGGGGTTTTTTTGTTGTGTTTGTTTTTAATTTTGAACCCAAGGAACAGATTTAAGCACTCCTGGGGTTGGAATGATAAGACTAGATGAACCCTTTTTCGCCTGGCCTAATGATCTGACATAATTGCAAACCTTTGTCGGCACTATGTTGCTTTGTTTCCATAATGCTCTCTTATCGAAACAGGTTTCTACACTCCTGAAAACAACGGAAAAGCTTCTGAGTTTCTGTGACTAGTTACAGACATTCAAAAAGCCTGAAGTAAAATTCATCTAAGTGAAAGGGATTTCTGTAAAGCAGCATCATTTAGCTTGGTAGCGAACAAGCCTTTTTGTAAGGGGAGAGGGAAGGCACACAGGGGCTGCCATGATTAAACCCGTCTGTGTGTGCCAAACTTTTGGTCTGTTATGGGTTTAGACAGGTTTCTGATCACTTATACCAGTAGAAGTAATGTCTGTACCTGGCCTGTAAATCAGTTAAAGTTTACTGAAGCCTATGAAGCTAATTTACACTCGTCTGGGACACAGCCCAGTGATAGGCCTTAACTGCAACTTGCTTTACTCGTAATTTAGGACGGAGCCTTGGACCAGATCCTTTTCCTTGGACCAACTGATATAATCCACAGTAGTTCTACTGAAGTCAGATGAGTTCATGCTAAAGATCTGGCCCTTTTGATATAAGATCGACTGTGAGTGTTTTCTTCTCCTTCGTTTGCACACAGTTGTAGTGATTTATAGACTGTTGCACCGTCAACTTCAACACAAAGAGAAATCTTTTCTGGTTCTTGCATCTTCTGAAATGTATCAGTCTTGGGCCTTCATTGTTAATCATTACTCTATTTTATGAGTTTTACTCTATTGACCAAGCCTGCCCTCAGGTTTGATTGGCCATTGTTCTCTTCTCACGCTATATTTACATTGACTGCTGAAATCCTTCTTAGCAAGAGAGCCGTCTCAAAATGAAAGCTTAGCTTTAAAAACAAATCCTTTTTACTTTTTGCAACTGGCAGGAAAAAAAGGGTAATCTAAGAAGCTGCAGGCTTGGGTCACTGCTTGGAGGCAACCAAGCGCCTGGCGTGGGAGCATGAGCGCTGATCTGGCCCCAGACACTGCTGGAAGTCAATGAGCTGATTTCAGGAAAGCTAGAGAGCTGCAGAAAAATTAGGTGATCTGCCTACCAGTTTGGGCTGAAAATACTCCACAGTTTGGCCTCAACGATAAGAATCCTGCATTGTTTGTAAGAACCTAATAAATGTGCAAGCAGAAAAGTACCCCGTGGAAAAATATCTAGAAATTTAGGGTGCCTATATCACCCACATAGGCTGCTCCACTGTGCAGTAATTACAGCATGTCAGAGCAGGCTCAATTAATTGAGTCTGCTGGAGCATGATAATTACCTCACTCCAGTAGACTCCAGAGTCTCACATATCATTGTCTCCGAGCTTAAAAATGGTGGTGGAGGCACTTTAACTAAAGCTTGTGGAACAAGCTTTAAAGCACCCCTGCTGCCATTTTTAAGTACAAGGATGCTGATATATAAGACACTCCAGGCACTTTTATTTGAACCCCCCCCCACACACACACACAAACCCAGACCACATGTATAAATATAATTAGAATAGGGCACAGTCTGCATTTTGTATATGCATTTACCATAAAAAACCATGAAAATTTTACACGCACCCACACGCACGCAGGCACAACCAGCCCATACTCACAGTACTCCTAGAGGGACCCGCGCGGCTAATAACCACTAGCAGAGCTATGGCACATCAACCGGCGCACCACCCCCA
>JAGPOW010002742.1:12116764-12127339 GCA_030014935.1 Caiman crocodilus | reverse complement strand
TTTTTAAGTACAAGGTTGCTGATATATAAGACAATCCAGGCTCTTTTATTTGAACCCCCCCCCCACACACACACACAATCCCAGAGCACATGTATAAATATCCTTAGATTAGGGCACAGGCTGCATTTTGTATATGCATTTACCAGAAACAACCATGAATATTTTACACGCACGCACACGCACGCACGCACACGCACGCATGCACATTCAGCCCCTAGTCACTGTTCTCCTAGAGGGACCAGGGCTGCTATTAAGCAGTAGCAGAGCTATGGGAGAGCAACCGGGGCACCAGC
This sequence comes from Caiman crocodilus, assembly GCA_030014935.1. Lineage (NCBI taxonomy): Eukaryota > Metazoa > Chordata > Crocodylia > Alligatoridae > Caiman > Caiman crocodilus. The sequence goes on along the minus strand of JAGPOW010002742.1, from coordinate 12,127,046 downwards.
CCCAAACACCGAGTTGGGAGGAGGTGCACAAATAGCAGGCAGTGTCCAGTGTCACAGCTGAAAGCGCAGTCAGGGATGCCGCCCTGTGCGACAAACACACATTTACAGGGCTGCCTGCACCCTTTAAACTTGTATCACAAACAGCTAGATATCACAATAACTGGTGGCTTATATTCACTTATAATAATAATGAGCGTTAATATGAGATTGATGAGATATTGATTGATGATAATATGAGATGTCCTTAGGGCACATCAAATACAAAAGTACCTGCCCCTTCTCCCCCCCAGTTTATTACATTATTAATTCACACATCCAATGCTCAGGGTTCATGGCATGAGGGTTGTCTAGTGCATGCATGCAGAATTTCAGAATACAGTAGTGGAGTAATGTCTCAGGGATTTATTTCAACATTCAATGGGAGCAACTGTGAAATTGTGATTTTTTTCCGTTCTCAGTGGCTGTTTACTGCATTTAAAATACAGTATATGTGTTGTATAAATGCTAATGACATGGACTTTGATTGCACCTCCATACATGGGTCTGCCTTAACTTGGAAGTGAGATTGTAGCTGGTTCATGACACTACCCTTACCCTGGCCCTCTTCCTTGCCATTCTGGGAAGGTTTGCTTACAGGTCCTGGAGTCATGGTTGAAGGAACAGCTATGTAACCTTGGGCCTGGCTGGAGACACGTTCCTCCCCTGTACTCTTCCCTCCATGCACACTCAATAGCGTTCCTGTTGTTCTCAGCTCCATCTTTCTACCTTCATCCCTTCACAACGGGTGTCCTCCTTATACAAATCCATTGGCTGCAAGCATATTATCATCCCCTCTCCAGTGAATCTACGCTATGAGAGACAGGCACAAAGGACGCTGAGCTAATGCACAAGCAGATGAGCTGTGCTAGTTCTGTATCCACTGATCCACAGGGATATTCTGGGATCAGCTAGTAAGTATGGGTGTGGACACATGCAATGCTTTATCCTTTATCTTTAATAGCGTTATGCTGTAATAAGACGCAGACCCATCGCATAAAAATGCAGGCAATATTAGAGTGTCTGGCATCGAGCAAGCGGCTCTCCTAAGTGACTAGGGTAGCAGCACGCATGTTCTGTGTAGCCACACTCCTAGGTTATAAAGTTACTCCACGCTATTCAAGGGGTGGCTTTGCCCTGGAATCACGTGATTTACTTTGTACCACGGCTGTGCATTTTCTGTCTGCTCCACTTTTCCTATGTAGCAAAGTCACTTCACTCTTCAGTAAATGTGTGGTACCTCCATCCCTATGCTGCACTAGGCAGGAGGAGGGCCAGACTCTTTTCTTGTTAAAATATCCTAGAGAAGCTTTTCCGAAACCAATTCTGGTGGCGTTACACCCCGCAAATGAGCATGAATGACTGAATTTGTGTCAGGCACATAACTGCTTTGATTCCACTTGAAGTCATCCTTCCTCCTACGGGAACTATTGGTCTGGGAGAATATCTGCTCCTCCTTTGCACTCCTTGCAGGCTTTCTAAGGGCTGGGAAACCAGCCCAATGAGCTTGCAGTATAATGTACTCAAGGGACCACTCAACCTATGTAAAAAGGTTTGGGGATATTAAAAAGAGTACAAAGAATTAAAAAGAGTGCAAAGGTACCATGTTTGTATAGTTTTTCACCTAAGAACGACAACTAGATACAGTGGCAGCAGATGACACGTACAACCAGGTGAAAAGGAGCTGGGGGCTCTGGGATGGAGGGGTTGTCACTAGGTATAGAAAAAGATACAAGCTGCCAGTGATGCTATTTTTGGCTGTGGTCAGTCAGCAGCTGCTGCAATCCTGCAGGCAACCAGGTCCATGCATACACATGCAGAGCAAAATAAAAGGAAGACCTGGCTATGGGGGTCAACGCAGAAGGACAGAAAAATTGAAGAACCTAGCGCTTTCTCAGGTGAACTTATATTTAATCTAATATATGTGCAGATTCATTTTCAGAGGCCTATAATATCGTTGTGAAAGGTGACATTGTGAAATGTAATGTTACAAGGTTTTGCAACCTCCAGAGTGAAGTGAGTATAAGGTGCCTCAAAACCTTAGCCGCCACTGCCTTGTGGGCACTCCTTGGTTGGTGGAAGGCTAACGGATATCACCCTGGCAGAAATGCACCCTTGCTGAGGCATTAGGCTGTCAGCAGCAGTTCAAATCTGTTGCTCTCTGGCAGACACTACAACCATCAAGGCACTGAATGTCTGGCCTTTGGATGCTGTCTCAGTGGTCCAAAGAGGAGATGGTAGATCTTGGGCTGCTTCCACTCCACCACCGCCTTGCCTACTTATACCCATTAAAGGCCTTGATGTGACGGTTGCAGGACTGCATACAAGTGGATTCATCAGGTATCTGACTAGAGGTTTTATGTGTACACCATGATCCAGAGAGTCAGCAGTTGCCTACTACTACAAGGTTTTGATCATACCTGTATACAATTATTGGCTAGGAAGTAGGCTAAGATTTGTAACGTTCTTTGCCTTTTCTTCTCAAATAATAATAGAGGTAAATATTATTACTCCCATTTTACACACGTGGAAACTGAGGCATTGGGAGGCTAAGTGATTCGCTCAAGCCCATGCCAGGGGTACATGGTGCAGAGCTAGCAACAGGACCCGGACCGCTTGACTCCCAGTACAGTGATTTAACCAAAAGCACAGCATTGCTTCCCTGTAGTTAGTGTTGCAGAGAACTACAAGAGCAGCATCTTCCATTTTTAAGAGTCTCTGTGGAAACGACGTGAAAGAATTTGTCTGCAATAAAAACATGGCAGGGAATTCTGGGGCTTCCCTGCACCAAGCAATGGTATCAGTTTACTTTTTGATGAGGAACAGCTGTGTCCCCTTAAAAAGGGAGCAAAGATATCCTTTAAAGATTTCTAACCCTTCCCATAATATTTTGCTAAGAAACACTGACGTGGGTGATTGCATTTTAGGTGCTTCTGCAACTGTGTGGGACGAACTTTTTCCTGCAACGAGTCACACACGCTGCTGATAATTATGCATTAGGTACGTGACATCAACTCCTTTGACCTGGATCTTTGGGCTTTATTCTTTTTTCATTTCGGCCACTTTTACCCCACTAGGGTGGGCCTATTGATTTGGCCAGAGTTATTCCTCATTTTGATGTATGCAGCAGTGGCTCAGTTATGCGTGTGTGGTGGTTGGGATCAGATGTTTTCATTCTGGAGCACAAGAAAAAGGAAGGAGAAGGGCATAATTCCTTGATCCCAGATCAAAGGATGAAATGTCTTCTGATTTTGTGGCGGGGGGAGGAGGGGGAAGGGGGCAAGCAGAGTCCTTCCAGAATTTGCACATTTTACTCAGATATTGTAATTTTACTTTGAGCACACTTGGGCACTTCAGGGTAGCACTCCACATAATGTGATGCTATACTTGCTTGTCAGCTTTCATTATCTGATGGTCTTGATCAGCGATCACATATTATTTTGTCTTCAGGAATTAAGCCTCATTCACAGACTAGTACTTATATCCCTTTCAGTCTCCTGCACCATTGTAAGGGCAAGGCATAATCTTGCTTTTGGTTACAGAGCTATCACCACCACATGTGTGAGATGTGTGTATAAGTAGTAAAACAAATGTATACTTGTATATGGAGGATAGGAATGCCTTTCTGCAGCTCTACAGCTATTGCCATACTGCACTGTATCCTATTCTAAATACAGAAAGATACAGAAATTGGTAGAGACTGCTGAGACATAGTGTTCACTTAGTGGTCACAACTATAGCAAGAGATGGGATTTATGTAGTTTAATTGCTTTAATAATTTTCTCTGCTTTTTAAAATTTCCAGACCTTAAAAACACCAAAGGCTTAATTGACTTAAGATGACACCAGTGGGAAAAAAAGCTTATTTTTTTTATAGTAACACATTTTTTACATCTTATCTCAACTCCGAGTATGTGCGTACGGTTGGACATAAGATACCCATTTCAAATAAATAGGATTCCATCGCTTTTTTTTCCCGTTTATAACTAAATTGGAATTTGTACAACAAAATATCTACTTTGAAATGTTATGACTTTAGAATAAATTCCTTTGTCCCTTTAAGTCAGTGGAAATGGCAGAACTTTCATTGCCTTCAGAGTTGGATTGGGCCCTGAGTAACCTATATTTTCTTTACAAGAATATCCTGCATCTGACACAAAAGACTTTGGACCATTATGCATACCCTGTATATTTCTGTACATCTGAAAGTCATCTTAATTTTGCCTAATTAGCATTCTATTATTCATATACCACATGTGTGTTAGGATGAGGTATTGATTTTATCCGGTATGTGATATATGCTCCAGCCATTGTGATGATGTAGTGTTTGAAAACTAATAAAAGATAAGACTGAAACAATATGGAAATCACCAAAAAAGACATCAGTTCAAACTCATATTAAAATGTCAGAGTCATTGTGACCAGAATGAAGCCAGCCTAAGTAATTATTTTACCCCGCTTCTTTTCATCAGCAGTACAGAAAGCAAATCAGATCCATTTACTGTTAAATGGTAACTTTAAAACATGCCTTCAGTGCCATTGTGAAGTGGCTTAACTTTGAATCGCCATGCCTTTGTTAAGTCAAGAGTCCTAAATAAAAATCTAAGCCCCGGAAAATGCAAAACATCACATTATATAGCCGTGAAAAATGGGACTTGTAGAGGAAATGCCAACTGACACACAGCTGACAGATATGCTGTGTACCTGATATACTGTTCTTTGTAAGTGGATGTTTAAGTGATTCGATTGAGGAAGTGCAAATTATACAATTTCTAAAAAAGAAGCAAGGGGAAACTTTGCACTTATGACTTATAGAAATACATGCGGTTTGCTCAGATTGACCATCTATGTAATGTTAAACACAAATAATGCATTGGGGTTATTTTCGGCCCATTAAATTCCAGTAATTTTCATAATAAAATATCAAACCCTCCTTCAATATTCGGGGGGGGGTAAAGTAAAATAAAAAAAATCCTTCCATTGGAAACGTAAATATATAACTAAACTGATGCATATTTACAATGAAGAACAATATATTTAAAAAAATAACAATGCTTTTAAGAGTATTAATCAGTTTTAGTAACCCCCTATTCCTTTGATTAGTTACCACAGGCAAAAACCTGCATCAAAGAAATGCAGCAGACGTTGATAGAAATGTGTTTGGACATCAAACTTCGTGTATAGACTACATGTCTATAAGTGTAGCGCATTCAGGTGTCTATTCAGCCCTTATGGCTCACGTATCACCAAAGAGGGTGAATTAGCCTGAGCTCAATTTTTCTGAGAACTTTCTGTCACACTGATAGAAACATATAGACAATAAACATGTTTCCATTCATGATCTTGGTCACCTCATTAGCTAAACTAAATGGCTTTTATGATTTGCAACTGTTATCTTATTTTAAACACATTGTATTTACAAAATGACTGGGTCTCTTGATTTGTTTTAATTGCACATCTTTGGCATGGGACATGGGTGAACTCAGAAAGGTCAGGATCTGGGCCTTGTCGTATAAGCTGTTCTCTTTAACAGAGTATTTCCTGCTGAACCCTCCCCCCCTGCACCAAAAAAGACAGAAATTGTTGTTAATAGATGATTGAGAGGTCAATGGTGTTAGGATAAGCATTAGATAAGCCACAAGCTATTTGAAGTAATGGCGGCTTTGATCTGCCAGACCTTTTGGCACATAAGGAAAGGCAGTGGTGTGCCAGAGGCCTTGCTAATCTTTCTAATGATATGCTTTGAATGCTTCACGTTGAAGTAAAGAGGCCTTTCAGTGAAGCTTGACTTGTGAACTTTTGATTCGGAGACTGACCTTTCCCGCAAAGATATTTCCCCGAGAGCATCTGTTAGTGTTAACGAATGTATGGGGCGACTGTATGAGAGAGCCCAGGCTTGGCCAGAAAAGTCACGTTGGGAAGGGAACCTCTTCATCAGCACAGAGTCAATCCTGGTGAGGGCAGTGATGCATTGTGGTTCCCACAGCACGCTGTAAACAAAACAGGCTGGTCACAAACCCTTGGCAAAAACAGGAAACCAAAGAGCTGAGCTAGTCAGAATCCCTAGGAATTAATACCGACCACAGTGGGTGACAGCGACATTAAAGGCTAAGTCTGTACAACACAAGAAGAGCCGGTTTAGCATGGCGCTTTGCCTGGGTTCATTTGTTCTGCTGTGAATCAGAGGCTATTAGGATGGGTACAGTGCTGCACCAACGTGGCCATCCAGCTGCCAGCTCTGGAAGTAGCACGTGGAGAGCCGGGGTAGGGTGTCTCAACCTAGTTCTGCCTTGTGGCATAAAGACGTGCCCTAAGAGTCCAGGTTCAGAAGGGGAATTTAAGTTCAACTTTTAGGTGGCCTGCCATGAATGGGCTCACCGAGCACATCCAGATGAGCGTGGACGAGGAGCATGCAGCGCCACAGATCTAGCCGCAGTGCCACACACCTCGCATGCAGGCGTTCCCCATGCTGCTGCTTTGCAGAGTGGAGATCCCAGGGTCAAAATACCCCACGCCTAAAAAAAGTGAATTGGAGCCTGGCTGGCCGGAGCCACGCTCCCTGCTGCAGGAGTGCCATGGCTGCAGCTCCCAGAGGCCCCCAGGACCCTAGGCCTCCCCTACCCCACCTGGGGCAAGGTGCTGTGCACCAGAGTACATGCGGCATTGGCATGCCCTGGGGAGACGCATGTTCCCAGTCATGGGGATGTTCCCACCCAGGCTAGCTATATGATGCCTGGGGAGAGCTAGATACCTGAAAATAGGATTTAGATATGCTATGAAGGGGAAAGGGCACTTCAGGTAGCCAATGGGCAAAGCTGTGGAGGGCTATGGTTTAAATCCTAATGGGGGTCAATGACATATGCATCTGTCACCACCAGTGGCACACCACCATGGCCCCTGGATGCCGGCTGCGGGATGGAGGCAGGCAGGGGCTAGAGATGCCGGGACACCTCTTGTGTTTTGCGTGTGGCCCATTCTCCTGCTTGGTGGGTTGTGGCTTTCTTTGGCTGTTCCGGCCAAAAATTCTGGCCACTGCCCTCCCACACTGCTAATTCCTCTGTGGAAGTGCCATGGGGCGGGAGGCAGGACCCCAAGCTGATTTGCTTTGGGCCCCACACCCTGCTCGAACCATCCCTGGGTGGAGGAGGAGGGGGTACAAATGCCAGCATTGGCCCCCAGGCACCGGAGATCCATGGTACGCCACTGGTCACCGCTGAGAATTCACAGTGATCCCTCTTGTAATGCTAGACACCCAAGTCCTTATCAATGCAAATGAAAGCTACCTCATTTTTACCTGCTCATTGCACCATGCACCCACAATGCAAATCTCTCCTCAAGCTGAGAAACCTTAAATCCACATCTCTCAGGAATGTGCCCGAACCACTATCCTCTAGACTAGTCCAGGTTGGGAGGGGGAGGAAAAATGCAGAATTTTTCATGGTGAATCTGTTTGGTTGGAATAATGCATGTCATAAATAAGTAATGCATTGGGCCAGAAATGTGGGCTTGACTCTGTAGGCATGACTTTTAGAGCCTGGAAGAGAACAGACTTGAATTCCAGTCCCTGCTCCAATGACATGTAATTGTTATATGCAAGGTGGAGCAGCTTCAGCGGGAGAGACTGAGAGAACCCGAGGCCAGAATTCCTTACAGACCGATGGAAAGGATGTAACTTCAGGTACCTCTAGTGAAAGGACAGATTTGGCCCTGGGTTTCCCACATTCCAGGGAAAAGCATGAGTCAAATGGTGGCATTTTTGTGTGATATTAGGCCAACATGTAGAACAAGCTGGTCGGCCAAAGAATGCCTAATTTATGAATCCTGCTGGGGTTTTGGTGGGAGATAGGCACCAAGGCTGCTTGCAGAAGTTTAAAGAAAGTGCTTTACTGGAAGAAGCAATGCATTACTTTGACCCAGCTCTGCAGTGTCTGTATAGATTGGGCACTTCTGTGGGGCTTTCTGGAGCTTTTATTTAATAGCTCATCTATTCAATAGATTCAATCAGCTATTAGATAACAGTGACAGAAATCCCTACTAAAGCACCCAATATGGACAGATGCTGCAGGGCTGGGTTGAACTAATACTCTGCCGCTTCTGGGCACGCTGTGGGCTCCGCATGGGAGTGTGTGAAGTTTAAAGTAAAGCACCATTTTTCAGGCTTCTTTTAACAGCTGCAAGCAGCCCAAGTTCCTTAGTGTCCTCAAGACATAGGTCGCTCTTCATATGATAAGCAGTAGATAATTTAGGGCCTAATGGGTTTCAGTGGCAAACACATAGGTACTTAGGAAATTCAGACATCTCTGGGGATTGGAGACAGTACTGAATTGGTCAACTGAGGGCAAGTTTACACAAGATGCTTCATACATAGCAGACTAATTGTACTGAGCACTAGCACGTCACGGCAAAAGCCGTGCTAATGTTCAGTAGAATTAGTCTAAGTGTCATGAAAAGACTGTGCATCGGTGCTGCGGTGCAGTAGGGCCAGTTACTGTGCATTTAGTTAGCATCTCATCTTAAAAGTACTACACTTAATGTAAAGTAACAATGGCATATTCACACATGTGCAGATGCACCCTGAAATTGCTTCTAAGTCCTTCCCGTGAAACTACTAAAGAAATTTCTGCGGTTCCACGTTCAGAGCTTTTGTTGATTTTATCTAATCTGATTGAAAAGCCCACGTGTATTTCTTCATGTGCTGTTCAAAAGAAATATTTACACGGTTTTTAAATTTAGAAAAAAACCTTATGATTCTGAGGACAACTTCAGAGGAACCGGCATTAACAGAGATCTTTGTCTTCAGTGTCAGTAAAAACACAAGGATTACTTATTAGTGATTATCTATCTTTTGCGAGAAAATAGGTTTGCTATGTTCAGCCATACCCTGGCAGGTTTTTAGCGTATATGTGGGGATGCGAGATCGTTCATGCATAGACTATTGAGCCGAGGAATCTACTCCTGCCATAAACTTCTCATGATCTTGGGGAAGTGACTTAGAGCTAGACCTAAAAGAAAACCTTATGCAAAATGTAGCCACCCAAATCCAAAGTTAAGATTCTGAAAAACTCTTCTTAGTTGCTGATTAACCTTGGAAGTGCCTAAACTTCAAAGGCACCTCATATTCTGATTTTAAAGTTTCTCACAGACTTATGGCTGTGCCTTTTTGAATGTCCAGAACTGCCCCAATGTTGATAGTACCGAACAAATTGATCCCACAATTGTTAATCACAGTTGAGACCCAGAAACTAGGCATCCCTCTGCCTAAGTTCCTATATGGCCTCCATCTCACAGACACGTCTAAAACACAGCACGAGGGTTTGACTTCTCACAAGGAACATTAGTGACTACCGCTTTTCAAAAAAATCAACAGAAGATGAAAAGCTCTATTTTTATTCAACTGCCTAGTTGCTTGCTCAGGATTTGGGTGGCTATTTCAATGCCTTCTTCTGCCCAAAGACATTCAAAACCACATTGCCCACAAATGTATCCTAACCACCAAGCTGTAGGTTGTTCCAAGATCTGATCATTCTTCCCCCCCCCTCTCCTGTTGAGGCCAGTGCCACTGTGCAGACAAGAAATCAAGAGTCCTTGCCCAGAGAGAGGGCTCAAGAAGTAGTGCGACTCTGTAGTGGTTAGGGCACTCACCTGAGAAGGGTTTCGGGGAAGTGAGACAGGGACTTGGCTGTAATTCTAGCTCCAAGGACTGTTCTGGTAATTTATATGAACTATTTGTTGTGAGCCAAATATCACTGCCAACATACAATAAGTTGGAACAATAGTTCCAGTATTTATATTTCAATATACTGGATGTAAGGCTTCAGTTTTACCCACATGACTACAAACACCCCATGCTTTCTTTGCTTTTAAATGCAACAGATTCATTAACATTAACAGCCTGTGTTCTTTAGCCCAGATCCTCAGGCGTGGTTATGGCCTCTAACTCCAAATGTAATGAATGAGCTTAAGGTGCCTAGAAACCCTTGAGCATCCGAGCCTTTGTGTCTCACTGAACCAAAGTGGACAGGCACAGGATGGGCAGGGTATAGAAGTCATGACGCCATTCTCGGCTCTGCCACTGTCAGAGCTTGGGAAAGTCATTATGAAGCTAGATTTTAAGACACCTTTGTTCCTGTTTGCCCATCCAAATGCAGTTGGGAGTGTTCAGTACCTCATAGCTCATGTTGCCATCCTGGGAGCTAAATGGATCCTGAAAATCTGGCCCTGAAATACTCAGTTAACCAACTATGCAT
>JAGPOW010002742.1:12098373-12113809 GCA_030014935.1 Caiman crocodilus | reverse complement strand
CCTCCTCTCAATTACACATATGTAAATCATCAATAATTTGACTGAATTCAGTGGAGCCATATTAGTGCAAAGCTGGTGAAAGTTAGAGAGCAGTCAAGGTTAAGTCAGGTGAATTTCTCTTTAAATGATATTGATCTTTCTCATTAAAAGTTGGCTTCTGAGTACACACATTTGCTTAATTCCTTGTTTACTGTATGGTAGTTACATTACACTGCTTGTTGTGTAATATAGCCGAGTGCTTATGAATAGTATAGTCTTACAGCTTATTCATACTTGAAAGCTGCTTTGGATTACGTGGCTCTTTTTATAATGTGATGTGGAACAACTATTGCACAATTGGTGCCGCCACACTTTTTATTGCTGGTTAACTTATTTCTGTTTAGAAATCTAGGATTTTTCTCCTGTCACGTTGTAGGCTATCTACCAGAAGCTGCTTGACTTCAGGAGCCTGGAGTCAAATTTAAAAACATCCTCCTTATTCTCCTGAATTTTGCCTGAGTTTTTCAAGCTTGCACCGTCAAGCAGTAGTGGGTGCTGATTTATGTGACCCTGGTAGACTTCCATATAGAAAATGTTGACTTCAGAGAGCAGGGCTGAGGAGGTAGCTGGGAAGGAGGCTGAGATCAAACAATCAGTTTTGCACAGTTGTTTTTTGGAGTGGCTTCAGTTAGTCACCTGCTACTTCTAGACCCGGCTGATGAACACCAAGGAGGGACAGGACAGTGCTGCAGAATTGGGCTGACCAGCAATGACAAAAGTACACGATGAAGTCAAAGGCTACCTTCCTTACCATCTGTACAGAGCACCTCCTAAAGCTGTAGTAAGGTGCTCCTCTCTGGGAAAGTGCATGACTTTCTCTGCCTGGAGTCCATCACACCTCACTGCTACTGGTCAGTAACTAACACGGCGGCGTTGGTAATTCTGCTGTCGTGGGTTCTCATCATGGCATAAGGCTTGGCAAAGTACAGGAAGTTGTCAGTAATTGTACCGTTAAGATTTCTGAAATATACTGGGACCATACATATGACCCAGGTAGTTATTTTTTCTCTATTTTTTTTAGCGCTTATCAACAGAAAGGGGTATTTCTTCATGACATTGTAAGAGTAGTCTACCTGGAAAGTTCACATGTAATAGTGGGGTATAGTCTGGAAAAGCCACGATATCAGGGCTTTAGAAACTCTTGAAGAGTGAATGATACAGTATTAACAAAAAAAGTGAGGAATGTTTATGGCTCTTGACAGATGAATCAAGTTCATTTGCTTTTGGAGATCTTGTTCTGTTACAGATGTGCAGGAAGTTCTGGTACAAAATAACACAAACCAGGTGACGTGACTCAAAAGAGGGATGGATAAAACGAAAATGTCAAGAAACAAAGGTAGCATTTATATCCTCTCTAGGATAAGAAACACAAAGAGATTCTGTGACACAAACCACAACCAGCTCAGTGAGATGAACACAGCAAACAGAAAAATTGTACCTGCACCACGAAGCCAACAATCAAATTGAAATTGCCCTGTATAATAGGGTCAGTAATAAAATTGTTAAATAGCAGAAAATGAGGACACAGAGTCCAATTGAAAACTTTGGATCCAGGCCTTTTGGGATGAAATACATGTCTCCTTCAAGTAAAAAAAACAGTTTGTGATCTTGAGTCTAAGCCAAAAGACTCTCCATCAAAGAACAGCAGATACATTAAATGAAATCCACAGCATACAAATAGAGGAAACCATAAGTTTGTACTTCTCCTCGTCAGCAGGTGAATCTGATTGATTATATACAAATGCCTCAAATGTTACTTTTCTTCATGAATGGAATAATAAAAAGGGGTATAGGAAAACTCGTGTCTCACTTTATGGGCTGTCTTGTAGTCACTTCAATAACCTACAGTGCTCCTGTAAAGATCAATAGTACCACAAATACGAAGTTTTCATACTGTTTGCAGTATTTCTGAAAACCACTGAGTCATGTTAATTGGGCAGGATGACCCATTGTTACATGTATTAAATAAAGACTGCAAGAGTGTTTTACCTTTGGATGTACCTAACAATCAGTGTATCATGCCCCAGCAACTGGCATCTCCAACACCACGGCAGAGTCATTGAGCTGATATTCTAGCTCACAAAACCTAAGCTCTTCAAACAGAGATTGAGTCCTTTGCTTAACATGACTGACACTATATGTAAGTACACAGAGGAAAAAGAGCAACAAATAAACTTGCCATAAAGGTCACAAAATTGGAAAGAGATTTGAACTAGTTAATAATTCACGCTGCATTATGCCTTCTGGGAACACTCACCTGTCAAAATGTGAAAAAGGATTATGTATTTGATTTCTCCTCTTGAATTTGGGGGAAGAAGTAACTGTTCAACAGTCAGCCACGCAGTTATTTGTGTGGCTGAAAGTATTTGTACCTGAAAGCTTGCAAAGAAGAATTTCTCCAACTATTTGAGTTGGTCTAATAAAACAAGGGTTTTCAACCTTTTTTATACCAGGACCCATTCACAAAGTTTGTTGGCTTGTCCCAACCCATACCTCCTTGGCCCTGCCAGTGCCCGATCCACAGTCCCCTGCCACTGCTGCCCTGCCTCAGCCTTGATGCCTGGCCACCTTCCCCCAGTGCCAGCAGGCACCTGGCCGCCCCAGCCACCCCTTTGCACATGCACATATACTGTATAACCTCATAAATCCAGCATGCTTGGGACCGAACACGATGGAAATTTGAAAATTCTGAATTTTTGAAACCAGAGCATTGGCCGGTCGTGGAGTGGTGGGGGTTAGCCACCATGTGCAAGCTTTCCCCCGCTGCATCCAGGGGAAGGGGCGGCAGGGAGCAGTGATGGTCCCAAAGCAGCAGCCACACGTGGAGCCGGGTGGTGGATGGTGGCAGCAGCAGCTGCATGCAAACTTCCCCCTCCATGTCCAGGGGTGCAGGGAAAGCAGCTGCCAGTTTTAGAGCAGTGATTGCATGTGGAGCGGCAGTGTGGGGTGGCGGATGGTGGCGGTGGCTGCCATGTGCAAGCTTCGGCCTCTGTGTCCAGCAGTAGTGTATTTTTAAAGACTGACGATCTTTCAAAACTTCCAGATTTTGGAATTCCAGATCCAGATATATATCTATGTCTCTACATCTATACCTGATGTGAAGTAGAAAGCAGGGTAAATTTGCATCTTATAAAACAGGCAAAGTGCATATATCTGAGGTGCAAATCCACACTGCCTTCTGCTTATCTTCAGACTAACACAGGTAAGGACAGCTCTCTGATTTCAGCCTAACCCAGCAAATGGCCTGTGTCTAGGCCAGTGGTTCTCAAACTTTCTGGACTCCGGGTCTCCCTCACTGGACTCAAGGGTACATGGCCCCATAACTATAGATACCAGTGCCTTGCTGCTTGCAGAGGGGCCCAGCCCTGGGGATGGCACAGCATCCAGGCTGGGAGTAGCCGAAGCCTGTGCTTTTTTGCTTCCCTCACACCATAGGGCATTTGAGAGTGCCCCTGGTTGGGACTCCCTACTCTAGGCTGCTGGAGACACCTTCAAGGCTTCAGCTAGTGGCACAAAGTGGCTGGTGGCATAAGGTTGGCCTGTGCTGGCATGGAACCAGAGCTGCTACTTCCAGGGGAAGGGGGCAAGTAGGTCCCTTGGCATGACCCAGGCTGGGCACTATCGAGCACTAAATGGAGCCGGGCTGATGGCTGGGGACAGACGTCGGGGCTCTGCAATGAGCTGCCTGCCTGAGCTGGCCTCAGCGCAGCCAGCAGGAGTGGAGCGGTGCAGTGCTTGCATAGCGGGGGGAGAGCACGGAGGCCATGCAGGCGGACAGGAACTCCTGAGACCCTGTGGCTGAGCAGTGCAGCCGAACCACAGCAGTGAGGGGCCGGTGGGTTGGGCTCAGTCCAGGGGCAGGCAGTGCTGCAGCCTAGTGGGCACGGTGGAGCTGGCACAGCTCACAGCTGGCACAGATCACCAGGCTGGGGCAGAGAGCAGTGGACCCCCCCCCATCCCAGAAGTCCCCAAGCCCTGGCCTTCCCTTCACAGGCCACACACTTACCTCCATCCGGGTCCTGGGGTTGCTCCCATGCCCCAACCTGGCTGCACGCTGGTCATGCCCCAAGCAGCCCTTTGCGGGCTGAAATGCTGCCAACACGCAAGGAGAAACTCCCGCTTTTGCGTATTTTTCTGCCATTTGCTTGCGACCATTTGAAATAGTCTTGTGACCCACTTTTGGGTCGCAACCCACTGGTTGAGAAACGCTGTAATAAAAGATATCAGATTTACCCAAAGAACCTTGTCAGGCACACAGTTATGCTTTTTTATTGTTGTTTCGCAGTTGACCACCATCCATTTTCTATTGTTATTCCTTGCAGGAGTTTGTAATAAAATAACAATTTAATAAAAAAAGCTCAGTTTTTCAGCATAAATAAAAGTTCTCGCACCCTTCTTTTTTGGAGGTTGAATTAGGAAGCAGATAGCCATATCTAATCTGCAGTTTAAAAATTAGCTGAGCTCACAAACCATAAATGAAAATCTTTGGAAAGGCTGTAAGGCTTCATTCCTCAGGGCATCAGATAATCTCTAATTAATGGGGTTGAGGAAGAAACTTTTCCTGTGGGCATATTATTCCATGATTGCCTTCTCCAAGTGTTCATGTGCCTTCCTTTAAACAGCTGGTACTGCCACTGTCAGAAACAGGATATTGGACTTGATAGATCACCAGTCTCATGTAGTATGGCAGCTCCTATATCCATATAAATGTCTTTTTATGGAAAACTGAAAAGTGTTTTTCTTTTACCTGCCAAACTTGAGTTCAGCTTCCTCTGTTTGTTCATCGAATCATCAAAGGCTGCTAAACCCTAAGGCAGAATAGGTCATTTGCTTTCACTGTTAGTCACATGCTTTCAGCTGTGACAGAAGAACTTATGGCTTTGCGGCTTTGCGAGGGGTAGGAAAGAAAATGTTTGGCTTGCTTTTTAACTAAAAATTCAGTTATTTGTCTTTTTAAATTGACACACCTAAACATGCTCTGAGAGGAAGGAGGGGTACAAGTGAAGTCTCAGTGCGGGGTCTCGGGAGAAGAAATCCAACCACAGCTAAGGAATGAGCTTTGGCCCTGCAGTACGGGTCTCTTTACTTTCTTCCCAGTTTTGCCACTGGCATCTGCTCTAACCTGTAGTTTAGCAGCTCTTCCTTTCCATCCCTGCAAGACAATGTACCCACTTGACTTGTTTGGGACTACTGGTATTCTGTGATTCAAGTCATTTTGCAAGAACCAGGCTTTGAAAATGTATAATCTGGAAAAAGATCTTTCGCTCTCCAATCTATGTTTGATCTGAGATAAAAATACGATCAAGTTTGGAGACATCAAAGCTAAGGATGAGCAAGATCTAGTTTATCTTTTTGTGAATGGGGAGCTGTAAACAGATAGTATATTCCTGAGAAGAAGGATCTTCTACAGCACTTCTTGGTTGACAGAGTTGAAGGCTTTTGTGAGGTCATAGAAGGACATGTAACGACGTTTATATTGTTCCTGACATTTTTCCTGCAGCTGGCGAGCAGTGAAGATCATGTCAGTTGTGCCTCTTGCTGCTCGAAACACATGTTGAGATTCTGGGAGCAATTCTTCAGCAAGTGGAAGAAAGCAGTTCAAGAGCGTGCTCAGAATGATCTTTCCTATGGTGGACAGCAAGGAGAGCCCTCCATAATTTCCACAGTTGGACTTATCTCTTTTTGTGAAGATTGTCACGATCATGGCATTGAAATCCATCATTATTCTTTGTGAGTGGTGGTTCTCAATAATGGATCTACCACAGATCCCTTTGAGGTTAAGACAGGAGATAAGCAAGGCTAGGTCATTGCTTCAACAGTCTTCTCAATATTCCTCACTGTGATGCTACATGTGACCACCAACAAACTTTCAGCTGGCGTGGAGCTAAACTGTCAAGTGGATGGAAAGCTATTTAATCGCAGCTGAGACTGAGCCAAAACCAATAACATCACAACTTCAGTCATTGGGTTCCAGCATGCTCTTGATGTTATTGTGTATGCTCGCTCGGAAGCAAACCGTAGGCAACTGTCAGCATCTTTATCAAGGTATACAAGAAAATGGGACTGACACTTACCATTCAGAAGACTAAGATCCTCCATCAACAAGCTCTTATCCAGCAGTCCCCAGATCCAGTCATTCAGATTCATGGTGAGACTATGGAGGATGTTGAGTATCCCCCATACCGCAGAAGTCTGACATTGATGAAAAAATCCAGCATCTCCCCAGTTGTACAAGTGCAGTCATCAGATGCCTGAGGATATGGATTTTTAAAGATAACAACAGCAGATCTGAAACCAAGCTTATGGTTTATCTAGTGGTCATGATCCCTACCTTATTGTATGGAGCTGAGACATGGACAATGAACAGGAGACATCACAAGCCACTGTAGATGTACCATCAATGCTGCCTGTGGAAGATTATTTAGATCCAGTGGGATGATATAGTTGTACCAAACTAACATCCTCTTGCAAGCGAACACCATGAGCAATGAAACAATTATCATCCAACATCAGCTTCTCTGGCCTGGCCATGTCATGCAGATGTCTCCAGATGACTCCAGACTCCTGTAGCAAATTTTATTCTCCCAGATGAGTCAAGACATATGCTCAAGAGAAGGGCAGAGAAAGAGTTTCAAGGACATCCTCAAGACCAACTTGAAAAAAATGAGATGTCAACATCAACTCATGGGAGACTATCACCTAGAACTGCCTCAAATGGAGGAAGAGTCTGTTCAAGGATCTCAGTGCATTGAAACCTTATGACAACAACAGGAGATGAAAGTGGGAGTGTCAGAAACAGTGTGTTCTGGACTAAAGCAAGAACCCAGAGCCACCCACCTCACACACAAACATGTGCCCACGCTGCACCTGAATCTATTGATCCAAGATAGGCCTTGTCAGTCACCCTTGGACCCACAGATAAGACAGCAATCCCTCATAGTTAAAGATTATTGCTTATATCTTTGACTGCCAGGGATTGCCAATGATTATTCCTGAGAGATTTGCTCATCATTTTCTGTTGAGTTTTAAGAGATTGGGTCTCTGCAACTTTCTTTGAAAGACTATTCCACAACCCAAGGACTAGCTCCAAAACTCATTGCAGTTAAAGAGACGACAACAATTAACTGCAATAGGCTTTGGATCAGACCTCTGGAGAATCACTGGGAGGACATTTATACTGATGCTTAGTAGATAAGTTCTCCCCACCAGTACAGAAGCTGAAAGCTAAGACCTCTGTTTGTGACTGGAGATGTACCAGAGGAGCCAAATCCCCTGTGCATCCTACAGATCCTTATTATTTCTAGAAACAGCATTTGTCAATGAATGAAGCTTTCAAACTCTATTTATACTAATACAGCACTAATTATAGGTTTCCTAACTAAAATGTTTGTAAAAGCTATCATTACTCTTAGGATTACATGCTGGCAGCTACACAATGACATTGTATTGCAGATCCTCTGTGTGGGGCTGAATTAGCCATATGTACCATCAGTCCTCTTTGCCAAAAAGAGAAAGCACTGTTGTTGAAACTGATAGTGTAAAACTATCTCTACATTTTTCTTCTTAATTTTTCAGGTATTTGTGGAGCGTGTGTTTCACGTGTTACATATGTGTTTTATAATGTTTGATCAGATCCTTTGCTGAGAGTAAATTTATACTGGTCTACTGAACGTGGAGTCACACCAGCTGAGAATGTGATTTCAAATGTGTAGCTTAACATGCCAGGTTTAACATGTGGGGCGCTATAAACTGCCATTTAACAGGAACACATGTATACAGACCACTTTAAAGCAAGGGTTGGCAGGCTGGATCTAGCCTGTTGAGTGATTTTTTTCCAGCCCATAAAGCGTGGATATGGGCAGCAATTTGGCAGAGCAGGGCCTCTGCAATAAGGGACTTAAGTCAGCAGAGAGAAGCAGAAGCTATGGGGAGAAGTAATGGTGGTAGCCAGGCGATCGGGAAAAGCAAGAGCAGTCAGTTGAGGAGTGAGTGCCACCCCAACTCAAACTCAGCTGGGTTATTTTGACCCACCACTCACTCCTAAATCATTGCCAGCCCCTCTTCTAGGGCGTGTTATATCATGGAAATAGTCCTGAAAAGATGAAATTAGAAACCAGCCTGTAACATTAATTTCTGTTACAGATTATATGCATGTCAGAAATACTATGCACTGGAAAAAAGATCATATTGTGTGAGTACTGTTGTTCACACCCATCTACTTATTTCCTGCATCTGGTAGTTATAGGCTAGGGACAGACATTACACATAAATTGGTTTAAGTGATCAGAAACTGGTTTAAATCTGTAAGAGAACAGATGTTCAGTGCACCTAAACTGGTTTGGAAATGGCTGAAACCGGTTTGAGTTAAACCTGGTTAAATGTAGTATCAGACTTAACTGATTTGGGTCAAACTGGTTTATGCAATGTTTGTCCCAGACCCCTTGCTGGTTTAAGTTAAACCAGATTCCCACAGCATACCAGCATGCTCTCTGGGCTGTGCAGGGATCTCTGCTCCACAGCAGAGCTGGCCCCTCCCTTGTGTGCCCTGGCTGCAGCTCTGGCAGAGACTGTAGGCATTTGTCTGGCTTCCCTCTGCTCCCCGCTCCTCTCACCCCTCTCAGACACCTCTCAACATTACCTAGCAGACCACCTGCTGGCTAGCTGCATGCTGCAGAAGACAGGACAGAGGAAGAATCAACAGGTAGCTGGTAATATCCTTCCTTAGAAAAGCTGTTTGAGAAGAGCTTGAACTAATGGAGAGAGGCTATTGTTTTCTTAATGAACTGATAAACACTGAGTTAAGGGTGATAAACACTGTGTTAGCAGCGGCCTGCTGGACTGGTCAGGAAGTGGGAAAACCCCTCCCTAATCAGAGCTTCCTGCCGGGGCCTGGCCATGCCTCCCTTAGCTCAGCATTGTGGAAGGGAAGGGAGGGCTGCTCTAGCACCCCCTGGCTTCTAGCCTGAGCCACTGCACGCATCTGCTTGAATTTCTGGGATGTCTATGCAATTATAAACCAGTTTAGACTAGCCAGGTTAAATTAACCTGAAAAAATTTAATCAGTTTAGGCTTTCTGAATGTCTGCCCCTAGCCATAATGTCAATGGGACAAAATAATCCCAAGTGTAATTCTGTGGTCTTTCATGGAATTACATCAGGATTACCCTTGCCTACTGCATGCTAGGTAATGAGTTAATTGGAGCTAGGCTAGACCTGGCCTTCTGTTAGTGTCCAGCATAATCCTAGGCTTCCCAACTTCAGATGTCCAGGTTCTCCGTACTAACGTAAGATATCCATGGCCAATTGAAAGGGGTCTTCTCTTAAGTGAACAGGATCCCATGTGTCACAAGTCACTGCTTTTTTTACTTGAATTTTGGTATTGGAATGCAAAATGTGGAAATTTAGCTTTTAACTAAATTGAACTGTTTTTAGGAAGATGAATTACTCCCCATAGAACAACTTTGAAAAAAATTTTAAAATGTTAATAATGCAATTCATTCTACATCCCAGTATTTCATATTTTTAAAATGTAAACAGACCTTGAGTTCTGCATGAGCTTTCAGAATTGCACTACATCATTCCAGCCGGGGTGTTGTTTCCTTCCTGTTTATGCTAAAAACCCAATCACTTTTGTCAGCTTTAGTAAATTCCCTTTAAGCCCCCATTTTTATGTAAGCCCCCTATCTACAAACGCAGGCTGACACTCCAGTTACCACTAATGAGAATTCCAAATGTGCATACATTGAAGACTATCAGTGTTCCTCCAACAAGCAATATTGTGGAATTTCCTGTTTTAATTAACTGATTAGCGCATATGTTTAACACAGCCTGGATCAAAACAAAATCACCAAATGGTGGTCTGTAAGCCAGATAATACTGCTAGAGCTACGATGAACTCTCCTTCACCTTGTGCGCTTGTCTAAAGACTCTTCGGAGCATCTTCTTTAGAGCAGAGTTCACTGCTGAAACTTCACAACGTTGAAAGTTGCTTAGCTGGATTTAAATGTGGTCTACATATTACATAGGACTGAGTTGAGAGAGGGACATTACTTGGAAAAGTTACTTGGTAGTGAGAGCAATTATGTGAGAATAAGGAGTGCTAAAAGAGGAAAGCACTGAAATTTCAAGCCAAGCTTAGTAATTAGTGTGCAGTGTATAATTATGCTTTGAAATGTGCTTCAATTTAAAGGTAAATGGAAAAGATTGGGCATAGTAACTTAAAATTACTGAAGCATTTCACATTTATGAGGAGCACTTTAATTTAGGAGACAATTACTAGCCTTCCCACATTCCATCATACTGAAAATCAGAAGCCAGTTAAATTACCTGTTTATGTATGCTCTCATTGTGCTTTTTATTAAGATAGAGAGCCCTGTTTTCCATGGTTGCTTATGTTTTATGAGGTCTTTTTTCCCCTTCTCATGGCATTTCCAGTTCTTCCTACTCCCTAGTTTCCAAAGATTTTATGAGTGAAACTGAGAGGAGGAGTTTGGAGCCTTGACATTGTTCACATTCACATAGGGCAAACACTTGCCTCCCTTGTGATTCTGAAAGTGCATCCCCTTTTCTTTTACAAGCACAATGAACTGAACTTCTCAGGGCAGTTTTATTCAGGTACAACTCCCTTGATATTGGTGAGAGTTTCTACAGACTGACCAGTGGGGTCCAGAGGGAGAAACAATAGGATAAGCTTTTTCCCTTTTTTTGGAGGAACAGAATGGGCAACTGGTGCCAACTTAGTAGGGGAGATATGTGCCCACCAATCCCACCGACCATGACTGGGGGAGGAATCCCTCACAGGCGATCCTGTGGATGAGGGGGCAGTCCCCCGAGGCAATCCCACAGCTGCCAATCGCTGCAGCCGCTTCTGGGAGCAAGCACCTGGATCGCAGTGATTGGCTGGTACTCACATGGGGGACACCAGTGCTCTTGCCTGCCACCCCTGCCCATTGCCTAAGCGGTGAGCGCTGCCGGCACTCTCAAGGGGTGCACATGCACTCCCGTGCACCCCCTACACATCACCACCGAGGGGCAGCCTGGAAATGAACGCTAAATACACATGTACTGGATACTTCGTTACTCTAGCACACAAACCTTTCGATCCGTAAGACATGTTTTAAGTGCTATAGATACCGATCCTGCAAGCCAGACCATTTAACCATCTGGGCTTTCACACCCTGATTGAACTGGGGACCCTCCAGAACTTAGAGCAGGAGTTCTTCTAGTTTGAGTTAAAGCTCCTAACTAGGGCTGTGTCAGCCTTGTACCCTATGCAGATCAAATACCTCTGTAGTATATAGTAACCCATCTAGTGACATGCATCTACTTGTTTGAATAAGAGTACAAGTGCAAGTAACTGGGTGGGATTTTCAAAAGAAACCAAACACTAGATACTCCAAGGAATGTAAGGATCTAAAGAGTATGCCGCAATTTATTTAGGTGCACACAACCCGTAAGTCATTTAGGGTGTTTTGAAAGCCTCTAGGCAGTGTGCAGAATTAGAATTTCAATACAAAACATATAGAACAAGCTCAACATTTGAATGGGCTTAAAAGAGATGGCAAACAGTTAAGTTAATTAGGTATTAACTTGAGAATCCGATCAACATAAATCTTAATTAAAGGAAAAATAATTACTTGTAATTAATGCCAAACTACTTACAGCAAAGAAACTGAGTTAGCTTTGAGCTCCATCAGTGACACACCCACCTGCTCCTTCTGTAGATAATGCAGCACACCTGCTACATTAAATCATGTCATTTTCTTTTGGATCTGTAATTATTTTTAAAGGTACCATTTTTCTCCTACATTTTCCTTCAACTTAGGTGTGCTCCTGGTATTAGGTTTCGTCTACAAAGGACATACAGATTGTGTAATACAAACAAGCATATGGGTAACAAAGTACAGTATCATACAATCTTTGCTATTCCTGAAGTTCAAAAGAGACAGCTGCATTATGCGTTTGATTCCTTTCCCTTGTCAGTATAAGTCAGAAGTAATTCTTCTAAAATCACTTCTGATGAATCAGTATTAGTGCAAGGAAAATTTGTCTTGAGCTTGTAATTTAGTGCTAGTATATGACATTAGTGAAGCTATTCATGACTTAAGGAATAGTCATGATGAGAAAGGTGTTCAGGACTAGCGTTTAACGGTTGCGATTTGTACAGATGAACTAAACCAGGGTTTCATTTCAATTATAGGTGTGTCACTGAGAAACTGAGTATTGAGACTTTTCATATATAATACCCGTAAGACAATGATCAAAATATATTTCAAATGCCCACCAAAATTAGACAATAAGCCTGCATGCGAGACTTATTTTTTCAGTTCAGTTCGGCTCACAGTAAACACTCTGAGGCAGTGATTTTTGACCAAGGTGCTTCAGCCCCCTGGGGTGACTCGTAATCCTTTGAAGGGTACTCTGGGGTGCCATGCAGTGTTAGCGCCATTAGGTGTACAAACATAATTCACAAGACAAAGTCAGAGATTTCCAATAGGAATCCCTTGTGCTAAAAAAGGTCTGCCCTGTTAAGGTCTTTCTGAGTTTTTTGCTATAGAAAAACTGCTTTATCATTTTTCCATAGTAAAAAAAAAACAAGTGAAAATTAAAGGCTAGTAATTTCTGAGGGGGGGCCTTGGAATGGGGATATAATGGGTATAATGGAGGGATGCCCCGAGTCTAAAGAGGTTGAGAACCACTGCTTCAAAGAGTCTAATGACTCTTCTATAGAAAGAGGTATGTTATACCTATACACATTTAAAGTATTATAAAAAGCTTTTCTTTCTTTTCGTTTTCATTCTTACAAAGATACTTGTTAGTTTTATCAAAACATTGTCCTTGGCAAGAATGATACACTATTAGCATAACTAAAATATAATATGTTAACTGCGTATATGTGTACTAAAGAGTAAATAACGGATCTAAACCCAACATTTAGCCAACGTACACCATCTCCACTTGTGATTCAAATAGATGAATGGATTAGACTGAGAGAGTGGGCTTAGTTAAATGATGTATTTGAGGTTTGACTTATGGAAACTATTTATTGGGCCTGTTCTTCTGCTGACCTAATGGCAAATTTCTTCTGCTTCTGTGAGAATCAAGATGGGGCCCTTAATTATGGCACAGAAGCCATTTGCAAGAAAACTTATGCAAAGTCAGAAGGAGTGAAACGATGAATTAGCTTGCAAGGCTCTGTGGCACCAACGATACCCTTATGGACCTATTCAGTAAAAAGCCTTGCTGGCTAAATGTCTGATCTAGTAGCAGCAGCTTCCCATCTGATGGCAGGCGTCTCAGAATGGACAAAAGAATAAAGTAATTTCCATCACCGCTCTTTCCACCCAGCAGTTTAATCAGAGGTGCATACGTAGAAACTGGGCTAGTAGGGAAAGTTGGGGGAAATACCGATGAGGAGCTGTTGCCTCAATTCTTGAGTAAGCCACAGCAGGCGACTTGCCATCTTTTAAACATCCAGCATGCTGTTGGATGAATAGAAGTGCCCGAACACAGGGCTCCACGTGGGTTTTACTCCCAGTGTAATTCTTTTGATTTCAGTAGAATCGTTTCAGATTTCCACCTGTGTAAATGAGATCTACATGAGGCCCCCAGGCACCAAGAAAAGAGAAGAATAAACTTATTTATGGAGCACCGATGGAAGGCAAAAAGAGCATGCACTATGAAGAAAAAGGCCCAGCCGTTAAGTGTGTTCAGTCTATGTAAGAAGGAGTGGTGCCGTACAGCAGTGGTATGCTATGGGGATGACAGGGGCTCTTTTGTTGTGTGCCCATAGCAATACAAAAAAAAGGAAGGTGGAAACCTGGCTCTGGTTTCCGTACACACTAACCACTGGAGATGGCTACTGTTATCTTTCTGGAAATGAATAATTAGACAAAACTCAAGGTCCTGTTGGTCGTGTGGGTTGTTTCTGTTAGGCGGAAAAAGTGATAACAGAGGCAGTTATTCTTTTTTTTTATTATTATTCTTTTTATTTTTTTCTCTACTTGTGGCTGTACAAAGTCATAGTTCTCTGAAAACAAAAGTCCCTTTCTTTGCTCATATCTCTTAGTCTTTATCAGACAGCGTTTAATCCAAAAACTCACCGTCTCAGCTTTTTCAGCATCACTCTTAATTCATGCTTCTGTGGCTGTGTCTGGTGCTTCCTCGTTGCCTTTATTGTCCCCTTCTGTGCTGCCTCTCTTGCTTCTCTATCTACTAAAGCAATACCCAGCACAATCTCTCTATCCACAGAGTTCAAATTCCTGAGCTGCATTTGGTTTTAGTGCTGACAGGTGTCTGTGTTTTGATCAAAAGCACCTGTTATTTCATCTACCTGCTTCCAAAGAAAGACCTGATTACAATGATCCCGAATGCAAGGTAGCAAGTCCACATACGTACAACGCTGCAGTGTTAGTAATGTTTAATCCATTAAAAAACAGCAGTAGGAAAAAGTCTTCTGCATAGTATAGTAAGAAGTAGCAATGGGAAGAGCAAGGCCTAGAAGATGTCACCCCGCAATGGGAAGGTAGGAGTCCCTTTACAAGGGAGCTGCATATCCCACTTTACAATAACATGCACTTTGCCACATGGAGTGGATGTAATACTAAATGTGAGTGTCACACTGGGAGCGTTTAGTATTAGTTTCCTCATGTATCATAAAAAACAAGGATGCTCGCTCCTCTGTCTCTGCACGGTCAAGCATTATTATGGTTTTTTATATCCGTGATGGCAAAAAAACACAATAAGTCAAGGGGCTGGGCGGGAGGGGGATGACTATGAACTCCCAGAAACACGAAGGAAGGTCAGATTTGGGTTGGCTTGTTTGAGAAGTCAACTAATACTTGAGCAAGTTCGGATTTGTTTGGAATTTACTTCCAGTGGTGTTTGCTCAGCTGCTGCCCTTATCGCATGCCCCCTCCGTGCCCCTCATGAGACTGTGGCAAAGCCTCATTTAAACAAGGACGACTTCTTACCCTGTCTCTGCAGGTAACAGCAGTAAGTGTACTGGAACGTTTCATGCCTGAAGCAAAGCCAGCCAAGTCCCGAAGGCCCCTTTCTGCATCAGACAGATCAATGCTATGGTGAAGAGGATAGGACTAGAGAACTTGTTCTTTTAGTAGTGGGATCCTTTATTTGTGACGTGGCCTCCGAGGTGGTTTTTTTTTTAAAAATTACTGTCCCAGTCCTTTCTATTGACTTTTTCCCCAGTCCAGACGCAAACCGACTGAATGAATGACCTGGAGCCAATTAAAAATAGTTCTCGGGGATGACTTTGACTACATTCTTTGCATTTTGTTTGTTGCACATGGATGTGAGAAATACAAGATCCTACAAACCAGCTCTATTGCACTATAAACTACAATGTGCCTCAGGCACAGCTCTAAGCAAAACTCACGGCA
>JAGPOW010002742.1:12074203-12097973 GCA_030014935.1 Caiman crocodilus | reverse complement strand
AGTCATGCTATCCCAGAGACACCCTGGGGCAGCCCTCCTAGGCATCTCTTCGCTAATTCTCCCTCTAAACTGAAAAGGGAAGGGACTCATTTGCTACATCCTTTTATACATTGCAGCATTGTTGTTCCTTTTAACTGGGCTGGCAGAAAATTAGCATAGAGATGGCTCTGCCCAGCTCCTCTCCCTATTGTCAGTCCCAATTCAACCCCGCTATTCTTTGTCTACTTATTAGCAGGGATGAAGAATCACGTAAGGACCTCCTGCCTCCTCCCTGTAACAGGGACCACAAGGCTATATGGGGAGAAGAGCGTATCCTTATTCTGTTCATCTGCTGCATAGCTACACGAAACCATTTACATTCCAGTCCTGCATGATCAAATTCTGACTTCCCCTCCTAACTACTTTACCTAGCTATGGGGGCACAGGGTCTGAAATACATTAGAGCAGCAAAACTCTGGGCTGACTGTCAGCAGGGTAGGGTTGAAGCTGTAACTGGAGAGATAGCTTGGCCTAGTGGACTATGCATATGCCTTCACAGCCAAGAACCACCTGTGTTTTCATGCCAGCATTGCCGTTAGCTCAATGTGTGGCCTTGAACAAGTCATTTATATTTCTGGGCTAGACGTGGGATTTTCAGAAATGCCTAATAGCACTTCAGAGCGCGCTTGCTGTTGAAAGTCCACAGGATTTGTGTCTGAAGCATTTTTGAAAAGCCCAGCCGACATTCCCATTTCAGTTGCAAAAGCATGTGTTGAGAATACCGCCTTGCTTTCTGAGTCAGGCGAGCTGTCTCTCAGATAATGGAGATGGTAGTTCATTGCCTCACCGTTGTGAGTGTTTATTGGCGCACGTCTTTCATGCAGATTTTGAAGAAATTAAGCCATACGCGCGTACGATTATATTTATTACTTTGAGAGCCGAATGTAATTCAGTCCCATTAATGCACACCATATGGAACAGGTTGGGAATGACTGGGGAATGGGCTTGATGACCCAGGAAGCCTCTTCCAGGCTTGTTCCTATGCACTGTAAGTTGGTTACATAAGAAGTCACATGTAAACAGGGCTGTGAGACACACTGCTGACAATGGGAGCAAAGGGTTTATGCTCCAAGCTCAACCGTTGCAGCTGTTTGCATCTATATGAAAACAATTACTCACCTGTTTCCTCGACTTGCCTCAGGAAATACAGGGAAACACATTTTTTAGCAGGCATAATAAGTCAGAGTCTCATTTTTAAGATTTGTTAAGAGCACCAAAAAAGTCAGGGTTCAGCTAGAGAGGTTTTATGGTTGCCTTTGAATAAGAAGTTAAAAACAGAAATTAGCCAGGATGCCAAGATCAGAAATCAAGATTGAGCCATGAGCTCAGCAAAAACACGTGTAACTAGCTAACTAACTAACTAATCTAAGTTACACAATTCATGAATTATTCAAAAAAACCCCCAGCCTTACGTGTGATCCTCAAAATCTGGCATGTCATAAACAAAGCTCCCCTTAGAACAACCGTACACAAATCAGAAGTTTGTGCGTACGCGATATTTTCCTTCCTTTAAAAAAAAATCCCCCAAAACTTTGTTACTTTGACAGCACACAGCCTGTGTGTCTGTTAACACAACGGGCGAAGAGATCCAGCTACTCAGCTGATAGAAAAAGCTGTAGCTCCACTGAAATCAGGTATGCTGACATATATCAGCTGAGGATATGACCCTTTACACTATATGTGAACCTTAAAATGGCCTTCAAATGTTTCAGAATAAGCCTTTGTGGGTAGGGTCTCAAATGCACGTCTGTAGAAATCTGCCTTTCTTATCCTATATACTTTCCCCTCAAATTATCTAAAGAATTGGAAGGTATATTGGAGACACATGAATAAAGGATTTTTTTTTTCACTTTTACTTTCATAAACAGGGATATTGCTCAGCTTAGCTCTCTGCCTGCCTCCCAGTGAATTCTGTTGTGCAGTCATTTTGAATGTTACACCCAAATGTCTTCTGCATGACACTTGGATTTGGTTTTTATTGACTGGTGCTGATCACTGCCAGAGTGGAAATGTTGGGAGTTAGGCCAATGGCAGCTGAAGAAATTTAGAAAGAAGAATTTGATTTCAAGCGGAAGTAAAGGAAATGAAGCTAAACAAACAAACCCTCTCTAAGCAGTCTTGTTTACTCTGCTGGATAACAAGAAAACAACAGTAGTAGAACAAATATGCTATCAATGGAAGATGTCGGCAGTAAATAACTCCTAAGATCATGTCCTTAATTGTCCATAGGACTCCTCCTTAGGCAAAACATGAGCTAGCTGTTGGCAGTGGAACTGGATACGTTGCTTTATTTTGGGTAACTGCCTACACTAGGCAATACTCCCTTGCCCTGGAGGACCAGATTCTGTCTTTTTGCCCAATCTGGGTGATACAAAGTTGCTGGAGGAAGAAAAAAATTGCACAAAAATCTTTAGTTTTAATCTGCATTCCCACCCCTCTCCCTCTGCTTCCCTCCCTCCCCGCTCACTTTTCCTCCCCCCTCCCCAGGGCTGCAGCTGCCTTTGCAGAGTCTGGATCATGAAGGGGAAACGTAACTCCTCATCCTCAGCTTCAAACGTGCAACTCCAAAATGAACCCCTCTCACTATGAAAACAACACACATCGCCAGCTCGCCTCAGTTGTTCTGCTGCCACTTCTGGATAGTTTCAGGGGGCCTCAAGGTGGAGAGACAGGGGAAGGAAGGAGGTCAGCTGAGATGAAGGCATTTTGACGACTCCGCAGGTATTCCAACAGCCTCAGCCTGTGTTTGCTGAACTTTTCCCAGCACGGCCAGAGGTTTGCAAATGTATCAAACCACAAACCTAAGGCTCAGTTTGCAGAGGCTCAAACCCACCACCTAATATTTACAGAGACAGAGGTCAATATTTTACACAGGTGTAATATTGCATTGATTTGGGTTTAGACAAACCTGACCTCTCAAAGCACAACCCAGTTAATCACGTCAACCCCGTCCTGTGCTTATCTTAAAACCAAGCACAACTGCACATTCCACGTGATTTCGAATCAAAGCCATAAATAGGCCCAGGTTCAACCTTACCCGGACAGTAGTTCACCTGAAAGGTTTGTGTAGCTTTAGCTATGTGTATGCAACAGTTGCTGCAGCAATGACTGCTGCCTGCTACCCTGGATACATTTCTAGCAGTACCTGAATTAGTTAGAGGTAGCTGGGTAAGTCTAGATAGTGAGGATCATAAAACAAAAAACTTGTTACTCATCTAAGGGGATTATTGCTCATAATAAGGGCTGCCCAGAACTCATATAAATCAATAGATATGGATGATATGGGGCATCTAAAAGCTCTGAAACCGAACCTTTCTCTGTCTGCCTCTCCGTCAGGATTTTCATAGTGACCACAGTCATAGAAACTATAGCTTTAGTTATTCAATGTGAAGCATAAATATAGGTTTTCTGAATCTGTCATATAGCTCTCCTAAGTATTTGTAAATAGCCTTATTTAGGGGTTTTCAGGTATTTTTTAGCTGCCTATTCTGAAGGCTAAGGCTGTCCTGCATACTGGTCAGAGACTCTCATTTAGAGCTAGTTCAGCACAGAGTCCCGTGCAGCACCATACCTAGACTCCTGGCACCCTCGGGTGAACTTTTAGTATTGCCCCCCCTCCCTCCAACAGAGATAATGATAATAATAATCGGACAATGGAAAAAAATTCCCATTTTTGGGCCCCCTGGATGACTGCTTGGTTCGCCCATGCCTGTGTCTGGCCCTAATTCCACGCACTATGCTGCAGTACAACGATACCCTTTGAGAAAGAACCGCTAAGAGGAACCAAGAAGAGCAAACCACTGGTGAAGGCAATCATTTCTCTACTGAAGATGCTCAGCTAACACTCTTGGCACTCTTTTCTGGCTAAACTACAACAGGGCAAACAATAAAGGAAGCCAACAACCTCAGGAGAAGCCAATCTCAATGGAAGCCAACCTCCAAGGAAGCCAACCAAATGTATGAATAGCTGCTGTGTGTCACTTGCAAGTTTCTAGGTGGCATTCATAACCTAATGACCAAATTACGCTGTATCCAAAGAGGATGAGAAGAGACGCTACACAACCCATTGTAGAAGTTCTACTAAACAAGGCAAGAATTGATGCCATGGCAGGCCCCCTACTAGTTAGCATCATGTATCCTACTCTTCAGTGATTTCTACTTTGAGTAATTTAGTCAGCCATAGGTACCACTGCATGAGGGATAGATTCCTTCAAATTCTTTATTCGGGTCAGAATTTATTAGACAACACAAATCTGAACACCTTTACAATTAGGTTCAAATTGGTACAATTGTGAATAGCACCTCACAAAATACTTCTGTGCTTTGCTTCCTGAAATCAAAATATTTGGTTTGAGTAGAATTAACCTGGTTTGACTGAGCAATGCAAAGAAATGGTCGATGACACATGAAAAAAATAGTCTGCAGTTGGCTCTACCTCTGCTGCCAAAGTATTGTAAATATTGCTTGAGTTTATGTGCTCATTCTTGCTGGATTTCTATGGCAGGCCTCAGAGAAGTTTGCCTCCTAAATCACTGGCAGAGCTCCCACAGGAGTGATGGCTGGTGGAAAAGCAAACTAGATGTACTATGCATAGGCCCTCTGCCAACAAAGTAAAAGTATTATTTAAGGGGAAAGATGCACAATAAATGTGTCCAGGATCCATTTATTTTATAAGAGCCCTCATTAGTGATAAAACTGAAGGTTAAAAAATACAAATAAAAGTATGAAGGGAAAACATGGTTGCCATTAAATAAACTGATTTACAATGTACTGAAGTATAATGTTCACCATATAAAAATACTCCAGTTTGGTTCCATTACAAGCTTCTGTAGTAAAAGCACTTCTCCGGGGGAGCCATAAACTCTCTGACATATCTTGTGATATCTTATAATAGTTGATAAGTGATTGCCGCCAGTCACAGGTTTCAGTTCTGGTTCAAGCTGGGTGTACGAAGCAGCAGTTGGACTGTACTCATTTTTTGTACAGCACTACATGAGGAACCAGCTAACTGTAACAATGGGAGATGCAATGTGTGTGTGTGTGTGTGTGTGTGTGTGTGTGTGTGTTGACTTTGCTTCTCAGAATAGAAATTAGGGCTGTGCAAAGCTTTGGTCCCTAATTCAATTCGGTGGGGATTCAGCCCAATATGGCAGCCAGACCTCCAAATCAGAATCAAATCAGGAGACCCTTTAATCTCTCCGTATTGAACTGGAACCCTCTGAATTGATTCAGAGAGGTTCAGAAAGATTTGGCAATTCGGACATAGACACAGCTTTAAACGTTTTTTTCTACGTCCCTCAAGGTACCAGGCAAATCGTGAGCACTGCGATGCTGGGGCACATGGAGTGTCCCACGGCAGCGCGGGAGGCTCCCCGCGTGCCTGACACCAGACCTGGCAGTGGACCCGAAGCACTTTTGGTCCACTTCCAGGTCTGCCAGAGAGCGCGCAGGTCCCCACCCCCTGGTGCCTCCTGGGTTTGGGGGGAGGCACCTGGGGTCCCTCCATGGCCGGTCGCTGAGCCAGGAGGGCCTCCCCCCAGTGCAGTCCGTGGCAGACCCAGAAGTGGACCAGAAGTACTTCCAGTCCACTTCTGGGTTTGCCACCAAGCACGTGGAGGGCCTCCCTGCACTCCTGTGGGACGCTCCATCTGCCCCTGCATTGCAGCATTCACAAGCCATGTTGGTACCTTGAGGCATATAGAAAAAACTTTTAAAGCTGTGTCTGTGTCCGAATTGCTGATTCTCTGATTCAGCATCGAATCTTCAGATTTGGATTTGTCTGAATGCGAATCAACCAATTGAATCATTGTCCCTGATTCAGGCCAAATCCGAATCTGAATTGAACTGGGCTTGATTCGCACACCCCTAATAGAAATACTTTCTGCTTTCCTAGGAAGTTAAGGGGGGGGCAGGAAGGGGCAGGAGGGAAGAGAATTCACTCTGAGCCTGGGGAGAAATGAAATGGGGGTAGAAAAAGGCATTTAGTTTCCTCATTCTGGGTCTGATTCACAGACAGGCAACAGGAGTCTTTCATTGTCTTTTGTTTCAGGTCCCATATGTGTGTAGTGTGTATATGTTGTCTAAACATGCTATTGGACTGGGTCCTGCCGCACACACAGGTTTCTTGACAGCCATAGCTTAAACAATGACCATGTTTTCTGGGAGCATGTGTATAGAAACTTCAACTATTGGAGGAAGGTCTACTGTGCACACACCACCCATCCCTGCCTTGAACACAGCTACACAAAATGACTTGTACATCCCTGACATGACACATTGTTTTATTTCCTTCCCTAATTGCTTGCTATTTCTTTCTTTCTCTATGTACAGAGACCAAATGTGTTCCTTTTTAATTTAGAGAGGAGAGTGGGTAATGTTACTTTACAAGCAAGCAGTAATAGACTATCAAGAGACCAACAGAGGGCCTGATGCGCTAAGATACTAAACACCCATAAGCCTAAATAACATTAATAAAAGCTGAAGACAAACAGCATCTCGCTAGGCTGGGCTCACACCCTGATAGCTACATCTCTCATTTTGGATTGAAAATGGAATGTCTAAAAGTAGGATTTATGCCAAGTTTCTTTTGTTGGAATCAGTGACATCCAATAGCCCAAGGAAAATGAAAAGTGCATTATAATGAGAGATCATTTATCATTGTGAGGCAGAAAGAGAGGGAATAGACATTCTTTAAATAGAAGAACCATGCATACATTACCGATACATGTAGATGATTTACTGAATGAACAGCAGGTTGTATTGCTCATATATAAAGGTACAAAATAACATTGTCTAAAACTGAGGCCTAATTGCATAATTTTGCATGTTGGCATGGGTTACTTCTCCATATATCAAACAACTGGTTAAATTCCTGCACTTTGCTTTACTGTAATGTGATTAAAATGGAAGAAAGTGTTCTTACAGAGAGATGGCTGTGTTTTGCTGAAGGAGTGATTAAAAAAAAATAGGATAAATGCTTAACGTAAAAATGAAGTTGAAGAAAGGTTGATTGTTCCTTTGACTAATCTTTACATTAAATCTATTATTCCAAGAAACGGATGTAGCATCAGTTACAACTCTATCAGAATATTCTCACATGTTTGTAGAAGAGCCAAAGAATATGTGATTTATGGA
Organism: Caiman crocodilus; assembly: GCA_030014935.1. Classification (NCBI taxonomy): domain Eukaryota; kingdom Metazoa; phylum Chordata; order Crocodylia; family Alligatoridae; genus Caiman; species Caiman crocodilus. The sequence goes on along the minus strand of JAGPOW010002742.1, from coordinate 12,090,800 downwards.
AATAACAAGAAGTGTTTCAGGTGAGATGATAGATAGAGTACTAACTCCTTAGTTCCTGCTCCCTCTTCCTGATAGCAAAGAACAACCATTGTAAGTAATATAAGGAATAATGGACACTATTTTCAACTACATTTAGGCTACTGGATACTAGGAGATATCCTGGCTCCATATAAGTCACATTTACTTAAAGACAGCAAGGCTTTCACTCATTATGTCTATATGTTGCAACTTCAGCTTTCACGACTTTGGGGGCAGGAATGAAAGAAATTAACGGGATAACAGACATGACTTGGAGAAATGAATGACCCTCATATGAATTTGTATTTTATTCCTGAAATAAGGAAAAAATCCTGAACTCTTTATTTTTGTTTGATTTTTATTTAAATGAGAAGCCATTGTGGAAGGTTACCAAAAAACAAATATGGAATATTTTAGCCCATTTCAGTGGAACTGCAGCATGTACCAATTAAACATTGTGTAACAAAGCGACCAAGCTTCCAATAAGAAATTTGTTCAAAACATAATAACTACTTGACCAAAAAAATAAATACTTTGACCGAGAGGAAAGTCAGCTGCCTAATGCTTGTATATTAAAACACTATTAATCAGTGATTATGAAATATTCTCCCTCCACCAATAGTAATAATATTCAGAAAAATGATGATCAAGACTGCAATCTTCCCATCAACCAATCTTTCAGTATTTAGCTATACTGTGGATTAGTGCATTATTCGTTAAGGGCATTTACTCATATAAAAAAACTCAGAAACATAAATAGGAATGTTAGCATCCAGTGTAGTGCTGAGTATTTACCTTCTCACTTACTTAGGATCCATTGACCCACCAGAATGAATCATCTGACCAAACACATTCTGGTGCACCCCTTTAAAGGTGCATAAAAGCGCTACATGTCAATCAGTGGAATCGCAATTCCACCAGTTGAAAACCTCTGTGCGTGAGTGTTCACAGGGCTTCAGACAGTTTTAAAATGAGCAATGAAGTGGAAATCTCCACTGAGGTTCAAGAGTTTGGATGAATGCTTTTGCACAACCTAAGTCACCACCTACAGTTTGCCTTGCTCACCCACCTCTAGTTACTAGGGCTGTGTGAAGCTTTGATCCCTGATTTGATTCAGAGGAGATTTGGCCTGATTCGCTGGCCAAATCTCCAAATCTGAATTGAATCAGGAGACTCATTGATCTCTATGAATCAAGTTTAAAGCCTCTGATTTGATTCGGAGAGATTTGATGATTTGGACGTAGACACAGCTTTAGATGTTTTTGCTACATACCTCAAGGTACCAGGCAGCTCATGAACACTGAGATGGTAGGGTGGATGGAGCATCCCACAGGAGTGTTTAGGGGATCCCCTTCTTGCCCCCTGGTTCAGTGACTGGTGCCTACTGGGTCTGGTGGGGTACCCAGGGTCCTCCCCAACAGCTAATCACCGAGACAGGGTGGTGCAGGGGGCAGGGTCCCCCCACGTGCTCAGTGGTGGATCCAGAAATGGACCAGAACTACTTCTGGTCCAGTTCCGGGTCGACTGCTGAGCACGTGGTGGCCCCTTGGGGCTCCTATGGGACACTCCATCAGCCCCACCATCTCAGTGTTCACAAGCCGTGCCTGGTACCTCAAGGTATGTAGAAAAAACCCTAAATCTGTGTCTATGGCCAAATCACCGATTTTCCGAATCAGAATTGAATCTTCAGATCTGGATTTGTCCAAATCAAATTGGGAGAGTGATCTGAATCACTGAATCAAATCGCTGATCCTCAAATCAGGCTGAATCCAAATCCGAAACAAATACAGCCCACTTTGCACACCCCTGCTAGTTACGCTACTGAAAAATCCTGCTCACAACACAACATAAAAGGTGTTCATATGTCATAACATGACATAATTTGAAATGTCTGGTAACTGCTGTTAAATAGACTGATGTTTGGCTTGGCTGTTGGGATGGCTGCATTGGCAGATCTGTATGGAAGTTTTGCTCAACACCTACCCAGCCTATACTATTTGCCCTAAAACTTCATGAGTCATCAGCTCAATTAAAAATATTGGAGAGTAGCCATGTAAGGAAAGAGAGAGCAATTTTTTTTTCCCCTTTTTCAGAGGAGAAGGACAAAAATGACTAGTGGCATGGCAGACACCTCACCCCCCACATTTAGATGTCTTCAGTGAGAGGCTCTACATTAAAAGTTTACCCTAGTATTTTTCATGTAAAATCTTATAGCACCAGGAGTTACTTATTCTTTCTAAAGAGTAGTAATGGAATCAAAATTGCCAAATTCAGATTCGAATAAAGAATCTGGATCCAGATTCAGTTAATTACAGAAGTAAGCCAGTATCTGAAGTTTGGATCCATCCAAACTTTCCATCTTAGAGTGCTCTGATCCAAGCTCTTTGATTCAGACCTACAAAGTGATCTAGTCCTTGGTTTTTGAGCTTAAGCAAAGATAATTTTTCTGTATATCTTTATATCGTGTGCATGAGCACCTTATATATGATCATGCCAGAAGACAGGCCTAGTGGGAAAGCTTCATGCCCAGGGCAGGCACAGCACACAGGCTTGTGCCAACTGCCCTGGTGCCAATGGTGGCAGTACAGTCAGACACCTCTGCAGTGCCATCTATTTTTGTGTCCCTTTAAACGTAGCATACAGGGCTGTTTCCCCAGTCTCCTCCCTTCAGCTATGGTTTGGTGACAGAATTCAATAATTACAGAAGAGTTACATACATGGAGATGATCACAATCCAGTTTTACAAACTTCTGATCTGCCAAGCAGCTTTGAGCCCAATACTGCTCTGAATCTGAAAACACCCGGAGATGTAGGTCAGCTCTTTTGAAGAATAAGATCTTTTTAACGTTGTCTGATTTCCACATAAATCTGCCCATTTTGCCCCAGATTCAATAATGCACTCAGTGAAAGCACATGAATATGAAAGCAAGACCACTACCTTCAGTTATGCCTACTTACATGCTTATATTTATGCATGTGCTATGTGAACTGGGACCTTTAGACTTCATATGACTGCTTTCTTCCAGAAAAAGTTACCATGTGCTTAAATTTACCAGTTTGGGGTTGCTGTAGTATTTTGCTTAATAGAAATAACTGCAAGATCCCCACCTATGTAAATAGCCACAGAGGAATTTAGAACATGCAGGTTTTGAAAACTTGTTGCCAGGTGTTCTTTCATGTATCCAGGAGGCATCATTTGTCTTGTCAGTTGGGAAAGCCTCCTTTCCAGGTAGTTCAGCCTTTGCCTTTAGATAACGTGCTGATTAGGTTACAGTTGGGAATTAGCCATTGAGCCATAGGGCAAGAATGTTTAGTTTAATAGTAAGCCATGGAATTTACTTGTTGCATTGGCACAATTCCTATATAATGGAACGTCAGTCTAACAGGCAGATAAATAATAGATAACTCCCTTAAATGAATCAGGTTCTTCATCTTTATGTTAACTGGAGATAAGATCAATTTTGTGAAAGCTCTTGGAAGATAAATGTGCAGTAAAACGTAAAGATTGCTAAGCCTAGTTTCAGAATGTTTGGCTGTTCATTAATAGGGACTTCGAACAATGTGCTTTCATTTTCCTTTCACGTGGAGTATTAATTAACAGAATAAGGATGCTTCTTGAATCCATTTTAGCCCAGTTAAAAAATTCTAAGCCCCCAAATTCATCTTAAAATACATAAAATAAGCCTGCTTGGATGGTAGGTATCATTATATTATTTTAATCTGTGCCACAGAATTCATTGAGGAGACAAAGAAAAGGTATCAATGACATATATACTAAGTTAGGAAAAATGGGTCAAGAACAGGCAGCATGGAGCAAGCCGAACAAATTCATATTAGGAAGCATATATTTCTTACAGTGCGACTGATTCATTTTCAGAACAAACTGCCAAGAGAAATGTGGATTCTCCATCTCTCCAAATCAAGACTACTTGCATTTCTGCAAGATGCATTTTAATCAAACAAAAGTTGCTGGGCTCCGTGCAGGAGTGACTGTGGAAGGTTATGGCATGTTTTATACAGGGGCAAGACCAGGTGATATAACTGTCTCTTTGACATGAAAATCAGTTAATCTTAAAATTTATGTTGTAACAGACTTCTCAGTGAAATGCACTGTTTGTCCATTTTTCTTTATTTGGTAGCATAGATCACCCACCCTGTGCCCTCTATTTTTGTGGAGGGTAGGCTGGATGTATTGTGTGTATCGTTGTATAGTGGTTCCTTTTCTGGCCTGGAAGCCGGAACTAAAAACTTCCTGTTTTGTTCACTTAGGGCCTTATTTAAATCCCATTGATTTCAGTGGAAATATTTCCATTGAGTTTCTTGGGCTTTGGATCCGGCCTTTAATACAAATCTGGGATGTTACAGGACCACAAACTCATAAAAATCTTGGCTTGCTGTGTCTACAGGCTGAAGTATTTGTTAAACAAAACAGCCATGTTATATTAGAATCCATTAGAAAATAGGAAAAAAATTAAATACTTGCCATATGGTGAAAATATGTTCAACTTCAAAGAATGGATTAAAAATAATTAAATAAAACTACACAAAAGTTAGAATGTTATGGCAATTTCTAATACTATAAAACCTACCCATACAATTCTATTGAAGGTCATAAAAACCTGAAGTCTGGTCTAATAAGATTATAGGAGCTCTTCACTGTGCAATAATTACAGATTCTGTAGATAAAATCAGTAAAAGCCAGCCTGAGAGGGACCATAGAAAATGAACAAACATACCTTTAAATGACTATTTAACTATGGGTGAGTATTAAGAAATGCACTAAGGTCCTTAGTAAATGTTCTTAATCTTTATTCAGGATAATGAGACCTAACCTTAAACATGTCCTTAAGTGGTTTGTTAAATAGGGATAGACTTAAACACAGGCTTAAGTGCTTTCCTGAACTGGATCCAAAGTTTCACACATGTGTATGATTTACAAACCATAGGACAGATTTGCTCCCATTTCTGTAGTTCCCAATCCATGGAGGGAAAGATACCGCAGCTTGAAGACAGGTAATAGGCAGGCATTCACATTTCCTTTATTACACTGGGGACCTGTACTGGTAGAGCCACATTGAGGACTGAGCAACAGTTGGTGGAATCGGGATGAATTCTCAATGCCGACAAAGCCTTGTTCACTTGTTTTGTTTCTGTTTCTTCTAACCTCTCACGCAAAGCATTGTGCGGGCTTTCTGAATACTTCTGGCATGAATATGGCCAGCGATACACAAATGCACTGACATGCACACACAAATATATGTGCCAAGATATAAATTCCTACATGCTGACATGTAAGTGTGCTTCTCCAAACATTTGCATGAACAAAAATTGGTCTCACAAACGGAAATTCAACCTAAAGAATCAGAAGGGGAAAGAGGGTGCTTCTTCTGTAATATTTTTCTTCTCAGAAATGAGCCATTGCCTTCACCACAAGTGGGATATCTCTCCCCTCCATCCACATTAAATTACTTTGAAAATTTACAGGAACAGTTATGGAGGGCTATCTTATGGAAGCTACATAGAATTGGGAGCATGATTCTCATTCTTGACAATGTAAAATGTATTGACTCACATGGACAATTGCTGTGATTTCAATGGGCTAGTAGAGACTAGCATCAAATAATACGCAAAAAACATCGTTGAAAATGTTTGCCATAAGCAATATATGGTAATAGCCTTAGAAAACACAACGATAACAGTATTTTTTCAGCTCATGTAATCATTCCTTTTGCAAGACATTCAACTTGGTCATTATAATGGGCCCTGCAAAGCAAGAAAATGAACCTCCATTCATGCTGCAGTCTGGTACAAAGCAGAACAGGTCCCTTTACTTATTTTTCATGACTGATTTTTTGTTATTTATTATAATGTGATAATGCATAAAAGGCCTCACACAGAACCATAGTTTAGATGCCTCACAAAGACACTGTAAATGCAAATCTTGCCTCAAAGAGTTTGACAAGCAGCTATTTCCAAACTGATAATTATGCCACAATCAGCTTGAGGGCTTTCTCTTCCTAAGCCTTTAGCATGTGATAACTAGTCGTTCTCAGTCTGCGCAGCATCAGGGAGGTCCTGATGGAGATACTTTGAGCTAGTAGGGCTGTGCGAAACATCAACATTTTGTTTCGAATTCCATTCTGCCATTTTGAAGGGACCGAATTTTGTTTCATTCTCTCGAAGCATTGTTCTGTTTCATCAAAATTGTTTTGCTATTTCGACACTGTTTCAGTGTGTTTTGCCGTTTCGCCCATAGGCTATAATGGGGAATCATTAAAATGCCTACAACTTTGTCATTTTTTTCCTGATTCAAATGAAAACAGGAAATAAGTGCAGGGGTTTCTGGGAAAGTGCACCTCAAACTGTTCAGAGCAAAACTCGTGTCACTTGCAAGTGTGAAGGCACAGCAGGGGAGGGGGAGTGAAAGCAGCAGGCATGGTGGCCCTGCTGAGGCCATAAAGCCTGCCAATGCTCTTTATGCTTCCATCCCTCCCCCAAAGTACTGGGATTGGAAGGGACCTCAAGGAAGGATCACAGTCATTGGCCAGCTACACAGTTAATATGAAAGCAGTCCTTCCCTCCACTTCCCCTTCCCTCTCCTTAGTTTCTGTTTAGTGGCAAACCAGCTTGGCTTCAAAACTTGAATTGTTACAGAACGGTTCTAGTGTCCTCATTTCATTTTGAAGCTGTTTTGAAGCCTTTCATTTCATTTTGATTTGAGCTCAAAATGCATTGAACCAGCTCCCAAATGAAACACCTGTCAAAATTTCGCGCAGCCCTACAAGCTAGCTCTGAGTACACCGGGTTGCCTACTAGAGTCCTGGAGCCTCTGCAAAACAAGACAGCACCAGCCAGACATATTTAAGAGAGCTCTACACGTACCAGCTCCAGACCTGGAAGCTGTCTAGCCACATTAGCATGGTGTTGCGCTTGGGTCAATAAGTCCTTCTCAGCAAAGCTAATTAGTTCAGACACAGGACAGCAATTACACGGCTCCAGTTCCTAAGCTCATAAATGCAGAGCTAGCTTAGAGATCTTGGCAGAGAGCTTCCTTTTCCATAACTTTTCTTTTTACTCTCCCTTTTATTTATACTAGGTATGTTACTGAATCCAACACCTTCCTGCCACCCCTTTTCCTTATGTTTCTTCCTCCATGTGGCACATTGATTGAGGTGCTGATTTATGTGCCTACAGTCTCAGCTGAGTCACTATAGCTCAGCAGGCGTATCTGCTCCATTGAAAGGAATGGAGCACAGGCAGTTGGTATCAAGCTTGCCCTTCAAAGTTGTATCCACAGCTCTTTTTGGGGTAGCTCCTGTGCATTCATTCGGGGATATTTGGACAAAAACCACTGAAGAAGTGCAAAATGTTATCATTTATAATTTTAGAAATAACACTGGAAGTTGGGAAAGCCCCATAGGACAATGCATCTGTGCCTTTTTCTCTATACACCAAACAAAGAGATATACTGTTTTCCCAGCAAAATGAGAAGCCAAGGCCCTTGAACCTCAAGCACAATTCAGGAAAGGGATTTTCAAACATTTCTCCAAAGCATGTTCATATGGGTGGTCTACCTACCACAAGACTTGCAGCGCATGCTATTTTGTTTATAAAATGAAGTATAATAACAAAGTTTGTATACATACCCAGTGTGGATTTTTTTTAATTCGATGGAGAAAAATGAACCATAATTGAGTATTTATGCCTTTATAAAAGCATATTGGTTTGTTTTATAACAATAATAATTTCAGTGGAGTCATGATATTTTCCTTGGGTAATGAAAATAACTATTATTCTCTGAAAGCAGATATGGAGGGGGCCACAGATTCTCATTCTTGACAGTGTAAAATGTATAGACTCACATGGACAATTGCTGTGATTTCAATGGGCTAGTAGAGACTAACGTCAAATAATATGCCATAAGATTACACGGGTGCTACGAGGAGCCTAGCTTAGATAATGAACACCCATTATGCCTAACAATACTGTTGGTTATCTAGATGTGGACGGCTGAAATGAGATCCAAGAAGCTTATATGATTTTCCTTAGGTCACATAATAAATACATGGCAGAAGCTGGAGTTCAGGAGTCCTAATTCACAGGTGCCTGTCTCTTACCACTGGGAAAGTGTGCTTCTCATTGCCTTGCCTGATGAGCAAAAGAAGAGAGTAATGGTACCTCTTTTCCGGTGTAACTAAATGTGTCAGTCTGTTCTCATTTTATTATTTTTGAAGTTTAGAAGGTGGAAAGAATGCTGTGAATTTCTGGATTCACATAGGAAGTCAAAACTGCTGACCTACTGTTTAAAACAGCCTCTTGGGGAGTTAACAGATCAGATGAAAAGAGAAAACACACAGTAAAACATTGACTAGGATTAGTCAAAAAGACTAAATAAAGTAAAGTAAAGAGAAAGAAATGTGCTGAACTATTACTATGCACAGGTCCCCACTGTTTGTGGGAAACTCCTGCTTTTGCTTACATATATCTGCTCTGTAATAACCCTCAACAATGTAGATGGCAAACACTGAAATCCACTGTTTTCAGTGGTACCAAAACATCTTTAAGAAAAGCCCACAAATGTGGTTTTTCCCCTTCTAGAGACTGATTTCTTTAACCACCCTTTTAGAGAAAATCACATCTTTTAAAATTTCCCACATAGTGCTGTACATTGAGATGTATCACTGGGTTAAACAGTGGCATCTCTATAGAGAGAGAATTTTTCCCAATGTAAATTTAAAAAAATGAGGCCATTCTTTCCTAGTCACTAGCAGAACTCATATTATCTGCAAATGGCATATTAAACCCATCTCCCAAGGGGCACTTCAGGGATAAAATGGTGATACAGCAAATTTGACGTAGGAAATTGGAGTTTGTGTGTGGGAACTGACATTTTGTGCAGTGGGAACCTATTAGTCCTCACAGGGCCAGGAGATAAAGTACATCAGCGCTCAATAGCAACCTTTCCATTCATATTGATCAACCAAAACAGAATCTTATTCAGTGTCTACATTGCCTCTATCATAGCAGAAGAGGGATATGTGCTGACTTTGGGTTTTGTCAGTGGGTGCTGTTTTTTGCGGGGGGTTGATGCACTGAGCCTTGCACATGTCCAGAAGAGGCAGCATGTTACTTCAGCCCAGTTTGCCCAATGTGGATCATGGGCGCTGAGCACCCACTCAATTTTTTTGGGGGGTGCTTGAGTCCTGCAGCACCCACAGAATCAGTGCCTATGAGAAGAGGGGTTAAATACATACCTTATTTATTAACTCTACTTCCAAAAGTATGTTGTGAGGAAGAACCAGTACTACTCAAACATAGACCTAGAGTAGGACACCTGAAGCCTCAATTCCAGGCCCTGCTACCTCAAGCCAACATATCATCTCAACGTTTTCGTAAGCTTACTATAATGCATCTTAAAACCAGTTGGGTTTTTTTCTCTCACTATTCCTATTGAAAGTCTGTCCCAGAGCAGCTTCTGATGATCAGACACCTACTCATTTTCCAGATTAATTTAACATTACTATCTTACACAGTTCTTGATAGGGAATACACTTACTCTCTTTAAATACACCCAGGGAGAAAACAGCAGGGAAGGAGAAGAGTGATTTAAGTTAAAAGACAGTGTCAGCACCCAAACCCTCCCAACGAAGCAGTTTCACTATTTCCCTCTTTCCCGTCTTAATTTTTTGGTAATAAACTGCTGCTGAGTGAACTGATTTTTCTTTTAATCAGCTCTGTTTTGTATCAACAAATAAATGCTGTAAGTAGAACTATAACTTGTTTGCAACTCTTTGAGCCTATTATAACTCTATAGAATAGATGTTCTGGGGCTATATTAAAGCTAGCCTGCAAGGTAACAGTGCCTCTGAAGGCTTCATTTGTGTAGCTCAAACCTGAGATCTCTGGGTCTAAAAACTATGACCATTTTTTTTTACTGTTAATGATCAGCTGCATCAGCTCACAGGAGTAGCAATTTTATAAGCTTCTTTTTGTAAAATGGCCACTTCAAATTTAAATTGTGTCAGCTTGCTAGTTCTTTGGCCAGATACAGACATTACACTTTTACAGCATAAGTGATTAAAACTTCTCTATACCTGTAACAGAACAGAAGTTCAGTACACAAAACCAGTCAATACCTGTAAGAGAACAGAAGTGTGGTACACATAAGGTGCAGACAGAAGTGCAGCTCCCTGGTCTAACTCTACAGAAAGCACTGTGAGTTAAAGTGATCCTTCCAACCCAAGAGAAGTTAGCTGTTGAGCTGGGAGGGTGGGGAATCAAGCTAGTACTTGGAGCTGATCCAGGGAGAGAGGCTGCAGATATGCAGCCTCTTGCCCTAGATCCGCTTCCCCTTGCCCAGCTCCTGTTCTGTCTCAGGATGGGAGGGGGAGCAGGCAGGGGAGGGAGGTCCATTTGGAGGTTTCCTCAGCTATGCTGAATTGGGGGGGTGGATTGCAGCTCCCCACCTTGGGGGGCGTTCCTGTTCAGCCACCCCACTCCCCAGTGCTGGCTGAGCAATCCCCAGAACAAGCCCCACAGCTCCCTTCCCCACCTCCCAGGCTGAAAACAGTGCTGGGTTGTGGCAGTCAAACCCTACTCCCAGCACGTGCAGACACAAGTTCATGAATGTGCTCCACTTGAGAGTTCAGCTTGTCATGGGATGTGGCCCGTTTAAAGCGTTCTGCAGCCGTGCGCTTGTGTTTGGTCACGGCTGTAGAACTCTTAAAAAGGGCCAGATCAGGCAAAAATTATCACTTCTGTCTGCGCCTATAGACTGGTTTAAAAATGGGGGAACTCAGTCTAAGATGTGCCCTCTCCGCCAAAGGGTGAATGTGTGTTCTGTTCGCTACTGAACAAAACTACACTGCTTAGAGAAAATTGCGTCGCTTGGGTTGATACCTAGCCTTTGAGGTAGACTAGATCTCTTCCTTTACCTACCACAGCAGAGCACTGATCTTGATTGGGACCTTTGAACACTGCCACAATAAGATTCACACATTATGTAGTAGCTAACTTGCTTTGGATTTAATAACCAAGGAGGCATTTTTGATTTGTCTCCAAGCATAGTAAGGAGAGAGGGGTGGTTCTGTGTTCCCACACACAGAGAACAATGTGGAGCAATCTATTGTCAGCCACTTTCCCAAAATAACTAGGAATAAATGGCTTTTAATTATAGCTCCTAAAATCATTTTATTTACAAAATATTTGCCAGGCTATTTACATATGTTATTTCAAATAAAGCCCTAGACTATACAACATGGTCAGACCAAGGAGGAAAATGGAGACAGTTACAAACACAGTTTTGCTCACTCTGAGGTTCAACAATAAATTGTTTTTAAGTACATTTGAAGTGATAATCAAAGGCAGTATATTCCACATTTTCCCTGGCTGCTGGTTTCCATTTCAATATCATTTGGCAAAACCAAATGCAGAGTGCTGGAAAAAATGACCAATTATATGTCAAAACAAACAGTGGCATCCCAATCCTCTCTCATTACAACTTACTTTGTTCCCCTCTTCCCAGTCTTGCCTTCAACTTTTTTTACATATCATCCCTTGTCCCTGAAAAAGCCATAAAATTCATCTAAAGGCTAAACCAAGTGTTTCTTCCTCCCTCCAAACATATTCCCATTGTTCAAAACTAAAATAGAGATGCTTTAAAACCACCTTAGTGAACCAGTGGGAGATTTGCTTGTGTCAGGAGATCCTTGGTTGTGTTGAGCTGCTGGAGCTCCTAAGCCAGTCTAGACCTGGCCACTAGTACAGAGAAGATTTGCCTATGAAAGAAGCTTGTATAGCCAGGGTATTCCTACACTTTACCTGTCCTTGACGTCTTTCTGTGATGGCTGTTGGCTGACTGATTTACAGAGGTGCCACCCTGCTCCTCCTCCTTAGCTTCATTGAAAATTGCTCAGCCAAAACTGAGGATTTGACCCATTCTCTCTCCTTTGTCATGGTTCACCTGTTGTCCTCAAACAAACTGTATATCCAAACTATCCGATTTAGGAGGACAGGGTTTGTGTCCTTTGTGTGCATGTAAAGCATGAGCATTTCCAGCCCCATTTGAAATAAGAATAAAGAGGCATTGGGCTGCTAGTTTTGTTATGATTCTGTGAAATTGGATTGGACTCGTCAACCCAATAATGGTATTTGCAAATAGCTCACTACCTCCCTCTGGAGACAGGAATTTTATTGGCTCTTCCCCCTGATCCCAATCAAGAGTAGATTAAGGTAGTGTTTTTCATTAGAGGAAGTCAGGGGATAAAACTATGCAAGTGCTACCAATTATATTTCAACACAAGCCAATGCGCACAACTCCACTGTCGACGGGGGTGTTCTCATGGAAGTACTTTGAACGCTGTGGAACATTAAAGAGAAAGATGTCTCGCATGTGCAATTACTCAACACATCTTTAAACTGCAAATACTTGTTCACATGTGGTGAAAATTAGAGCTGTGAGCACGTGGGGAAAAAATATCCCACCTGGCAGGCACAGTGTTCAGTTTTATAGAAGCCCAGAGCTTGTTGGTCCAGTGAGAGCTGAACCAAAGTCAGCAGAGGAAATTGCAGAAGAGGAAAAAAGAAAAACGTAGAGAAACATGCTATTTTCCCTAAATGTCAATAAGTGTCTTCCTCTCTCAGACTGGTCTCTCTTCATTAAGCAGCAAAAGTGTGCATTTCCAGGTCTAAATAGATAAATATTGACAAGTCCCTGGCTTCTTGCTCAGCTTTACCGAAGTGGCAGGGGCCCTGCGAGCTCTTCCGGATAATTCAACCAGGGCTTGCAGTTCTAGTGGGTAGATATAACAACAGGGCATTTTCCAATGTTCGTGTGAGAATGCCTTCCCTCTATGGTTATCATGTAAGGAAACAGCGTAGGTCAAAGGCTGCGTAGAGATGACAGGGCTGGCAATATTGGTAGATGATCTGCTGGGCTGGGTTTTCATTTGGATAGATACTATGCGACACTGTAAAATCCATGCATTCAGAATAATTTTTGGTAGGGCTTTAAATCCTCAGGACAGGCTGGGTCCTGAGCAGTATGTTTGCCAGCGTAAATGTACAGAGCAAAAAGCTCATCAAGCCGTTCTTGGAATAGTGTACCCAGCTGCCAATGGTAAGGTTACTTTTTCTTAATTTCATCCCAATACTCCTAACCTTAACCTATTACCATTTGTTCTGTTCCCTTTTTTTCTGCATCTGCCCTTGTTTTCCCTAGCTATAACTTATACAATAATAGTAGATACCTAGGGAAAAAAATGCATCTAATGTGTCCACCATTAAGAGGCAAGAGTTTTTGGGGATCTCTTATTGGGGCAACTGTATAGTTGGGAAAGACATTTAACAGGTTTTCAGGCACAATACACCCTTCTTCAGCACATCTCTCTCATTAGACAAAAGAAGGCAAAGGGGGCCAACCTTTTTTGGCAGGCATACCACAACTTAACCCTGTGGCCTTCCTTAGTACCACTCTGCTCCTCTTCCCCTCCTTGATCTGCTGATCTACTTTCGTTCTCTGCCTTATCTGCTGCTGTGCTGCCTGCCCCCTCCCCAAGCTTCAGCACGCCACATACAGAGGTGGCTTGTATCATTTGTGGCACCTGTACTGTGGATTGGCCACCCCAAAACCGTGCAAGTGTTATATTCCTGAAGAAGGGCACTATGTGCCCCAAAGCTGCCAAACTTCTCTGCCAGTGATATGGTTGACTCAGTAAAATAGATCATAAACCTGACCCCTTCCCCTCTTGCCTCTCTCCCATTTTCTGGACTATCAGAGATGTAACACCCTCCCAAGCCAACCACAATGTCCCATATAATTCAACCCAGAGGACAAATCCTCAGATCCAGTTCACTCACTAGTTGAGTTTATGAATCTTTTAAGGTTTCTAAACGCCTTCACATATGCCCAGCAGGTGGTCAGTCACAAATAACAAGGAACACAATCCAAACCACAGCAACAACTTGAATCTGAGCTACTTATATTCAGGGATGTTTAAAGATCTATTATTTTCTTTAATAGATAATCTTTAATCATACAAGGGACTGGAACAAACTACAATCGCGCTAGGTGAAAATTGCTACTTTGATAGTAAATACAGTATTTCTGCTTTTACACTAAGTACAGTAGTCACCTTTGAATTGTTGTTACATGCAATCAAAATGCAACAAATAAAACAGTTCAGTGATGTGGGACTGATATCAGTGAGCCATTTTCCTTCATATTGTCCACATAATATCCACTGCCTAAAATAAAGGATTTATTTCCAATGTTAGCCAGTTAAATCTTTTCTTTAGCTAGGTCTGCAGATATCAACTGAAGGGTTTCACAGATATGTCCATATTTATAGATGTTCCACTTATCAGCAGAACTTTTATTCAGATCTCTCCACATAAATATCCTGACATGTTTATTAGGGCCTCCAGTTCACCTGGATTTGCTAACGTATACAGACTATTGCTTTAAGAAGTATTTTTAGCTTTTAAAAACTTGTAAGGAAGTAAAATTCAGACAAAACTTAGCTGAGCCGAAGACAGGCATTCGAAAGCCAAAGACCATAGGGAGCGCTGACAGTTTAGAAAAAAAAGGAAGTTAGAGTCAATTCTCATTTGTTTTAATACTTTTAGTCTCTCTAGAGTCTTATTACAATTACCCATTTCAATCCCGCCTGGGATCTTATTACAGCTTAGAGAGTAGCATCTGCCTGCTTCCATTGTCCTTCTGGTCTTTTGTTCTTTATTCTGCTAACAAACTGCTGATGCCCATTTATCAGCCTAAGTATAAGTATTTAATTTACCACATAAAGCTGGAAAAAAATATTTGTAACAGATATAAATAAATGTTATGTGCTGTGTTAGTTAAGGAACCCGAAACCTTCTGTGTATACTATATTTCTTAGTTAAAGTAGCATAGAAGCTAACAAGACTGAGATAACTAGCACAAAACTACACGGTTTATAGCAGCAAATGGCAAGGTATATGAGAAAAAAAGCTTAAGCTTTCTACTATTCCCAGTCTGAACTCCTCTATGTACACACGCATAGCTACTAATAATTGATCATTAATAAAGAATACTTTATGCTTTAAAAATATGATATCAAACCTCGTCTATAAGGCTACTTAGGATATTCAAGTTAGGGTGGAGGTAGGTTCACGTGGGGCTGCTAAGAACTGACAGTGTAGGTGTTTTCTTTGAGATGTAACTTAATTATTGAGAGCTCGAAGCACTTAGTTTCCCAATGCTGCCCTGGAAATTTCAATTGTGATGACATACACCAAGCATCATATTACTTCCCCTGAGACTTGTTTGTAATGCCAATTCACCAAATGATGTGGCAATTACACTGAGTTCAGTCACATATAAAATGTGTTCTTGAATATGGCTGGCTATATCGGTACCATCTGTTGTTAGCGTTAAGAAAAATTTGCATTGCTGAAAACTGAATCTCAGTTTAACATTGAGCATTCATGGCTTTTTACAATTAAAGTAAGTCAGAGTAATTCAGAAACACTAAACAGGGTAGGGCCCGTACGTCAGCTTCACTTGCTTGCACATGGTTTAAGTGTAAGATCAGAAAAGTGTGATATTGGGCAGTGTCAGGAAATGATCTTATGTCACCTGCTATACACGACATACAGTAATGAGCCATTATTCCAAAATAAAAATCAGTGCAGACCCTGAAAATTTGGAGAAGGTTCTGAATTTGGATATGGATTCTAAGTTTTGGTTCAAGGGATACAGTTTCAAACCAGGAAAAGAAAATGTATAAACATATAATCAAGGCATATCATTTTCAGTGAATGGCTTTGAAAATTAGTCCTTCTGAATTAGAAAATGGAACATGATCCAGTACTACTGAGTGTGATCCATTGCAATAATGCCAATGAAAATCTGAGTTCTTGGTACTGATTTTCAGACTTAACACACCCATTGAATTATGCAGCTAATTACCAGGATTCTTGGGGATCCTGATAATTGAAACTCATGTTCTTTACAAACAGACCATAGAACTGAAAGGGACTTCCCAAAGCTTTTGACCCTCTCCTTCAGTTCTATTTATCCATGAGTCCAAAAAAATCATCTCCTTGAACCCATCACACATCATAAAGTACCTTGTGAACACAAAAACTAAAACCAACATGCCAAGGGGGAAAAGTAGGAGACCCAAGGACACTGCCAATGCCCTACTACTGCAGTGGCAGAGAAGTTATACTAATATCTGCTCAGATGATCTCAGGAAGAGGATTGTGTCGTTTGTTCCAAAAGAAGATTATCCTTGCCAGGAACAGCAATGGGGTGGGGCAACTGGTAGGGCTGTGCAAAGCCTCAGTCCTTGATTCGATTCCATGGAAATTCAGCCCAATTTGGTGGCTGAATCTCTGAATCCGAATCAAATCAGGAGCCCCTTTAAACTCTCTGAACTGATTTGGAGAGATTTGGAAAGATTCAAAGATTCAGACATAGAGACAGCTTTAAATGTTTTTTCTACATAGCTCGCGGTAGCAGGCAGCTGATGAATGCTGCGATGCTGGGACACATGGAGTGTCCCACAGGAGCACGGGGGGCTCCCCACCATGCTCA
>JAGPOW010002742.1:12042920-12065187 GCA_030014935.1 Caiman crocodilus | reverse complement strand
ACATGACGCTGTGGCGATGTTGGAATGTTCTAATTAAAATGTGGAGAAGACTCGATTAATCTCAGTCGAAGCTGTTGAAGCAAGCACATGTATGGCCACCCTTTGAGACAGTGCTTATCTGCCCAACTACCTCTATAGCCACTGCTGACAGTCTCAAAACCACTGCCCACCTGCTGCCTAACTTCAGCCAGTTTTCACGCACAAAGTCACCTAAGAGCTGTCTTTGCCCCCACAGCTAGCAGGCTGTTTCCCTGCCTCACAAGCCAAATTCCCAGGTTCTCAAACTGGGCATTCACCCAGCACACCTGAGCCAGATGCAGCTTGAACAACAGACAGCCAAAGGATGAAGTCTGAGGGCAGCCAGGTGAGATGAGGGAAAACTAATCTGGCAAAACAAGAATGTATCCATATTGCCCATACCTGTGTTAGTGCGCCAATCACTAGGCTACATGCCAGGAGACTCACTGTTTAACTTGGCTGAGCCATGTATCACTCTATACAGTAACTTTCTCTATGCTTAAATATAATCTATTGATACAAGAATGCAATGAAGTATTAGTGTTTAAAGGTATGAGAAAACCAGGCTGTCCTGGCTTAGATGCCTCTCTCCAGACTGAGGATCCTCCACATAGGAGGAGACATCTGTTCCTGCCTAAGTGAGGTCCTTATGCCCTTCCCTATTTCTCCCCTTTCTACTCATGGTAGGTTTTATACTGGACCCCATTCAGCTGGTTTCTGACAACCCTTCCTGAGATACCAAACTCTCTGTACACATTGTCTGAGGAGCACCAGTCCCTACCCTAGGTGTGATTTCCACTACACAGACTGCTTCTTTCCCCTCTTGACTCTCTCTTTTTGTACCGCAGTTCTCCATTTATAAAAACTACATAATAGCTCTGCCTTATCTCGCTGGGGTGTTGTCAGGATGAATGCAGTAAAGAGTGTGTGGCATGCAGATAGGATAGTAATGAGGACTTTAGAACTACTTCCCCTAGACAGGCAGCACAGAAGGCTTGCTCACCCCGAAAACTGATCCAGCAATGATTAGGCAAGCCGAACGTCTTTTTTATTTGAAGTGTAATATGCATGGATAGAAAGGCAGTGGCTGCTTGGATAAGATAGAGTGTGAAACCAATGTTCCAGCAGAGGCCTGACAGACCATTCCACATGTCTCTAGTTAAAACCGAATTAGTAATCATGACCGCTGCTCAAATTACAGTGGTGCTCTAGCCAGGGCTCCACAAATCCCAGTTCAAAGAGCTTCCAACTCCCTAGTTAAAAACCACTCACCAAGCTGAAACTTAACCTACCTTAAACAAAACAATATCGTAATTTTTCATAGACATAACCAATTCAGGGCTCAAAATAATGGGGAGATGACAGGAGGAGAATGTACTGGTTGTATAATATCTACTGGACTCTGCACTAATGGCTACATCCAATGGGCTATCGCCTTGCCTAATGTCTTCCTGAGACCTTCTCCTGCATTTAAAAAACATTTCTGCTATGTAAGGGGTTTGATTTTTTTCCCCTTCCTGCTGACTCCCACTTTTTTTCAACAGACAATATTTCAACCTAGAGAAACTAACTGCAGGAATGCAGACAGCTCAGAGGCGGTAGAGAGGATGTCTCCTCCACTGGGTAAAATATTTGTATGCAATGGTGGGCAATTTCTCTGTCAGCTCTTCACACAAAAGTTGTTACTATAGAGATGCAATGACCAAAGAGTACTGAGCAGGATCTAGACAGGGAGGGGAGGCACCAGTGAACAGGAAGGAGAAAAGAAGGGGTGACGTTTTACCTGCTTGGGGACATATAAAAAGTCCCCAGCTGTTGCTTCCATGGTGTCTCATGAAAGTGGAGGGTGCTATAGTGGCCCATCTTGAGCTGCTGCTTACTCGACCCTCTCCCGCTCCCCTGCTTCTGAGCAAGGTGAGTCCCCGCTCACCCCTGCACTCCCCACCCCCACAACATACACTTAACCTTATTTTGCTTCTCACGTCCAGGTAACAGGTAATCACAGGCTAGCCCAGTGAGGCCAGTTCCTTATTCTTACTGACTTCAAGGGACTAAGAAGGCGTCTTGTATAAAGAAACAGTAAAGTTACCCTTCTTCATTTTTCCAGCTTCACTTACAAATAGGATGAAAATAGTATTAGCATTGACAGAAAATTGCCAACACTATTAACCTTCAGCTGCTTTTTAAAGATGGGATTTAGCCATTGTCAAAGACCAGCTTTCAAGGTTTCCGTGAACACATTTTATCACATAGCAATGAAATCAATTTTTAGTTTGAGAAAGTCTGCTGAGCCAAATTTAATTAAAGTCAGATTGAACATTCA
Organism: Caiman crocodilus; assembly: GCA_030014935.1. Classification (NCBI taxonomy): domain Eukaryota; kingdom Metazoa; phylum Chordata; order Crocodylia; family Alligatoridae; genus Caiman; species Caiman crocodilus. The sequence continues at coordinate 12,062,846 of JAGPOW010002742.1, read as the reverse complement.
CATCTTATTTTTGGGTGCTGGATAATTATATTATCAGACTAACAAAAAAAAGTCAACTAACTTTTAAAATAGCCCTTGAGTACTTCATTCAATTTGAGCTTAGTTTATTTTCAGTGTTCTGTTTCAACTTTTCTACCACGTATCGATCTTGAAGTTTTTCATTGTAGCCATCAGCAGTTTAACAGGAACAAGATCTGACAGGACTCTCAAGATGTCTGGCTCTGGTGTGCTTTAGAAGGCTTCACAGCCATTTTTTTACTGAGCTTGGTAGAGACAAATGGAAAATGATGGAGAGTGTTTGAGAGCATCTTTCCCCAGACATGCTTAGGCACAGGTGTAGACATACCTACCCTTGGTGGCCATCAAAGTCACTGTTGTATAAAGTGAGGAACGCCTTCCAGTGTTCCCTCTCATTGGGAGTTTTGACTTTACCTCTCCAGGAAAGGTAAGAAGGCATCACCTACTAATTTTAATGGTACCTATACCTCTAAATCCCAGTTAGGGGTGTGTGAAGCAGGCCCAATTTGATTCGGATTTGGATTCAGCCCGAATCAAGGACAGTGATTTGATTTGTTGATTCGCATCACTGTCCTTGATTCAATTTAGAATCCAAAACTGAAGATTCGAAGCTGATTCAGAGAATTAGTGATTCAGCTATAGATGCAGTTTAAATGTTTTTTCTACATACCTTAAGGTACCAGTGCAGCTCGTGAACGCTGCGATGCTGGGGTGGATGCGCTGAGGCCCCACCCGGAGTCCCCTCAGCTTGGCAATCGGGTGCCCCCCCCCAGACCCAGGAGACCAAGCTCGGGGGGGGTCACCGTGCTCCCTGGAAGACCCAGAAGTGGACCAGAAGTGCTTCTAGTCCATTTCCGGACCTGCTGCTGAGCACACTGGGGACCTCCTCATGCTGCTGTGGGATTCTCCAGGTGCCCCAGCATCACAGCGTTCACAAGCCGCTTGCTACTTAGAGGTAGGTAGAAAAAACATTTAAAGCTGTGTCACTGTCCAAATCACCACATCTTTCTGAACCTCTTCTAATCATTTTGGAGGGTTCCAATTTGATTTGGAGAGATTAAAGGGTCCTCTGATTCAATTTGGATTTGGAGATTTGGCCACCAAATTAGGGCGATTCTCCACCAAATCGAATCAGGGACCGAAGCTTTGCACAGCCCTAATACCAGTTTGCTTTCCAAACCTTAACGCAGAAGATAAGGGACAAGTACTAAATTATTTTAAAGCAGAGAGTTCCCTGAGGCCAGATACAAATGTGAGTTTCTTCAAAGTTCATTAGCATTCAGGTCCAGGAGTTTTCTCAGGTCCATGTCTAGTTTAAAAATTTCTTTTGCATTTAACTGTACGGAGCATAAACACATCCAGCGGATATTTTGTAAAAGGACTGCACACTAATGTCAGTTGCGTGTGGCAGTTGCTTTAATGCTTTTGAAATTACTTTTATTAAAGCATTTGAAATACAGTGCAAATGAAACTATGCTGAAATACAGTAACAAAGCCACTATCCAAAAGGATAAATAATGACTGTTTCCTAGGAACCATACAAACCTCACTCTATTGGAAGACTAGTATAAACAGGCTAAAATAGGAAATAATTAGAGGGTAGGACTCCAAATGAATACATATGACAACAATCAAAAGTAACAGGGCTCATAGGAGCTCTGAAAAGGGCATTGGGCAGAACAAACTGCCGGAAGAACACAGAACGTAAGTGGTGCCAAAGGCTCGAAAGCCCAAAACAGAAAGAAAAGTGCTGGAGAGGAGACATAAAATCCATGGAGTTGATCTTGAATGTAGAATACACTGAAAACACATTTTAAACATATTTTCCATATGAGGGAAATTTATTGAAAATGCTATGCATATTTGGAGAAATGGAGTGAATGGGCTCGGAAAAATTCCAGGGCCTTTAAACAGTGTTCATAAACCCAGAGGCCTTTGGGGAACCTGTGTAAGGTTGTTTTGCTAACTGTCCCTCTTCTAATCACTTTGTGTCTGAAGCTATGCCTGTGCCTATTTCCCCTTCCCTCAAAATGATATTTCTAAAGATGTGATTATTAAGTCGGAGACTGTTATTATCAGTACTCAGTATTTTTATATAGCTGTTTATATGTCCAAGGATAGTAAGTGAGTCTCACAACTCCCTGAGAAAGCAGGTGGGTAATTATTATTACCCTCTTTTGAAGTACAAGGGAACACAGATGAACCCCCCAAAATTAGTCAGTGCCAACCTTAGGTCCTCCTCTGCTCATTCATTCATAGCAGGTCTTAAAGGTTTGACTGACATAATGTAATGCCTAAACAGGCAATAGTGTAAAAAGTGACATTTGGCTAGGTATAGGCAGGCAAGCAGCCTGGAGATTTTCTAGACATGTAGGGGTTTTTGAGTTTCAAAAGGATTGTAGTATTGCCTCACATATGACTTATTAGGGATATTTTTCTCTAACTCTGTTTTCTTCTTTCATTCATTTGTGAGTCATGGAGGGAGCAAGTTGCATGGTGACATTTTGTTCTTGATACAATAATATTGTTGCGCGTTTCAGTTTTTAAAAACGTATTTGTAAGTGTGTTTTGGACCTGGAAACCCTTGTAAACAATAACGTTCACAAAACTGCTGCTCTGTACGAGTGAGGGCTGCTTGATGAATGTATTGCCAGACTGAAAAGGAAAAAATGTTGATTATGGTAAAAACTAGGAAGGCTCATATGATTTGAATTAAAATCAGATAATAACCATACTTGGTTTATTGGCATTTGGAAAGAGAGCTTGACATTCTCCTAAAAGTCATCTCTCGGCTCAAGTTTAGCAAGAGCTACGGCTGACTACTCCTTCCAGAGAAGAGCTCAAACTATTTACAGACTTACTGGAGTCTCTCAACCACTTCAGACTGGTATCCTTTTATAAAGGTATGTGACGTACTCACATAAATAGCCACACACAAATAAATTTGTGTGTGTCTGTGAGGGAAGAGTAATTCTTTATATACGTGTATATACTCCCACACATTCACTATATTTAACCTGTTGTTCAATATTTAATTAGCTATTTGTAGAAGCAACTGCAGCAGCAGCTTATATAATAAGAACATTTTAATCATCTGTACAGGTGCAAGCAAACAATTTTCATTTGGAGATCTAGAAATCTTCCTCAGATGCCCAGGAAAAAATATGTATATTTAGAGGCTTCATTTTAGAACAATCCCTGCTTTAAGTCTATTTTTTTTAATTGCAAAGATAGTAGCATTAATCAGCATAAGCCTGCATGAAACATGAGAAATACAATTTGTTTTCTAAAATTAAAATGTTTACAGGTCACAGATGGTGGGTTCAGTCCACAGCTGCAGTGCACGCTCTGTGCAGCCAGACATTGGGTATGTCTACAAATGGCTGTACAGCACCTTTGTTACCATGCTGTCATTTAGTACTTCCTTTTGGAAGCACTAAAAGATGGCACAGTAACAGCCCATACTGCATCATGCTGGCTACGCATGGTTATTTTGGGCCATTTCATTGCCGTAGCAATACACTATAACAAGGGAGCCTGTTGCTACATCAACGTAGTGGTGGTGTCATGGTTGTTGCCACTATGATTCCATAGTGTGTCGCTACGGCACTGTAGCGTCTTGTGTAGATACACCCAATATAAAGGAAAAGTGCCTCAGGCTTATCATAGAAAGTGAGGGTTGGATGGGACCAACCTCAGGAGGTCATCTAGTCCAAACCCCTACTCAAAGCAGGACCAGCTAGATCATCCCTACCTGGGTATTGAAAACCTCCAAGGGTAGGGCTTCCACCAGCTCTCTGGAGAGCCTGTTCCAGTGTTCGACCACCCTTTGGGTGAGAAACATTCTTCCTAATATCTAACCTAAACTTCCCTTGCTGCAACTTAAGACGGTTGCTCCATGTTCTGTCATTTGCCACCACTGAGAACAGTCTAGCCCATCTTCTTTTGATTCCCCCCTCCCCACTTCCAGGTAGTTGAAGGCTGCTGTTAAGTTCCTTCTCAGTCTCCTGTTCTCTAGACTAAAAAAGCCCAGTTTCTTCAGTTTTCCCTCATAAGTTATATCCCCCAGCCCCCTCACCGGTTTTGTCACCCTCTCCTACAGTTTCTCCACTTCGTCCACATCCTTCCTGTAGTGGAGACGGTGGGGGGGTGGGGAACTGAACACAATACTCTAGATGTAGCCTTACCAGTGCTGAAGAAAGGGGAATAATCACTTCTCTTGACCTATGCCATTGGTCTTCTTGGCAACAAGGGCGCACTGCTGGTTCATATTCTGCTAATTGTCCATTGTAACCCCCAGGTCCTTTTGTGCAGAGGTGCTGCCCAGCCAGTCAGCCCCCAGCCTGTACTGGTGCATGGGATTGTTCCACCCTAAGTGCAGGGCTTTGCAATTGTCCTTGTTGAACCTCATGTGATTCCTTTTGGCCCAATACTCCAATATGTCTAAGTCACTCTGAATCCTAACCCTACCCTCCAGCATATCTACTACTTCTCCAGCTTGGTGTTATTTGTAAACTTGCTGAGGCTGCCCTCTATGCTATCTTCCAGGTCATTGATGAAGACGTTGAACAAAACTGGCCCCAGGACCAAACCCTGGGGCACTCCACTTGATACTGGATGCCAAGCAGACATCGAGCCATTAATTCCTATTCCACCTTAAAGCCTTTCTAACTACTTTCTAACTACTCTGCCCTTGAGCTAGCTACTGGCTGCATTATATAAGTTAGAGAATCCTCTAGACAACAGGGATTATGTTGGCTAGAGTCACATCATGGGGACGATGCTCTGACTGATCAGACCCAGTCTATTCTGACATCCTCAGTGTCTCTGCTGCTTTCCAGTCTCCTGCAGTAAGATGGGGGAAGAACGGGTGCATCTACACATGCATTTGATCCAAGATCAGATGGCTTGTGAATAAAGTACTCATGAGTAAATGCTCCTGGGCAAGTGCCTGTTCATGCAGGGACATGTGAGATTTGCTGCTCTTAGCAGCAAACTGCTCCCACTTCTTATGGCCCTGTAACAGGCCCCTGCAGCCACCAAGGGGAGCGTGATGGTCCCCCTGGGTGCTGGCCTGGAGCTGGCAGGGAGCACCAGGCAGCTGTCTCCCGGCCAAGACTGGGACATTGCTACCTGCCCCCAAGGGACTGCCTGCTGCCAGGGTGGGGACAATGTCCCTCTGCCCCAGAATCAGGGAGCTCCCAGCCCCAGCTCCCTGACTAAAGCAGGGGACTTGAAAAGAGCTGTAGAGAAGGAGCAGTTCCCAGTCCCCTGCCCTGATCCACTGGTGGGGCAGCTAGCAGCAAGGAGGATAAGGATCTCTCAGCCCCTGCTCCTCAGTCATGATCCTTGGAGTGGGGGGCTTGAAGCTCCCTGCTGCTGGGGCAGGGGAACATAGGCCCCATCTGGGCTCTTGTGGTGGAGCCCAGTCCAGCAGCAGGCAGCTCCTGGGGGCAAGGAGCAACCTGGTTGTCAGCTGACTGGGAGCAAATTTGCTTCTGGTCAGAAGTCTATGAAAGCACTACCATACAGTAATTACTCATGAGTAAATTTGCTACTTGAATTTGCTACACATGTGCTTACACATAGCACAGTAAACTGTGCTACTTCACAGTAAAGCATCTCATGTAGATGCACCCGGTGAGAATAAGAGGCCTGCATTACACCTAAGGATTTCCACATTGGGGGAATTTTCTGCAACCCCTTCTGATGAGCCTGCAGTGTTGAGGCACAACATCATATTTGCTTGTGACATGTAACTCATTGCTATCGGTACACACTTATAGTAAAAATGTTTTCTGATTTGTAATAACGATAAAAATAAAGGGCTAACAAAAAGAAATATTGTTTGTTCACAATCACACTATTTTCCTGTCCTGCATGCATGGAAATGAAGGGTTTCCTTACTCTATTTTACCAGACTCTAAGGCTTGCCAAAATATTTTACAAGCAAGAAAATTAGAGCAAACCATAAATATGAAAATAATTCCTTTAAAACAAAGGCAATTGTGTTAGAACTAACATGTATATTGGTCTCATACAATGTATTCAGTGTTTTAGTTAAATAAATAACTTCTGTATCCCAAGAGTCCAGCAGCATTAAGTTACTAACATGAAAAAGTACAAATTTCCTGCAATTTTTTTCTTTCCTTCTTACATTTACTGAAATGAACAAGAATGCCTGGAGGAAGGTACATTTTCATGACTGTCCATGGTTCCACATTTATATGCAAATATTTCTATAAGACTGTAATTAAAGTTCCATCATTGGCCAATTCAATGATGCCTTTCACATTACTGAAGTATTTTTTTAAAACAATAATCCCATCCTAACACCAGGGCATAGCACAGATTGGTTATATGTTTTCTTTTCAGAAAGGCATGTTCAGATGTGTTACCAAATATTTTTGTGAGCCTACCTATTAGATTACCTACTAGAAAAGAAAACAGTTCCATATTTGTACTATCCAAACAATGAATCTGTTAGCTTTATCCAGCATATTTGTTTCAATTTTCTTGTAGCTTTTCCTAAAATGTCATTTTTATCAATGATTCATCTTATGTTATATAGCCTGAGGTTAGAGGAAAGAGGAAAGAAATAAAGGCATGTGGCAACTTGATAGAGGTAATAAGGTACACATGTAAGCAACAAATGCTAAGTTTCTGCTAAATATGAATGCATTGTGAACGTACACCTAAGTACCAAGTTCAGTCCTCAGATACATCAGGAATCAATAGGATCTGGGGTATATCTGTATCTGGAGGTAGGACTTAGGGCCTTTTTACACATTTCACTTTAAGCTGCTCAAATGTTGATTGGTGTTAGTGCTATTTGGAGTTGGGAACAGTTACAACCTAAAGCTGGAATGTAGGGACCTAACTAAGAGCTACAACTGTGAGTTGCCACTACAGGGCTAGAGAGCCAGGACAGACATCTAGTCCTGCTCTAGATAGGTGCAAGATGGGTTGTGGGGAGAAGACATGAAGTTGGGAGGTGAAGAGTTAATTGGACAGGGGTGGGTAATGAAATGGAAGGTAGAAAGGAAATGAGGGTGGGAGAAGGATGGTGAAATGAAGGAAGTCAGCCACTGATGGAAAAAAAAAGTTAAAAATCTTCCAATTCTGGTGCTCAGGTGAAGTACCCAATGATGGGAAGAAGGCCAATGTGGTGCTTATCGTCAAGAAAGGAAGGAAAGTAGATTTGGGGAACAGCAGGTCAATCAGCTTGACCTCGATCCCTGAAAAGATTCTGGAAAAAATTATCAAAGAGACCATACTAGACAAGCTGGCTGATGGCAACATTCTGTGGGACAGCCAGCATGGGTTTGTTGTGGGTAGGTCTTGCCTAACCAATCTCATCTCCTTCTATGACCGGGTCACATAACACTGGGGCAAGGGAGAAGAGCTTGACATCATGTATCTGGACTTTTAAAAAGCCTTTGCTCTTGTGTCCCATGATCTCCTCATGGAAAAATTGGTCAACTGTGGCCTTAGTTGCATTACAGTTCGATGGCTGGGGAATTGGCTCTGAAGTCAGACCCAGAAAGTGGTAGTCAATGGAAGTGAATCATCTAGAAGTCCTTTTTCAAATACATGGGGGGGCAAAAGAAGGTGCCAGGTAACATGGGGCCTCTGCAGGACACGCTAGGAAATCTGCTCATCTCACCTGACGGTAAAGCTGACATATTCAACAATTTCTTTGCTTCCATATTTCTGAGGAGGAACCTGGATATTTTCCCCACTGGCACCCCTGAGGGCCCTGTGGGTGGCAAACCCAGGCCTAGGGTTAATGAGGACCTTGTCAGGGAACTTCTGGAGGAACTAGATGTATTTAAATCTGTAGGTCCTGATGCTCTCCACCCCAGAGTGCTGAAGGAACTAGCAGGGGGCATTGCGGGACCTCTGGCACAGCTCTACGTGCACTCATGGTGCTCAGGCGATGTGCTGGAGGACTGGAAAAGGGCCAATGTGGTCCTCATCTTCATAGCTGGTAAGGTTGGAAGGGACCTGAGGAGCTCATCTAGTCCGACCCCCTGCATAGGGTTGCACCCTTTTGGGTGGGAAGATCACACCCGTGGGGACAGGAGGAAAGTTGCTTTGGTGCCATAACCATAAAGTTCAGGGGGTGGAAGTTTTGGCCACATTGAATAGGAGGGTTGAGGAGGGGGGGGTGCTGCATCCCAAGATGCTGAGAGACTGCAGCTTGGGGGGGCTCATCTGTAGGGAGCGGTGACACATTAATGGAACATGAGCTGGGTAACATGGACCAGAGCTAAATCTGCCCTGGAGTGGTATAACCTTATGCCACTTAAGGTGTGCTTAAAACTAGTTTCAGGTGTTAATGTGTAGACAAGCCAGGGGTTAAGAGGTCTCTGAACTGCCTAAAATGACTAGGCAACAAGCCTATGAATCTGACTGGAATTACCTGTCATAAATAATAACAGAGCACAACAGCTTAGAAATAGTAGGTCACGTCTTCGGTTTGCCCATAAAAAATCATCCCTGGTATAGCTCCAACATCCATGACATTATACCAGGAACGATATCATATGTATCTATGACTATGGGTCTACCAAACTCAAGAGGTCTGCTCCCTGATTTCACAGGCAGAACACAGGGCCTGGCAGCCATTTCACTGGTGGAACATGGGAAGCCTCCATATCTCTGATTGGCTGAGGGGCCTCAGTGGCCCTGCCCCTCATCACTGATTAGCTACTAGGGCTGCCTGTCATACAGCCTTATCCCTCACCACTGATTAGCTGTGAAGGCTGTCCATCATGCAGCCCCGCTTCCCACTACCAATCCACAGTGAGGGGTGGGGGTGGCAGCCATCTTGCTGGCAATTCTCCAAGTAGGTTGCTCTCCCTCCCTCCTTTCTCTCCCCAGTGGGCTGCTGCAGTGCCCTGAGGATCATTGAGCCAGTATTTTATTTTCTGTAAGTTTGCTTCTTTTTTTTTCTGTAAACTTGGAGGGCAATGCTGGATGTCACAAAATCCATGAAATTGCAATTTTTGTAGGTCTCTATCCATGAATGATTCGACCAAGAAGCAATGTAAGGTAGTCAAAAGGTAGCAGGTCAAACAGCATATCTTTAAGGACATCATGCAGAGATACCAGGGTAGGACAGACCATAACACCATTCTTCAGGTGAAATAATATATATTGGATGCGATTCCAACTGCTTGCGACTGCCTCCGAAAGTTAAGCAGACTTAAGGGAATCTTAAAATATTAGTAAATGTATATTCAGGAGTGTTTGGTTATACAATAAAATAGGAATATGCGGAGGTAAAGATGCGTGAAATAGCATTGATCATTTAAGATTGTCAGGAGGATTTAGTGTTGCCAGAGGAATAAAAGTGTAAGTGCCCTGAACAGAGAAGATGTATAGTACGGAGTCAGAGAGAGTGTGGAGGAAACGGAGAAGAAAGGATTAAGGAAAAGGAGATAATAGGAAAGAAAGCTGGAGCCAAAAACAAAACCTTGGAATACTACAACACACAAGGAAGCTCGTACATCCGAAGTACAAAAAATGATATACTATGGAAACCCCAGGGAGAAAAAAGATCTGGCAATAGAGAGACAGAAGGAGCCCAATGACCATGGGGAAAAGGAAGGCCTAGCAGCTTTGAGCCATTTTAATAGTACAACCATTGTCAAGTATTCGTGTATCATAGCAGGGTCCTTTCCAACTCTAAATCCTTCCCTAAACTCACATATTCCAGGAAGTCTTTCACTGATGATCCCCAAAGACCCCACTCATGACAACACTCTTCCTGGAGACAAAACCTTTATCCCACGTATCGTATGTGCCTGACTTGCCTGCATCCTATTTAGATTATAAGTTCCTTTGGGAGCAACTATATTATACCTTTTGTGTATGCGTTGTTTCCACCGCACTGAAGGCTTTTAATAAATTAAAAATAAGTATGCAATGTGGGTAACATTGTAATTAACTCTTAGGAGTCTTCAGGCAGCGAAGCACTTAAGACAGCCATCTTTCCCTTGTGGACTGCTGGGTCCTCCTTCACTCACGCTATTTCTCCAGTTCTTTTCTCTCTTTCGGAGCTAATGGGTATTGATAGGTCCCAGGTCAGCAAAGGATTTCAACAGTTGCAAAAAGCTGAGCATGTTTGTTTTGCCAAACAGGGAAGTATTTGAGCAGTATGTCTAAATGCCCTGTTGTATTGAGGCTTCAATCCCTCGAAGAGCACAAGTGCTAGGGGACACTGTAGCCTCACAGGCCACACTTAATTTCCTCTCAGAAATCATTATTACAGGGAAATACCCCACAGACACATATTGCTGTTCCCTAGACGCATCTAGCTTATTATTCCAAAAGAAAAGGAAAAAACAAAGGTGTAGAGCGTGCCATTCAAAATCAGGGCAATTTGATCAATTAATGCTTATACCAAAATGGACGGACCAAAGGAAAAAAAAATTAAGCAATATACTTCTCCCTATAATTACCTCTCGGTTGTGAATGTAGTTCTTTAGTGCCAGCTGCTTTGCTGGTAGCAATTATGTAAGCCGTCTTGGATTTCCACTAGGAAACCTCAATAATCATATGCTTTCTTTAAAAAAAAACCAACAAGTCTAGTTGTAAGTGAAATAATTAGACCAAAAGTTGGCATAAGCCTCTGTCAGGGGAAAAGCCTGCCTGAGACTAACAAGAGATGTGTTCCATTGTAAAGCAAAGTGTAATGAGTGCCAAAAGGACTGGCAAATCATACAGTGCACCCTGTATGTGGTAATGTGAAACCTTTTGCTGGTCAGTTGTTCAGTGATTAACAGCTAACCTGGATAGGTGTTGCCTGATCTGAATAAAACCTTTCTGTTTTTCAGCTGAAGTCCAGGTTATTGTGTTTGAGGTGGTGGTGCTCCTGACTCTTTTTTCGATAGTTTTTGTAAATGAAAGCGATATTGGCAGTTTTCCTGCCCAAGTTTTGGGTGGCACTGAAGAAGTGATGCTTGTTTCTCCTTTATTCTGAGAGAGACAAAAATCTGATCATCCTGCTAACAAAAGGTAGAGCAGCTTCAAGGCTTCCCTGACTTAATATTCTGGGGGCACATCTAAATGTGCACACTTACTGCGCAGTAATTTAGGTTACTGCATGAAGCAGGTAGCAAACTTGTGCCCGAGTAGTTACTGTGCAGTAACACATGTATAGACACTTTACTACATAGTAACACTGTGACTGTGAACTGACTTGGGATAAACTTTACTCCCAAGTTGGTTCACACACACTCTTAGAGGGTTTATATGCATAACTCAGTGCAATATAGCAGGGATATTGTTCTTTGTATTAGCCATCCAGAAGATTGATTGCTTTGGGAACATTTACAGGAGAGATACCTGTTAATTTTGACTGTTTGTACAATATACCTGACAAGAGAACAGAGCAAAGCAAGAGATAACGTGAAACAAATTACATTTTGTCTATAACAAATGATGCTTTCATAGGAAAAAATGTACAGATTTTCTATTCATATTAATAGTATTGTGCCTCACCATGAATTTATGCCATTAGACACCAAAAATCTGGTTGTATAATGTTCCAGAGTTAAACATTTAATCTATTATTCTCTTCTGTCTGTGTATTTTTAAGAGTTTTCCATAATTCAGCCTGGAAGCTCCATGTATATAAAACATATCATGATGGTGCTTGTAAAGATTTTTGCAACTACTGGGGTGATTTGTTGATAAAAAAGATAGATTTGAAAAGACAGAATCAAATTACTGTCATAAATAGCATTACTGCTTACTTGTACCTGCAATGGTCCCATGTAAGATTGTACCTGCAATGTAAGATATTGGAGCATCTTGTTATGCGTCTGAGGTTGATATTTCAAGACCAGCATAATGCTCCTTTGAACTGCCACTTGTCCAACAAACCTAACTTAGCATTTCCTGTTTCAGGAACTTCATGTTATCACTTAGAAACTGAATAGACAGACAGGAACTATTTTACTGCATTTGTAAAGAACAAATTGACAAACTAAAAAACTATCTTCTAGAAGCAGGTTTCATTGAATTCTTGACCAAATTTGGAGTTAGGTTGCAATAAAGGGGAAAGAACATCTTTAGAGAAATCATTAATGGATGATAATAAGATGTAATAAAAGTATTATAGATTCATAGATGCTAGGTTTGGAAGGGATCTCAACAGATTATTGAGTCCGACCCCCTGCCTAGGCAGCAAAGAGTGCCAGCCAGATGCCTATCCAGCCTTCTTTTAAAGACCCCCAAGGTAGGGGAGAGCACCACCCCTCTTGGAAGCCCATTCCAAATTTTGGCCGCCCTTACCATGAAGAGGAACGCCATGGTTGTGTATAAGCTACAAAATACTGTGAGTGTATAAGCATCATAGATCTGATTAGGCTAGACAGTGCATTTCTATTTGAGATCTATATAGATGTTTACCTAGGAATTAGACTTTCTATCTATCTGTCTATCTCCATAGATAGAGATAGAGATAGAAAGAAAGAGAGAGAGAGAAAATAGAAGAATGTCTTGTTCCAATACCATGTGTGCAACATACACTAGCACTAATGGGACTTGCCCATTTATAATGAAGAGAAAAATAATACGGAAGAAATTAAAGGCTTTATTGTCTTTTGATACATCTATACTCTGCCCCTATTGATGGAACTAATGTAAATTATGAAAAATATTTACGGTAGACTAGACCTTTTAGTTACGGTGCTTAATATTAGTTAAGTTATTAACCAGGACTTCTGCCAGTTAACATTTTGAACAAAGCAAAGAATTCTATTTAAAAACTTCAAAATACAAACACTGTTGAAGTTTCTAATGTGCATATAAATACAGCTATTGTAAATCTCCATACTTCATTGAATTAAAAATTCAGTTTCGGTGAGATCACTGAAGAACAGTTTAAGTTAAGGTTTCTCCAAGAACTGTTCCCTGTTGGGACTGAATCTGTGATGGTAAATTTGATCTTGCTTGAAAAAACAGGTTTTTTTCACATTTTTTTCCACAGACCTCTACTAAAATACAAGTAGCTGCTTCAGATTTTCAGGGATAAGGTCAACATTATACCATAGATTTCAGTTTCCTGCCACGTTTGAATCCACGTTTCAGAGTTTCATTGAAATATATTGGAACTAATCAGGTTTATTACTTACTCGGACTTCTGAGTAAGACAAGTTCTCAGCGAATTAGCTATATAATACTGCACCAAACTTTCTAAGCATATTTATTTACTTTGAGATCATTTTAGCTCCACTTAAAGTTAATCCAAAGGAACATCTTTTTTTAAACAGACTAAGAAGAAAAAAAATCTTATTAAACTATCAAAAATAATTAAAAGTTTTGAAAATCCATTGAGGAATCATTTAAAGCCACAAATTCTAGGAAGCCCATTATTCTGGATGCCTGTATGCCTATTGCAGGTATAGTATAATAGGCAGCATCAGAAGGTGGAGCATTTAAAATGAAATATAGTCTGTGACACTCCATTATTTTGGCTAAAGAGAGAATTCGGTTTTGACATTCAGCTTCCTTCCTTCTCCTTAATGTTTCCTTAACATTTAAGTACCTTATGCAAACATGGCCTCCAATTCAACACTACTAACTGTGCAGGGGTGAGTAGTCCCACTGAATTACATGCTTGATATTGAGATTTGGCTTATGTGTGTTGCTGAATTAGAGCCATTCTTGAAGAAGGAGAAAGGAAAGAAGGAAGAAAAAAAGACTTTTGATTTTTTTTATAAACATTATTAAGGTAAATAGGGGCAGCAGCATAACAAAGGACAACCCACACAGAGATTCAGGTACAACAGACCGAGACTGGGCTATGGCCCACAAGGCCTGCCTTCACAGTCTAAATGCAAAAACGTTCTGTTATAACATCAACTCGCTAAGACCCCTGCCAGTACCCCAGGAAGGGGCAAGCAGAATCGCAGTGTGAGGCACAAGCAGCCACCCTCAATACTGCAGAGCACCCCCTGAATGGCCCAATGCACCTGGAAAGTGTATACTGTCTGCTGGAAGATGGCACGTTCAAATTCCAGGGACGGGCATGCCTGGACCAAGAACTGAAAGAGCCTCAGGGTACCATCAGAACCGGCCCCAGTGAGCCAGTTCCTGTGGCTCTTGAGAAAGGTCACCTTGGCCTGGCCAAGCAGAAAGTTGGGCAAGCAAATGACACCCTCCTCAGCTGCTGGTAAGAAAAGGAAAACAAATAAGTAGCCTCCAAGAAGTCCAAATCCAGTGGACCAAAGTGCCAAGGGTACCAAAGAGAGACAGCAGTTGAGGGCACCTGAAGAAGGCATGGAAATCCTTTTCTACCTTCTCCAGACAAAAGGGGCTGGCTGACAACATCCAGATCCATGTGGTGGGTGAAAGTGCCATTGGCCAATCTCCCATGCAGCAATCACCACTGGAAGTCACCAGTCCTTTTTGGCAATGGGCAGTGCACTACATGGGTTGGGCGAGCGTGAGTGCCGGTGCCATGAGGCACCACCACCATGTCATGTCAGGGTGAGTGACAAGGATGAGGGCATGGGGGACACAAACCACCCATTTGTACAGAGTCTTCTGGAAGAACACGTCAAAGTGAACCCTAGCATCACTATCAGGAGACACAGGCAGAACCAGTAGAGTGCCAGGCCCATCGTCCAGGTCACTGTCTGTGGCTGGGATGATGGGCACTGGTGGAAAGGGCTCCCATGGAACATCCCTAGTAGGGATGACCCACTGGGCTTGGAGGTGGTCTTCCAGGGCAGCTTCCACCTCTGCTGGGAGGGTGCCCTGAATGTCGTCCAGGAGGCAGACAGTGCAGCAGACTGAGCACATGTCCAAATGGGCAACCAAAGCTTCAGTCAACAGCTAGTCTAATTGGGCTGTGGCAAGAAGGTGGTCCCGCTGGACAGTATGCTACTCAATGAGAGAGTTGACAAGGCTATCAGAGTCCAGTCTCCAAGACTGGAGGTGGAAAGAGGTCTGCCAGGCCTGTGCCAGGCTGCAGTAGAAGGACAGGAGGGCCCCCAATCCAAGAGAGCAGAATCCAAGAGAAAGAACTCTTGGCCAAACCCAAGCCCTCCCCCCCATCACAGAAACATATACGGCAGCTGCTGCAAGAAGGGTAGGGGGGTTCCTTATAGTACAGGAGTCTCTGAAGGGCCTGCAGGCAGAACGCAGCTACCCTACCCTTCAAGTCAGCCCAAGCACCAAGAAGCAGCTCTTGGTCCAGCTAGTGCGAGCCAAAAAGGAGCACTCATAAGCACACTGACAGTCAAGCAAGGACCAGACATCACCCTGGGTACCAAAGAGGGTGGTCACTTTGTCTGCATGAATTGTCAGTCTGACAGGCATGTTGCCAACCATGCCAGAGGCCATTGGAAGGATGAAGCCAGTCAGGTGCCATCGCAGTGCATGAAGCAGGGCCTCAATAGCCAGGAAGAAGAACATTCCTGAAAGGGGGCAGCCCTGGAAGATGCCCTTACAGGCCAGGAAAGAGGCACAGAGCACTCTGTTCACTTTCAACAGGTTGGAAATGTCACAGTACAAGACCCAGAGGGCAGAGGTAAAAACAGGCCTGAAGCCAAAGTCCTCTAGGGTTTGAAAAGTGTAGTCATGGCCAACCCTATGAAAGGCCTTCTTCTGGTCCAAGGAAATGAGCCCAATGTTCAGGCCAAAGAGGTCCATGGCTGACAACAGATTGTGATGCAGGAAGTTTATCCTGAATGGTCCTGCTTGGCATGCAATAGCTCTGTTCAGGGCCAATGACCAAGGCCAAGATAGTAAGCAGCCGATTGGACAAGGGTTTGGCCAGAATCTTATAATTGGCACACAAAAGGGATACTGGCCACCAGTTCTTAATGCAGGCAAGATCCCCTGTCCTAGGTAGCAGGGTGAGGACCACCCTGAGACAGCTGACAGGCAGGATATAATCAGCATCTTATCAGTGGGCATGAATCCTTGCACCCTGGGTTGTGCCCTCTGCCAGCTCCCGCAGGTGCTTTTCCCAGAGCTAAAGGCTGTCATGGAATACATGCAAAAGGTTAGGGCCAATAAGGGGCCAAAAGGTCTTATAAAACTCGGCGGGTAACCCATCAAGACCTTGATCTTTGCCTAAGGCAAGGCCCCCAGCCGTAGTCATGAGTTCCTCCCAGGACAACTCTGACTTGAGGTCATTGGCCTCCAAGGGCAGAGCATGGGGAGGCCATTGTGTAACTGCCTGGTGGACTCTAGGCAGAGAGGTTCAGGCACAAACAGATCCTGATAGAAGGTGATGGCATGACGTCAGATCTTGACAGAATCTGTGAGTATCCAGCCAGCTGGGCTCTTGAGATGGTCAATGACTTTGCGCGTAGCCTGCCACCTTTCTAGATTGAGAAAGAAATGAGTCAGCACATCAGCCTCTGCCAGCTCTTTGCAGCAGGCATGAATCCTTGCACCCCAGACTGTGCCCTCTGCCAGCTCCCGTGATGCTTTTTCAGAGCTTAAGGCTCTTGGATAGTCCCATATCACTGCCAGCATCATGCAGGGCTGCCTTGAGCTCTGCCATATCCTCTTCCAACCCTTGGACATGATGGCAGAGCTTGTTCGTTGATGACTACATGTATTGATGGCAGAAGGCTCTGATCCGTGCTGTTCCCACATCCCACTATTGCTTCCAAGAGGGAAAGATGGCTCTTGCAGTCTCCCATGTCCACCAGAAATAAGCAAAACAGGCACAGAAGTAGGTGTCTTGTGGCAATTTGGTGTTAAAACACCAGTAGGGTGCCCGGGAACACACCCTTCCAGAGAAATTCAGCTCACAAGAAATAAGACTGTGAGCTGAAAGTCCAAATAGGATGACACACCTGCCATGTAAGAGCGCCAAGCAATGCTTGGTGATGTGCAGGTGATTGAGGTGTGCCATGGCAAGCCCACCAGTGGTCACCTTGAGCCAAGTGACTGCCTTGCATTAGTGTGAAAATGACTCCAGACATCAAAGAAGTCCACAGCCACCAGGCTGAGGATGGATGGGGCTCCAGCCCATTCCAGTCAACCGTGCAATTAAAATCCCTGTCCAGGAGAAGAAAGTCATCAGCATCAGCTACATCCCACAAAAAGTCAGCCATCGTCTCAAAAAGGCTGACCTGTTCCTGTCTGGCAGTGGGCACATAGAGATTATTTAAGAGGAGATGACATTGTGCCAAAGGAAGGCAAACCATGGAGTGACTGGACAAATGGTTTGTCTCCACTACCCAACGGGGCTTCCACACAAGAAGCAGACAAACCACTATCGGACACAGCTGCAGGCAGCTGTGCTGCGGCTAGCTTCTTCCTCGGGTGCTGGGCAGCCAGATTGGACCTGCTGCCACAGCAAATATCCCCAGTACTGAGGTAAACCTCGTAATGCTGCTTGTCAGTCATGAAAGACAGTGAGCGGGGCAAACCCTGCTCCGTCCTGCCCTGTCAAGAAGCATGAACATCTGCCTTTTAAAGGACAGGGTATGCCAGAGCTCAGGAATCTTGCTGCCAACCAGCAGTCTATAGATAGGTCCTGTAACCATGCCATAAGGGCGCAGGCACTTGGTGAGCTTGTCATCCAGAAGACATTAGGGGCTACCACCTGAATGGCCAGTGTGCTTAAGGGCATTGCGATGCAATAAACACCTCTGAGCTGAAGAAAATGATGAGGACTGAACTCAGAGAGCATAAAGGACGTTTTTTTCAGCCTACGAGTGCACAGCAGAGGCACACTCCTCCACCCCATTGGAAGAAGGGGTATGAAGCCTGAGACCACAACTCTGGTTGAAAGGGGCAGAAGCCCCAGCAGTGGGCCATTGGGAGCGCTCTTCAGCCATCCCAGTGCAAAAAGAGTTAACTATGCAAGGAACCAAAAGATTGGGGATTGGGCAGCCATGTAACCAACAGGGGAACAAAGAAGCTGGAAAAAGCAAACAAAGGACAGAGGAGAGGAGAAAGGTGAGCAATATATCAGGAAAGAGAAGCGGAGAGAGAAAGCAACAGCACAGCCACAGTGAGAGGGGAAGAAACGCAAAATAAAACCAGAGGGAAGCGGGGGTGAGCAGGTTACTGCAGGGGAAGGGCTTAAAAAGGTGAAAAAAGGCCAAAAAAAATGATGAAGAGTGGAGGACTCTGGTGAGAAAGGGGTCTTGGGGAGAAGAAAAAGGAAGATAAGGAGAAAGGCTCACAGAACAGGCACAAGCTCCCAGAGACCGGAGGCAACGTAGCTGTCAGTGTCCATTAAGAAAGGAAGGAGGGGTAGTATGTCCCTGTTAGTGGCTGCTGTGCTATTGTGCGCTAAGAATAACAACATGGATGGCCACTTTTTTAATAAACCAGTGTGAAACCTGTACCTGGAAGAAAGAAAGGAATTCCCATCTCCGTTTTTCCCTTGTGTAAATAAAAGCAGACAATCAGCTTGGCTGAAAAAGAAGGTAGCTGAATGCAAAACTCAAACAGAACAAAATAGTTGTTGCTCAAAAGAAGTAGTCATCTGCATTTGGGGGCAATAGATTGGGAATTTTTTTTAACGTTATTTTGAAGATCTTCTCATTCTACTGGTAGGGCTTGATATATCAAGCCGTAAACGGCTGACGGGGTGGTTCAGAAATGTGATTGTATTCAGCCTTCGTGTCTTCAAGAGGGCCCAACATTTCTTGTTTGGTAGTTTGAAAAGCAGCCTTAAAGACTCACATCATCAGGAGATGATTCTAGAATAATAACTATTCTAGACAACACTATTTCTATATAATTGTAATGATACAATTGGCTGGTCTTCAGAAAATTCACGGAAGGTAGTAAATTTACCGTACTACTGACTCCCCCCAAATCACAGAGCCAGATGAACAAACAAAGGATGGATGTTATCTCCTAGCCTGTTGGTAACTTCATTCCCTTAATTTTGTTATAGAGTGGAGGGAAGAAGACTCAGAAGGATGCTAAAATGTAAGTTTGGTTTCAGTCTCTGAAATAGAATTTGATAAGCATGTTATATATTGGAGCGAATGCAGAGCATGTCTTAATAGCTATCTTACACCTAGTCTACTAGTTGTGTTTGTAAACAGATAGTTTGCTTTAAATAAACTGGAATCGTGTTTTAAATATCTTTTTTCCCTGGAAAATTTAAACAAATCCTAATCTGGGAGGCTGATGGGGTGGCGGGGGAAGAGGGGGAGTTACCTGCTCTGACACCCCCACACGAGCCCTCTGTGCTAGTTCCACCCCATATGCCACGACTTTCCTTTGCCTGCTCTTCAGCTTTCATGGAAGGTGAAAGAGCAAGACATACAACTTGACATACCCCTGCTTTTTCATAAGGGGAGGTATGTGTGAAATTCCCAGGCTCTGTGCAGGGTCAACCGTGTTGACAACTCTTCCACTTCTGGACAATTGTAGCTTGAAGCAGCGGCTGAATGGGGTTTGCACATGGTTATAGAACTTGCCAGTCAGATGGAAAGACTGGTTTTCTTCATTCTGCTGTTACAGTGGTGCAGTGTTCAGGCATTTAAATGGACTCATAAGAAAATATTTGGGGGTCTAATTATCTGTTTAAGAATGCCTGCCCCAGCAGCATGCTTGTACCAAAATTTCAAGTAAAAACTGGAAAGTGACAGGATGAATTGCTTTTTTAAAACGCACACACATTATGGACATGATGTTAGCAAACTCTGGAGGCTATGTTTTTTTTTCAAAACTAAGACAAGGCATGTTTAGAAAAACAGTCTTCAAACTTTTTTAAAATTTTGCTTAAATTTGATAAAACCGCAAGTGAGCTGATGTTTTGTATAGCCAGCTGGTTGTATTTAACCTAAATATGTCTTTCCTCTCTCAAGCTTTAAGGGATGTCACAAACATTTCAAGAAGTAGATAGTGATTAAGGAAACTAATTCAGTTTTGCTGAAGAACACGTCTGTAAGCATACAT
>JAGPOW010002742.1:12021153-12040290 GCA_030014935.1 Caiman crocodilus | reverse complement strand
GTCCAGGCATTTTGTAACCTGGTCATAAAAAGAGACTAGATTAGTCAGGCATGATCTACCTGCTATGAACCCGTGCTGGTTTCCCCTCAGCATAATTTGGCTTGCTGGGCTCTCGCATATGTGAGCCTTTTCATTGAATTAGCTATTGCTAATGGCAGAGAATGACACCAGCGTCTCATTCAGTGGTTCCTCTGCATGGTGGACAGTTTTAAATGCAGCAACAACTTTTTACCTGGTGTAACAAAAAGCAAAAATGCGTACTGCTATAGTTATAAATCCAGTCTCTAAATATTTTAAAAGCAAGTAAAATTAATCAGATTGTTTATTCTAACCTTTCTTATTTTACACATGCTGCATTGGATATATCTGAAACATAAGGCCTGAAAATAAAGCATGCCAGGCTTTGGCAGCGCTAAGCTGTGTGTTTTACAGCCTTCTAAAGTTAAGCGTGCAACAATCATGTGCCAAGTGAAGAGAAGATATTGCATTGTTATTTTTTTTTGCACCTTTCATATGGCAAAAAGTAGAAAAAATGATTATCCCTCCTTATATTCTATCACCCCTTATATCTCAGAGGGTCTCAAAATGCTTAAAAGACTACACTTATGGGGATGACCTCACTACCACTGATATGTGTTAATCCCAGAAGTGCTAACACAGCACTTATTAACTTCACCAACCATACCACAGTGTTTTTAGAGGGGAGGCAAGGAACAACACATTCAGTTGAAAATGTAGAGGAATTTAGGTAAAGGCACCAGGGAATGTAGCCAGAACATTGGGGCTAACACTCTTATGTGCATGCTAGGTCTTTTTAATAACCACAAGCAGTTACTAGGACCTGGGTTTTACATGTCACCACATCCAGAAACACAGTGCCATCCGGGTACTAGCTGACCCAGCTATTCCCCTATTCCCTGGATACCAATTCAGAAAGAGCACTGAGTAATGAACACCACTGCACTTGGACCTTGAGTAGTGAGGGAACATTTGGGGTGGTTTAGTCTGTAAGCTCATTCAGTTCCCAATGACAGTCAACAAGACTGAAAATCAGCACCCGTTTCAGTGGTGCGGTGCCATGCATCACACAGAAAAGGCAGTTAATTGAAATCTTCCAGGCTCCACAGCAATTGAGCTAATAGCAGTCCTGCGTCTAGGTGGGTAACATGCCTACACGGAGGTGACCTACTTTTAGTTGATTCCACTTCATTTCTGTCCCCGGTCATTTTCACTCCAAATTTGTGTTGAGGACATAGAACACCCACCGGATCCTAGGCCTTTTCAAGTCCAGTCTGTTTGCGGGAAAAAGCCCCTTGCCAGCTGGCATAATTTGTCCCGAGACGTTAAACTCAGCACATTTTTCAGAATAGTTTTCCAAGATGACACAGTAAGAAGTATGAAAAATATAATTTGCTTTGGCAGCACCTGGCACCACCATGCAGTGCCACAGAGCCTGCTCTGTTCCATGCCAGCCTTCAAATTCTTTTGTGCTAAGTCTGCTTTGTAATCCTAGTGACGCTGGGGCAGGCACATCAGCAGAAGCTGAGAGACAGCGACATGAATCCCTTGGCCACACTGAAGGGGACAGCCAAGGGAGTGCAAAAAGGACATGTGTACCAGCTCCCTTCAAAGAATGCACTTGTTCTCAGCAAGCCTAGCATGGCTGCTATTCCAGGAAAGGGCTGTGTACAAGTGCACTGGGTCCTTGGAAGACTTAGTAAGGTGGCAGCTGTAGAAGTCTACTCATCTCACCATCCAGTATATTTGGCTTAACACCTTCTAAAAATATATATTTTGGGGGAAGGAGGGATGAATCTGTCACTTGGAAAGCTGAATTGTAAATGCTCTAGTTTCAATTACAAATAAGGCAGCTTTTGTAAGGAAAGGTGAACATGTGACCTCCATAATGCTAAAATAAAATACAATAAACCACAGTTCTCTAGGGATAAGGAGAGAAAACTGTCGGCGGTATGGAGCCTTCTTAAGGGCAGAGGCAGGATACAACATATAGCTCAGAAATGGCTTTGCGATCAATAAGCCACGCAAAGGGCACTTCTGGACCAACAGCGAAGGGAATATTGGAATTTAACTTGTTTGCTTTGCTCAGGGGAGTATCCTTTCTCCATGACACACTCAGCTCCAGACACTGCAGAGAACTCTCTCCATGGGTGCAGGGATTGAGGACTGGGTAAAGACCTATTAAGGTTCTTGCTGCATCTGAGCACAATCTCTTGCTCCAGAACCCCAGAGTTTCTAAATTACCCTGTTCTAGGAGCTTACATGTTCTGATCTGGAGAATTGAAGAGAATTGCACCTCTGTGGTTAGGGCTGCTCAAGGACAGACTGCAGAGCCCCAGCAGAGCACAGGGACTTAGTCTACATCACGGTCTGCAATGCACCTATCCATAGCTATACTTTCAGCTCTACAGTGATGCAGAGTAGAGCTCTCCCCCGAAACAAGGGGGACCTGGGAACAGCTGCTGAAGCCAGACCTCTTCCAAGCTAAGGAAAATAAAAAGATTCAGTAAAAACCACTGCTACCCCAACACTGGACAAGAAGCAAGAAACATCAAGAGAGTGGGATACAAGACAAGATGTCATCAACCAATTCCAAGCATCCCCAAATGGGAGTGGATCCAGAGGGGATACAGTGGTGTGCTTGCACCCTCCTTCCAGACCCTGTCATGGAAGCAGCATCCAAGGACTTCTTTAAAATCCCCAAATTAGGTAAGAATTCACCTGCATTCCCTCCCATTGCTCAGTGGCAGGTACCTTCCTCTCCTCTCTCATTCTTCTCCAACCTACCCACTGCTGACCCAGTGATGGGGAAGCTCCAGAGCTGCTGCCTCTTCCAGCTGAACTATGCAGGCGCCTGGCTCAGCTAGGGATAGCAGCAATGAAGTGCCCCCTCCCTACCTAATCCTCTTGCCTGGTCCCTGCCAGCCTGAAAGCGGACTCAGGAAGGGGGAACTCACATACTGCAGCCACTATAATTGTCCCTGGCTAAGCCCTGCCCCCCAAGGAGCTTGGCTGAAGCAGGGAAGGAGAAACCTGGGGAGGATGGAAATAGTGACAGGTAAGGGAAGGGAGAATGGGGGGAGGGTACCAGGTACTAGGCATGAAGGGAAAAGGATGGGGTGCCAAGAATGGTGCGGGCAAGGAATTCTTACCTAATTTGGGGACTTAACCAACATCCCCAGCAGCTGTTCCTGTGGCCTGGTCTGCCCCTCTTGGTTGGGGGCAGAGAGGAGGAGGCTGAGAGATGAGGTGCTGCCAGCCCTGCAGCACTGGTTGCTGTTCCCTGACCCCTTTCAGAAAATCCTGGATCCACCCATGTCCCTAGCTAATGGCAGGAATCAGCCTGATCTTTCTCTCTCACATAGCCCTAGACAAGTAGCAGCCAGCTTTGGGAATAAGCAATCTGGCTCCAGCCTTGTCTAGGACTAGAAGCAAGTGCAGATTTTCAAGGAAAGTTTCCGGGACCCAAACCCAGGGACATCAAAAGCTGCCTAGAGTAGAGCACTTCCTATGCTCTAAACACTCATGCCTTGCTGCAGCTGCCTACCTTATCAGTCTTCATTGCTCGTGGTCAAGGTATTGAGCATTATGTGTGTAAATAAAGCAAGGCGTAAAATGTGCAGATTGGGGAATTATGTAATTTGCACAAAAATCTCCAGATTTATCAGCCTTTAGCTTTAGCAGGCATGGGGTAATGGGAAGGCAATGGAATCAGGCACATGCTATTATGCCCAAGGAAATGGAGAACCTCAAAAAACATAATATAAGCTGAACCCGAATTAACTATTCTACAGCTCCCAATTTATGCTGTCAAAACCTTCTTCAAAGGGGTAGAATTCGGTTGCCACAATACAAGTGGGAACACCCCACTGAAGATAAGTCTTTCACAAAAGATTTGAAAACACTTAACACAATGTTTTCATGCTCACTAGAACATAGTCAAACTGAAGCGATGGTCAAATCTATCGATTTAAGATTGTTTTATAGCGGATATCAGTAGTGGAATACTTTTCTCCCATGTAATAGGACAAAATGAATGCGGTCCATCATTTAAGTGGACACACTCAGACTCTAATACCTTCAGTTAATATACTCATATCAGGTGCAAAATATCCTCAACCTCTTCTTACTGCATCAGACTAAGCACTGTCTATTTCCAACATGCGGTTCACGGGGAATTCCCCGGAGAGTTCAATCTACCGGTGTGCTACAACCATATGAAAGAGATCATGGGTTGTCTTTATCCCATCTTAGTAGAAAGGCAGTGTCAAAAGTGCTTTCATGCCCCCATACCAGGGGGGGGAAGGGGGTCTAGGAGGCAAAAAATTTGCGGGCACAGAATAGCCCCCTGATGCTTTCTAAAGATCAGGAAGTGATCAGTGGGACACCCAGCATAATGACTCTGAACAGATGAGCTGGAAGGTGCGATATTCCTTAATGCACGGTGAGACATAAACATGAAAAGAATGGAAAAGATTTGTTGAGGAAAAGGAAAGTTGCTTCAGTGGGTATGTGGGGCACGCAGGGGTCAAAAGGAGAAAGACTGACTGGGGGAACAAGGGACGCTGTGTAAACCTGGATCTCAACCTTAGTTTGCATTCAAGAACTTTTTGCCAGCCTAGACTGATGTTTGCATTTGCAGTGAGCGTTGAACCCAAGCTAAATTTGAGCACGGGTTCAGAGTTCACTGCAAATGTTTCACACAGCTCTACAAACAGCCCGATAAAAGCCGAATCTTGGAATCAGTTAAAAAAAAAAAAGCCTGGAGTGTTCCAAGAAAAAGTAACTTATGCCTTGCCAACGAAACTAACAATTATTGAGGTCTGAAATTATTTTAGTCCCCCTAATCATAGAATTACTGCGGCATAGGAGAGTCAAATATGCTGGCGGCAGAGCGGTTAGGAACAACAGCTATGAAGCACTCGCTGGGATTTGAGTCAGCAGCTAATAATACCGGGTTTGTCGTTCTGCTTTGTAATAAAAGCATTTTTATAATAAAAACCCAGGAGCGTTCTAGCATCTTGAAGGATTGGATATGCTTCATTGTCCTCTTACCAATGTCCGCAGCCATCAGAAATGTATGACTGTTTACTTCTCCTTGTTTCTGTTGCTTTGTCAAACTGTCAAAACACTTAGCTCATTGCCAGCCACGACTTGGCTTGGACACAGCAGGACGAGGAGTGCTCCTACTTTGTGGACTACAAAACAATCTTTTCAAGCCGGCTACTCTTAGCAAGCAGCTTGCTGCACGATAATGTGGGAAATAAGTGATTCCACCAGCCCTTTTGCTCATGTTACAAAACATAGCGCCGGTGTGGGGATCCAGCAGTGTCTCTGTGCCAAACCTGACAGAAGGAAGATCGTAACCTTTGTAAGCTGTCAGTGACCCAGGAAATGTGTATTTCTTTTGGGGATCTGACTTCCTCCCACGGGTGGACTTGAAATAGAGAAGAAATGGAGAAAGATGAGCATTGGCATGCATGACAGAAGATACATGATCTTATCTGCAGAACGTGTTGTCTTTGGAGTCATTAGGTGTGAATGCAAGTTCACTTCTAGCAGCAGCGTGAACAAGGCGACAACAATAGCCCTATCTGATGGAAAAGTGCCCTCAATCATGTGCCTTCCTGTGGATTTTTTTCAGTTGAATGAAAAATTGCCACTGAAGGAATAACCTTTTCTTCTGGTCTTTGGTTAAAGTTGAAGGAGCCCTAATGCTCCTCTTACTCTTCTTAATACAGAAAGCAAAAATACAGTTCCCCTTGATTTACTTGGTGAGATATTGGTATACAGGTAAATACCCCTTGGGGATGTGCAAGAATAACAGCGGGCCCAATCCCAGAGCCCTGACTCTAGCAAAGCTTCCAAGACTGAGGGGCAGGGAGCGTAGCTAAACCTGGGCTAAATCAAAATAGAAATTATTTTAGAAAACTTCTCTTTAAATAGACTTCTTTGTCCTCCTTAAGGAAAGTATTCATACAAAGCCAAAGTCTGCCCCTGCTCCTCTTCCCTTTTGGCATAAAGGAGACTATGTTTCTGCTACGAGAGAATCCAGGCCGCAAAGAGGAAAGTTTCAAGAAGGCAAGTTAGCCACATGAAGGCAAGCACCATGAAAGAAGGCTTCGCAAATTATTATTAGTGGACTGGAAATGACTTGAAAGCAACATTGGATCAAAAGAGTATTTATGTACATTTGCAAACGATTGCATGGTAAGAGCGCATCCAGCACTCACTGAAGTCAACAGGAACTGTCTCCTTGACCTCAATAAGTTGCAGATCCCCTGCTAAAAGCACCTGAGAGTCTAGGGTAAGAATAACGAAACAAATATTCGCACCCGTGTTTTCAAGCCTGAATGTCTAAAGTCATTCCTAATCCATATTTAGGCACCTAACATAAATGTCCCACTCTTCAGAGATCTTGTGACCCCACAGTTTTTAAGGCCAGTGGGAGTGATGTGGTTTGAAAATGTTCAGCTTAGTCACTTCAATAAATCCGTAGCATTTACTAGAGTTACTGACAACTGTTTGCAAAGGAAGATGATTATCCAAACGTCTCAATGCACCACACAGTAGACAAGTGAATATTCAGTTTCTCCATGCTTATAACTATTCATTTTGGTCTGTCCTCAGCAACTCCATCTTTTCACAAATGCCCAGAGAAGGCAAAATCAATCATGTTTTTATTAGAGTAACATCCAAAGGAAAGACTGAATGCCAGGCAGTCCCACCTGTCACTTGTAATATTTATCAAATTATTTGTCACGTGTAAGTCCAGATGACCATTCTTGGATGTGTGAAGGAGGTTCCCATCAAAATCAATGGCAGCAGCTGCATACACACATCTAACAGAGGAGTTTGCCTCTTAAGGACAATTTCTTACCCTATTATATCTACTCTGAAACATTCTTTGGCTTGAGTTGCCAATCTATTGTTTCTCTGGCATAGATGAATGCCTGCAGGGCCATATAGCTGGCTGCACTGGAAAGGATGATTTAGAGAACAAAGGCTGGCCAGTGTTGCCATGCTTTAGTGAGCCCCACTTATCAAAACAGCTCCTTG
The DNA here is from genome assembly GCA_030014935.1 of Caiman crocodilus. NCBI lineage: Eukaryota > Metazoa > Chordata > Crocodylia > Alligatoridae > Caiman > Caiman crocodilus. Next base: position 12,033,213 of record JAGPOW010002742.1, on the reverse strand, counting down.
CTGGCTATTATAGTCAGGTACATGCAGCAGATCCAGGATCTGGAAAGGTTTTAAAAGTGACTTACAACTCAGACAGATTTGAGAACTGAGCCCTTAGTAAATCCTTTGAGTGACCCCCCTCCTGTGTCACTTTATGGGTTATGGAAGCTTGATCATTAATTCATCTCTGTCTCTTCTTCATCTCTTGTCTTGTCTTCTTGGATTAGCAACTTTTCAAAACACAAGTTCTCTCTTGATACACAACTGGCATAATAGGGCTGTCCTCAAAGGTGGAATGAGAAACTTGAATGCGAGTCTCATCCAAAAATGAGAAATTCCTCTCCTTCACTTTGCTTTCCAGATGGCACAAAGAAGAAGTCCCTAAGCAGTCTTTCCCTCACGTGCTTGAGCTTTCACCAGTACTAGAACTCCTTGCTAGTAATATATTGTTTTATCGCATCTTTCTCACTTTAAATGCAAAGTATTTATTCGTAAGTACACCATTTTAAACCATTTTAAAGTGGATACATATAAAGTATGTGGACACAAGTGACACTGACACAATAGGTCAACAGTAGCTATATTGAACATGCTCTACGTTCTTTTAAGTAGAGCATCTATGAGACACCAGTTGATCTTTTTTAACCTTGAATGCTGTGCTATCCAATTAGATAAACTCTTTAAATTAAGCACCAGTGACTTTTCTGAATGCAATAGAACCTTAGTCTCTGTGGAGAGAAACATAATTACTAAACTTAAATTGGAAAAATGTAAGGTCTTTCTGTGCAAGATGTCCTAATTAAAGACAGCATCTGGCAAGTAGGCTACTCACTTCACAACAACATTTTACTCCTCATTTTTTTCACGTTGGCTACAAATTTTTGCCTTGGTTCAAATGTAAAACAATCCTTCCTCACATACCGTCAGACTTTAGTTGCTCGCTCAGATACTGTATACGGGCAATCAGAGCTGTCCCTAGGGTATGGTGAATTGGGGCAACTGCCCCGAGCCCTGCACTTTGGGGCAGAACAGCCACAGCCCTTCCCACCATGCAATTGGGGGACCATCCCCTTTTTTATAGACAGATGCCAACTGAAACAAGATCCAATCCACACTCCCAGAACTTTATGGTAATTTTGACCTGGATACAGCAGACTTTATAGCTTGGGCCCATTTCTATTTGAATGACTAGTATTCAACTCCCAGGGTGCTTTATTAGAAATATAAAAAGAAACTATACTACTTCATTTTCAGCTTAGAGCATTAGAGAAGTGAAGATCCTGCTAATACCCTTCATAAAGAAGGATTAAAGGCTCATAAGATGGCTGACCTCAGGCTGCGATATCATCAGCTCTCACAGGCTAAGTAGTATTCCATAGGTAGGTGGCTACTATGGCTGGTGAGTTATTGGCTGGGAAGCCTGGGACCTCCAGATGCTGAAGGAAGTTGAATCAGTGATTCGGTAGGTGGCACTGTTAACTATGAAATATTGTTTGCCAGGAATATATTACTAGAAGGAACACTTCACTGGAAATGCTGTCCTTTGGTTGAGATGGAAAACCTCATGACAACTTGTGGTGATTAATGGAAATGGAATGGAAAAACTAAGGATCTTATTCCACTTCATACAAGAGCACTGCTGTTAACCCAAGTTTGTGGCCAAATTCCAGGTTGGGTAACTGCATTCAGCCTACCTAAACACTCCTAAAAGGTATAACTGAATACACTAGATTCTTCCTTACTTTGTGCCCTAAACTGGTATGTAGTGTTTCTGTGTGCTACTAAACAGCAGCCTCATTGTACCTTAGAGGTAATGGAGCCACCTAGCAAATGACCTGAGTGTATTGAAAGTGTTTTGAGAACCTTGAAAATGAAAGTTCCTGTATACGTGTAAACTAATTTTAATTTTGACCTGGATACAGACTTTATAGCTTGGGCCCATTTCTATTTGAATGACTAGTATTCAACTAATTAGTATTCAAGCTAATTTTAACACAAATTAAGATGGATGAAAGTGGGCCACACCTAGGGGAACTAAATACAAAGCAAATATTAATTACATGTAGCTGGCTACCCTTCTTGAATACAACAGAAAAAATGCCTTTCACACATTTTCCTTTTATTTTTTTTCCTCTCTCAAAAATGGAGAAGTTAGAAAAACAAAGAAAATGTGCTGAGTTTAGAAAGTTTTGTAAATATAGCTGCATTATCCGATCTGGGAAAATGCTTCTATACTCAGAAATATTTTTTAATTTTAACGTATTTAAGATAGATAATACAGTGGCATTCCCTGGCTTATGCTCCTTGGATCAGATTCAATATCCACTGCAGCCAAAGAAAAGACTCCCATTGGTTTACAGGGTGTTTTGGATTTTGTAAAATCATTGGCACACTAAAGAATGCCTCCTGTGTGACTCATTTGGTAGATAAAGAAGTCAAAAGGGAAATGAGAGATGGTGATCTCTAGAACCGGGATTCAGCCACCAAGTTCAAGTCTAGATTTTTAAACAATACTGACTTTGCCCAAAGTTCAGGTGTGGTTGGTGTGGTGTGCTCTTTGGGACACATATCAATTTTGCATCCATATCAATACTAAATTATGAGGTTTTGGAATCAGTGGCATAGTTTATGCAAAATGTCATTTCAAATCATGCATAACAGAGAAAGTGTTAAAAAAAGAACAAAATTGAATTTTTTAATTAGCATGTAAGTACATATAATGTGTTTGGCTACATAACAGCTAGAGAAAATAAGTTGTTGGTGATATTAAGACAAACTCCGGGCAATTGACCAACCAATTGAGGATTCCCTTGGGATGAGATAATCTGTAGATCAGGGCTGTCAAACTCAAACCATTCAGTGGGCTGTATTCCCCCCTTGCAAATGCTCTGTGACCCCACCCATCATTTTTTCCTAAAACATTGTATTGACTCAGTTCAGTTTATACTTTGTAACACACTAGTGTTTGCACATTAATAGTATTATATATAATTATGTTTTCATTAGTGGATGTATAAACATTTGTTACATGCAGGCCTCCAAATGTTTAAAAAGATTTTCAAAAATGGCTTTGCTCCTCCTCTTTTAAGGAAAATGAAGAAAACATCAAATTCATTTGGTACACACACACACACACACACACACACACACACACACAACCCATGCACTAACAACTAACATCTCGGCAAGGGACAGAAATTACATTTAAACTGGTACAAGTGATTAGAAACTGGTTCAAATCTGTAGCACTACAGAAGTTCAGTGCACTTAAACTACTTTCAAAATAGTTGAAACTGGTTTAAATTAAGTTTGATACTACATATATTGAAGTTTAACTGATTTAGGTTAAGTCAGTTTATTGAACTTCCGTCCCAGGTCCCCTCCAGATTCAAATTAACTCTCAGTCCCCCAGCATTCCAGGATGCTTTGAACCTCCCTTGTAACCTCCGCCCTCCTATTGCAGGGTGGACAGGTTAGCCTTAGCCCAAGCTGTCTGTTCCAGCTGTGAAGAGAGGCATGCTCTAGTGTCCCCCAGCATCTGTCCTACACCACTGCAGGCATGTGGCTGCTTTTCCAGAATCAAAAGTGAATGTCTGCTCACTTGCTTATTGGTTCAATCTATCCAGTTTAGATTAACCTGGGAAGTTTGAGTCAATTCAGCCTCGGGTTTTTTGACTGTTTGTACTTAGCCCTCATGACCTGCTGGTGCATGACCTGCTCTTCACTGCAACCATTTCTTCAAAGTTTGGCTCCAGTGACTGTGTCAAGGTCACTTTTTGGATGGTGTTCAGATACTGCCACTGAGTCCTGAATGCATTTTTGATTACTAAAAATATCTATTCATAAGCAAACATGCTCATGAACAGGAATAGCATACTTGATCCAAGGGATTTTAGTATTAAGTGGTTTTCTCCCAGGTGTTGGCAGTATTAAGTAACTAGTCAATTGACTGTTAAGAACGATGAGGGGGGAGGAAAATGGGTGGGGATGGGGCCTTGTGCCCCCCATCTGGGTCTGTACCCCCCCTTTCCTCCTGCTGCTTGGGGTCCTGGCCTGCTCCCCCCTTCCCCACTGCAATGGGAGCAGTGGAGTGAGTCCCGGGGCCAATGCGGGGGATATGCGGGAGGACCGGGCCCAAGGGTTAGGAGAAGCCGCCTACTGTGTGGGGGAGGGGAGCAGCTGGCCCAGGCCAACACAGCAGCAGCAGGGGGACAGGAGGAGCGGCCTCGTGGCTGACATGGTAGTGGGAGGAGTAGGATTAGGCCCAAGGGCAAGAGGAGGCCCATTCATCCCCTCCCCCCACTGTTGCCATGTTGGCCCAGGCCTAGTGCTCCCCTCTCCTCCCCTTCCACTGCTGCAGTAGACTGGCTTCTTCCCACCCTCCCAGGCCCACTTCTCTCCCCGCTCAGGTCCACTCCCACTCCTCCCCTCTGCCACCACCGCTGCATTGATCTGGGTCCACTCTTTCCTGCCCCCACCGCCATGGCTTGCCTACTCCTCCCTCCATGTTACTGCTCCTCCCCCCACCTCTGCCATGTTGGCCCTGCAGGCAGCAATGAAGGAAGTGGGGAAGAGAGGGCCAAGGCTGGTGGCCTCACTTCAACAACCTCCAAAGAGCAAGGAGGGGGTGAGGCCAGCTCCGTGGCCTCACTCCTCCCCTCCATCACTGCCATCTGCAAGGAGCAGGGCAGGGGGGATGAGACAAAGTGCTGGCCTTGCCACCCCCACTCCATTCCCCTGTGTCCCTGCCAACATGGCAGCACTCCACCACACTTCCATCTCCTGTCCCAACATGGTATTTGCACTCCAATTGGCTGTTTCAGACAGACAGAAAGAGTAAGGCTTTTATAATATTAGAATTCTAACTGTTGAGAACTTGTCCTTCAACTTGGTGTTGCACTGAAGATCAGTGAGTTCCATTTGCCGATCCTGATGGGCATCTTCCACAGGGGCAGAGAACAAGGTATAGAGGGAGAGGGAGGAGGCTGAAAAGTGTGAACTTCGCTTCATGGGTCTGGAAGTCAGAGAACCTGTCTTGGTGTTTTTGCCTAACATCAATGGTTGTGACATGATTCTCCAAATCTTCACCATCTTCAGTCCCAGCATCACTGAGCAGTGACTTCCAGAAAGGGAAATGTGTTACACTGGACTGAGAGAGCTGTTTCTCCCAAAGACATGGGTTCATTTAAAAAAGCAGACATAGCACCTTAAAACGTGGACACAAGCTGGTTTCGACCCTGCATTCTTAATGTCCAGAATATTGAGATGCTTCATTATGCTCACCAAGAAGGAAAGGTCCTGCAACCATTCTTTATCTTTCATTTCGGTCATGGATTTCTCTCTCTCACATTGCAGTTCAAAGTGTTTTAAGACAGTCCTGTTGCTCAGCCAGTTCACTTTAGCATAATATAGCAGTCCATACTGGAAACTGCCTTCCTCTAAAAGATGATTGAACTACCCATGGTTGAGATCCACAGTTCAGATAAAAATCTATGGGTCTACAACAACATTCATCAAATGGTCCATGCCTAGAGCTTTGACTCGGAGAGTTTCCTGGCATAGAAAGCCATGAAAAACACAAAACTCATGCCCTAGATCAATACTTTGCATTTTCTTCTTCCGCCACAAATCCTGTTTTTCCTTCCCACCATATAACATGGTCCCTCTGCTGGAAAACTCTCTGCATTTTTACAATCAGTCAGGTATGTGTGTTCATGGAATCAGAAAAAGGTAGGGTTAGAGGTTATCTAAGTCCAGTCTCCAGCTAAAGGCAGGATCATCCATGACTAATTCATCCCAGTCAATTATCTATTTAACTTGTTATAAAAATACTCAAGGATGGAGGTTCCACAGCTCCCCTGGGGAGCTTGTTTGAATCTTATAGTAATACTTTTTCCCCTAATATCCAAGTTAAATTTTCCTTGCTGTAATTTAAGACCATTAAGTCCTTGTTCTGCCCAGTGTAGCCACAAAAGCTGCGTCCAGGGGAGCGCGGACATTTGGTTCCTTGGGGACAAGTAGCAGTGGTACACCTTGCACCACAGCTAATTGTCCCTGGGGAACACCTGTTCCTGGGATCCTAGGGCCTCCTGGGGCAATTCTGCTGCGCAGAGCCTGGCTGGCAGCTGCAGCATAGCTCCAGGAGATCCAGCTCTGCTTTTCAGCAGTGCAAGCTGCCCATGAGTGCACTGCTCCATTTTTTTTTCAGAAAAAAAAAAAACATGGAAAAAACCCCCAGAGTAGTGCACCTTTGCAGCACACAGAACAGCTGACTGTGCAGTATGTGGCCCTGCAGACTCATTTGCATTGCCACATACCGTACAGCTGTGCTTGTCTGGACTCACCCAGAAAGTCTATCTACATCCGGCATATAACCCCACATTCTTCTCTTCTCAAGACTATCCTAGTTTTTTCAGCCTTTCCTCAAAAGCCATGTGTCCCAGGCCTGTAATCATCTTTGTTCCTCTCCCCTGGACTCTTTCAATTTCTCCCTATCTTTCTTGAAGTTAGGGGCCCAGAACTGGATAAAGTACTCCAGGTGAGGCTTTACCAGTGCCAAATACAAGGGAAGCAAAATTTCCCTTGATTTCCAAGGTAGCTACTATTAATACAACCCAGCATGTTTTATTAGCCTTTCTTGCAACAAGAGCAAACTGTTGGCTCATAGTCAGCACACAGTTGGCTTATATTCAACCAGTGGTCCACTGTGACCCCCGTGTCCTTTTCTGCAGTACTGAAGTCTAGCCAGTCATTCCGCAGTCTGTATTTGTACATGCAACTGATTTCAGACCATTTCTCCAGTTTATCAAGGTTATTCCGAATCTTAGCCCTACCCTCCAGAGTCTCTTCCATTTCTACCAATCTTGATGTCACCTGCAGATCTGCTAGGTGTGAACTCAATTCCATCCTCCAAATCATTAATTAAGATATTAACAATATTGGGCTCAGGACAAACCCCCAGAGAAGTGCACTCAATACTTCCTCCTAGCTAGACATTAAGCCACTGATAACTTCTCATTGAACATAACAATTCAGGTAGTTTTGTATCCACCCTACAGCACTTTCATTTGATCTATAATTCTTATCTTACTAATGAGAAAGTAATGAGAGACTGTCAAAAGCTTTGTTAAAGTCAAGTACATAACATCTATTGCTTTCCCCCCCAGCCATAATCTTTCCTGGTATTGAGGACATACTGACTGGTCTATAATTCCCCAGGTCCTCAATCTTCCCTTTCCTAAAGATGGGAGCTATATTTGCTTTTTTACAGTCATCTGGGACCTCATTCAGCATCCACAGTTCTCAAAGAGGACATCCAATGGCTCTGAAATTACCTCATACAAGTCCATTGGTACTCTAGTGTTCATCCTATCTGGCTGTGCTGACTTGAAGACATCCAGTTTCTCTAAGTAAGCCCTAACCTATTATTTTACTACTTCTCCCCAGTCCTTGCTGCCAGCTGAACTTTTCATTGGTAGCTACCCTTATTTGTGATGGCTGAACTAGAAGAAGGCATTAAGTACTTCATCTGTCTTCACATCATCAGTTACTAAGTTGCTTTTTGCATTCAATAAAGGACGTACATTTTCCGTAGTCTTTCCTACCTACGTGCCTATGCAATACTCTTCCCTGGTAATGTGGCCAATTTTCTATTATTTTTAGGATTCCATTTTGAGCTTCAACTCACTGAAGAGTTCACTGCTTAGCCACATTGATCTCCTCCTGCACTTCCGTGTCTTGCTCCACTTGAGGATACATTGCTCTTTCTGCACTTAACAAGGCCTCCTTAAAGTATGATCAGCATTCCTGGGCTGCTCTATCCCCCTCAGACTTTCCTGACTACCAGTTCTCTAAGTTTGTCAAAGTCTGTTTTTCTGTGAAGTCAGGTGTCTTTATTCTGCTTCTGTCCTTCCTTCCTTTCCCTAGGATCCTGAGCTCGGTTATTTTGTGGTTGCAGTTAGTCAAGTTGCCTTCCACCTTCACATTCTTAACCAAGTCCTCTGTGTGAGACGCAAGTTGAAAAGAGCTTCTTCCTCCCAAGTAGGCATCTCCACTATCCATACATAAACAGAAAGTTACCCCCAACACAATTCAAAAATGTGATGCCTGTATACCAGTGTGTTACCCTGCTAGCCGTTGTGAGGATAATTTAAGTCCCCTATGAGGACCGGGTCCTGCAATTTCATCAATTGCTATTGGAAAAGAAGAAAATGCCTTTGACTTCTTCCAGAGCAGACTTTGTTAATTATCAGATAAGTCACAGAAAATGTGAGCTACTGTATTTCTTAAGAGGCTGATATTTGCAAAAGCTTGCTGCTTCTCTGGACGTACAATGTCTTCAGCTTCATCACGGATTTCGTCAAGAACTCTCCCTCAGCAAAGGGCTTTGCAGAAACATAGATTCCTTGAGAAAGGACACAGCTAGCTCTCTCTGCTTTCTCTGTGACATATTTGTATGAAGAAGGATTATTGCTTTTTCAGCGACTGCTCCAGTTCACTCAGTTTGTCTTCCTACAACTTCCCAGTAAACTTACTGTAATTGATGCAATGCATGATTCATAACATCTCTTAAAATTGTCTTCTTTGGAAACAACCACTGCCTGCTTACAAATCAAATACTCACTTCTGTAAAGATGTATGAGAAGCCTCTATTTCTCTTGAAAGACATCTGGCTTATGGTTAACACAAATATCTGAGTTGGGACACTTGATAAACTGACTTGTTATGCAACAAATGACTAATAATACTGTTACAAGCATAGTCTTGTGAGTAACAGCATCGATTTTGTGTTTTCAAACTCATTTTATTCCATCTGCTGAGTTGATAGTGTCCCTTTCTGCACAGTTTCAGCTCTTCATTCACAACCACTGCTGTCAACAACAACCTGCTGCACTTCACCATTTATATACCATATTGGCTATTTCTCAAAATGTCCATAACATTCCAGCATTTTTCCTTCCAGAAAAAAATGTTTCTATGACCATGAATTCTCTGATGTTTCCCTTTCTGTCTGGATTAGCAAGGGATAGGGAATGGATGAAAATAGGAAGCAGTTAGAGACAGAGAGACAAGAGGATTAATATAAAGATAAGCTCCATTTATCAGGAAGTACTAGCACAAAATGAAAGAAGAAAGAAAGAAGATAAGAAGAAAGAACGAAAAAACACAAGACAAGGAGCAGGCCTACGTTGGAGGTCATCTAAGTGGCCCTGGCCTAGGTCCGCCAGAGAATACTATTGTCTGATTTAGACTAGTAAAGGAGCGTGAGGCCACCTTCAACTCTTACTTGATGTTAAATTTGAAGGAGATGCCGAGAATCCCAAGAGTAAATTTCTGGAGAAGACCGTAAGCCAGATTACCTTCCACCCATTTGAAACCTATGCTCTAGGTGATATAAAGCTTAGAAAATAATCCTTACATCATACTCTCCTAGCGCGGATGATGTGCCAGATGCATGGCCCAGTTGCTACTGGTGTGAGTGGTGAACCTCAAGTCATGCAGTGGCCCTTTAGGAACCCATTATCAGTGGATCAAATTCCTGAGGCTGCTGCAGTTGAACTGGTCCCAATGGTGCTTAGGAGCGGGGAAGTTCAAAGATGATACACAATAATTTTGTTAGTCTGCACCCAAGGGTTAGACCTTTTATTCTAAGTACACAGAACAAATAAATCAGTTGCCACATGCACATGGTTGAGAGGGGAAAATGCATGCATTAGGGCTAGGTTGGGACTAATTAAATCCATGCTGGCAAAATGCAGGGGGAATGAATTAAGTGACCCACTAGAAGTCACTTCCAATCAAAATGATTCTATGAATGTGCAGTATATCTTTTCATTTAACAGCTGTGCAAAATACATTGAACCCATATAACTGAGGGTGCCCACATTTTTCCTGCCACTGTTACTGGCAACACACAGAAGTGAATGGGATGATTGGGCCCTATTTATCAGGCCTTCAGACCATCCCCTTACCATTCAAACCTCAACATAAGATCCCTTCAGTAGAATTACAGCTTTGGTTCACTCACTGACTATGATTTGCTAATATGCCAGTGAACAGTCAGGTGGCCTTTTTCCTTCAAGTGTTTAGATTTTCTTCTTGCTAGTAGTTCTGCAATGCAAGCTTCCATCAGGGCTTTTTTTTTTGCTTTCTTACCAGATATCTGCAAAGAATAAAGTCTTTCCTATAAAAATTGCTAAGGAAAACATGCAAATTGAAAATAATTTCACTAGGTTTCTCTATGAGAATCCAGTAATAGTGGGAAGAAATGGGTTTTGACACATATCAAGACAAAATATACCAAAATACATACTAGCAATCATGAAAAACTTGTGCCTCCGGAGACCAGAGGGGAGGGGGCAGGACACCATGGCTGTGAGTGGCACGCGGCCACTGCCTGCAGATGCCAATGGCGGTGTCATCGGGGGGGCGGTGGGCAGTAAGTAGGGACTGCCTGCAGATGCTGGCAGCATTGTCAGGGGGGTGGGGTGGCAAAAGGTGACTGCCCACAGAAGCTGGCAGTAGCTTCGGTGGCAGCCAATCTCAAGGGGGGCATGGGGTGGCACATCTCCCCGCCCCCCCGCACACAGACATTGCCTATGCTAGAGATGTACCCAGATTAGCCAGAAATGATGTATAGAAAAATGGGGTTATTTGGAAGGTCCTCTGTGAGGATGAGGAAAATGAAACAAAATATTGAGGTATTCAGGGAGCTTCGAATATGCTCTTATTTTAAGCATCTACTTTAAAAACACCAGTGTGTTCAAAGCAGGGCTGATACACATGAATACTTCACTTCACTCTACTGTATACAACACATCACAGAACAGTTGCCAAAACAAATCTATTCTTCATTTCTGGATGATTCAGCACATTGGCCTACCACTTTCTATTTAAGAGATGCACCTGTTTACTCACTTTTACTTGGAAGGCAACACTAAATGTCTGTCAAAACTAGAGATGTGACAAAATCATAAATATTTAATCTAACCCCCGCATGCTTTGTCACCACGCCAACTCTCCCACTTTAACCAAGGGACTCAGATAAAACTACAACAGGGATCCAAGGCTTTTAGTTATACAACCTACAGTTTCAGTTATACAAAAAATGACCTACCCCATATTGCAGTCACTGAAGTCAAAGTCAAATTACAACCTCCTTGATCCACCTATGGTCAGAAGCGTCAGCGATGTTATTTCATCCTGTCCTTAGAACTCTTCATCGTATGTTGAGAACAAGCTTCTTCAAGGGTCATAGCCAAGAACAAAGAAAACCTTGTCATTTTGTAGGGCAGCAGCAATGTTTAATATACATTACACATACTAGCTCCTCTTGAACTACGTATGACATTTCTTTGCATTATATTGCTGGTTCCATTTCTTCACTGCGAACATTCTTCAAAATACATTCGCCAAAGCCTACATAATTTTGTTTTCAACAATTCTAAAATGAAGACCATGAATATTATTATGCTAAGCCCAAGAGTACCAGGAGACACTGTTGTACCGCTTTTGGACTAGTGCTGTGCAGTACCTAGAACAAAAATTGGAGTATGAATAACATGAGCTGAAGTGATTCAGCACAAACCATTCAGTCTGCCCTTCCCTAGAACTACAGAATCTATAGAGCTACAAACTGCCCTTCCCCAGAACTACAATATCATGATCTGGCAGAGATTTGGCCTGATTTGGCGGCCAAATCTCTGAATCTGAATCAAATCAGGAGAGCTTTTGATCTCTCTGAATTGGAACCCTCCTAATTGATTTGGGGGGATTTGGAAAGGTTCAGCGATTTGGACATAGACACAGCTTTAAATGTTTCTTTCTACATACCTCAAGGTACCGGCAGCTCATGAATGCTGAGATGGTGGGGAGGATGGAGACCCACAGGGGTATGGGGAGCTCCCCAGCGTACATGGCAGGAGACCTGGAAGTGGCTCAGAACCACATCCAGGTCTGCTGGGGAGCACGTGGGGAGGCACACCCCTCTGGCTCAGCAACTGGTGCCTTCTGGGTCTGGTGGGGCACCCAGGGTCCCCCCATGGCCAATCACTGAGTCGGGGGGCTTCAAGGGGTCTGCAC
>JAGPOW010002742.1:12005766-12017317 GCA_030014935.1 Caiman crocodilus | reverse complement strand
GAGCCAGAAGTAAGTCCAGAGCCTTGGATGGTGGCAGCGGAAACCCCAGGCTAGCGGGTGTGCTCCAGGGAAGGGGTCGGCCAGATGTGAGGCACCCCAGGGAGGCACTTGGAGCCTGGAAGGTGGTCGGGCGCAGGGAGGTGGGCGGCTCAACGCGGGAGCGCCCCCTACTGGCCCACCACATGGCTCATGACTGCTGTGATGCTGGGGCACATGAAGTGTCCAACAGGAGTGCAGGGGGGGCCCTCCACGTGCTTGATGGTGAACCCAGAAGTGGACCAGAAGTAGTTCCAGTTCACTTCTGGGTTTGCTGAGGAGCGTGCGGGTGCGGGGAGAGGGGCTCCCCATGCCACCCCGGCTTGGTGATAAGTTGCAGGGCGACCCTGGCTACCCCCCCCAGACCCAGGAAGTACCAGTCACTGAGACAAAGAGGCACTAGCCCCCCCCCACACCTGGCGCACTCCCCAGTGGACCCGGAAATGGACCAGAAGTGCTTCTGGTCCACTTCCGGGTCTGCTGCTGAGTGTGCTGGGGAGCCCTCCACACTTTTGTGGGACACTCCATGCACCTCAGCATCACAGCATTCATGAACCACCTGGTACCTAGAGGTATGTAAAAAAACATTTAAAGCTGTGTCTATGTCCAAATCTCCAAATCTCTCCAAATTGATTGGGAAGGTTCTTTGCACAGCCCTACTATGCAACCAGTCAGTGCATTTACTGCACCCATGGAAAACTTGTAGCAGAAGCAGAAAGCAGCAGCAGCAGAAGCTCTGCAGACTAACCGTAGCTGGGTAAAAAACCCTGAAAAACAGTTTGGCGAGGCATTTCCAAACTTTCTTTCATTCTGCTGGACTATTATTCTGCTGGACTATTTATGGAAGGGTTTTGTGGGGCAAGCGGGGAAGCAGGAGGTTAGAATATTTATATGTATTTTTTAATCTATTTCCTTTTCTTTTGCTTTTATCTCTAGTCCTTTCTAAAAGAAAGTAAATCATTACATAAAGCCATAGAAATGTGAGGCATTGTAATAAGCATCACTTTTATTTTGAAAAAGGGTATTTTGTGAGGAAAAGGATTTTATTAAAAAATATGTGGACTAGCTCTAAAAGCACCTAATAATTGGACGTGATGTACTTGCAATATAGTAGATTACCCTGATTAAATAGGTGCATAGTTTTTACCAGAAATATCAGGATTTTTTAAATATTAATGGCTGTGTTCAACTTATGCGGCCAGTTTATTATCCACTGTGGATTTTCCTCTCGTTTTTATGGACCACTTTTCCTTCAGGTGCTACTTACTAACCTCAATGGGAGCTACACACAGGTAACTGAGGGTGGAACTGGACCCAGTTCTAGTAGTGTCAGTTAAATATTTATTTTTTATTAGATTTGATAATTGTTCATTTATGCATAAGCCTCCTGTAATGAACCCTGAAGCAATGAAGCTGGAATGCATTACAAGCACTCTAAATATTGTTACTTTTTCCATGTCTGGAGTTGTGACTTTCCACAATCACAGAATGTCAAATTGAAGAACAAGTAGTTATACAGAGACACAGTCAGAAAAAAGTATGCTTTGTTCTTCACTAAATGCTAATTTCTATACTACAGGGTAAATTAAAATTGCTTTTCTAGTTCAGTGTGCAATTAGAGAAAAAATTAGTTTCCCTTCACTACCCACCCCCTGCAAAAAATAAAACTTATTTACTTCTTCAATAAGTTTTGAAAGTTGCTGTTTTTGTTCTGAAAAGCAATGCTTTGTCTCCTATCACAGAAAAAAAATCAGCTGTTTTTTGTGAAAGCCAGGGAAATCTACTTCCTACATTTTGCAGAGCTCTTTTGGAGGACCCCCAAACTAAAGTCGTGAAGTTTGTTCAGGGTTAAAAGCAAAGAGTATGACAGTTTAGAAATGAGGAGACAGATATAAATCACAAAGACAGCAGAGCCCAGGGTAGGCTTTGAACTCTGGTGAAAAAAAAAAATCCTATATGGGATGAAAGTAGAGGAAAAAATTTTGAAAAGCCTATAAATTAGGCAGTCATAGAATTGTCTTTCTAACTTCTGAATATTCAATGTACGGAAATCAGTTTGATTCCAGCATTCACAAGCATTGTGTGACTGATACATGCCTATCATCACCTCTATTTTTAAGGGAAGGGAAACACTAAATGATACAGGTGATCTCAAGGTCAGGATTATAATCTTATAATCTCAGGGTCAGGATTATATCCCAACTATTTGGGTCCTGCCTGTTTTGGAGATCAGCGGTGACCCACCATTCTTAACATAAATTCTCAGGCATAAAGCTAGAGAGTGAATTCACCTTTGTATTGCCAGCCCTTGCCCTAATTATACTGATTTAGCTGGCATAAAGGGGTATTTTTTTGGTACGGGGCTGGCACAGATTACTTCTCTCTAGAAGTGGGAGGTAAGAGCCAGGGTCAAGATTTTAAGCTTTTAGCATTGCACTGATTCTCTTTTGAGTGAAACAACCAAGCACTTCCCCTTTCTTAGGGCTTGTGGCAAAGTCACAATGGAGCCCATAGAAGCGTTGTGCCCCATATGCCACTTTGGCTAAGTACAGATGTTCAAAAAAGCATGAGGCAGAAATGCTCTAAGTGTAGTGCTTTACTCAAAGCACCCTCGCTTAGTACAGGAGTGAACGGCACTGATGTTTGCCCTTCTGAGTCACAGAAGCAGCCTGCACTGGCTGAGGTCAGCAGGCTGGGGGTACTACCACATACCTCCCAGGAGGCTGCTAGAGCGGCCCCTCTCCCCAGACGTTTGGGGCTTTTTTGGTTGTCTTTTTTCAAGTATTTATTTTGCAAATGGCTGCAGAAGTGCTTAGATGCGTTATAACAATTAGAAATATATTACTGACTTTGATTTGGCAAAATACAAGATACAATTGATTGACATGGAAGAAGTGCACCCAAAGAAAGACCTCCTGGGATCTTTTATAGAAATAAAGAAGGACCCTGTATAAACATCTGGTGACATCAATTTTCGCTGGGATTTTTTGGGTATGCCATAAATTGCATATTGTCACCTAAAACTTCACTTCCCACTCATGCACAAGCAGTTAGGTCCTTGATCTGATCATTATAAATTTCCCCTCTGTGATCAAACCACTCAGTGAGTGCTTTCTGATTAAATTTAATCTCCACCCATTTCCTCTCCCTTTGCCTACAATCTCTTTTTATCTGCTTTTGTTCAACTGCCTTACAACGTCTGTGGCAAAATGCCCGTCCTTTCACAACACTTGATCCTAAGCTGAATAGAGGTCATGTTTGTTGCAGTTTGGTAGAAGGGCAGCGCTAACTGGAAACCTCTTCCTAATCTTTGTTCTGACTGGGAGCATTAGGGCAATCTGTTCCCAGGACTCCTCTGCCCGTTCTGTGCAAAGTTGGCCTTCCCTGGTACTCGCAACCTTCAAAGCTATGTAGACAAATTAGTCTGAGTAGATGAAGTGATGTTTGTTACACTAATAATTTACATCCTTAACAGTCTTAGGTGAAAAAATCTACGTGGGATTGTACGTTCCTTTTTGCACCTGCAGCTTCACGCTCCCTTTGCTTTCGGGAAGGACCATATACAACCGTGGAGGAAGGATCAATGGTAGTTGTCTCCTAACTGAGTTCAGTCTTTTTGTTTGCCTCATATGTATTTTAGCATATAGCTTCTGCATTTCTTTCCTAGAATGACTCAGTATTTTGTCTTAATTCTTTGTGATTTCTTTTGTCACACCACACTAATTATGTCACTCTTCTATAGCATATTACAAGCCCAAGATATGGCTCATTACTATTGTTAGCAACAACTGTGTTTCTTAAAGTGTTAACTGCCCTTGGCTTCCTTTCCTGATGGTTAACAGACTAGCAGGTCATTAACTACTGGAAATGACCAATTTTTCAGGGATTACGTTTTAACCTTTTGAATTCACACAGTTCACACACGCACCACTGTTCCTAATGAGCAGTTTTTTTCCCTGCTGATCGTTCTTACTTGTTTCATAAGATATTCCTGCATGTTTCATACCTTTGTCATGTACTTTTTAGGCAGGAGTTTAGTAAATTGTTTTGATGACTCCACAGGTAACAAAAAGGAAATTACAAACATAATTCAATATGCCTGATATATGCTTCTGTTGCATATATCAGGCATATTGAATATGGGTGCAGCTGAATTGAGCTCTAAACTGTTGGAGGCAGGTCCACATGAGAGAAGTTACAAATCATTTAATTTGTCAGTGTTTGTAGGAGAGAGAGTGCCACAAACTGGTTTTCCAAGGGAAGAAATCTAGCCATAAAATGAGTCAAAACTACATCTGCAAACTTTCTCCCTCTGCCTACAGTCTCTTGCTCGTCTGAGGAGAGGGTCCAGAAACAGCTTTGTAGGCGCTGCTATTCTCCCCACGCTGCTACCTGCAAGAGAGCTAGTTCAGAGAGCTGCATTTGACCTCAGACATCACAATCACCTTGTGCCCCTTCAGAAATACTCAGCACAGTCAAATTTATACGCTATGCAGACAAATTATTATTTCCCTGTCTGTGACATTCACAAAAGCAGTCCCCATTAGCATCACTGTAATCTTTTATGAGCTAATTGCAAGTTTCGTGTTATTTGGAGCTCTTCTTAGCCCTTCAGGTTCTGGAATGAAGGGACTGCATGAGTATTTCAGCTTTCATTTTTAAAACTAAATGTAGCCATAATGACGAGGAAGAAAAAGTTGAAAATGTAAAGCAAGTGCATCTTAAAGGTTCAGAAACCAGAAGGCAAAGAAAGAGAACCTAACATGGATTGCTTTTTAAAGAGTCTTATGATTTTTAAAGCCATCTCCATGAATTTTGGGGGCCTGGCTCATGATTTTCAAATATTTGGACTTGGCAATTCTGAATTATGTATTGGCTGTATTCAATTGCCACATCATGCATACAATGCTAGGAACACATTTCCCCCACTTCCATTCAGGCTATTTTCAACTTGTCGCTAACAGCAGCAGTGTTTAATAGCCTAGAACAAAGAGGTCAATAAAATGGATGTGTATATCCATAGCCGAGAATGTACTGTGGTATCTAACAGTAAGATTAGCAGTTACAAAGTGTTTAGGTCAAATGTGAGCTAAAAATAGTTGTGTTCAGTAGGGAGAAACACAGTGAATTTAGAGAAATTTGTAACCAGGCAGGAAATTACCAAAGAACTAGAAAAAAATTTAATTGTTCATTTATTTTGATTTTGTAGCATCTTTCCCTTGTATAAGGAATACTTCCACAAGCTATTTATTTAATATAATTAATTATTAAAATATATTATTAACGCTGTGGTACTGAGGCATCTGCAGAGTTATCTAAATCATGCACCTAAATGCTCACTAAGTTTTAAGTCCTAAACTGATACCACGGGCCAGCCCAGTGGTTCTCAACCCTTTTAGATGTAAGGCATCCCTCCTTAGACTTGAGTCATTCCTTCTTAAAGGCAAGGCACCCCATAGAAAATGCCGAATCTCAGTTTTCACCGTTTGTTTTTATCACAGCAAAACAATACAGAGTAATTCTTTGGTTGCAAAGAACTCAGGAAGACCACAACATGTCAGAATGACACTACTCATTCCTATTTCAAACCTCTGGGTTTATCTTGTGAATTATGCTTGCACACCTAGCAGTGATAACATTGTGTTGTACCCTGGGATGGTAGTTGAAAGGATCAATGGTAGCTGAACTGATCTCAAAGCACCCCAGAGTGTCATGAAACCCTGGCTGGGAATCATTCTGCTGACTTATACAGGATGTACTCTGCACAAGGTTGAATCCTTGCCTCTGTGCGGAAGAGAATTAAAGATTCACTGCGAAGAAGGGGCATTGCTCTAGAGACTGAAACTAAGAGCAAGAAGTTGAGGGACGATAATCTTGGGTCCTAGCCCTGTTCCCAAGACTGTTTCTATGCTTATATTCAACTTCTGTTATATAAAATACATGAAGTCGTTGACTCATCCTGCTCAAAACTGGACACAATTTCACTTCCATGTTTTTTTCTATAAATTTGTGCTAAAATACAGATTTATAACAAGATCCTGTGGGAGAGTCACATGGCTTTAATTTTCACGCCAACCTTTTTACATAGCTCTAATGAAGACCCCTGGAACAATCATACTACAGAGACCCTACATTAAAATATGCTACTTCTCTAAAAGCCTAGATCTCAAGATGAGAGATGCTAAACTATGCATAAAGATTGCTGCGAATATGAAAAAGCAAGCACAGACTAAATGCAGAATAGAGTCAAATGCTATAAAAGTTCAGGGGATCTGAATCCATTGGAATAATATCCAGAACCACAGTTTAAATGGGTTTGAGATTTTTTTTTTCCTGATCCAACACGCAAATACATTCTTGCAGTATGAGAATTTTGAATGATAGCTTGTGGATTAGTTTTTGCCTACTGCTTTCTCTACGTGGCTTCATATTTTATTCACAGGACAATCCTGCTGAAAGATTCATGGAATCCATGTTATTATAAGCTTGTTAGGACAAAACCCTATACTCTTTACTTGTTCTGAAGTATTAAGTAAGATGGGCTGATAACCTATTCTTAAAAAAAACATTTCTGACATGCACAGAATATGCTGCTTTGATTTGGCTAGCACAGTCTTGTCAGCTGCGCTACACAGCTGACAGCTTCCTGTGACAGCAGGAAAATATTTAGTATACCCTCCGGCAGTTATTGATTTGTAGTTTCCTCAATTAGTGATAATGAAAATATGCTGAGTTGATTTTGCCTCTCTTCTGAGTACCTATTTTCGTTTACTCTTTTCTCTTCCAGAGGAATCTCAAAGAAGCGTTTAGTCTTTGTTGTGCTAATCGATTAAATATACCAGCAGAGAATATTTTGAAAGCAATACTTTTTAGAAACCTCACGTGTATCTCTCCTTCTTCCATGACCCCTTAGTATCAAGTCAAGAGACAGAAATAAAATTAAATATGCGATGTAAATGACCCTGGGTGGATCTAGGCATTTGAAAAGGGAGGGTTGTAGGTGTTATGGTGCATCATCACATGTAACACAATGTGCATTTTTGTTAAGTTATAAAATTAAATCATATATTATGCATTAAAAATCACAACAAACTATGCCAAAATTATCAAAATATGTTGTTTCATTAGTCCTGCAGTCACTGGAAGTCAATGGACAACCCTTTTTCATAGTCATAAAACAAAACTTAGGAATCTTGACAGTGCATCCAATGCCTTACCGAAAGTTATTTCCACACCAGAGTTAATGGCTCTAGTTAAAACAGTCATCAGGAGCATGAAATATGAGCTACATTACCAGGGACTAACAGACAGCAGAACTGCAGAAGAAGGGGTAGCTCAATTAGCTGAACATCAAGACCATTAAAAAAGGAGAGAGGGTCATTAACACCTGTGCAATGAAGAGTTTAGAAGGAACCTTGTAGATTATAATAACCATGTGGTGAATTGATTTGGGTCACTGCTCCCTGAATGGAAATGCTGCTGGTACTGTCAGGTGGTTGATTGTAAACTTCTCAAAGAGGTGGTACAATTGTCTCACTTCACCCTTCCCTCCTTTCCCCTGTGCTTCTCACCCCTGCCAAGGATCTGCTCCTGCATTTGGCTATCTGGGGTATCAGCAAAACATCCATGGGTATTATCTCCCCCTGTCTCTATCTCCACTTTTTCAATTGTAAGTTCTCTGAGGCAAGAATCCCCTAGTATTCTGTATTTGTACAGGGCCAAGCACAAAAAGACCCTGATTTAGCTTTTCCCTAGGTAACAATAAAAACATGATTATTAATAAGACCAAGGCAGATTGTTTCCTAATTTAAATAGAGTCTAGCCTCAGCCACACCAATGTAAACCTTTTGATTCACATAAATTTAAATTTGGCCACAATATGACACAAAACCCACCAGAAATAGTACAACAGGGACATATATAGGATGTGAACTAAATTCTTTCCTCATTTACAGCCAAGCACGTAGCTTGCATTGAAGTCCTTGAGTCAAAACCTACTGTCATTCTCAGAGGTTTAATTTCCTGTGAAAGAACACTGGATTTGGCCCCATGGAAGTAAGAGAGAATGGCTGGTGATTCATACAGCTCTGTTTCCACCTTAATTCAACAGAAAACTTAAGTATTTGGACCATTCAGTCTAGATAGAGATATTTAATTTATTTTTCTTGATTGTGTTGCATATTCCTATTGGGTTAGAGCTAGTAAAAGACTAATCAATTATTTAAAGCATGCACCTAAATTCTCATGATGTTTTGAATCCAGGACTGAGATTCAGGAAACTCATGCTTAATTACCAGCTGACATTCAACAAATCAAATACCAAGGAACTAAAAGAGTGGAACATAGAGCTACAAAGGACATACCTGAGCCATTATTACAATATGAAGAAAGCAGCTAGTAAAGGACATTCTTCAAAATCTGTCTTAAGAAGGTAGGAAATCAACACGTTCTGCCACTCCGTATTGAGAGGATAGAGACGATAAGGACCTGGGAACAAAAGTACAAAATGTTAGCAGTAAGATCAGGCAGAATTATGATATCACTGACTCATCTCTACACATATACACAGAAAAAAAAAGACGCAGCATCGTATGGGAAGACATAGATTATAGAATATTTCTGGATCTTGGAAGACAGTTGAAAAAAGGGGGCAGTCCAAGTGATGTTTCTCAGATATCCTTCCAATCCCCAAAACAAGGAAAAGAAGGAAAATAAAATATGTGACCTGAACTGTTGACTTCATGACTGTGCACAGCCAAAAGTTTTGATTTTGTGGAATATTGGGCAATAGTATATGAGCACTGTTAAAACAGGATAACATGCTTCAGGCAGTGGGACTAATAGTCTCAAGTGAAAATTAGTGCTAGAAGGACTAATGGGTTTCAAATAGGGCTAGGAAGATAACGGGTAGGGCTCGTCAGTGGGAAAAGTCTGGACATAAGTGCATGAATAGAGACAAGGAATTCTTTCTAAGAAGAGCTGAGTCATAAGTCCATATCAAAAAGAAAACTCCTTCAGCTTTTATGGCACATCTGAGAGCCAAGTCAAGCACAGCAGTCCTTTAGTCATCTGCACCCCCTTCTATTTCCTAATGGTAATGAAAGTCAAGATCTTACCCCAGAGTTCGGAACAATATACCAAGACTTAAACCTCTCCCTAATCTGGGATTCGCTAAGTCTTAGTCCCTTTACCGCCAAGCCCCTCTCTTCCTTTTCCTCAGGGGTGGGGAGAAGAGTCAAGGGGAAACCAGGCTACAGCTCAGGGGACCCATGTTAAGCAGTGGATGACTGTTCTTTACTTTCCCCTGATGTTTCACTACTTGTAGCTAATCGATACGAAATGCAAAGTGCCGAAAAGCCGTTCAGCGTAACAACCAGAAGTCAGGAGTCCCTTCCTTCTGAAATACTGTCCACTTCACTGATCCACTCCCTCTGCCTGAACAAAGGACCAGCTCCAAGAAGAGAGATGGAGGGCCCTATGGCCCTAAAGCCTAGACTGTGGGTGGTTAGGGCACTTTATTGTGCCATGTGGATGCAGGCCCAAATGCTTGCAGGTGAGGAGGATTATTGGCCAAGTGTCCTAACTACTAGACATTTGGATTGAAGGATGGCTGGTCTCCTCCTCCTGTCAGTTATCCGGCTGTCACTTTCTGCTTCCAGGGGGAAATAAAATCTAAAACCTGTGGAAGTGCCAGAAATTGTAGTTAGGTGACTACATAAGAGTCAATTAGGTACATAAAATTGAAATAGGAGTTTCAGCCTTTCAATCTGTTTAGTTTATCAAAAGGAAGACTAAAAGGAGACTTGACTGAAGTGGCCAAACACTGACAGAGAGGATAAAATGCAGAGTAGTAAAGGGCTCTTCGGTGCACTAGAGAACAAGAAACAATGTCTGGAAGAAAATCTAGACAAGTTTTAAAAAAGAAAGAAGGCACAAATTCCCAACAGTGTAGATGATTAGCTGTTAGGACAAGTACGAAGGGAAGTGATGCATTCTCTACCTCTTGATGTCTGCAGATCAAAACAGGACACTTTTCTGGACGGTCGACCAAACATGAGTTTCTGGTAAGTCTGTTGGGGCTGGGGGAACGAGGGATTGGAGTTGGGGCTGGGACAAGCAGCCCAGCTGAAGCAGGGAGTGCGGGACTTGGGAAGGGGTGCGGGGAGCATGGGTTGCAGGTATGGCAGCACTTGGAGTGGGGGCTCTACCCTGCTGATGCTGCTTGTCCAGCTGGGGCAGGGGAGGTGGGATGTTGGCATGGCTCACTCCAGGTGGAAAAGGGCAAGTGGCAGCAGGGCATAACCCCTGCTCCCATCATTGATGCGGGCACAGCAGCACTGGGAGTGGGGACTATGCCCTGCTGCCACTTGCCCCCTTCCACCTGGAGTAAACCATGTCTACATCGCACCCACCCTGCCCCTGCACTGGCTGGGCAAGCAGCAGCAGGGCAGAGCCCCCGGTCCCAGTGGTGCTGTGCCTACATCAGTGCTGGGAGTGGGGACTCTGCGCTGCCGCCACTTGCCAGCCGGAGCGGGAGGGCAGGCACTACTGCCACTTGCCCAACTAGCTTGGGGGGTACGGGATGCAGGCACAGCAGCACTGGGAATGGGGGCTACATCCTGCCACTGCTTGCCCAGCCAGAGCAAGCAGTGCAGGGGGGAGCGGGTGCTGTCACCACTTGTCAGCTGGCACAGAGGGGTATGGGATGTGGGTGCAGCGGTGCTGGGAGCGGGAGCTATGCCCTGTCGCTGCTTGTCCCCTTCCACCCAGAACAAGCCATGCCTACATCCCACCCACCTTTACCCCAGTTGGCCAAGCAGCAGCAGGGCAGAGCCTCCACTTTGAACGCTGCAGCACCCCCATCCCACGCCTTGCCCCTCCCTGAGTCCCACATCCCCTGCCCTAGCTGGGCAGCTTGTCCTAACCCCAATCCCTCCCTCCCTCCCTCCTCCAACCCAATGGACTTACCAGCTGGAGGCAGCTGTGTCAGCTACCTGTTTAGTCCATGGGCAAATCACCAAATCTTCTCTGAATCTTTTTCCGAATCGATTCAGATGCTTCGAATTAATTTGGAACTTTTTAATTGGTCTCTCGATTTGATTCTGATTTGGAGATTCAGTCTCTGAATCAAGCCAGATCTCCTCCAAATCAAATACCAAAGCTTCTCACAGCCCTAATGGCATCCCCTTTCCCTGCTCCATCATGTGCATGGGCAAGGGACTCCTTGCCTATTGCTTCACCATGTGCGGGCGGCACTTCAACGAACCCCCTCTTCCCTCAACTCACCAGTTGCAGACTCCTCTCTGGTAGCATGCCACAGACTCCAGTGTGCAACACCAGCCTTCGAGGCAGGCACAAGAAATGAAGCTGGAGGGAAAGCCCAGAGCCTATGGCTGCTGCTGCAGGCAGTGTTGAGGGAGGATCAACCAGATAGAAGCCAGGGGGCTGCAAATCAACCTTTTGTGGACTACACGTAGCCTGTGAGTCACCAGTTGGACAGCCCTGGCCTATGATA
>JAGPOW010002742.1:11964232-11988476 GCA_030014935.1 Caiman crocodilus | reverse complement strand
TGTCAACCCAAATTTCCAATTTGCTCGCTTCCAGACAGAATCTGAAACTTATGCTGCCAACCTGGGCCTAGAGTGATACTCACATAATTTCTATGAAAACTACCCATTGAAGGTCAGTTGTTTAATCCTCTATCGAATTTCTCATACAGGGCTTTGCAACCAATAGCATCTTTGAGGTGGTAGGAAGGTTGCTATTGGGTGCACAGCTGCACTTGCTATGGCAAAGACTCCTGGTGTTGCAGGGAACACCATTCCTTTTGCCTCAATCACCCCCCGTCTCCCAGATTCACTCCTCGGGCGCCCACCCATGAAGCTGCTGCCACTGGACCTGACCCTGCTACAGCAGTAGCAGCAGCAACAGCTGTGTAGGGAGCCTGGGAAGGTAAGACTCCCCCCTTCCCCTCCCTTGTCTACACTGGGTGAGTCTACATGAGATGCTGACTGCTCAATAGCCAAAAAACACTGTCCAGGAACATGTTACAATACTGATAGTGCTAATATGCTACTGTGCAGTATTATTGGGCTTCTGCGCAGCAGTGCCACCTAAAAGATGTTTGCCAGCACTAGTAACTCCAGTTACTGATACTTTGTTTAGTATTTGCTAATACAAATACAAATAAATGTACAGTAATGATCATGCAGTAGCATCTCATGTGGACATGTAAGTTCATAGGCTTCCTTCATGTATAGACAGCAGTGTAGCAGAAGCTCGGTTTTCTAGGAGCTCAGCCCAGATTTTCATCATTTCATATAGATATTAGAAATACCTGTGCCATTTAAATTCTGTTGATGTTATGGTTCTTCTCCTTGTACTTCAACAAGAGTAGGGATTAAGAAGGCATATGTTTTCCACTGACTATTCTGGGGGGAAAAAAGAGTAGGGAAAAATATCAATAAAAAACAGGGTGAAATTTCTGAAATAGTAAATTCTCCTTCCCACAGACAAATATCATGGATTTAAAAAGAAAGAATGTATC
Organism: Caiman crocodilus; assembly: GCA_030014935.1. Classification (NCBI taxonomy): domain Eukaryota; kingdom Metazoa; phylum Chordata; order Crocodylia; family Alligatoridae; genus Caiman; species Caiman crocodilus. The sequence continues at coordinate 11,987,499 of JAGPOW010002742.1, read as the reverse complement.
AACTGTATAACTTTCAGCATTTAAGCTCAGGCATAGTGGGAAAGAAACCTGGAAGAAGTCTCCAGACAGGGACAGGACACCTAAGGCATTTATACACATGCTCTGGAAGTTGTGGGGTGGGTGGGAGGAGAGCTGTAATTGGAGCGCCCAGAGTGTCTCATGTAGAACCCGTGCCACTGTTTTTAAGTGTTGAGATGCTGATACAAGATGCTAGAGGCTGCTGGAGAGCAGTAATCACCACACTCCAGCAGACCTGATTAATTCAGTGTGCTCTGATGCTCTGTAATTACAGTGCGTCGAAGCAGCCTCACTGCTTGTGCATAGGCGCCTTTACAGAGCAACAGTTTTCTTTATCAGAACAGAGCTGAACAACTGTAACACAGTGCAGCTCAGTTCAGAGGCAAAAGGAAAACTGAAACTAAGCAGAGTACTCAAAGATCAGCCCCAGTTTGGCTGGAGCACTGTTTGAATCCATACCCATTAAAGTTACTGGGAATCTTGCTGGTGACTGAAATAAATGCAGATTGAGAACGTGTACCGGCATCCCTAAAGCAAAGAGAGAAGGCAAAGTGACTCTACCCTTCCAGCTGCAGCAGCAGCTGATATGTCTCTTGCTGCAGAGTTGAGCAAGAAATACTTTTACAGGCTGGCATAATTTAGCACACCAGAGCATAATTTAGCACACCAGTGCACACCAGTGTCTGCCCTTGGAGGAATTCTGACTGAACCATGCAGTGATAATCCTCCAGCTTGTATGTTTCCACCTTCACACCAAGGGTTTGTCTTACAGGCACCTTCACAACCCAAAGCCTCTTTTGCCTGTCCAACTGAAGAAATGGAAACGTTGCTATTGACTTCAGTGGAAACGTTGCTAGTCATGCAAGAACAGATTCAATAGTAAGTTGCACATGTATTTGCATGTGCAAAAAGAGGTAGTTAACCATTTTAGTCTGCAGTCAGGCAGAATAGGTTTGCACCCTTAGGCCAGGTACAGACATTACACTTTTACCAGTATAAGTGATCAGAAATCAGTCTATACATGTAATAGAAAAGTAGTTTGGCATACATAACCTGGCTAAAAAATGATGCAATCCAGTCTATACCTCGGCCCCCACGACCCCTTCCCCACATCAGAGGGTGGATGTGTGTTCTGTTCTCTATAGACTTACTAAATCAGAGCTATATAAAGCTACCCTGCCTTCTTTATTTGTACAAACATTCTGACATCTATACACAAATTATTGATGGAGGGATGAGTAGAGTTTGCTCCAATATTTCCATCAAAAATAAAAGGATTTTCTTCTTAACTCTCAATAAATATTCTCACCTAGACTAAGGCAAAGCGTAGGTAGGTTTAGAAGCTCATGAGCAGTTTTAGCTAGAACTTTACAACGAAGGTCAGTTTGTAAAGAAGAAAAGGGAAATATAATCTAAGGGCATTGTACCAGGTTGGTTGGTGTCTCAATAATTTCCTTTCTCAGCTTGGTAAATATGTCTTTGGTCCACCTTTCAACAACTCTCCTACCATGCCTTGATGGAAGAATTCATAAATTAGTAACAAAAAGAGGGTCTGTACCATATAAACCAAGTGTAATTATCTCCCAGATCCTGTAGTCCTGAAGGGGTCACCCGGATTCTACAACATTCAGTTAGAGTCCATGTAGATGACATCAAAGACATTAGGATAGGTGAGCTGGTCCTAGCTTAGCTCATTTACAGTCTATTTGTATCCATCGCTTGTAGCTTCCAGGTCCACAATCTCCAGATAGGTTACTTCTCCCAAAGTAAAGAAGAGGGCTCAGCTTTCTCATGCACTGGTAAGTCACCTTCACTTCTGAGTAGCCAGTGTGGGGATCAGTGGATGGAGGGACACTGCTTGATGATGTCATCTCCCAGGGCCCCTCACTCCTGACTCCTGATGAGTACAAACTGTAACCCCTTTGTAACAGGGCCAGAGCTAGTCTCCCTGCTATAGGCATATTTTCAAAAATGGAAATGTAAGGTTAGATTTCTAAATTGATTGGCATCAATGTACGTCTGGTCAAAACATTTCAAAGCAACACTTTTTACTTAGAAAATGCTGTTTCATTAAATTCAGTTTCCATGAGGCATTTTGGCAACTTTTCCACAAGTCAAGACCACAAAAAGAATCATGGAAATTAGGCCTGTGTGAAATGGCTAGTATTTGCTTCAGATTTGGCTGATTCGGGAGACAGTGATTCAATTCCATGATTTGAATCACTGTCCCGAATCGATTTGGCAAAATTTGATTTGGAGATTTGGCTACTGCCGAATCAGCCAAATTTCAGAATTGGACAGGCCCCATCCCCCACCCACTCTCCCAGCTCCATCCATGGCTGCTCTGCCTGGTCCCAGCTCCTGGCATTTAAAGAAAAAAACAAAAACAAGTCCCCAAACTCACTGGTTCCTGCCAGGCTGGGGGGCAATCCCCACTGCCCTCTGCTGCCCCACGCTGCATGGGGGGCTCTGCCATTAGCCCTCCGACCCCTGTCTGCTCTCCCATACCCCCCACATGGCTGCCCTGCCCAGCCCCAGGTTCCAGTTCTTTAAAAAAAAAAAAATCCCCGAACTCACCAGCTCCTGCCAGGTGGTGGGGGTGATCCCCACTGCCCCCCACTCCCTTCTGCTGCAGTGGGGGGCTCTGCCACAAGCCCCCAGAAGCCCTGAGGCCACTACAGCAGCTGGTAGTGGGGGATTTTATTTTTCTTTTAAGATCCAGGAGCTGGGGCCGGTTGGGGCAGCTGCGAGAGAGGACAGGGGTTGCAGGGGTGCTCTGGAGGACTGGGGGAGCAGGCAGGGGATGGGGTCTGGTGGGGGTCCCCCATCATGGTCTCCTCCTCCCTCCTCCTACCCCCTACTTATCAGCATGGAGTCCAGGTCCAGCTCCCTGCGGCAGTGAGTAGTGACTGCCCAAATCTCCGAAGGTCTCAGAATTAATTCAGACCTTTGTACTGGTCTCCTGATTTGATTCAGATTTGAAGATTTGGCCACCAAATTGGGCAGAATCTCCTCCAAATCAAATCAGCACCCAAAGCTTCACACAGCCCTAATAGAAACTACCCTTTATCTAGGAAAAAAATGGAGCATGAGGAACCCACAGCTATATTACCTTAGAAGTAGTGCACTGGCTCAGACAATGCAGAAATTAATGTTAGCCTGACCCACGAGTAAATATTTCATTTTAGGTCAACAGACTAAAAAATAACTTTTGAACAAGGAAAGTTAAAACAGAAGATGTTACAATAAAATGCATTTTAAAAGAAATGTCTATCAGTAGATAGTGAGAGATATTTTGATTTTTTTTTAAATATTAAGAAACCAAGGGATTTGGCCATACTAAAAACAATGAGATATTTGTATTCTGTAGTCATTCAATTACTGATTAAATTGTTCCATCCTGCAAGTAACACAGCAGTGGAAGCCACAATTTATCTTTTAATTTCTTCATTATTTGATGGCTTGTTCAATATTTTGAACAAAAAATAACATGCAGATAAAGTAACAAGTTCCATTTTAATCACTGACAAAAGAACCCCAAATGTTTATGCAAACCATATAGACCCAAACTTATTTGTCATACAGTTATAATACATTCATTGTTCCCTTAAACACAGATTTATAATTGTCCTTTGATAGATAAGACTGCTCTCTTTTTTCATGCTTCACTTAATCTGTTCACACATTATATTCTTACACAATTCTCATAATTCTAGTGTCACTCTTTGTGATGTTATAGTTTAAAAGCCATGTTATGCTTGTTCCAAAGAAGATTTAGAAGAAGATAGGGGTACAGAATGTTCTGGAAGTATTCTTAGCATTCTCATATAAAAACTGGCCAGAATACTTCACAGCATCTGATGAAATGAGCTATAGCTCACAAAAGCTTGTGTTATATAGCTGTATTCTGGTTTGTCTATAAGGTGAAAATCTACTCTTTCTTCTACAGAATACATCAGCCAGTGACTCCTCAGTGAACCAAGAATGAGTGGAAGAGGAATTAGGGTGCATCTACATGTACAATTAGTCGTGACTAAATTTACTCCGCATTAAGCTAATTTGCAGTAACTGATATTTGGCACGTGTCTACACAAGCAAAGACTTGGTGCTAAATTTAGCACCAAGTCCCTCCAGCTCTATGGCCACCATAGAGGGAACTTCCATGGGGAAGTTCTAGGGTCCAGCCCTATCTGCTCGCACTTCACAGCTATCTTTAGAAGCCCAAACCTGCTGACAGCACTTGGATGCCATCTTGGAAAAACAATCTTTTCCGCTGATCCCTCACCAGCCCCTTCCCTGCCCAGGAGCAGCGTGCCCAACACACAGGCAGCACACAGCAGCTCCCTCCTTGCCCACCCTGCCTCCCTGCACCATGGCTGTTCCAGTCCCTGCCCCTGCCAGTGACGCCCAGTGCCTCACTGGTTCCAGCCCTGCCTCTGGCAGCAACAACCAGTACCCTGGGCTCCTGCTGGCCACACTGCTGGCCCCAACAGGCCCTCCCCAACTAGGCCCCAGGAGAGCCATGCACCGACCAACTGAGGCCAGGGCACTGGGTGTGGGAGACCCTGCCTGACCACCTCCTCCAGCATTCCCCACTCTAGTTTGCCTGCACCACCACTCATAGACCACCCCCAATCCTACCTGACTGCCCCTTGCATTACACTCACTATAGAAACATATCAGAAGAACAAATCTTTATTTCTCTTCACATCAAATAGACCTCCCTCACTCCCCAACACATAGAAACCCTCCACCACCCTCCCCACTCATCAACAATAAAAGAACCATTTTACAATGTCAAACTATTTACAATGTCTCTGTTTTTCTTTCTCAGAGTGGGAATCACCTAGGATGGTGCTCCCCAAGGCCAGGCAGCTCCCCATCCAGTTGCCTGAGTTCAGCCCCATTGCCCCCATGATGCATGTCTGGGTCCCCAGGCACGTTGTACAGGGGAGAGTGGCAGGGCCAAGCCAAAACGAGTAGCAGCAGGTCCGAGACAGGGGTCAGGCCAGGGGTTCCTGCAGGCAGGAGGTGCCAGAGGACCTCCTCCCAGGCCTATGTGGGGATCTGTTGTGGGGCAGCAGGCTGGACCCAGGGGCTGTGAGGCACCATAGATGGAGGTTGGATAGTAGGTGGCAGTGGGATGGACCAGGCCAGGCAGTTAACAGCACCTGCTCCTGCAGCTCCAGACTCCACACTCTCCCTTTTCCCCTACAGAGCACCTGCTCTGCTACACTGCTGCCCAGTTCACAGCACCCAGGCCCAGGGCACACAGGGCTCCTGGAGAACTGGAACAAGGGGCTGACCAACACCCCTCTCCCCTCTAGAGACCTCTCTGGGGAGGCACCCCAGGGCCAGCCCCCTGCATTGCTGCTGTGCCTCAAGCCTGCCTTTGCTGTGTGTGCCCTGGGTGGTGCATGATGAGCTGTTTGTGGAGGCAGAGGGCTGACCAACCACTATGCTCCACTGGTGCTGATCCTTCTGGTGCCCCAGACACATCTGTGCTCCTTGTTTGGGACCTTGATCTACAATGGTGTGGGAGGCAAGCCTGCACTGCCCTTCCATCTCCAACAGCACCTGGAGGACTCCCTGCCCCTCACTGCCAAGGAGGACATTGCCACCAGAATCAATGCCTTCCTTGGAGTGAGAGAGACCTGTGCCCACCCAGCTGTGGGGACAAGGGCTGCTGAATAAAGTTCTGATCTGTGTCCCCCATCTCTGAGTGCTGTAGAGGGGAGAACCCAGGGTCAGGGGAGTGCAGGCAGGCCAGGCAGAGAGCAGGGGCAGAGGCCAAAGCCAGGGTCAGGGGCTGGAACTGGGGACAGGGGCAGGGATGGGGCCTGGGAGGATCCTCCCACCAGTGCATGACTTACCAAGTGCCCAGGTCTGGCGAGACTGGTGACACTCACAGGGTGCAGCCTGGGTCCTGGGGCACCAAAATCTGGGTCAGCTCCCATATAAAAGCCACGGTCTCATGGGAACAATTGGACGGACAATTGTAGTTGGTCACATCCATCCACTGTGTCTTCAAGTACTTCACCTGAATGCAGGACTGCTGCACTGACTGGGAGTGCCCTCACGCCTGCCCCACTCAAACTGCTTCAGCACCTTGGCACCACCCCAGAGCACCACGAGGTTGCCAAACTCCTCCCTGGTCCAGCTGGGGGCCTGGGCAGTTACCAGGGTAGGGTGACAGGCCTCAATGGGGAGGATGGTAAGAACATGATGGCCCACACTGGCTCTCTGGGCCTCCATGCAGCTGTCCTTGTAATATCTGCCCTGGACAGCTGCTAGCAGTGCTCAGTGCAGGGGCACGGCCGGGAACTTGGATTCACCTGACCGAGGCACTTCACCACAGGACCTGTGTTTTGTGTAGACGTGCCATTAGTGAAGTTAAACACCTGATGTATATGGGTTGAGGCTATAGCTATCTCATCTTCCTGCCCATCCTCTACCATCCCTTTAGCCTCTGCTGGATATACTTTTTCAGTTTTGAGGGAGGCATGACAATACCGGTCTACTTCAGCCTTCAAATCAATAACCTATTAATTGAACTGGTTGACAATTATTCATTCCTTTTTCTCCCCCCACACAAAATGACATTTTTGGCAGGGAAAAAGGTGTACAGAAAGAAGTGGATTTCTTCTAATATTTTAATTGTTTGTATTATTAGAAAACCGTATTCAATAATTAAGCTTTTTTTGGCAAAGGCTTTATTCTATCAGTTATGTTTTTTCAGTTTTGAAGCAATGTACGGGGGGGTTTTCAAGTTTTTCTTAAAAATTATTTTTGTCTATGGTTTCTTTTCCACAGAAAATTTTGACAAAATTTTAAATTTTTGTTGAAATTTTCCTTGGGGAAAATGATCAATGTTACCATTAACAATCCATTAATTTCTTTGGTGTTTCACAGCTTGAAGCTCCAAGGGATTTTTTTTTTTCCATCAGAGGAGGACAATTTAATATTCAGGTATCAGACATGGATAAATCAGATATGAAAAATAAATAAGGAAGAATTAATTGATATTTGACTAACTGGTTTTCAGGTATTTTTATAGTAGTGCAACCTCAGGAAAAAACCTGTAATTTGAAAGTAATCGTGATGATAAGCCATGAACACTGGTTTTTATTGAAACCGTATCACTTCATATTTCAGTGAGAAATAAAGTCCTGATTTAAATCAAACATAGAAGTCCTTTCAGCTACAGTTATTCGGCACAGTAAGCATTTACCTAAGGGAAATCTCTAACAAATAGTAATTACTTGCCTTGATCCATTTTTATACAACAAATATCCTATCAATACAAAAGCTTGAGAAGTAAGGTTCTAGGATTTAACTTCTTTTCCCTACTAGATAGTTTCCCCAAAATGTATTTTCCAGAAAAAATAAGTTTAATTAAGGACAAATTCTGCCCTTAGATATATGAGTGTAGGGTTTGCATGAATAGTAGATTTACAACATATTAGCTATTTGGATCTATTCTAGGGCATGCCTATACCACCTCAGGCCTGCACCAGGAACTACAGCAATGAAGTGGCAATGACCATCACTCAGCAACTCTCAGTTGTGGGAGGCTTTTGATATGAAATGGCCATGATGTGGATCACTATGACATTTTGTACCGTACTTGTTATACAGTATGAACATGATTTAGACGTAACTTTGTGTGGGAAGCTGTCCCTAGCTTTACTTGAAAGCCGAGTAAGTCCTCTGGGGATGCCGAATTTCAGCCAATTTTGGATTTTAAACTTCATTGCAGAACAACAAGGAAGTTTTTTTGCCTCCCTGCCTACCATCTGACACCTCCAGGGAAGGCATTGTACCTGATCAACACATCAGAAAGCTACTCAACACAGCTCACAAAGACACTTTCATGGACCCAGAGGGACAGACTTCAGCTCCCTCTGTGCAAAAATGAAGTTTATTTCCAACCTATGGGGACTTTTTATTATGTTGTACCATCTACATTTTTCCCGGAACCTGATGAAGGGACTTTGATTCCCAAAAGCTTGCAGAAAAGGACAATTTTCTTGCCATTTTCCAGTTGCTCTAATAAAAGGTATCATTTTGGAAACAAGAGTTCTAGTTTTTTGTATAGCTTTGCGAGTAATTTCTCTCAAACTTACGGTGCAGTAAGACTGCCGTGTGGGGAATTAGTGGGGATAGCTATTGCACTATGAATTCACAGCCACGTTTGCCATCCAGTAATTCCCCAACACATTCCTAGGAGTCTGAATAAAACACTGAGCTGTATGAACTGGAAGGAGGGATCATTTTTTCACTATATCTTACATCTAATATTAGCCAGTCCAGGAAGGGATGATCTGATGGAGAAGGAGCAGGTGACCTATGATTATAAAACCCATCATTCTTTGACTCCAAAGGTGAGACCATATTGTGGGGGTAGAAAATTACTGTCACTACCTGTCCATGGATAGGTCAACCTTCCTGTCCTTCCAGCATATTTAGCTATGTTCAGCCCAGGTATTAGGACCGGACACAGATATGAGCTTTTGGGTCTCAGAACTCAAGGTCACAGTACTAGCATACCATCAAAATGAATGGGACTTCTGCCTTTATCTTAAATCTTAAAGCCTAGGCCTTACACTTCATAGTCTAGGAAGGCACTACAAACCAAAGTGTCCTAAGTATTTTAGTTTTCATATTTCTTACTGTGAAGAAGGACTGGTCTTGCAAACATTTTCTCTGGTTTTATGTGCTCTGTAGTAAAATTAGTTTTTCTGGAATCACGTTTGTCCTTTTGTTCCATGGTCTCACTTGGCACTAAATACTCAGTTCTTGTGCCGATCTGATTAGGTCAAATTACATGCTTTTACTACTCCTACAAGCTAATGCAGCAGTCCTACAATTAAGTGTGGGATGGTTTAAGCCTTAAATGGAACTAATGTCTGGCCTTAGCGAATGCCTGAGGTCCTATTTTTTTCCTTAAATTGCTATTTTTTTAGGCTGTTTTCCAACAGTTGAGCCCCTGAAACAAGTTGGAACAGTGAACCTAATCACTTTATTCACAATTATTGTTGCTCCCAGGCCAGTTTTAGTATCTCTGACAGATTGCTGAATGTACAATATTACCCTTGTAAGGCAACCATGAATTAGAAGGAGTGATGTGATGTCATTAAATATTATATAATATCAGTATTTAGAAGAAATTAATTTTTTTTTAATGTGGCCAGAAACATGTGCTAAATACCACAGCCTTTCCTTCCTCCCTCCCCTCCTTAAAATTAAATACTATAAACAAGTATCTGGAAAAAAAAGCCCTAAAAATATCAAAGGTGTTAAAAGTCCTCTAGCATTGCGATTCCTGAAATAGTGACAGAATCGTTTAATTTGTTCTGGCTAGTTAGACTGAAAACTTCTTAGAAGGAAACAGATAAATGGATAATAAACATGATTATTGCCTGTAGGCTCTGATGGAAAGGAGTATAATTTCAGTGTGCTGATATGATTATCTTTAATTTGTCTGCTATGAGTTGCAGCATGTCGTATGCTGAGGGGGACAATCAGATAACCCCCTGAATGGTGCTTCTGGAATGTAAATCTTTTGGCATCAGGATTAAAATTAAATTAAAACACAGTGTGCTACATTTTCCATAATGTGAATGGGTTACATAAAAATCTGCACTGAGTCTCATTTCACTGAATATCTAGGTCTCAAACCCTCTCTCTCAGAGACAGAGAGTTTGAGACATATATATATATATACACACACACATATAAAATAAATAAATCAGTGACCCAGAAACCTGATAATAGGGAAAAATATCTCATCAGCCTACATGGCAAAAAACCTATTTTTTCTATTCCTCGATAATACATGGACAATATCAGCTGTATGTTTCTATAGTTGTTCTGTGTGTCTACACATGCATATTTACTGTGCAGTAACTTAGGTTACTGAGCAATAATAAAAAATTACTGTGCAATATGGGTGTGTGTGTGTTTACACATGCAGGTATCAATTTATGCCCAATTAGTTACTGCTCAGTAATACATGTGTAGACTCCTTACTACACAGTAACACTGTGTGTATAGACTGACTTGGGACTAATTTAATGTTACTGCACTTTAATGGCTGCACATGTAGATGCTAGGGTAAAAACTGCTTACTGCCCAGTAATTTACTGTGGAGTAAATTACTGCACAGTAAATGCATGTATAGACGTGCCCATTCAGTCCAATCTAATTGAACCATGTAAGGCCGCGCCTTCATTTTTCTTGTGAATCTAACATTTGGAAAGGAGGTGATTCACATGTTGTGGCCCTTCCTCTTCCAATTAAATAGATGATTGATAGTTGTTTTTCTAGGGTGCGTGCCAGAGTAAGCTGCTTCACATTGTGTTTTTTCCCTTGCTTGTCTTGCTTCAGCAGTTCAGGGCATCATAGATTCATAGATGCTAGGGTTGGAAGGGACCTCAACAGATCATCGAGTCTGACCCCTTGCCTGGGCAGGAAAGAGTGGTGAGGTCAGATGCCTGCCCAGCCTTCTCTTAAAGACCCCTAATTATATTCAAGATTTGGCTGAATCAGTTCAGCCAAATCTGTCCAATATTGGCTAATGATGCACCCAAGCATATATTTGCTTTATGCTACATACTAGAATTATGACATTTTATTTTCCAAATGTGACATTTTGTAGTTTGTCAGCCTCAATACAGCTCCATAATTTATATAAGAATCAAAAGAAATAAATAGAAAAATCTTTTGCTCTGTATAATAACTGATGGTTACAACATGTTTTACAAACAGCAGTCAGTTCATTAACATTCAGTCAATCTGTTTTAATAAAGGCTTGATGTCGGAATGTAATTATTTTCTACACTGATGACTTTGAATTGTTGGATCTTTTCCACCTACGTTCAACCTTCCAACTACTTTCTCCTCCTTAATCATTTGTGACAGACACAGCCTCTGGGGTAACTGGCCAGCCCAATCTTTTCCAGTCTTGTCTTTTAGGTGACTCCACCCTCAACAAGAACTGTAGCCCCAAGCTAGTTGATTTACACAGAAAACATTATCACTGTGTAACAAGCACAACCTCTTGTATACTAGAAGGCAGTCATTGCTTTCTGAGGGCCTAATCCTGCAGTCCATAAGCCTGCCACATAGAGCTTGATCCCAACTTAATTGAAGCTGGTGGCCTAATTCCCAGTGACTTCAATTGAAACTTATAAACCTATAATGCCATGAACTTCCATGTACTAAATTCAGGAAGGAAGGAAGGTTTGACAATCAGAACCATTACCCAATTTTTGTTCATACCTATGAAACAGGGTAAACCCAAAGACCAATAAGCCCAAGTACCAAGAATTAAGGTTATCTTCATAAACCATATTTCCTTGCATATACCATACCCCTGAATATGATACATATTAGACCTGAGCCAAGTGGCTAGTATTCACTTCAGATTTGGATTCGGCCAATTCGGGGGACAGTGCTTCGATTTGGTGATTCAAATCACTGTCCCGAATCAATTCAGCCAAATCTGATTCAGAGATTCAGCCACGGCCAAATCAGCTGAATCAGGCCTCATCCCACTCCTGTTCTCAATGGCTGCCCTGCCCACTCTCCCAGCTCTTTACAAAAGAAAAAACAAATTAAGCCTCCATTCACTGGCTGCTGCCGGAGGGGGGGGAGGAGGGGGCAATCCCTGCTGCTACCCACTGCCCCACACCATGTGGGGGGCTCTGCCATGAGCCCCCTGACCCCTGTCTCAGCCCCCACCCCCAAGGCTGCCCTACCTGCCCCAGCTCCTGGCCCTTAAAAAAAAAGTCCGCACTCCTGCCAGGTGGAAGGGCAATCCCTGCTGCCCCCCAGTGCCCTAACAGAGTAACAGAGCCCCCCCATAGACAGTGGGGCAATGGGGGACAGTGGGGATCACCCCCCCACCTGATAGCAGCCGGTGAGTGGGGGCTTTTTTTAAAGAGCTGGGGCTGAGCAGGGCAGCCATGGAGAGGGCTTGGAGAGCGGGCAGGAGTTGGGGTGCTCAGGTGGCCTAGGGGAGCAGGCAGGGCATGGGATCTGGCAGCGGTCCCCTTTGCCCCCTACTTACCAGCATAGAGTCTGGGTTCAGCTCCCTGCTGAGGCATTTGAGGACTGCGCAAATTGCTGAAGCGCTCTAAATCTTTTCTGAATTGATTCAAAGAACTTCAAATCAATTTGGACCTTGTAATTGGTCTCCTGATTCCATTCGGATTTGGAGATTCAGTCACCGAATCGAGCCAAATCTCCTCCGAACCAAATCAGCACCTGAAGCTTCACACAGCCTTAATACACACCCTTGTTTTTATAGACAGGTTAAAGAAAAAAATTCCAACCTTGTAGGAAAGGTATGTAACCGGATCTGGGGCTATGCGCTGGGTCTGACCCCGTGTGCTGGCTCCAGAGTCCAGGATCACGCTCCACAGATTCCAGAGCCGGGTCTGACCCCATGTGTTGGCTCCAAGGCTACATTGCATTTGCAGCCATGAATCAACCCCAAGCACCAGCTCCCAGAGCTGCAGCAGTTTATGCCACCACCTCTCCCTCACAAATTCCCAGATACTTTTCTCACATATCATATGCACCACAATTTTCACCAGCTGGTTTTGGTGGAAAAAGTGTGGGTTATATTTGAGAAAATATGGCATGTGTCACTTGTCTGGATGCATTGGATGCTTTCAACCATGCAGACGAAAGGAAAACAAAAGTGGTTTGGCATAAAGTTATTTTAAAACAAAAATAGAATATTGGCCCATTTTCCCCTTCATTTATACATTGCACATGACATTTCCCTTCCAGTTTCCAATCCATAGAGAGCTTATAGAACATCAGATATGAAAATGTGGCGTTGTGGTGAGAGACGTTTCCAACTAGATGTGGTTGGCTTTCCCAGAAAAAAAGAAGTATCATGACAAATTTCAACAAGCGACTTAGCTACATGAAAGGCAGATTGTAATTCTAACGGACCTTCACAATTGTGAGGCTCTGATTGTCTCCTTACTTTGGGATGGTTGTTACATACTGTTTTGCCAGAGAAAGCATGTAAGTTCTTTTGCACATCCGCCCTTTTACAAGATAATCTTATACTTTTTTGTTTGTGTAAGGGCATTCTTCTTGAATTTTATACTGCCAAAGTACTTTGCCTGGAGCAACTTTTCCAGTAAATGATATTATAGTTTAAATAATTCAGGGGGATATGATTTTTTCTTACTATTTTTAATTGGAATCTATGACCCTCAAAATTCACATTACTTGACCCGAATTATTCATCCTTTCCACTATCCATCATCCTTCAGAATATGGCACTCATTCTTTAGAGAAAATAACTCTGTTATCTGTGTCCAAATAAATGATCATTACAAAAATAAACCAGAGTTGTAAACAGATTTGTGGATAAGAGTGGACATGAAGGCCATCTGTTAAAATAAGAGCCTTTTTGTTTTATAGTTCTATTTTATTTCCAGGATTGTTCATTCAGAGGGCTTTGAGGTAGCAGAAGATCCTAATTTCTGGGTGTCTACTTTTTCTGAAGATGTCTTCTCATTTAGGGGTTATTAATATAGAAAATGTAGCCCCTATTTTATAACACAGAGCAGTGAACATAGTATAATAGGGTTTCATCTTGCTATGTGGAAACTATGGACCTGTAATGTAACAATGGATTGTGAAGTCCCATTCTGTAGCCCAACTTATGAGTACAGTTAAAAATAAGGTTTGGCCCTGACTGTAAAAGTGTATTTCAATCAAGTTCAGATGTAACTATGGAAGCTTAATTCTAACCACAGGCAGCCTGTCTAAACTATAAGACAAACATGATTGAGGATGAAGGCTCCTGGCATGATTTCTCCATACAGACAAGAATTTAGTCAAACCTGATGCTGAATATTATCCCCTACTGAGTCTCCATTGCTTAAGCCATAATGAGAGGCAGGATTTTCCATATTGTTTACAAAAACAGAAATGTCCTTCACAGGAACAACTTCCTCTTCCTCATCAGGTATCTATCTTATACCCAAGGGAACCTTCCCTGTGGACCTGGGAAAAGTGCACTACAGGTTGATACACTGCTGGCTATGCTTTGTAGCTTTATCTTCTCAACACCCATTGGTCTGGGATGGACTTTGCATAAACCAGTGTGAGCTCAATCAGTTAAGTCTGGTACAACATTCAACCAGGTTTATCTCAAACAGGTTTTGGTCATTTTGAAATGGGTTTATGTGCACTGAACTTATGTTCTGTTACAGGTTTAAACCAGTTTCTGATCACATAAACTGGTTTATGTGTAATGTCTGTCCCTAGTCACTGTCTTTCTGCTCAAAGCTGTATCAGGTTCATTTGAGATCCTTTCCTCTACATCTAGCCAGTCGCAGGAAGAGCTTTGCTGGGTTAGCATGATTCCTATGGGAGCTATATTATTTGATGGAGAATATGCAGTGAAGTTGTGTTGGGAGTGGCAAACTTCAAAGGGGAGTCTTCCAGCTATGCAACTCAATAAGTTGCCTTTGCAATGGATCTCATGGAGAATAGTCACTGAAGTGGGAGGCCCTGACTTTTGAAATTCTACAGTCCAGCTGTGAGAGGGATGCCTTACTGTGAACCTTTCCTCTTCTCTGGTGCCAACCTTGGCTTTTAGAGGCCAGGTCTACATGAGACCCTGCCAGTGCAGTAGCCCAATACTACACTAACTGCGCACAGTAATGTCACATGGCAACAACCATGATGCAATGCTACTGCGCAGTAGCATCATGAAAAAAACAGTTCATCAGTACTACTGCTAAGTAACTCAGGTTACTGAACAGTCATTTGGTACTTGTTTATGCAAGTACTAAATGACTACGCAGTAATAGCTGCGCAGTCAGCATCTCATGTGGATGTAGCCAGAGAAAATAAACCTAATGACCTTTACCAGAGAAAATGGGTTAGCAGCAACTGGAATCTGTTGCTAACACTCCTTCAACTACAGTGTGACCTAGCCTTCCTTGGAAATCCAGACCTGAATGAATGAATATATTCTGTCCAGGCATCTCAGAGTACAGCTCATTTTCTTTAAAACACAGGCAATTCCAAATACAATTCAAGGAAGAAAGCTTCTTACTTCATATCTTACAGAGTTCAATCAGTTATGAGGGAGACAATGCTCCCTACTCACAGCATCAAAAAAATAAAGTTGAGAATCAATACAAATTAAGGCCAGAGTTAAGTTTCGGCCACGTTGGAACTCTTGAAGAATCTGAATTAATAGAATTTTTATCTTTGTTTTGTTTTCTACTTTTTTTGTGGCCAGAGATTACAAGTGAAATGAACATTATTTTCAGCCATTCCGGAGAGATTTTTTTAAGGCAATAGTGTCAAATAAAAGCTTTAGTACTAAGAAGCCTGAGTTAGTTGGACAATGATTTTCCTATCCCAAGAAAAAGTGATATTTTAAAAACTTTCCTGTTTGCTATCAGGACAAGCCTAAGATCTTCTTGGCATTGCTAGAAGTGATGAACCCTCTTTACATAAGAGTGCAGATGAAGGCACTCCACTCACCTTAGGGAGGCTCCAAATCTACCCACCCTATCCCCCAGCACAGGCTGGGCAAACCTCAGACCAAGCTCTCTCTGCTTCCTTCCCTCCCATCCCATTCTGAAGACAACACCAGAGCTGGGAAGGAGGAAGGGTGGGACTAGGGGAGAGTAGCTGCAGACTCATAGCTGCTCCAAACTGGAGCTCAGTCTTGCAATCCCCTAGACCCTACAGCAAACATCTGTTGGTTCCAGGGATCACTGTAACTCACGGTGCTTCCTGCAAAGTGCCATGAGTTACAGCAGGGAGCTGCACATCTATCAGTACGCTTTGAACTTTTTCCATCAAAAATTCCAGAGGGGGAAAACACCATGCCAGAATATTCAATAGCTGTCTGGGCAGGACATTCAGATGGGCTGTCAAAGACTGAAGTTTAAGCTCCAGCTTTTCCTAAAATTAGACTAGGGATTTGAACTTCAGTGTTCTATCCTAGGTGAGAGGCCTCATTACCAACACTATTCGCTACTCTCCTTTTCCTTCTGGTTTTGTCTAAAAAATGTATTCTGAGAAGGTTTTCTCAAAAAGAAACCTGTGTTGGAACAGTTGTAGTCTCTCAAAAAGTTTCAACCTCAACAAATCCACATTTTCAAACAAAAGCATTTCAAAAGAATATTTCTGACCATTTCTACCAAGACAGCCAAAACAGGAGCCTGGATAATAGAGTGATTGCCTAGGAATTTTTCCTTTGAATTTTACTCTTTAATAAACCATGTCTTTTTCCATAAATAAACATTTAAAATCTTCCCAGGAACAGGCTTTGATCTCTTATATCAGGGATAGATCCAGAGTAAGTGCACCCATATGGCTGCAACCCCATACTTAGTCTATGTTCCACCCTTGGTGTGGGATCTGGCTGGTGTCTCAGCTTTTTCAAACAAGCTCAGCCCCCCCAGACTGAGATCAACTGCCAGAGGCTCTGCAATTGGGAGCAGCAGGATGCACATGGGGAGTGGCTGGGATGCAATCTGGGAGCAGTGGGATGCACACGACTGGGCTGAGCTGTGCCCCCTACCACCGGGGCTGAGCCAGGTGAGTGGGACATTCCCCCTCCATGCCCTCTGCCACCGAGTGAGTGAGGCCCTGGCCAGGCTGGGCTGGGCTGAGCTGAGCCAGGAGAGAGTCAGAGCCCAGGTGACTTGTCCAGGTGTGCAGGGTTGGGGGGCAGTGTTGCATGCACCCCAGCAGAGGTCCAGGGGTCACGTGCCTCCCAATCTGTGTGCAGGGTAAGGTGGCTGCTGCTGCATACTGGGCTTTACATCCCAAGCCCTGCTGCAGCTGCTTGGGGTGCAAAGCCTAGCGTGCATCTGGACCCACCTCACCCCACACACAGATCGGGGGGGAAGGTGCCCCCCAGGCATAAGGGATGGAAGGGGCGGCTAACAGGGCTTAGCCCCCCTAAACATGGAGCAGCAGTAGGGCCACAAGGCAACCTGGTCATGGGCTTCTGGTGGCTGCAGCACGGGTGGGGAGGGAGTGGGACTGGGGCATGGGTCAGAGCCGTGAATGGTTTGTCTGGGTGCCAGGGACACATGCCCCCTTGCCCTCCTGGGGTGTATGCAGCAGTGGGAGCCACTCCCCATGCCGGCCACCACCCGGATAAACCATTCGCAGCTCTGTCCCTCACCCTAGCCCCACTCCCATTCCCTCCCCACCCCTGCTGCAGCCACCGGAAGCCCGTAGCCAGGCTGGCTTGTGGCCCTACTGCTGCTCCATGTTTGGGGGGGCTAAGTCCTGTTAGCCCCCCCTTCCACCTCCTATCCCTGGGGGGCACCTTACCCCCCCAATCTGTGTGTGAGGTGAGGCGGGTCCAGCTGCACACTAGACTTTGCACCCTGAGCAGCTGCAGCAGAGCTTGGGATGCAAAGCCCAGTATACAGCAGCAGCCACTTCATCTGCACATAGATTGGGAGGCACATGCCCTCTGGGCCTCTGCTGGGGTGCGTGCAGCAGTGGTCTCCCTGACCCCCCCACACACCTGGATGAGTCACCTGGGCTCTGACTCTCCCCTGGCTCAGATCAGCCCAGCATGGTGGCAGAGGGCATGGAGGGGGATTGTCTCACACACATGGCCCAACTCTGGTGGCAGGGGGCACAGCTCAGACCAGTCATGTGCATCCCACTGCTCCCAGACTGCATCCCAGTCACTCCCCGTGTTTGGGGAATGGTTTGTCTGGTTAGGCCAGCACGGGGAATGGGGAGTGGTTCCCACTACTGCATACACTCCAGGAAAGCATAGGATCATGTGCCCCTGGATCAGCACAGGGGGAGACTCAGCCCCCCCAAATAATGTTTTTGCCCTCTGCCTATGGCCTAAGGCCTCTGCTGGGGGGTGTGCAGCAAGAGGAGCCCCCTTCTCCCGTGTGCCTGGACTCTGACCCTTCCCTGGCCCAGCTCATCCAAGCTGGCACCCCAGCTCACCCCTGTGCCACTCCCTCCCTCACTGCAGGGGCTCTGATCTGCCCCACTCCCCAGACTGACCTGCTGGGCTGGAGTCTGGGGCAGGGTAGATCCTGGGTTGCCTCTTACTTCAAAAGGTGATTTTCTGATTTTCACCTTAAAATGGTTGGCGACCACTGACTTACTGGGAACTCAGGCAGGAGACTACCCTGACCAGGCAGCAAGGTCAGAGTTCACGAAGCAAATGTGACACAACCAAAGTAGGTAGGGAGCTGCACTCCCCTTGTCCTAGATCTCTGTTCCTGAATATATTTTAAGTGTTCATCTCAGAGATCACAGTCATGATTTTAAACTTCAGAAAGATACTAGTAACCTTGTTACTACTACACAATGGAGAGCATGCTTCCGGGCATAAACTGATTACTAAGACAAACTCAGCAGATGATCATATGTTTTCTATTTTGTCCTTTCATGGGTCAGACTGCAATAACACTAAAGAACATAACAGCTAATTCACTAGTTTTGTGTTTTTCTATTTGTCAATATACAGGCAAATGTGAAGTGCAGCAATCTGGAACAATATGGATTAGTCCTTAAATATTTAATGGATAGTTCTGTACAGCACAGAAAAATGCTTTATAGTCAAAAGGTCCTATTGCTCTGGTAATCTGTTAAAATGCTTTCTTATCTCTACACCAGACTTACTGTATTTATTTAATTATAGCAAGATTTAGAACCTGGATGCTGTATGTCTGGATACGTAGGTGAGAGTGATGCTTGGTTTTAGGATATCAGCGTATCTACTGCTTAAGTGCCTTTACAATAAAAGAAGATACTTTTAAATGATCTGTCTAATTGATATGTACAGTTATATTCTTCCATCTGTGGTCTACATAAACTATATCTACAGACCTAAGAACATTTTAAATAAATCACAAAGAGGATGTAGCAGGTACAAATATCCCTGAGAGACCCAATGCCACTCCGGAGAGACAAGGGAATTTGTCTAGATACAAAAATCAGACTGTTCAAGATGTGCCAGTTCTCGACCCTGAGCTGTGTGGTAGACACACAGAACTTCAAGAGCAATGTACAGAAAAACTGCTGGCCTTTGACAATTAACATTACAATCACTTACTGAGACTTTCAGGGAAAAAGCAGTGTGAAAAAGACTATCATTGATGCAGTGATTGAGGGGGAGCTCCAGGTATCTGAACATATCTGCCAGAGGAAGGCAAAACCAGTATACATGCCGATATTGTTTATTAAAGACAATGATCTTTGGTTTGGTGGATGACAACAAACCAAGAAGCTAGCTATTCAGGAAATGACTGTGGGATGGAGAAAGGAAGGACAGAAGCAGACATTTGCAGAGAGCACTAATAGTGCAATTTGGAACCACTGCAAGTAATAGCATCTTAAATTGTTCTGAACAGCTTCAAAAGAAAAAGAAAAACTTTTGAGGATGTGAATTTTCCTCAGTTATCCTAACTAACAGCAACCTAAGTCAGAAAAGATTGTGTATGTGTGTATGTATAGATGTGTATGTATACACACACACACACAATCTTTTATGACTTAAGCTGCTGTTAGTTGTGTGTGCATTTGTGTATGTATGTTTGTATTATACACACACATAAATATACATACATATATATATACACACACACATAAATACACACACACACACACATTTTAATATTATAAAAGCCTTAATTTGTCTGTTTGTCCATAATGCTTTATTTGTGCTCTGATTAGCTAACAAACAGCCAATCAGAGTGCAAAGAAGTGTTTGGACAGGTGGCAGCGCACCACCATGAGGGCAGGGATATGGGGGACGAAGTGGAGGCAGTGGCAATGGAGTTGATGGAATGGGTGGTGACCTGCAGGGGGCAACGATGGAGCAGGGAGAGGGGGAGGTCACTGGAGCTCCCCCCTGCACCTTGGAGGTGATGGCAGCAGTGGTGGCACAGGGGAGAGTGGGGTCAGGACACCGCAGGAGAGCCCAGGTCCATGCCTGCTCCTCCCCTCTCTCCGCCACTACAGTGGGGATGGGGGGGAGCAGGCCTGGACCCCAACCAGCAGAAGGGAAGTGGGGAGTGGGCCCAGATAAGGGTGAGGCACAGGGCTCCATCTCCACCCGTTCCCCCCTTGTCATTCTTGACAGGCAATATATATATACACACATGCTAGCAAATTGCCCATCAAGAATGACAGGGGAGCAGGTGGGGATGGAGCTCCCCTTCTGCCGCCATGGGCCCAGCCCTGCTCAAGTCTCTCCCCTCCCCACTGCTCCAGGTCCAAGGTCCAGCTCCACTCAACTCCTCCCCCTCCCCACCACTCCAGGTCCGGTCCTTGGAATCTGGCTCCTCCCGATCTGGCCCTGCTTCACCCCCGCTCCGTGTCTGCCTAGCCCACTTCTACCTCCCTCCCTCCCTGCCTGCCACCTCCCCCTCCCTGCCAGCTGCTCTGGGGGGTGTCAAGGCTGAGCAACAGGGCAGTGCTGCCACCATGGTTCCTCCCTTCACCCTCAGGCAGGGAGGCAAGGGAAAGCCCCATTGCTCGGGCTGTCAGGGTGTGTTTGCCACCACCACAAACTTCTTTGACAACTTGGATACACACAGCCCAAGCTGTGAAGCCAATCACTGCCTGCCCTCTCCACAGCACATGCACAGTTGCCCATAAGCATTACGGACAGACAGACACACAGACTGAGCCTTTTAGTGTATATGTGTGTATACGTGTATGAATGCATTCAAATGGTAATTTAACTGACAAACTCAAGTGAATAACTGTTCATGTATACGAGAAAGGGATTTAAAAATGTATGTAGGGAAGAAAGGTGTAAGCACACCTTAACACAGCATTGTATTGCTGTGCCTCAGACAATCAGGTACAAAAGAGTCTAGTGAAACCACTGACCCTTAGTACAGAAGGGAGAAGGAAGGAAGAAGGAAGAGAATCAGAACAATGGATACTTTGAGGCAATTATATCTAATTAACATTGAAAAAAAAGTCAAAAAGCCATCCCTTCCCCTAGGCCTGGCGAAATATGAAAAGATCTCATGTAAAGTTGTCTTTTCTATTTTGATTCACAGAGCAGACAAAAAAATCCAGAAACCCTTATTGTTTAGTGTAGCACGTAATGTCATGCATTGACAGACAGTAGTTGTACAAAGGCTTAATTATATTCTCTGTCATGGCTTACACTGTATTATTGGTGATCTGATTCAGTTCCTACAATTTCAAATCAGCTGGCTTAAAATCAGAACCAATGTCACTCCTCAAAAGGCCTTCAGTCTCTTCCACCCTTGAGTCCAATTTAAACAAAAACAGCTTCTCTTGTTCATCACTTAACATAAAACTTGGTTCCTTGCAAGAAAAAACATGCAGTAAATTTAGAGGGAGACTGCTTCAGACATTCTCAAATTTTTTTGTTTTGTTTTGGCACCACAGTGTCTATGTTTAATTTTATGTCTACTTGCCAGATTTGTGAAGTTGGAGTGATAACATCAATATGATGGGAGACAGAGTGCAGTGCCTTAGTCAAAATAATTATCACATTTTTTGTAGAACAAAAAGTGGGCCCTGGTGAGCTGTTGAAGAAAATCACATTAAAGGAGCTGAGAAACAGCTGAGGAACCACTGTGATAACCTAGGACGAAGTATAGGCTGGTTCCAGAGCCCTACCATTAATGCCAAGTAAACAGGCAGCTAATTGCTTTTCTCAGATCTGTAGTCTACATGTTCCTAAGGGTTTACTGCAAGGACAGAGAAGTGGTGAAGGCAATCTTCTCCATCTGAGCTGACTAACAGAATGATCAGGACTTTTTCATCAACATGTTTATTGGACTTTTTTTTAATAAAAATTGAATTTCTGTAAAACTGGAACCTTCCCTTTCATTTTTTTCCCCCATTTGTTGTCAATATTCCATTGGAAAAAATGAAGTGAAATATTTCTTGTCGGGGTACGGTAAACCCAAATCCAAACATTGTGAAATTGCACCAAAATATTTCATTTCCTGCTGGTTCAGTATTACATTGGATTTGCCCATGGTACCACAATGCTTTGCAGTAGTGAAAGTTTGAGTGCTTTGAGCTCCTTTTCTCTCTTATGTGAGATTCCTGGATTGGAGCATGTCTACCATGATGTACTCTCTCTGGCCTCCCTTCTAAATGAGTCATAAGATGTTTCATTAGAGTTATGATTACAGGGACTAATGGCATCAGGCATCCTAACAATGACTGCCACAACTTTTAACAATAGAAACAGATGCATTTCTAGCAGATGTTATGATTTGATTCAGTGAACCAAAAAGAAACAAAATGAAATAGTTTGACATTTTCCTGATTCTTCTTTTCCTGGTTGGCCTCTCCTTCAGTGTTACATCTGGACTTACTTCTACTTCCCTATTGAAATAGACTCTGATTTCCAAGTTTGTCTTCTTTACCAGGCATTGCCTGCATGGCGGAGTTTCCCCAGGACCAGGGATCCTACAAACCTTGGTTCCCAAGCCTTCTCTATGGACTGCCATCTTGATGGGATGGAGAGGCTTGCACGTACCAATGACCCAAGCTTGTCCAATGACTGAGCAACTATAGGCCCATCATCCTTACCTCAATCCTGGGGAAACTCTTTGAGAAGATCATCAAGGAGCACACCTGTGATGCGCCGGCATCAGGGATGACGCTCAAGGGCAACCAGCACGGTTTCATCAGGGGCAGGTCATGTCAGACCAACCTGATAGCCTTTTACAATCAGGTCACAAAAGCATTGGATGCAGGTGTTGCCATGGATATAGTCTTTCTGGACTTCAGCAAGGCCTTTGAAACTGTCTCCCACCCCATCCTCATTAAAAAAACTAGGTGACTATGGCATTGATGCCTACACAGTCAGATGGATTGCAAATTGACTAAAGGGTCATACTCAGAGGGTGGTGGTGGAAGGGTCATATTCGACCTGGGGGGAAGTGGGCAGCGGAGTCCCCCAGGGCTCGGTCCTTGGGCCCGCACTGTTCAATTTCTTTGTCAGCAATTTGGATGATGAGGTGAAAAGCAATCTGTTCAAATTTCTTGATGATACCAAATTTGGGGTGAGGTGGGCATGCTAGTAGGGAAGAAAAGACTGCAGAAAGGTTAGGACTTGGACAGGTTGCAAGGGTAGGCTAACAAAAACAGGATGGGTTTCAATACTGACAAGTGCAGGGTGCTGCACTTGGGCAGTAGTAACCAGCAGCACACTTATAAGATGGGAAACTCCCTTCTTGA
This sequence comes from Caiman crocodilus, assembly GCA_030014935.1. Classification (NCBI taxonomy): domain Eukaryota; kingdom Metazoa; phylum Chordata; order Crocodylia; family Alligatoridae; genus Caiman; species Caiman crocodilus. The sequence goes on along the minus strand of JAGPOW010002742.1, from coordinate 11,964,246 downwards.
GAGCACAGAGGCAG
>JAGPOW010002742.1:11931516-11964132 GCA_030014935.1 Caiman crocodilus | reverse complement strand
TAACCAGCAGCACACTTATAAGATGGGAAACTCCCTTCTTGAGAGCACAGAGGCAGAAAGGGATCTTGGAGTCATCATTGACTCCAAGATGAACATGAGTTGACAATGCGAGGTCACGGTCAGCAGGGCTAACCAGACTCTATCGTGCATCCACAGATGCATCTCAAGTAGGGCCAAGGAGGTGATCTTCCCTGTCTACGCGACACTGGTCAGGCCACAACTGGAGTACTGTGTCCAGTTCTGGGGGCACCCCACTTCAAGAGGGATGTGGACAACATTAAGAGGGTCCAGAGGTAGGCCACCCACATGATCTGGGGACAGAAGGGCAGACCCTACAATGAGAGGCTACAGGACCTGAACCTGTTCAGCCTTCACAAGAGAAGGCTGAGGGGGGACATTGTGACCATCTATAAACTCACTAGGGGGGACCAGAAGGGTTTGGGGGAGACCTTGTTTCTCCTAGCGCCCCCAGGGATAACAAAAAAAAATGGCCACAAGTCATTGGAGAGTAGGTCCAGATTAGACATCTGTAAGAACTACTTCACAGTAAGGGTGGCTAGGATCTGGAACCAACTGCCAGGGGAAGCGGTGCTGGCTCCTACCCTGGGGGACTTTAAGAAGCGGCTCGATGCCTACCTGGCTGGGGACATTTGAGCCCAGTTTTCCTCCTGCCCAGGCAGGGGGTCAGACTTGAAGATCTACAAGGTCCCCTCCGACCCGACTTCTATGATTCTATGACCCCAAGAGCAACATGGTCAGCAGTCTTGTATTCTTCATAGAGTCACCCATGGTGATAAAGTCAAAGGTATCAGACAAAGAGCAGTCCAATATAACATAAACACCTCAGTGGTAGAGCTGGTGGATGAAGAAGGCACTCTATTCAATGACTACAAAGGCAGATGAAGGCTGCAGTGGAAGAGTAACCCCATTTGTCTTGATCTACTTGCCACTGGACACAGGTTTCTCCTCTGCCAAGATCCATATGATTGACGATGCGCAGCAACCTCCTATGTAAAACAAGTCACATGCAGGCTTCTCCCATTGGAAAGACCTGTGGGAGTGATCATCCTTGACCGTGAGTGTTCGCCAATGACAGCAGTTCCCAAGAAGCCCACCAAAGCAGCTGCAAGAAAGCAAACAGATCCCAGTCACAACCCTGCCTGTGATTCATCAGGAGTTCATCAAAAAGGATACGTGTAGCTGAAGTGTTTCAGGTTTCATAAAATGGCATTTTCCTGTTTTGTGTGAAAATTCCCAACTAGCTCTTTTCTGGGTTGATTGTCCAAGCTGAGTAAACTGCACACCACAGGAAGCTAAACTATTAACCATTAAAATGATTGAAAAAACATTAATACTAGTTCTAAAAATATGTTAAATCTTACTCATACCCCATATTATAGGTAACATAGACTGGATAGGCCAGTCAGGTAAACACTGAAGAAAGTGATACTGTATTTCCATTTGCCCTAACACTGAAAGAGGAGCAGAGGCATAACAACCTGTTCAGTGATCTGATTTTTGTGCCATGGGTGATAATTATAGCAGTGCCTGGGCTAACAGCTGCAATTTTTATGCTCCCCCAAAATCAGTACCCAAGGCTCATACCCTGGGTATAGGTGACTTGCCCCTAGCTATGCTACTAATGGGGAGGCTTAGGTTTTCTTCCCTATTCTGTCACTTGATTTGGACCAGTATCTTCCCCTTGAAATATTTAAACATTCATAACTTTTTATAGTTCTATTAAATATATATATGTTTGCTCAATCAGGGTTTAAGAATTGATATTACTCACCTGAATAATTCTTAATGACCCAAGAAGATTCCAACAAAAGTCAAGGCACAGGTAAGAGTAACAATATCGAATAGGGCTGGCTAAAGTTGTGAGGTTTGCTGCCTTCTTTTCTTTATTTTAAAGATGTGACATTTGATCCTGACAGTGTCCCACTAAAGCAATCCCATGTCACACACCAATAAAAAGAATCCAACACTTTTTAATTAAAAGGTAAAATTTGCTTGCTACTTTTGATATTAATTTTAATAACATTAATCATGACAAATTCATTCAGCAAGTCTCATGACTGCAATGTGTCACTTCTTAGGAATTCCATTTTCATTTATCATTAATTAAAAAACACTTATAAAGTGTTACCAAAATTAATTCCTGGTTTGCAGCCCTGTCTGCCAAGTCTCAACCTTCAGCGAATTATTGTGAGTGAATTATAGACCCTGGGAAAACGAGGTCTAAAATGGAATCTTAACTATAATGAGGCATTTACCACTGTATTCGAGTGAGTAGAGGATTCAGGCTGATGGTGGTTGTTGCTGCTTGCAACAACCTATTCTGTGATCTTCCTTAATTCTGTCCCTTTATGACAATCCTTGGAGCCCACAGACATTAAAGACATTTAGTGTGTTTGTTTAATCTAATATGGCTTATGAGACACTATATCATTCATGTTTAGAGACCGTTTGATTATGATATAATGATCAGACTCAGGATATTACCTCTATGGCAATTCAGCTTCCTGTTATTGAGGCTGCACAGACACCATGGCAATACTTTTGATACAGACCAGCAGAGCTAAGTAAGGTTCATTAAAAGAAGATTTATTCAGACGCATCTGTCTTGAGCCTGTCATATTCCCCCAAAAGAGACTTGACGTTTCTAAAATCTTAATTTTTTTTCCAGCTATGGCATTCACAATGGAGTATATAATTTTATTTATCCCACATTTCTAGTATATGTAATAGAAGTTTTGTGTATCTTAAAGCATTGTGCTGTATCCTGTTTCCACAAGAAATCTTAGCTAGACTGTGAATTACACAGAATAGAGAAAAGGGGAGGTTGGGTTTTCACCCTTTCACTCCCCCTCCCTACCCCTACAACACACTTTTGTTCCAAAAGAGATCACACACTGCTATCGGTCCCTTGTTTTTGCATTTAGCTTATAATACCTACTGTGAACAGATCCGAGTCTGTTTGTGGGGAAAAAGCTGCCTGGTGTGAAAAAATAGAAAAAGAATGAAAGAAAAAGAGGGGAAAAAGAACATTCCAAGTTTAGGGGCCTTTTTAAATGAATGGGGGGGAAAAAACCAAGAGCGAATGCTTAATACAGGCTAAACTGGGAAACAGGACTCCTGGGTTCCCTGCGGCCACGTATTTGTTGTATGATTTTGAAACGTGCTTAGAACTAGATTCACAACAGGAAGTCGTACGCCACCTAAACACCACGTAGCACGCTTAGGTGTTGACTGGCGTGTCATTGAACCTCACTTCATTTTGGAGGTGCCTCAAATGCCTGGCCAGCTTAGTTCCTACCACAAAGTCCCCAGAGTGCCTAAATACCTAGGCAGGTTCAGACCCACCTATGTTGAGAGCCCTATGTTTCTTAGCATCTGGCACGTGGCTAAGGCACACCATAAAGTCAGAACCTAAATATTGCCCTCACCCCACCTATCTTACCACTGAGGATGCTCAGCGTTTGTCTTGTCTCTACCAGAATAAAGCAATCCCCCAGCCACAGCAACGACAACAACAAAACCACCAGGAGGAAGAGACCCCTTTTTGTCCGATGTTAGACCAGTCTTTCTCCACCTAAACAAAACTCAAATCTGCATTTTCAACATTACAGTAGCGCGGCCTATCACGTGATGCAGTACCCTCGAATGGGTCTCTCTCACTCTTCCCTGAAGAAGCTGTTCCAGTGTGAATAAAATATCCAAATATTCAGTGAAGCAGAACCCTGGGCCCAAGCCTCTTCCCTCCAGATGCCACTGGGCTACCAAGTAGGGCTGTGCGTGGCCCGATGCCTACCTGGCTGGGGACATTTGAGCCCAGTTTTCCCTACCAAGAATACAAGACTTCGGACACAGCTTCGGATCCAGAGAAGCTTTGGATGCTTCGAGGTCCAAAGCAGCACGCCTGGGGCAAAGCACTGGCCTCATTCAGCTTCCTGAAGCAGTTCAGAGCTTCCAAAGTGCTTTGGAGCCACCTCGGAAATCCAGCCATAGGGTATTGTGGGGAAACAATAAAATCTATCATTTGTTGTGTTTTGTCCAATTTGGATGAAACTTTCAAAAGTGGTAGATACTGCAGAGAGCGTGAAGTCTGCCAAGTTTGAAGAAGATCAGTGCAGGGGCTTGGGGAGAACAGCACCCCAAATTCTTGCAAGCAAAACTCACGTCTAAGTGCTACAACATAGCAGGGTGAAAACTGCAGGCGTGGTAGCTCTTACTGTGCCTACAAAGCCTGCCAAGTTTCAAGAAGATTGGTGCAGGGGTTTGGGAGGAACTGCCCCTCAAGCTGTGGACAAGCCAAACTTGTGCCACGGGTGCTTGTGGGACTGACTCTCTCTGGGTTGGGGCATCGGAGACCCTGCTGCAGGCCTGGCTGCTAAGCTGCTGTGTTACCAGGTACCAATCAATCGTGATTCACTCGGGACCAGCTCAATGCACAGCACCTAGCCACTACATAATGACTTAACGAGTATCAATTAGCACCTACAAAACCAGGCTAAGGAGAGGAAAGAATCAAGACAGACAATCAACTGCCCCAAGACAGACACAGTCCTGGCACGAGTTTTGCCTGTCAGCAGCTAGGGGTGCAGGGCCCCAGCACCCCCCTGCATCGATCTCCTCCACAGCTGGCAGGCATCACAGCAGGGGCCACCATCCCTACAGCTGTCACCCCTCTGTGCCTTAACACACAGCGTCACCCATGGCACGAGTTTTTCTTGTCCATGTCTTGAGGTGCAGTTCCCCCCAGACCCCTGCACCTGTCTCCTTGAAACTCGGCAAGCTTTGTGGCCTCAGTAGGAGCTACACCCCTGCAGTTTTGACCCTCCTGTATTGTAACACACAGCCATGGCATGAGTTTGGCTTTCAAGAAATTGGGGTACAATTTTCCCCCAAACTCCTGCCCTGATCTTCTGGAAAATTGTCAGGTTTCATGCTCTCAGCAGAAGCTATCATCCCGTCACGTTTCATCCAAATCAGACAAAAAAGAACAAAGTTATAGATATTTCATTGATTCCCCTTTATACCCTATGGCCGAATCTCCAAGGCAGCTCTGAAGTTTCAGAGTCGCTTCAGCCAGATCAAGGCAGAAACCTGGTCCGGAGCTCCGGATTGGATCGCAGCCATCTGAAGTGCCCGGATCTGAAGCTGGATCAGATCACTGCCAACTCACACAGGCCTACTATCAAGTCATCTTCTCTCTCTTCCTCCCGGCCCCAATGAATATTGAAGTGCCACCATCTAGGAGAGGTCATGGCTGTGAATCCCAAGTAAAGATAAACAGTACCCTCCTGCCTAGAGGTGGATGCCTTACTCTTTTGAGATGTGTAGCTTAAGACATTACCCCCTCCCTTTGGCATTTCCTCTTCGCAATCTTCAGTGGCTTCTCACTCCTTGTTCGGGTTTTGTTAAGGCATCTATCCATAGGTACCTAATTCTCCCCGGTATGGTACCTAACCCGAGAAACCTAATCTATATTTTGAACTTCACTAGGCAATAGTGTGCATAAAAGTTAGGCATTTTAACACCACGTCCAAGCCCCACCATTTGAATATAACTCTTAGTCTCTGTGGGGACATCTATATGTGAACTTCACTGCAGAGTTGACTAATTAACTCTGCAGTAAAGCACCATGTGCAATACTATTAGACTATTAACTCTACTGCAGGATAGGACTGCCTGACACAGGTACTATCCTCCACCCTAACACATGTGGACGATGACTGGGGCTGGCTGGGGCATAAGGGTGTTACAGTGGGGGAGCTGCCTGCCAGCTAGCCCTACACAGTAGAAGCCTCTTGCCCCTGCCAGTTCCTCCACAGCACATTAAGCAAGGGCAGAGCAGCTCTGGGCTAGCAGGCTGACCCCGCAGGTCTCCTGGCAGCCAGGGCTGTGCCACTTCAGCTAAGTGTGCCACAGTCCCAGGTGCATGTGGAAACTTGATGCCCTAGAGCTATAAACATTGGAGTGAAATGTGCCAAAGTTTATTGCATCACATTAATAGCATATGTAGCTGTGCCCGGTGTCTCTATAGTTACATTTACAGTTGTAAAATATTTACATGCATTTACGTGACTTTCTATATTATAAAACCACAAGGCAGGGTTTATTTGATGAAGATGATCATCTTGAGACCATGGTACTGGTTTGATATTTCTTTCTTGTGATTTATAAAAACTACATAAAAGTGCCCCTTTTCCTTATTTTTGGCACCCCTGACAAAATCTTTAAAATATATTTACAAGCAGTTGTGGAGACAATTCTACTACTGTTACCCATTGTTCTCCTGTTACAAAAGTTCAGTCAGTCAGTCAGCTAGCCAAGGAGCAGAGCATATTTAATGACCCACAACACCATCCATAGCAAAAACTGAGCAAAATGAAAGATTTTTGGCCTGGTTTTGTTCAATATCTTCATGACCTCTCTGGAAGATGGGATGGAGTATGCCCTTGTTGCCAAGAAGGATAAAAACATGCTGTCTGCATTAGTAGGAGCATTGCCAGCAGATTGAGGGAAACATTGTATTTATTTAGAATATGCAGTTTTGGCATATTGTTCCAGCCATCTAAGGCAACATCGTTATATAGTAAATGGACACAGATCAACAATGTGGGACATGGTTAGAATTGCCCACAAGGGCATTTGTTGTTATTGTAAAGGTCCCATTGGTATAGGTTTGAGGAAGATTGACTCTGTCTAGTTCAAAAATGGTTGAAAAGTACCCAATAATAATAGCATTGCCAGTTAAATCCTGGCTGTAGGGTCAAAGAGGATGTGATTATTGATTGATGCTTGTGCTGACCATTCTTCGTGCCATTGAGGAAGTAAGGAAAAGTCGAAGGATTTTGAAAGGGTGGACCATCTTGAGGGAAGCCAAGCTAATGGTGGGTGGAATATGTCCCAGCGCACTGGCAGGGCATTGGACTAGATGACCTCCTGAGGTCCCTTCCAACCCTAATTTCTATGATTCTGTGATTTTCCATGATTCATTCTGACCACCATCACAAACTATAGAATTTCATCCAGGGCACAGACAGACGTGCAGCTCCCTGATCTCCCAGACAGCTTATACCCCAGGGTACTTAGGAAGCTGGCACACATCATAGCTCTGACACTGACATGGATCTTTGAGAACTCATGGCACTCAGGTGAAGTGCGCAAAGATCAGAAGAAGGCCAATGTGGTGCCTATCTTCAAGAAAGGGAGGAAAGTAGATCCGGAGAATTACAAGCCCATCAGCCTGACCACGATGCTAGGGAAGATCTTGGAAAAAATCATCAAAGAGACCATTCTTGACAAAGTGGCTGAAGGCAACTTCCTGAAGGATAGCCATCATGGGTTTGTTGCGGATAAGTCTTACCAATCTCATCTCCTTGTGACATCACCTGGACAAGGGAGAAGAGTTTGACAACATATATCTTGATTTTAAAAAAGCTTTCAAATTGGGATCCCAAGATCATCTCATAGAAAAAACTGGTAAACTGAGACCATCACAGTCCTCTGGCTGGGGAATTGGCTCCGAGGTCGGACCCAGATGATAGTTGACAAATGTCAATCACTGTGGTGTGCTGTGACCAGTGGGGTCCCCCAAAGCTCTGTCCTTGAGCCTATTCTTTTCAATATCTTCATTAATGATGTGGACATTGGTGGATACCAGAAGCAGACTGGCCAAGTTTGCTGATGACACCAAATTTGGGGTAAAGCATCCACACCTGAGGACTGGATGGTGATCCAGACCAACCTTGACAGGCTCAGAAAATGGGTGGACAAAAACCTGATGGCCATCAACACCAAAAAGTGCAAGGTACTCCACCTTGGGAAGAAAAACCCACAGCATGCTTATAGGCTTGGCAGTGCTACACCTGCTAGCACCATGGCCGAAAGGGACTTGGGGGTCATGATTGACCCCAAGATGAATATAAGCCACCAATGTGATGTTGCATCCAGCAAAGCAAGCAAAACTCTGGCTTGCATCCATAGATACTTCGCTAGCAAATCTCAGGATGTCATCTTCCTGCTGTACTTGGCCTTGGTGAGGCTGCAGCTGGAGTATTGCATCCATTTCTGGCTCCACAATTTGAAAAGGACATGGAGAAGTTTGAGAGAGTCCAGAGGATAGCCATGCACATGATCAGAGGGCAGGAAAACAGGTCTTATGATGAGAGGCTAAGAGCTATGGGACTCTTCAGCCTGGAAAATTGCAGGCTCAGGGGGACCTGGTGGCTGCCTACAAATATATAAAGGGTATGCATCAGGATCTGGGGGAATGCCTGTTCACCAGAGTGCCCCAGGGCATGACAAGATCAAATGATCACAAACTCCTCCAAGACTGTTTCAGGCTGGACATAAGGAAGAACGTCTTTATGTCCGAGACCCTAAGGCCTGGAACAGGCACCTGCTCTGGACTTCTTTAAGAGTCAATTGAATATTTATCTTGCTGGGATCCTGTGACCCCAGCTGACTTCCTGCACCTGGCACAGGGGGCTGGACTTGATGATCTTCCAAGGTCCCTTCCAGCCTTAATGTCTATGAGAAGTGCAGCTCCCTGATCAAACTCAAAGTGCTTCACAAAAAAGCACCATGAGTCAGACTGATCCTCTCCACCCAACAGACATTAGCTGTTGAGTCAGCAGGGTGGAGGATGGAGCTCCAATTTGGAGCTGATCCAGGGAGAGAGGCTGCATCTCTGTGGCCTCTTCCTTTCATCCTGCTGCCCCCTCCCAGCCTTCAGTGCTATGTCAAGATGGGAGGGGGAGAAGGCAGAGGAAAGGGTCCCATTCTTGGGTTTCCCTAGCCTGCATTGGAGTTGTGGGGAAGGGATTGGAGCTCCGCATCTTGGGGTGGCTTCGATCCACCTGCCCTACCCTCAAACACTGACTGAGCAACCCCCAGAATGAGCTCCCTCCACTCCCTTCCCCCCCTCCCATTCTTAAAATAGCACCAGAAGCAGGATTGAACTGCATCAGCCCAGCTCTGCTCCTAGAGCATGCAGAAGTTAATGAAGGTGCTCAGCTTTGGAGCACATTCACCTGAACCCTCATGTAATGAAGGTTTGGAGTGTCGAAGGATCAGTCCTTTTTAAAGTCTTCTGCAGCCCTGCATTTGTGCTAGATAATGGCTATAGAGTGCTTTCAGGGGCCAGCCAGATTAGCCAAAAATTGTCACTTCTGTCTGAAACCGTAATTCCTCCTGTAACTCCCAATAATTTGTGTTTGACTGAAGCATTCATCTCAGAATAGAACTGATTCTTAAAAAAAGCCTGTAACTTAAAAATTATTACCATATTTCACAGTGTGCAAGTCGAGGTTTGAAGCCAAGATATTTCCCTTCACATTTCCACCTTAACTTATACACTATATCAATACTTTTGACCCTCTACCCCAGTGCTGCCCTGACCTGGCCCTGGCCCCAGCCAAAACCCAGACTGGCTCCAACCCAACCTGACCTTCTTCACCTACCATGAGATGGCATCCCTGTCACTGGAGGCCATAGGGCCCAGGCCTGGCCAAAGCATGGTGATGGCAAGGCCATCTGGCCATGGAGATGCTACTCGGCCAGGTGCCAAGCCCAGCCCTGTCCACTGCAAGCAGTGCTGCCTGGGCCATGCCAGCCAAGTACCGAGCACAGCCCCATCCCTGTGAGTGGTGCTGCAACACGTGTCCCCTCCCTGGGTGCCCAACCCACAGTGAGGGCATGCAGGGGCCAAAATAAATTTACTCCATATTTCTGATCTCAAAAGTTAGATCAGCTTGCATGGGATCTATGAAAATCCTAACTGTCTGGATCAGAAAAATGGAATCTACTTATACAACACATCAAGTTGTACACCAAGAGGTATGGTAATTTAGCAAAGATTTTAAAATAAAAAGAAATCAGTGCTTGTTTTTAAATTATAAAATAGTGGATATATATTGTTCAAAATGATCATCTCTCTCTTCATGAAAAAATGTATACTGGGAATTGATTACAATATGAGCTTTTAACTATCAAACTATTATTTATTTAACTTAGTAAAAAATCACTGTATCAACTAAAATGTTTAGTCTCTTCCTCCTCCCCAGAAATATTTGCTTTAAAGAAAAACAGAAAAAGAATTGAAACATTAAAGAAAGAAGCAGCAAGTTGTGCAAGATGCATGAAAAAAAATCCTCAGAAAAGGTACTAGCATGACTTGTCCAATCATTGCATGTGGATGATGTTATTAACCATTTTGCCAGGAAATATGCAAAATAAATAAATTGAGATGATTTCTTTCCTTGCCAGGTGACAAACATCCCATCCAAGCCTCAACTTGCAACAGTTTGTTTTAAAAAATTCATTTTGTGAACTGTTCTTACAATAAATGAGGAAGATAAAGCTCACCACAGAAGTCAATAAGATCCTAGTCAATGAAAATATGCATACCTATGAGATGACACAATTTTGAATCAATATTTTGAAGAGAAAAGGATTTATATACTTTTCACACACTTCTTCCATACCGTACCAACACATGCTTATGGTATGAATATACCCAGCAAATATATCTATCATTAGCAGGCAATATACCAATAGTTGGTGATTCATTCAAAGATGATTTTAATCTGTAATGTGCAATTTGCCTGATTTATTACAATAATTTTGTCAACATTAATTCATTATGATGCTCAAAGTTAAGCATCTTCAGGTATGAGTAGCTGCATAAAAGCTGAATAAAAATTAATCTTGGTACCTCTCTCTGAGTAGACATCTTTGTTGCCTTGTAATGTCACTGCTCATACCACAAGTTCTTGAAGCAATGAAGAACAAGAGTAAAACACAACATTTCCTAAGATAATCAAGCAAAATAAGGCATTAAAAATGCTTACAATGATTATGACAATGAAAAGGATTGTGTAAGAATAAAGATACATATTTTACCTCCTCCAGGTGACATTTACCTCCTCCTTGGCCACATAAGACACTATGTTTCTACGGCAGAATTGCCACTCACTTGCTAGAAATGGACTGGACAAGTATTCATTCCATTTTTCCCCAGAGGAAACATGCCCCCTCCAGGAGAAATATCTACCAGAGTTTATCTTGTAGAGCCTGTACACTGCTCACTGCTGGACTTCTTAGGGATCGGGAAGTGACAATCAGTATCTTCCCCTGTGCCTTCTCTAGACCTGAGGGCTCTGGTCTGGGGGAGGTAAGCAGCACTATGCCTAGACTCCTGGAAGCCCCAGGGAAACTTTTAGTATTGGGCTCCCCTCCGAGTCTGATATACAGGAGGGCAATAGAGCACTGGAGAAAGACTTTCCTTGCCACACCACTTATACTTGGAAATGGGAGAAGTGGAGAAGCCACTGCTCCCCATGTCATCCCCAAACCAGGATCACCCCAGTCTGGGGATGCCATGGAGGCAGCTGTAGGCTGAATGCTTGCACTGCTTCCTTTTCCAGAACGATCTTTAGAGAAATCCACCCTACAGTACTTCCACCTAGTCTGTACTTCCTTTGCTTGTTAATGAGAATGCCATGAGAGAGAGTGTTGAAAACCTTGCTGAAGTCAAGTTATATCACATCCACTGCTTTCCACTCTTTCACAGAGCAGTCGTCTTATCACAGAAGGAAATCAGTTTGGTCAAGCATGATTTGCTCTTGGTGAATCCATGCTGGCTCTTCCTGATCTCTTTGTTCTCCCCCAGGTCTTTCAGAAGAGCTTCCTTAAGGACCTGCTCAATGATCTTTCCAAATATTAAGGTCAGAGTCGCTGGTCTGCTAGTCTCTGGATCCTCCTTTTTGTCTTTCTTAGAGATGAGCTCTATAGTTGGCATTTTCCAATCAATCCGCACCTCACCCGTCCTCCACGAGTTCTCAAAGAGGACAACTAAGGATTCAGAAATCACCTCAGCCAATTCCTTCAATATCCAAGGGTGCATGCCATCTGGCCCTACCAATTTGAAACTGTCCAACTTCTCTCAGTAATCCCTAACCTGTTTCATCACTACTCTAGGCTATTTAACTCCTTCCCTAACTTTGCTGCCAACTGCACTTGTCACCTGGTAGCTAACCCTATTTATGAAGACTGAAATAAATAAGTAAAAAAATAAAAGGTAAAAAAAAACATTTGAGGCCCTTTGGGGGACATAAAACCTATGGAGAGGGAAAGAGAAATGTGTGGGTTACTCGTATAATCTTTTCAGCTACCTCATAGCAAAACTGAAGCAAAAATACTGGACATAGGATTGGGAGATAATGGGAGATTGGGGAAACCTAGTGGTTCATTGAAATTATTCTACTAAGGAGTGTAAAAAGAGAACTAGAAAAGTTTATTGTGAAGCTTGCAAAGAGGCATAGACCTCTGACTGGGTATCTGTGTACTTCTAGTGGTCTGTTCACACTCTGGACAGGGCCAGGCATGCCCTACCACTCTCAGACATCAGTCACCAGCATGCTTGAGAACATATGAAGACGAGCCCAAAGCAGCCTCACTTGTAACTTTCTAGGTTTCGAGTATGTCTGCAGACATAGGTAGGCAGCATGTGGAGAAGGCATCCTTGGGGCCTTCCTCATTGGGATCCACTGTTGCAATATTGTAGGCAAGCCAGAAGAGGAACAAATGAACTGGAGCTTTAATTATGTATATTTACTATTGCTTGCACTAGAGAAAATCCCATTCATGCGGACTAAATCGATGCGGTTGTATTCAAATACATATACCTTTTAAACAAACATCCGCACACACAAGTCTACTTCCTACTGTCTTTTTTTCTATAGTTTTACTTGCGTGGGAAAAATATCACTATTCTTTCTGTATTATACATGTTTGTTACCTTTTCCTGATTTTGTAACTAACTCTGTGGCATTTTAAGTAAGGGTTAGGAGATAAGTTCTGGAAAAAATGTCTTTCTTACCAATCCAGATGAACAGGGAAGTTGTAACATGGTATTGTGTATTATATGAACAAATGACTTACACTACCTAGATAAAGAACCCAAATTAGCAAAATATCTCAAAAGCAGTTTAGCATTTAAGCATATGCTTAAGTCCCTCTATATTGCACAAAGCAGTCCATAAAAAGTTTTCTTTCCAGATACAGCACTGTTCTCAGAACAATTTCATAGATAATTAAAGCTTATGACATGTAAAGACTAACCGCTGAAATGTCACGTTAGGTTGAAGTTGAAACTATAAAACCACAAATGTCCTGTTTGAATTTACACAAAACCAAAGGTTTGCACTTACAAGGGAACTCTGTCATTTTATAGTGTTTTAGATCCGTGAATATATCAATGAAGTCTGTAGGTGCATTTTAAAAAGGACCCATTGAACAACAACCATTTAATAAGTTAAATACACATTTGAATTACCAAATAAATTAAGACAACCAAATAAACTCACAATCAGTTGTAAATCACATCAAACCAGATGCTACTGTCAGATCTGCACTCCAGAGCCATGACTTCTGGCTTTATTTATTTTTTAAAGCTGGGTTTTTTCAAAGGAGCTGAAGGGAGTTAGGTGTCCAATTCCCATTGAATTTCAATATGCTTCGCATTTCACTATGAGCAGGCACCTTTATTTCTTTTAGCTTACTTTCAAAACTGTAGTTTCAGAGTTTTATGACCTAAAAGTCCCCTTCCTTGATTAAGGATCAGCTCACTGGACCTATTTTAAATGGATAATATTTGTGTAGTTACATATCTGAAAGATACATTCCAACTTAAATATATAGTCTGGGTCTAGGTGTTACAGAATGGGATTTTCCAGCCTGTGTTATGCAGGAAGGCAGACTAGAGGATCATAATGGTCCTGTTAGGATTTACAATCTATGAATTTATACCTTTTAGATGGTTTAGACTAAAGATAGGCCCAAACCAAAACCATTTATCTTCACATTTGTGTTGCTTAACATTCAGATTCATATGATGCATCTCATCTCTAATTTTTAAGAAATCTTTAGAACAAGAAGAATAACTGATGGAGAAAATAGGAAATTCACAGTCTCTCAGAAATCTGTCCGGGTCATGGTTCTAATACGTATTAACACCTTGGATCATGGAACGGAGAGTACACATTATAAATGTTGTGATCGGAAGGGTTGCAGACACTGAGAGAAAGAATTAAAACTTGAAATGGTCTTGAAAGAGATGTGATCCAAAATCAACAAGATTAAAGTGAAAAAAAGATGAGTAAAAATTACTACATGTAGAAATCTGCTCTCACAAATACAGTGCATGGAATAACTAGTTGGAATCATAGACAATGAGGGTTGGAAGGGACCTCAGGAGGTCATCTAGTTCAACCCCCTGATCAAAGCAGGACTATCTCATTTTATCTATCTAACTAGATCATTTTAGCCAGGGCTTTGTCGAGCCAAGCCGTAAAAACTTCCAAGAATAGAGATTCCACCACTTCTCTGAGTAACCTGTTCCAGTGCTGTATCCCTTTCTGAGTGAGAAAGTTTTTCCTAATATCCAGTCTAAACTCCCCTAACTGCAACTTGAGACCATTTCTCCTTGTTCTGTCATCTGCCACCACTGAGAACAGTTTAACTGTATCCTCTTTGGCACTACCATCAGGTACTACTACTATCAAATCCCCCCAGTCTTCTCTTATTCAGACTATATAAGCCCAAATTCCCTCAGCCTCTTATTAGAAGGTACATGCTACAGCCCACTGACCATTTTCATTGCCCTCCACTGGACTCTCTCCAGCTTTTCCATATCCTTTCTGTAGTGGGGAGCCCAAAACTGGACACAGTACTCCAGATGTGGCCTCACCAGTGATGAATAAAGGGGAATAATTACTCCACTTGATCTGCTGGCAGCACTCCTGACAGTCCTGGTAGCCCAGGATGTGTTAGCTTTCTTGGCAACAAGACTTGTAGGACTTTGCACTTGTCCTTGTTGAACTTCACTAGATTTATTTTGGCCTAATCAGGCCCTTGAGGGGGAGAAAGTAGAGGCCACAGACCCCAGACCCTGAGAACAAACCCCCAGAGGGACTTACATACCTCCTGGAAAGCAGCGGGAGCAGGAGCCGTGTTCGAGGCCACAGCCATCCGAACCGGCATTATGCCAGCTGTGGCATCAGCTGTTTCTGGCGCACGGAACAGCTGACCCAATCCCAGCAGCCATATCGGCTGCTGCAGGAAGATTGAAAAACCCATCAGAGTGAGCACAGGGAAAGGAGACAGAGAGAGAGAGCACGGGCTGCCAGCTCGTGGGACAAGCTCTGGCATGAGGAGGAAATGACCCAGCTTGCAAGGCTCTAGCAGATAGCCTAGGGAAGGGCTTTAAGCCTTCTGTGGGAGGCAAAGCAGGAGGCAGACTAGGAGGTCAAGCAGGAGCACCTGTTCAGCCGCCTGAAGACGCTTACATCAAGGAGGCAAGGGAGCTCATTGCTTGCAGTAGGAGAGAGGAGGCAGCTGAGGATCCAAGAGGGGGCTGGAATAAGGGACTGACTTGGAGGAGTGTTTTCTATAAGAAAATAAAGCGTCCCCAAGAAGGAAGGGAGAGCGATCGGAACCCCGGGAACTGGTCTGAGGCTGTCATACGGGGCCAGGAAACATCTGTAATGCATCACCCATTGGCTGGTGTGTGGACGGGGTGTAGGGGAGGCGGAGCCCCATAGAACATCACGTCAGACAACCGTGAGTACCACCGTCTATTGGGAGGCCCATCTGAGAAAAGATCTCCACTGTAGACCCCTCTTAAAGTGCGTTTAACATCCAAGTCATGGCAGACGAGTTGAGGGGTAGGGCAACACCCCAATAGACTGGGCGGGAAGAGGGGTGCAAGCTCCACAGCGTCCTTTTTGTGTTTAACTCATCTAAGAGTTCTCTGTTATGCTAAGCTGGCAGAATATTTGCTAGTCTTCTTGCAAATTAAGATAGTTCCTGAGTGCTCAGGGAGATTTCTTTAAAATCCAAGAATAGTTCATCAGCCATACTTTAGGAAAGGGTCTGAGTGGACCACAAACTGAATATGAGTCAACTCATATTCATAATATGACTGTTCTGCTCTACTTAGAACTGAAGAGGTCTTAATTAGGAGTACTGTGTCTAACTTAGGGCACTGTGCTTTAAGAAAGGGATTCAAAATTGGAAAGAATCCAGAGGAAAGAATCAGGAATACTAAGTGGTTTAGAAAACATGACCTATGAGGAAAGGTTGTGAAAACTGTGTTTGTTTAATCTGCAAAAGGGAAGGCTGAAGGGGGACATTTTTTCAACATGTACAAGGTTGAAAGAGTGCACTGGTAAGAGTTAAGAGTACATTGATAAATTGTTCTCCATGACCAGGGCATTAGGGCAACAGGGAATCAGTTTAATTTGCATATTAAATATTTAAGTTAGGTGTAATGAAAACTTTTCCAGCTATAAGGTTAGTGAAACACTGAAATAGGCTACAAAGAGAGGCTATGGAATCCCATTCACTAGAGGTTTTTAAGAACAGATTAGGTAAACACCTGCCCTGGATGGTCTAGATATCCTTCCTCAGAACTGGTTGGGAATTAGAAAAGGCAAGATAGAGAAAATGACCTGATCCAGGGTAAGAACTAAAACTCAGACCCCAAAACTGCTATACTAGTCCCTGTACTAATGGCGCTTCTGCACCTCGGATTTAAAGTTTGTTGAATAAAGTGGATAAAGAGCACCAAAATCCAGGGCCTCCTTCTTTCCAAGAAGTTTCCTTCTCACAGAACCACATACTACCTCTAGGTTTCATTTCTTCTGACCACTAATTTTCATCCACAAGAAATTCCAGTATTAATCTGGTTTCCCTTAGAATGCATTGTCTAATAGGAGTCATAATTTGGGACCCCATTCCCACTGAAGGGCCAGACTCCCTGGCTGGATGACTACATCAACAATTACCTGACTCTCTTCTAGCTCAAATCCATAATCCACTGTTTGTTTTGGTGAACTGATTTATGTGAAAAAATATTATGCTTGTTCCAAAAACGCAACATTTTCTGACTTGTCTCACAACCAATAAAAATGAAAAATGTTTCCGAGCGTGTGCTTGGAGAAATGCGCACCATGCATTTGAGTTTGTCCAAAGACAATCCTAGCTGTTGTTGGATATTGCTGTTCTTTCTCCTGTGGGTCTCAGAACTTCTTTCTACTCGACAGGAGAAAGACTAATGCATTGGGTCCATCCAAGGGCAGCATGAACCTTTCCCTGAGGCCTAAGCTGTAGGTGGTGTTGGCTATTTTCTGCTTCACATATATCTTCTACTCTTGCCTGCCCAGTGGGCTAGATTCAAAAGGAAAGTTGGAGAGTGTACTGTGCAATGCTCGAACTGTAGCCTGGTGGTTGGACTCTTGATTGGGAAGTAGGAGATACAGCTTCAAACCCCCTCTGAAAGGGGGAGCCTAGAGCCCAATCCAATACCCTTATCAATAGGGTACTGGACTAAAAGGTATGTAAGATCCTTTTCTTTCTCCCTTCCCCATTGTGCTTTTTCTCCAGCTAAAGTTTTGGGTACTTACACAGGCATGCTTATGGGCAATTCTACCTCTTCCCAGAAATGATGCGGGAAGTACACAATAAGCATAGCTAGGTAAATGGAAATAGAAGCTACATTCTACTTTTACTGATCTTAGGTAGAAGAGCAAGCTGTACTGAGGCAAGGCTAAACTAATAAGAACTGTGAAATGATTCAGGGTTTCTGGAGGGAACACTCTGTCTGGCAGCATGGAGGCATTTATTCCCAAGGACAAATGTAAATATTTTACTGCCCATAAGATATTTGCTAAGGAATCTGTTCTGCTGACAGAAGTTCTAGCCTCTCACTACATCTATATAATTTTACCAAAGTCAGCCAGCAGAAACATCTATACAGAAGTCCGTAGCAGAAACCCTATCCCCTACCCATTTTATCCATATGTACAGTAGCCACTTCTCTCCCACAGGCTTCTCCAGACTGAAATAATTTTTCATAATTTCAAATGCCTGTGTCCAACAGTGTTTCTTCGATCTCCCCTGGCATTCAGCGTAAAGTTCTTCAATGTCTACCTTTTCCCACAGGGCTCACTTAATAAAATATATTTTTCTTGTTATGATGGGGAAGAAGGTGCTTGGGAATTGTGGCTGTATGAACAATTGTCTGCCCCAGCCATTCCTCACTATGTGCTGACACTGCATTGGGCTGTGGAAACTGATTTCATCCCCTTCATCATTTCTTAGCTTCCTCTTTGGTTTCCATTTCCCATTAATATACACAATATGTTGCCATAAATGATGAAAAAGGGGAGTTTGCCTCCATGACAAATTTAGAAAATCACAACACCATGAAGTAAGTGTCATTCAGTTGAAAGGCTGCAGAAATTTATGCAGAAATGACTATTTTCCCCTCACATTTATTTGACGTGAGCATGCTCAGCATATATCAAAATTCCTCTATAAATGGGATTAACATCCTCCTTTTAAGGTAGTGGTGGTGGGCTTTTTGGGGCGGGGGAGGGGGGTTGTGACCATTTCAGGTAATGATGCTTGACTCAGTCTACAGCATGCAGGGAAGTCTGGTGAATGTTACAATTGTTTGGTAGACAGGAAGTGACTGCATCATTAACGCTATCCAGAAGTGAGTGGTGATAAAACCTGGCACAGCAACAAAAAGAATAGCCAAGCAGAGTGACACAAGAACTTGTGGAATACATTCTGCAGTTCAAGACGCGAAACCCACGTGAACTCAAAACAGAACCAGTTCAAATAAACCTTGTCCTTTGCAGGCTATAAACAGAAGACATTCAAGGCTATGTATATTGATTATGGCATGACAGTGAAACCAGATAAAATATTTTCTTATTTCGTCTTTTAATATAAATGTTGAGTACGTTTCAGCCGTATTGTGTATATGCCTCAGAGCAGAGTGCAATTTTAATCAGTCTGCTGAAGCAGCGAAGTTGAAGTTACCATCTTGAATTTATCTTTCAAGAATTTCCTGCTATTATTATCTTAAGACCCCTGACAGTTTAATTGAGACTGAATGGCAGCTAACTCCATAAAAATCCCTGAGAACAGACTTACAGTAGGGAAAGGGAGAAAAATACATCAGATGTTACTTCAAATTCTGATGTGCCACTCATGTTTTAACTTGCAACTCGATAGTTACATGACTTTCTACACGGTGTTCATGCCCCTACACGTTGTTTATACTGAATTATTGCCGTCATTCCCCTTTTAGCATGAAATACGAGCTAACTAATGGATTTACCTTATTTTCATACAAAGTTTAAGGCTGTATGTCCAAACTTGGAAAGCTTCTCATTGAGGGAAAAATGTTTCCCCGTTCACTGGTAGAATTTGGAATAAAATACTTGTAAATCTACAGCCTTTCTCACAAAGGAAACATTTTTTGCCATATTTTACAGAAATGTAGCGTTCTGAAAGATAGCCATGTGCCTAATATAGTAGTGCTTCCATGTCTTTCTGGTGTAATAACCTGAATTCTCTCAAACGTAAAACATAATTTTGTTAATGAGTTCAGGGGAATCCGAATATTTGTTTTGGCTTGCTGGATATTTTTGGTCTGCAGCCTTAACCCATCGAGGCATAATCAACAGCAGGAGAAGACATTAACCCTTCCTCAGTGTTCCTAAGTCAGAAAGTCTGATTGCCAGGCGCAAAGACAGGTAGTCCAGATAATTATTTAGGAAAGCAAGAATCACAGACTAGTGAGAGTAATATGAGATTCTAATAGAGATTGGGGGATTGGGAGGGTAGGGGGGTGGACAGGGAATGGAAAAGAAAGGCTAAATAAGAGTAATATTTGAATAAGAAACGTATTAGACTCAATTTAATTCTCTCATATATTTGGGATTTAGCATATTTGCTTATTCAGATTAAACGGATACTTTAGCTCTTACTCTAGCACAGACTCTTTACTCCGTTTATTCAGTGGAGAATAGATTACCAAGGGATTAGAGGGACTCTCAGTAATAGAGGGTAGCTTTGATCCAGGTATACAATGTGTACCCACTTTTTATTTTACTAACACATATGTACCATTTTTTATACAGTTGTGGACAACAGAGGATGGAGGGGTTAAATGATCTAATGTACGATTTTCAAAAGTAAAATTTTGTAACATTTGACAGACCTTAGGCTGAAAGGTAATGAGACTCATATTCCTCAGTCACTTAGTCCCATGTTTGGAAAAATACCATGGCATTTAACTCTCACTGAAGCCAACAGGAGTCAATAGTCTTAATATATTCTTTCGGATATAAGCCTAAAGAATTCAGAATGGGACCTAGGCTCCTAGGAGCAGATTTTTAAAAGGTATTTAGGCACCTCCGGGCATATCTATATTGCTTTCACAAGGCTGATAAGATTATGGGCAGGCATTCACTGAGTGTGCTACAAAGTACCTCAGCACTTTTTTTACCGCTACAAAAAAGTGGAGTGCTATGGGGGTGTGTAAACATGTCAGCCCCTTGGCTGGAGAGCTACAAAGTCATCCCAAAGATGCACTCTCCAGCCAAGGGGGCCAGCATGCTGTTCTTTGGGTCCCCGAACTCCCAGGAGAGCTTGCCAGTAAGCTTGGTCCTTTCCAGTGTTTCCCCAGAGGCTACGACAGTAGAAAGATCTGCCACTGCCACCCCAGGAAAAATGACTCTTCCTACTTTGTGTAGGCGCACCCATTTTGTAGCATGGCAAGAGCTTTTGTAGCATGACAAATGTAATGGCTAACCATGCCCTAAGAGTGCCACTGAGAAGCACTCTCCACTTGCTCTGTCCCTCTCCTACTTGCAGGTGCCTCCAGAGTGGAGGCGAAGCAAATCTGCTCTTAAGATGTGTGTCAAACCGTTTGAGAGTGACAGCAGTGGTAGTCATCAGGTGGCTTCACAGTCTCATTTCCAGGGTTAGCCCTTGTGGAGTGGGAGTGGGAGTGGAGCATGTTTCCCAGTAGTAACAAAAGTATAGACACGCTCAAACTCAGTCAGATGCTTTGTAAATCTGAGTAAGTGCTTATCTGAACATTTAGTCACCTTTGGCTCAGTATTATCTATTTTGGACACCTCAAGGTTGACAAAATCTTTCCCTGTGCCAACTAAAACTAAGTGCCGTCAGTTTTTCCTTAGACAGCTGCGGGGGGGTGGCTTGGAGGTGGGGAGTTGTAGGTTTGTTTCTGTTATTAAAAATGAATCAAGACTCCTAAGTAACGCTGTGTGAATAATGATTTCTCAGCATGCTGTTAGGTACAAGTAATCTAAATAAACAAACCAAAGGCATTTTTTAGAAAATATTTTGACAAATTGTATTACACTAGCAATTTGGCAACATGAGCATAGACTTATTAACCATTTCAGCTTGTAGCATCTGCACTTTTTGCTGCACAACTTTCCAGGGAAGAACTCTGATTTACTATGGTGATGTAACTACACAAAGCATCAGTGTACTACTGGGTATAAGGTACAATATCCCTCTTCCTAAAATTACCACTACAACATGAAACAGAGTGTAAACCTGTGTTTAACAAAGAGCAGACAAAGTTTCCAATTCACAGAAGCTAAAACCACTGCCAGTCCTGGCTGAGTTCCTCATCCCACGGTCTTACCCAGGATGAGTCCCAGCTAGTGAGACATAACCTAAGCCTGATGAAAAAAGCACGCAGTGAGCATGTGTACATGTGCATATTAATGCTATGTAATAAACTCTGGCACATATCATACTGGAGTTTATTGCTCCTGGGCACCATGTTTACACGTGCACCCAGGACCACAGCACATTGAACCAGATCAGAGCAACCCTGGCTGGAAGGAGACCTGGGGGATTAGGCTACCAGCCCAGGGCTTCTTCAACCTGGCTCAATGTGCTGTGAAGGGGCTGGCAGGCACACAAATGTGCCCCCACACCAAAGCACCCTCATGACCTAGCTAGCTGTGTCAGCGTCTACACAGAATAAAAAAATCTCTGCAGCAGGATAGTCCTTGTATTTACAAGGACTGCCCTGCTGTGGAGTTTATTAGTTTACTCCAGCCTAATAGCCCTGCACATGTAGATGCAAAACATTTACTACAATGCTAACTAATCTACTCCACAGTAAAGCAAAACGTGTAGATGTACTCACTGACCCTCAGAAGTGATTTAATCCTCTTGAGCTAGGACCCACAGTTGTGTCAACAATCAGTCATGCTCAGTCCTATCAAAATCTGCTGAAAGCTCTGAAAAAAGCATTCCGATGAAAAGCTTGAGCGTCATACAATATACAGCACTAAACACACGTGGTCTGGAGTCAAGAAGACACAGGGAATCCGAACGCTACCAGAGTTGCTTAGCCACAAAGATAACCTTTCCTGAAAAAGGCCTCAGAGGAAGGCAATAATTAGCATTGCAGCCTCGATGTCAGCCTCAATACCTACTTTCTTGAAGAGGTGTCAAGGAGCGTTTTTCCCTCAAAGAAGCAGTTCATAGGCCCTCACTGGAGGCATCTATACAAGACATTATTGCACAGTAGCAATGAGCTAATGCAGAGTAGCTTGATGCTACCGTACGGTAGCATTGCAGGGCACTAACTGTTCAGTGATGATACTGCGCAGCAATAACAAGCTACTGAGAAATAATGTCATTGCTACTGTGCAGTAATGTTGGGGAAAAAATGTGCCCCGGCGGTACCATGCAGTAACACCGATTACTGCACAGTCATTTAGTCCTTGCTTATGCACGTTTATTTAGTACTAAAGCATAAGCAGGACTAAATGACTGTGCAGTCACTGCAAACAACTGCACACTCCACCATTCGTGTAGACACAGCCACTAAGGATATTTGACAATCAGTTTGAATAATGATCTAATGCAATGCTGCTGACTTACTAGCTCATAGATAATTAACTAGACCATCCCCAATTCTGTACTACTCTCAATGAGCTATGCTAATTTAGGATAGGTCAACTTTGACTGCCAGGTTGTATGGCTATATAGCCAATATAGCTTTAAAATAGCTAGCTTGAGACTGCTAGACATCAAATCATGGCAGCAGATTGCAAAATCCAGCAATGAAACCAAGTAACTACTTTAGCAATTATCCCATTTTGCATTCCACATAACCATGGCTATCCCAAACCAGCTAGTTCAACATTAGCTGTGCTATACTTCAGTCATGGCAATCCAAGCATACCCCAAAACTCAGGTGGACAAGATTCTACTTTTCATAGAAAATTCTCATTTTTCAACTAGCTCTGGTGAACACACTTATAAAATAGTTCAAGACCACAAATTATTCCAGCTCAATATCAGCAGCACCCTAAGCTATAATTTTGTCTTCAGATCAACTTTCATCTAAAGCTAGCACGTAAAGTATCATTTCTTGTTATTTTAACGGTTTAATGGCCAAACAACATCCTTTTGGGGGCATTGCTGGAATTTATGAAAACAGCTGAAACCAGAGGTCTTTCTCTGGAAAGCTGAAGTTTATAATAGATTTTTCACATTAGAGGGTGTTGTTGGTCCTCAAATCCAAAAATAAAAGCAAATTTTTTGGATCAGATCAAAGAGTGTTATCTGTTCCTAAGAAATTACCTGGCATTTATTGAAGAGGCAGGGCTGCAAGTTGTATGAAATTAACATTTGGAGATCTGAATACAGTATTCTCCTCCTGAATTGTGTGCTTGGAGAAGAAATATGGTCCCTAAAGCCATAATTTCAAGAACTGACACACAGTAAATAAAAAGCTTACCTCATCTGGGAAATCTCATATAATAGTTTTAAAAATGTACAAAAACCCAGTGTTTATTCACTCAAATGGATTAAAAAGGACAAACTCACCAATTCATCACAATGGTGAATTGTATGGGAAGCTGTAAAAGGCCTCTTCTGACAGCCAGTGAAAAATAACATTTGTGCCCATAAAAAAAAAAAATCGACTTGTGTTGTATTTCATATTGAAAGGCCAATAGGAGTCCCCAGCCAAATGGTTTTATCACTGGACTATCTTGATTTATACTCCTTTTGAAGTTCTCAAAATGAAACTTTCAGTCTTTCACTAACTAAAAATAAACTGCCTTCACCTTATCTGGGTAGGAAGTATTTGACATGGGCAGAGTTTAAGCATTCAGCAGTTATGAAAAGAGCAATCTAGGGATTTCTCCTTAAATCCTTAGAGATAATGCACTAGAAATAAGGGACTGCTTCTATAACTCTTTGCTCCTATAACAAAGTTGAAAATGTTTGCTTACATGAATAGTCCCACAGAAGGTGATTTGTGGGATGGGTTCATGGGCTCAGCCCACAAGAGATGATGTTGCTGGGCATGTGCACTTTATCTCAAAATACTTTTAACTTATTTGTTAAAAGAGTGAAGCAGCGAGAGACACTGGAACAAATGTTTCTAGTTTATCAGAGAATTTCATCTTTAGATTTAAGTTGCATTTCATCATGTGAGCTTCATGAAAGATTCATAACAGTTTGTCTTTATTATAAAGTCAATTCAACCTCTTAGTTGGGTATTGGTCCTAACTTAGTTTGTGTTTGGACACAAAGCACTCTGGCCAATACAGAATGGGGCTTTACCCCTACACTGCCTAACCCCTTTGAACTAATGCTTGAGTCTCATTTACAGTTCGAGCAGTAACTTGCCTACTTTGTACTGTGCATAGAAGCTAAATTACTGAAGTACCGCTAGCCTCTGAGTTACTTTATACAATTTCCTCTCCCCTTAGTTGCCCAGAAGAACAGAAGAAATCTCCCCAAAGAACAGGTGAGCTTACTCCAGCATTAAGGAGCATGGCATAGGACTCCAGATATCGTAATGGCTTAAAAAGATGTGGTAACAGTAATGGAGTGATGTAGCCATCTGTAACCATGGTAGATTAAACTGGTGGCTGACTTCTTGGGTTCCCTTTGCAATTAAGGCACACCTTGAAGAACAGTGGGTACAAAACACAGCTACGTAGTGCACATTTACAAGGAAATGAGAGAGAGAGGACAGCCAAGAAGACAGATTTGCTTTCTGTGTAGCATGCCCTGAAGGGTTTTCTCAAACCAGGAATGGGTTCAGTGCCAAGAAACCTTCACAAGGGATGTTTAGCTTCTCTTAAATCCAGGTGGTTCCAGACTGGGCCCTTCCACTGACAGGGACTCTACAATAGAGATATTGTATGTTCCTCAAGTAGGAAATTCTCAAGCTATTTAGGACATTATAGGGCAAAGCCAGCTTATGGTGATATTTTATGATCAGTCCCTAACAACTGCCCTGCATACTTTTACTTTTTTTATCATTCACCTTTCTTTCTTTCTTTTTTTTTTTTTTTAGCTCTTCTGCTCAATTCTTATGATAAACACGATGGAAAAGAATTGTGGAAAGTAGGACTTTAATTTTGCAAGGGGCTTCTTGTTGGTTTGGCTGCGTTATTAGCTTGATAGCTTTGTTGTAATGAAGCTGTCCTTATGGGGTGCATGACCTTCAAAATTTGCCAACCAGGTGTCATAATCAGAGCCGAACTAATAATCTGAAGTAAAGAATACATTCAGTGGATGTATTCAGTTCCCCTTTCTGTCCTGTTCACAAATTGTTCACCACTGTTTTGATATTTTCTCTGCTTTAGCCTTTACCACGTAATATTGTTAGAGCATCATAGCTTACCCAGGAAGACATCAAAAGTGAGTGGGTGGATGCAGGCATATCCTCTAAAGCCAAGCCCAGGTGTTTGAGGCCAGCAATCCTCTTGTTTTCTTAGGTTCCACACTCAGCATCACAGTCACAGGAATGGATAAGAATTCCTGGCCGCTCTCAAAAGACTACAAAAGTAAATTAAGTGGGCTCAAGCTTAAAGGCCCAATATTTAGGGACCTCTATGTATAAGCTAGACTTACTTTAACTGGAGTAATAGCACTGCCCTGAGCCATGCATAATGCATAACGCACAGAAACACTGTGAAAGCTGCTGCACAGATGTCTCTGTCACTGTAAGCTCAACTTGCTACAACTTATGTGCCAGACTAAGATTTCTCTTATGCAAAGACTGCTGATCATGCAAAATTGTCCACTTAGTGAAAACTTTTGAACTCATTTTACACTTGTACTTAAATCAGAATTTGCAATAAAGTCTGCAGAGATGAAAAGGCAGGGCACTGACTTCCTGCAAAACTTAGGGCCAGAACTTCAAAAGACTTCAGTTCTTATTTAGGTAGGAAAATACATTGCCAGATTTTCAAAAGTTTTGTACATGTTGAGTACTGGGCTCTTTCAAAAATCTGGCTCCAATTGTGAATATTGGTCCTGAAAAAATTTAACCTTGGGCTCATTTGAAAGTCTGGCCCCTGTCAGAGTCTGAGAAATAGCCTCAATGCAACACTTTTTTCCTCCCAAGAGAACAATGTCAAACTTAGGATTTATGTGGAGTGGTTAGGGATTCAACACTTACCTACTGCTACTGCATATTCATTTTTGCAAAATATAAAGAAAGCCCAGTTGTTCAAGATGGAGCTCAAAATGAGGTACTTTCAGCAGTCTAGATACAACAGGAAGAAATTATTTGGAGAAATAAATACATACTACCCAATCAATATCCAAGACAGACCTGTATGCATGGCTTAGACACCCTGCTTTAAATAGCCTTATCAAAATATCAGGTTTTCATTACACTTTAGGGTTTTGCCCACAGAAGTCCCAGTCTGGTCTATCATACAATAGTACACATATCGTATACAGCATATGTACTTCCACTAGCAATAATTCTGGTATTGATACAGTTATGCTGACAAAAAAACTTCCACTTTAGCCAGTATAACTTTATACTTTAGTCAGCATTTCATTCAGGGAACTGATATAAAATATACTAGAAAAAGCTTTCTTTTGCCAATGAAAATTGCATCTATTCTAGGAGATGTAGCCATATCCATCCATTTTTTTTCTAAAGAAGGCCCAATGCATGCACTTTTAGTTTCTTAGACCTGTATTGTACTGGAGGATAGCATTACAGCACGTAGTTAGACAGATTAGTTATTGAAATATAATTTAAACATAATGTTTTTGCAGCAAAAGCATTTGAATTAAAGAATATATAAGTCAATCTGAGACTTGCCAAAGAAGATAGACTTGCCAAAGAAGTTATCAGATGGTTTTTCAGAGTTCACCCAAAATATACCTTACCAAAGAAAACAGAATTAGAACATATGCATATAGACACACATACACGCACTAGAATGAATTTCCTCACTACATCAGATTAGTTTCCAACAGAAGTAACATTCCCCAAACAGGCAAAAATAGAAGAAAGTGTTCTTCATCAGAAGTGTTTCACATCAGTGCATAAGAGAGTTCTCATAAAATATTTTTCTAACTAGAAATGAAATACTGCTTTAGGAAATATTGTTCTAGCTGATTCGAAAGTGGAAACATAGTGTGTCCAACTGGGCTACGGACAGAAATTACACATAAAATGGTATAAGTAATTGGAAACCAGTGCTAATCTGTAACATAACAGAAGTTCAGTGCACATAAACCAACTTCAAAATAGCCAAAACCAGTTTAAGATAAACCTGGATGGATATAGTATCCAACTTAACTGATTTAGGTTAAGTTGGTTTATTGAACTTCTGTCCCGGATCCCCTAACATGCAGATTCAAGTTAACTCACAGTCCCCCAGCATCCCAGGATGCTTTGCACCTCCCTGACAAATCCTCCTCACAGGATGGGTGGGCTAGCCTTGGCCCAAGCTGTCAGCTTCACCTAAGCAGGGCTCAGAATCCAGCCCTTAATTTTAGCTCTTCTAAAGGAATGTGCCTTTCAAGAAAAGTGGCAGTAGATTAAAGGTATATCCAAAGAGACAAATCTCATGTGTCATTTGAATCCTAAAGCATGACTGTGGGTAAAATCCTAGAGTCCTTGCTCAGGCCCAGATAATACTATATTAATCCACAATAGAAAAAGCAAGGGACTCTTTCCATTCATAAAGAAGGCTCAGGTGTTTCTCTGATTCTACCCCTTATGCAGGTCTCATCAAGGCTGGGAAAGCAAAGGCTTAATGGGGCTGAAGTGAAAAGAAACATGTTAACTTCTCTTCTGGCTTCAGAGCTTTCCTGGACAAGGTAATAGAGTTTGGGATTATATTTGCTGTACCACTGATCTCTCTCCATGGCACCTGGAAGGTGACACTAGTGGCAGCCTTACTTGGTAATGGATTTTGACTAGCAGACCCTGAAGAAGTGAGTGGGTGGACCAAAGAGGTGGACAATACTGGCAGTTGCAGCCCCACTACATTAACACCCTCTCTCTGGATTACCCAGCACTTCAGGGGTATCTTGATGATGTTCACGGTTTGTGAATAGGTCCTGAAACTCAGTCTGCAAGGAGACAGTTTTCCTTTTTCAGGATTAGGTTTGGGTGTAGACTGATAAGAGTCCTGACAATGTTTTCACAGGATTTCCTCCCAGAATGCTGGAGAGCTTATTAAAGCAATAGTCTTCACAAATTATAACATACCTTAGACTAAAAGTCCATGCAATGTTTGTTTCTAGGATACTGGCCTCATATAAACTTGATAATTGGCCCCTGAGACCGTTTAGATCCCATGAAGACCCAAACCATGGACAAGAGTTTGGATGAAGAAGTTGGAACCCACTCCTACTTCCTCCCTGAAAACTGGATGTGGTTCAGATGTCAAGCGCTGGTGTTGTACCATCTATTGCTGGACCTTCGGCCTTGCCAGAGAAGATTCAATTTACTTTTACATAGATCAATCCATGTGTTAAGAAAGTCAATCAATCTTACGCTGCTGATCCACCACTGAGAAGAGACATTTAAAGATGAAGTGGCTTGGTCAGACGTGCTGCCAAGGGCTAACAGACTGAAAGGGCTACAGCAAGGAAATGTTGTTAAATGTTCCCAAAGGTTTCTGAGTTTCACTGCAAACAATGTTTCAGAAACTGTCTTGCTCTGAATACAAACTACATTTTAAAACATAAGGAAACTATTGTCCCTGCATTGTACAGAACACATTATACGTTATACCGTATATGTTTCAATAAGTCAAAGTTAAGATAGCATGGAGTGCAGACTTTAAAATAACAAATTGACACTCTTGCGGAGGTTATACCGCAAGGGGGGGTTCATTTCCTTTTGTCCTAGTTGCATATGTTAAAAAACAATCCTATATAGTAAATGATGTCTGCCCCATTGTCTTACATAAATACTCTTTTGTTATTCTTCAGTGAAAAGCTGTGTTTAAAGAAAGCTCTGTATGAATTCCAATAAAGAAACTAGTATGAGAAACCTGGGTTTGTAACATGAATTAGAACAGCTCTACTGTTCCATTGGCTGACGCTGGAAAGCCAAGAAAGTCAGATAATATTTTACTTGGAGCTGAAGTGAACTGTTGTGAACTCTGACAAGCCAGCACTTCAAAGCTTTGTGAATGCGGTGCCACAAGCATGAGTATATTCATCTATGCCGAGGAGTCTGACTCTGACCCCATTTACTTCAGTTTTACACTACTCTCACTGCTGACTTCAGCAGACCTACTCCTGATTTGCAACAGAATTAAGTCACTTGGGGCCTGTTTCCCTCTGGGGGATTTAGATGAGAGGAAAGTAAGGCTCTATGCATCGGTTTCACTCACAGCGACTGCACCTTTTAAAATAAAATAAGTAAAGCACTGCATGGATTCAGACATCTGCACGTGTGGTCCATGCAGGGAACCTCTAAAAAGAAAGCTGTCATATCCAGCGACCTTGGTGCTTCATCACGATCTGACACGTACTGGGTGAGGGGTTACTGCCCAATATGCCACTGTTCGCATTGCTTTGACTGAATTTTAGAAATGTGTAAATATAGCTGGAATAAGGCAAATTTTAAGGTGAAGTTCTTCATGTTAATCACGTCACTATTTTAAAGACTTTAAACAAAAATACATATTTTATGACCGCTACAATCTTCTGTCGTGGCCACCAGGACAGACTATTTATAGTGGGTATTTAACAGTATTATTATTACTTATTTGTGTGCTTCAGTCATTCGCAAATGTTCCAGAGACAAGATCAGGGCACTGTTTTGCTCTGCGTCTCATAATCACATAGGATGACCATTCTGGGCACGTTCAAATGAGCGTGCATGTGCAGTATGTGGCACCGCACACCACATGCCCTGCACGTGCAGGCATTCCCTGTGCTGCACCAGAGATCTTGGTGTCAAAAATCCCTGTGCCTAAAAAGCAGGGTAGTGAACATGGCAGCAGCATGCACCACTCAAAACTGGAGCCTGCCTGGCTGGAGCCATACTCCAGCTGCTGGCCAGGCTCCCCGCTGCAGAACTGCTGTGGCTGCAGCCCCCAGAGGCCCCCAGGCCCTCAGGTAAGACTGCTGGGACTAACCCAGGTGCTGACCCAGCCTCCCCTACCCAACCTGGAGTAAAATGCCATGAGCCAGATCATGCCTGCACAGGGGTTCCTCAGGGACAAGCAGTAGTGGCATATATTGTGGGGATGTGCCCTCTGTGTTCATAAATCAATGGAATAGTGTAATAGCTATATAAGCACAAAAATGAGAATGTAAGAGGTTCCATAGACAAGTGACATTATATATCAAGGAATCCCAGAAGGTTTATTATTTGGAACTATACTAAGTTTTAACCTGTCCTATATATATATATTCTGCTTCAGACCCAGAAAGGAGCTAAAATCTTGTGAAATTCCTCGATAATACACAATTGATTTAATAGTACATACAGTGGAGCCTCCAAAAGGTATTCAAAGGGCTTTAGATCTGCTGTGTAATTTAGCTGACACATGGCACGTGAAACTTAATATGAAGTAATGCAGATTGGTTACAGAAATACATTTGAGAAGTATAAAATGAAGGGGGAGAGAAGCAGGAAAGCTTAACAACACTGGAGATCCAATAAAACAATCATACATATTGGAATAGTGCCAGGACAGTATAAATGTATATGTATATAGCCATGCATCAGCCACAGCAAAAAATCCTACCATTGCTCCACGATGGAGAAAGTTGATTCTTAGCCTATGACTCTGATGGTATATTTAACTCATGTTTAAAACACAGACAAGATAAATTGCACAGGTTTTAAGCAATGTTATTGCTATCAGTACACTAGTGGAGTGACTAGGAATGCAGGTATATGTGAAAATAAAATTCAGTAGGAAACCAGAAAGGTTTATGGACCCTTTGAAATAATATAGTTCGGTATAGAATTAGAGTCAACCAACAAGGCAGGATAAACCAATGTTATATTATAATATTACCTATAAGAGGCATAATTGTATGCTTGGGGGATGAAATACACTCCCCTGGGAGGGCCAACGAGGAGTCGATGTATCACTGAAATCCTGCTTAAGCTCTATTTTGATGGCCCTTGGTTCTGAGATAAATTTCACTTTGCGGGGGGTTGGACTACTTGACCTTTGAGGTCCCTTCCAATCTAGCGATTCTATGTATGCATGAAAGCTACACAGTTTTACTCACTTCAATCCATCCACAAAAGGGATTAAAGAAATATGTGAAATTTTATCTCCCTTCATAGTAAATTGCTGTAACAAGGCGTTTTGTTCAAATACTTCTTTAAAAGTCCCTTGAGTTTAGTTATCACTTCCAAATCCCTTAAATTTCCACTAGATAGTGTGTCTTTAATGGTATTTCATAAATACTATCATCTGCCTACCTTTTTTCTTCACTTTCTCAAATACTTTTTCATTTCTATTGTCCCATTATCTTTAAACAGTCAGAAACACTGATTTCAATTCATAACTTTTGCCAGAAACTGCCAAGAATTGTACATTTATACATGCAGGGTGAGATAAGTGCTCAACTCTCTTACTGTGCAATTAGAGCTTTTTGACATGATATTTGCCTACAAGTCGAAAATGTCCTTTGTGACATGCCAGTCTTTCGTATATCTGAAAGAACTCTTGAAACCCAGGTTAGCTGAAGTGTTCAATTACAGCCTTTTCCTAATCCTGTTTACTCAGTGGGCATGTCTCAGTGGGCATGTGTACACACAGTTGGCACTGTGCAGTCCCAGCAGTGCCCAGGTCGTTTCTGACCCTACATCACCGTAATGATGAGCTACTGCAGGGTTGCTCATTGCTATGGCAACGTAGTAGCAGCATCACAATTACTACCCACTGACGCTATGTCACAGTAGCAACGAGCTACTTCCCCGTAGCTTGCTGCTATGGTGAGGCAGCATCTTGTGTAAATGCACCCGGTGATTCTCAACTGGGGCCCTGTGGCATCCTGGGGTGCCCTGAAATCCTTTATGGGTGATGTAAGGTACCAAGCAATGTTAGCTCTGTTAGGTGTACAGTGGCGTACCAACGGGGGAGGGGGCCATGGTCCCCGGGTACTGGCCTGGGGAGGGGCGCACTGGCTGGAGAAGCCGGGGTGCCTTCCACATTTTGTGTGTGTGTCCTGCCCACCTGCCCGGTGGGTTGTGGGCTTTTGCCGTTCCGGCCAGAAACTCCAACCACCGTCTCCCCCCGCACGGCTGGTGTGCCGCACTGCTAATTCTCCCGCGGAAGTGCCCTGGGGTGGGAAGCAGGGCCCTGAACAGGCTGATTTGCCTTGGGACCCGCACCCTGCTCAAATCATCCCAATGGGGGGATGGCACAAATGCAGGCATTGGCCCCTGGGCACCGGAGACCCACGAGACGCCACTGTAGGTGTGTAAAC
>JAGPOW010002742.1:11869512-11909285 GCA_030014935.1 Caiman crocodilus | reverse complement strand
TCACAGCTCCATCCCACACCCTGCACTCTGCCCCAGTTGTGTAGCACCTGTTGGTGCCCCTTCGCCTCAGTGCCTGAGGCAGTCGCCCCACTTGCCCACCTACAGCAGTGGATGAAGCTGAGAAGAGCCTAATTCTTCATAGACCTACACAATCTGTGTCTGTGTTATAGTCTCTCTCCTCTCATCCATTAACTAACCCTCTCATCTCAAAATCCTTCACAATCCATGAATCCTTTCTACTCCCAGACCCCCTAGAAGCTCTTCAGGCTTTCCTTGTGCAGCAACATTATCCCGTTTTTCGTTTTGTCTTCATTAGCCCAAAAAACTCCTTGGGACAAGATAATGCATCTATGCATAGTAAACAGACATGTACAGATAAATATTTCCCTTGAATCAGCTTATTTATACCTTTCAAACACTGCATTTCCGATATCTTTTTTTGCCTCAAAAGCACAGGAAAGCACAGCATTAAGGCATGAAAAAGGAATATATTAAATTAATATATGCTGCAGTAATCAGTCTCTCTCATTTTCATATTTATTTCATGTATTTTGCTTGTCAGAAAATTATAGAAGAAGAAGGAAGACATACTGCATTTTAATATTTTTGTCCAACCAAAATCTTTATAATGTGGGTATTAGCCATATTCCACTTCCATCTTTCCCAGGGGCATTTTTGGAATGAAAAGAATTCTTGCCTTGTTACCATACTTAACTTCCTCATATGAAAAGGCCTCTGCTTTCAAATATTCACCTGCTGATTAGAATAAAGCTTAGACCTGGCCCCAGGAGGACATCGCCCATGGGGAGGTGTTCCAAGCCAAGCTCCTGGCTCTGGGGTGGGAACATCTGTGGCTCCTGTGCAAAAAGATTGCCATCCAGTGCTGAGCAGTAGAGGCCATGGATGATTATCACCAGAACATGGATACCCTCTTAGGCCTGTCAGTCATGTGCATGCCCCCCCACTACACAACCCCTGTTCATGGCTCTGCAGGGTTCCTGGCAGCCACTTACCACCCCGCAGCAGGCCCCCACACCTCCCTCACAACCCCATCCCCCAGAATGGGTAGAAAAGCCTTGGTCCAAGCAGTCTGCTCTAGCCCAGCAGGGAGGCATGCTCTAGCATACCGCCCCACAGCAGCTGCTGGCTAGAGTCACTGCAGACATGTGCCTGCATTTGCAGAATCAAAAGTAAATGCCTGTTCACTTGCTAATCGGTTCAATCTATGCAGTTTAGACTAACCTGCAAAGATTGAATCAATTCAGCCTTGGGCTTTTTGACTGTCTATATTTAGGTATAAGGACAAATACTCCACTTACAGTTTTAAAATGGAGAAAAGATTTGTTGAAAAGACATTTCAAATTAAACCACTTGAATATCTATGGAAACTCTTTAAAAATATTAACATGAGCATTTATAGGTGTTTAGGTGTACAGCAGAGATTTTTTTTAAATCTGGTGCTTAGACGGTAAAGTGGTGGGCACTACAAAAAATGATATTTTCACAGCCTCAAGGTTCTGGTTAATGGGTAATTATAATACCTATAAATAAGTTTGCATATGCTATATGAGCAGTTGTTATTGATTATATATTAAACACTAACCATCAGCATTTTTTCAATACAACAAATAGGACCTGAAGAAGGATTGTCTTGTGGTTAAAGTACTTAACCCTAAATACATTAGATTGGTTGTAGGTCACCCAGTTTATTGTCCAGTGTTGCCACAGAAATATATGATTGTGTGGGTTTCTTAATCATGCTAGGTACACATACATGTTCATTTAAAGCGATGCAATACACTCTGGAGCAGTTCAAGCCACAGTAAACTGTTCCTGGGCACAACATCTACACGTGCGCCCAGGATAGCAGCCATTTAATCTGGCTGGGATGACCAGGCATAATTTACACCCCTGGTCAGCATCCACACATCTACACTCTGCCATAAAATAGCATGGTTCCCAACAATACAATCCTCCAGCAGAGTTAATTTGTTTACTGCATGCTAATACCAGTGCATGTGTAGACAGTAATGCTTTACTATGGAGCTAATTAATCTACTCTTCAATAAAGCACATGTGCAGATCCACCTGCTGTGTCTCAGTTCCCAGTCTGTAAAATGGAGCTAAATACTCCCTTTGTCCTACCTAGTCAGGGACCATCTTTTCCTTGGTATTCCATAAACATGTTGTAAAAGTGGCTGTAATCTCAATTCTGGGCACTACTAATAAAAAATAATTAATAATATTAATAGTACTATTGTAAACTATAAGTAAGTCCAAATCTCATTTTCCTCAAGAGTGGAGGAAGTTTGTATTCAGGTTCAATACCAGGATGGAGAAAATTAGCTGCAATCTAATCTTGAGAAATATGCTTGGTCAGTTGCTCACACTTGCTGGATCTACTAAGCTAAATCTGCAATACTTCCTGATTTAGTATGCCGAAAAAAATTCTACAGTATTAGCAAGGATGGCTGCCTTCTGCTCATGAATTTCCTACCATTTCAACAGGCTTCATTTTTATGAGAGATTGAAGGTAAAGCTTTTGTGGGGGCGAGTTGGGGAAAATTGACAGGAATCACATCAGCTCATCATTGGGCTTCTATGCCTTGTCCAGGTGGTTAGGAAAAAAGCAACAGCAGCAGATGAGATCATTTCCATCTAATTGACTTCAATGGAAAGTTTTTTACTGGTTTCAAGGGATTTAGGATCAAATCACTAGCAACAATTTCTTAAGCCCTATTCAGATAACTGTTAGACAACATTGGGTCTAGATGCCTCTCACCAGCCTCACATGGCAAGAATCCATGCTGCCTACGATGGCACAGTGCTTGGTTTTGTCTTGTAACCAGAAGACCTCAAATCTCATGTCCAATGCTCTTCCTTTGTCCTGACTGCATCTCCTAGACCTAAAGAAAATGTCCCAGATTCAGAAGTTCTCTTCCATGAAAGGTACAGTCAGGGGCAGCTGATACTTGAGTTTATCTATGTAACAGATACTGTGTTATCAGTAATGATTGCATATAGAAGGGCATTGTTTCCAGTGTAAGAGAAATATACATATTGCATCATTCACCAAAGAACAGAGTTTCTACAAGG
Organism: Caiman crocodilus; assembly: GCA_030014935.1. Classification (NCBI taxonomy): domain Eukaryota; kingdom Metazoa; phylum Chordata; order Crocodylia; family Alligatoridae; genus Caiman; species Caiman crocodilus. The sequence continues at coordinate 11,906,189 of JAGPOW010002742.1, read as the reverse complement.
AAATATAACGTATATGTACCATGGCTACAAAAAATATACTCCCCATTATTATAAATATTACTTCAAGACAAAACAAACTGGAAACTGCTCTTTGAACAGCAACAATCTGTGTTGATTAATAAAAGTGCTTTCCAGGGTTCATTAACCACTAATCATATCTTAGATTGAGACTAAGAAACTGCAGGCCACAGACGGTTTGAAAGGGTGTGTTTCATAGTGTTCAGAAATTCAAGACAGGTCAGCCTAAGTTCTATTTAATTTAGGAGATACTCATCTATTATGTATTTGTTAGAGGTTTGTGAGACTTCTGTAGGTCTTTGTTATAAGAAAATACAGAGGACAATGAATCAGAAAGAAAATAAATATAAATGAGGGGCATGGGTTCCAGCAAAGCACCAGATCTCTCTTGTGCCCTAAAAAAAAAATCACTGATCTGTAAGGTTTGTCAACTACATTCTTCAGGAAAGCCAGGCAGCTTTACTTCACGAAAGGACCTCCGGTATATTTGCAAGGAGTTGTCCTCATGAAATACATTTTACCATTAATTGACCTCACCAGTGAACAAAGACTTGTGCCAACAAGGAATAGCCTCCCAGTTGACATTTATTTAAAATATTTGCTTTCTGGTATTGGCTAAAGAGCTCCATGTTACAGCCTTCAGAATACCTGCGCCTTCTGTTTAACAGAGCATTTAGGCCCAAATATATGCAGGTGTATGTGTATTTGTGCATGCATGCATACATATATTTGCTCATATATGTTGACGCCAACATATGTATAAACACACACGCACAAACAAAAAATAGTAGCCTTTTTAGTACAGTAGCTAGATTATTCCAAAACTAGATTACAGATTAGATCACCCATTAAACTTTGCTGGTGCAGTCACCACATCATTCACGTGCCAAAGCTAATCTTCCTGTAAACTACTTAGGACCAGTCTTTAATAAATCTTTATCTTTAACAAACTGCCCTTTCACTTCTCCTGGCAAATTGCTCCTGGGCCTCATGCAAACCACAGGTTGGTCAAGAGGAACAGTAGCAGAATGAGAGACCACGCCACTATCCTTGGGCACCCATTTAGAGGGGGACTAAGAAAAGCAGCCACTGACACCAGTGCCACAGCTGGCCCTGCCCTTTCTGCCACTGAGGATAGTTTTAGGTCTGAAAATGTATTTCCCCCCTTGACTAAAGGCCCCAGCTTAACAATACCAGTTCAAGTACTAGTACACAGGTGACATGGCAAATACCCATTCTCTGAAAAATTTATCTTTATCCACAAATATTAAGACAACTACAAATTACCACTCTATAGCCTATGTGGCATCATCAGATGCCAAAATGGAGTGGGAAAAGAACATCTTAAAATGGGAGAGAGGTTTTGAAAGCACTGTTGCTTTTTTTTCACTCCTTTTTTCCCCTTTCTTCTCTGGGGAAACCAGGAGAAGAGATAGACTGTTTTCAAGGGGATCTGGAGATTGCATCTCTCAAATAAAACATTTAAAGAAAGAAGAATAAAGTCACTCCTGTGGGAAAGATTATTGCTAAGAAAGTAAAGTAAGTGTTAGTGAAGCCAGTGGGGAATACTGAATTGAATATCAAGGAGTACAGGATGAAGTAGGCATAAAATGACAAACAACATATAAAACATTTGACAGAGCGTATGAAGCCCTTTCATGCAGACAATTATGACACTGTAGAGACAGTGAAAATCTGCAACTGTATTATAAACTTTCCTCCATGCCCATTGCTTAGAGATAAGTCATCAAGTCCTAGCAATGTTGACTGTTCAACAAACTTTATAGCTGCAAGCTGCACAAAGGATTGATTGGTATGTATTTTTTCCCCCTGCCTAACCTTGCACAGCTAGAAATTCACAATTATTCAACGGAGGACACTGTGTTTTGGTGATTTGTTTTCTCATGAGAAAACATGTTTTGCAGTACTTCTAAAAGAACCCACCATGTCTGATCACAAGGGACCACAAAGCCATGTCTTACAAAGCTTGACTTTTTTGTGTTAAGTAACGATGACTTAGGTTTCATAAGCCCACTGTCTAGACATAAGAACACAAAGCTGCTAAAAAATGAAGATAAAATGGACAGCCCTTGTACATCTTCTGATATTGCCTCAATTCATGTTCTTCTGAAGCCGCATAGTGCCATAACTCAAAATTGTTGATACTTGTCAACTAGATTCTGATGGTGAAACGTTCCTGAAAAACAACGCCAATGTAGATGAAATATTTAAGAGTGTGTGTGTGATGTTTGGTAGTTTGATCAACAAGTTAGAGAGCCAGAGTCCAGAAACTATAATACAGTCTACTGAAAGTAAGAGTAACAGACGACTTTCTACTATGGACTGTTACTACAGATCGCAGGCTACACAGCTAGCGCCCACGTTACAAAAGCTTCACACTCCCCCAATTACCTGTTAGAACAGGAAAATGTAATAATTTGCAGAGCTCAAACAGCTATCTGAACAGCATGTCAGATCAGGCATGGGAATATAATATCCAGTTGGATCAGGGCTTTTATCACGGAAACTGTTCAAGGAACTCACTTCACTTAATCAGTCATGTAATCAGGAACCCAATATAGTAAAAACAATCATGTGCTTTCTTTTTCCATTTTAAAGCCTTTCCAGCACAAACCATCCCTTCTATATCAAACCTACTACAGGGAAGTTCTACCCTCAGCATAGAAAAGTGCCAGAGATCCCACAAACTCTCCTAGGAAATTCATTATTGCCATTGATTTTACATGGAAAGTACTCAAACACTACAATGATGAGCAACAGAATAAAAAACTTTGAGAGAGACTTTTTATAACTTCTTTTCACCTGATAATCTCCAAAAATTTTGTAGACTCCTTAATTAAATTTGATAAGATACACTATACTTATATGACCAATAAGTGCTCCCCATTACAACTTGTCTAAATATGGGATACTTTCGCATTTATGTTCAATAAAAAATGTTTCCTCTTTTGCACTGGATACTTTTGAAGTGACTAGCACTGGAGAATCCATATTTCTCAAGAAGCTCAGCTTAAAAGAAATACATCAAGGATTAAAAAGTAGCAAGAGATAGTTACATAAGTTTCAAATCATTGGGGGAAGAGGAAGACATGGGCGGAGGAAGCCAAGCATTGCCTGCAGGAGCAGCCCAGCCTAAACCAATGATAAGAGAAGCAGGTAATCAGGTAAGTGACATGGGTCTGAGTACCACTGGGATTAGGGGGGCAGTCCACTCATCCTCAGGAGGCCTCAAATGCCTCTATACTAATGCCTGCAGCATGGGGAACAAGCAGGAGGAACTAGTCCTCCTGCTAGCCAGCACCAATGTAGAAATAGTGGGGTTCACCAAAACGTGGTAGGACCCAATGCATGACTGAGCAGTGAATATCAAGGGCTACAAGATCTACAGGAAAGATAGAACAGGTAGGAAGGGTGGGGGTGTGGTGCTCTATGTCAAGGAGCAACACACATGCACAATGTGTATCAGTGGGTCAGAGGACGAGCAAACGGAAGTGCTCTGGGTTAGAGTACAAGGGGGTCAGGGAGAAAGGGACTTAATGGTGGGGGTACACTACAGACCACCCAACCAAAGAGAAGATCAAGACCGGGAATTCTTACATCAGCTCATGGAGGTAGTTAGGTCCAAGTATGTAGTCATCATGGGTGACCTAAACTTAAACCAGACATCTGCTGGGAGGAGCAGACAGCCAGATCTGACCACACACGTAGGCTCTTAAATGACATACATGACCTAAATCTAACCCAGGAGGTACTCAGCCCCACCAGGGGAGACACCTTGTTGGATTTTGTCCTGGCCATGGGCGACGACGTGGTACAGGGTCTGTGGGTGCTCAACCACCTAAGCAATAGCAATCATCGTCTGCTGGAATTTACCATCCAGCGCAAGGTGGAGAAAACCTCCAGCAAGGCAGCAGCTCTCAACTTCAGGAGGGTGGACTTTAATGAGGTAAAAAGACTAGTGGGGGAAGCACTGAGGTCCCAGAGCTGGAGGGAGTTGAGTGTCCAGGAGGAATGGTCACTCCTTAAGGAGACAATCCTCCAAGCTCAAAGGGAAGTAATCCCTACATGATTCAAAGGGAGCAAGAGGGCACAAAGGCCCCCATGGCTCACCAAAAGCATCTGGCAACGTCTCCAAACAAAAAAGGAGGCATATACCCATTGGAAGGGAGGGGCCGTCACAAGACAGGACTATACCTTGGTAGCTTGGGAATGTAAGGGGGCGGTCAGGAAGGCTAAGGCGGAAATGGAGCTGGGACTAGCAATGCAGATCAAGGACAACAAGAAGTCCCTTTTCAAATACACAGGGGGGCAAAAGAAGGTGCCAAGTAACGTGGGACCTCTGCAGGACACACTAGGAAATCTGGTCATCTCATCCAATGGTAAAGCTGACATATTCAACAATTTCTTTGCCTCCATATTTCTGAAGAGGGACCTGGATATCTCCCCCAGTGCTCCCCCACCCCGAGGGCCCTGTGGGTGACACACCCAGGCCTAAGACCTAATGAGGACCTTGTCAGGGAACTTCTGGAAGGACTAGATGTATTTAAATCCACAGGTCCTGATGATCTCCACCCCAGAGTGCTGAAGGAACTAGCAGGGGTCATTGTGGGACCTCTGGCATAGCTCTATGAGCACTCATGGTGCTCGGGTGATGTGCCAGAGGACTGGAAAAGGGCCAATATGGTCCCCATCTTCAAAAAAGGGAGGAAAGAGGACCTGGGAAACTATAGGCCCATGAGTCTTACCTCGGTCCTGGGGAAGCTTTTTGAAAGAATTATCCTGGCATATGTCCAGGAAGAGCCAGCAGGGGAGGTTATGCTCAGGGGCAACCAGCATGGGTTCATTGGGGTTGTCAAACCAACCTGGTGGCCTTCTATGACTAGGTCACCAAGTCCTTGGATGCAGGTGTCGCAGTGGTTATAGTCTTTCTGGACTTCAGGAAGGCCTTTGACACAGTCTTTCACCCCATTCTCAGTAAGAAACTAGGAGAGAGTGGTGTTGATGCCTACAAGGTCAGATGGGTCACTAACTGGCTGGAGGGCCGCACCCAGAGGGTGGTGGTGGATGGGTCTTATCTGACCTGGAGGGATGTGGGCAGTGAGGTTCCCCAGGGCTCGGTCCTCAGGCCTGCACTATTAAACATCTTCATCAGCGACTTGGGCGAGGGGGTAGAAAGCACCCTGTTCAAATTCGCAGATGACACTGAGATGTGGGGGGAAGTGGGTACGCTGTAGGAAAGAACAGGCTGCAAGCAGATCTAGACAGGTTACAGGGGTGGGCCAAAGAGAACAGAATGGGGTTCAACACTGACAAGTACAGGGTAGCGCACCGGGGAGGAAAACCAGTGGCACACCTACAGGCTGGGGACCTCCCTTCTCATCAGTGTTGAGACAGAAAAGGATCTTGGAGTCATCATTGATGTCACAACGAACATGGGCCAACAGTGTGGGGATACAGTCAGGAAGGCCAACCGTACTTTGTCGTGCATCCACAGATCCATCTCAAGCAGGTCCAAGGAGGTGATCCTCCCCCTCTATGCAACACTTGTCAGGATGCAGCTGGAGTACTGCGTCCAGTTCTGGGCGCTGCACTTCAGAAGGGATGTGGACAGCACGGAGAGGGTCCAGAGGAGGCCACCCACATGATTAGGGCCAGCAGGGCAGGCCCTATGAGGAGAGGCTGAGGGACCTGAACCTGTTCAGCCTTCACAAGAGAAGGCTGAGAGGGGATCTATTGGCAGTCTACAAACTAGTCAAAGGGGACTAGCAGGAATTGGGAGAGTCCCTGTTCCCCTGAGCAATCCCAGGAGTTAAAGAAACAACGGACACAAACTAGCAGAGGGTAGTTTCAGGCTAGATATTAGGAAGCGCTATTTCACTGTCAGGGCGACTAGGACCTGAAACCAACTTCCAAGAGAAGTGGTGCTGGCACCTACCCTGGGGGTCTTTAAAAGGAGGCTGGATGAACATCTGTCCGGGGTCATTTGACCCCAGGATTCTTTCCTGCCACAGCAGGGGGTTGGACTAGATGATCTCTTCAGGTCCCTTCTGACCCTACCTACTATGAAACTATGAAAGTATGAAATCCAGGCTTTGAATCTAGTTCCTTCTATGCTCTATGCAGGTAGACATCTGTGCTAGAACAGAGCTTTACTGAGCATAGAAGAGGGTTTGTCAGATCTGAAGGAGTAAGTGCACATGGACCTGATTGGTGGCTTAAGGCCAAAATTGGCACTAATATCATCTAAACTGTCTGTCATTTCTGCTTTCCTTCCCTAAAGCAACTTCTCTTTCCTAAGTATGTTTCAACTGATGAGTGTAATGGAGAAGTGTTTCCAGGCACTGATACACAGAAGTCCAACGAAGACTTGAACACCTCAAAAAAGCAAGAAAATATTGGCTGTTTTTACAGGTAGCCATGTGGTCAACAGCAGGAAACCAAATGAATTCCTAATTAAGAAAACAGTGGTAGTCTCCATTCTGCTACCAAACTCAGAAAAGAGGACAGAAGAACATCTCATTAAGGATGACATTGCTTTGTTCGTTAAAATTTTTTTTTTTAATACCCATTAAGGAGCAAAAGCATATACTTGACATTATTCTCCCTTGAAACATATGTGAAATTACATTTATGCTGCTTGTAAAATACAAAAACAATGCCTATTAAAAGACATGTTTGGGTGTCTTGCAAAGAAGTACCGTGTTTTCTCTAAGCAAGCATCTGCCACCACTAACAGTGGGACATGGTAATGTGCTCTGCAAAAAATCACAGGCAGATAATGCAGATTTGAAGGTGTGTGTTCTGAAGGGCCCGGGACCCAGCCCACAACGTGACTGCTCTTCTTCCCACTATGTGCTACCAAAGTTGTACTGGGCATGTGTAGATTAAACAGGGGCCCTAAATTGAAGCAGTGGGTTTTAAAAAAACCTGCTTCAATTTAGAGCTCACCCCACTGACTTACCTGCCTCTCTAGGGGGGTGGGGAGGGTGAGCTGCCAGCGGGTGGAGCGGTCTCTGGGCTGCAGGGGGGGGCTGGTGCTTCCCTCCGCAGCAGCACCAGCCCCTCCCCAGGCAGCGCCCATCCGCAGGCACCCAGCTTAGATGGTCCTGGGGGGCACCGCAGCCATGGAGGGAAGCACCAGGCCCCTGCACAGCTCAGGCAGGCAGGCTCTGGGTGGGGGTGGAAATCAGGCTCCCCACTTTTCTTGGGCAGAGCCTGCCTTTCCAGGCTGCTGCCAGGCTGCCTGTAGGGCTTCCTGCAGAGCTGCGTGGAGCCCGGTACTTTGCTCCGCGACTATAGGGGCAGCAATATATTGCTGCATCCCAAGTCATTTAAGGTGCATTACACTGCTGAATTTCCTACAGGAGCTGGAATTCATGTGTAATATGCTGCCAAGGTGTGCAAACACCAACACCATTAAAGCAGTGCAAAAGCAATTAGTGTCATGCACACACTCCTCTCATTTGGTCTACACACGGCCAACAGTTGCTGCTAGTTCTCCCTCAGTAAGAGTACTTAGCAAGCCCTGGAACAGTTAAAATTCACTGTGGCCTTTTGGGGCTCAGCCTAGGGGTTTGACTTGACCTTTGAGCAGAGTGAAAGTTAAAATTCTTGCTGGCAAGGAGTCCCTCTTTGTGTTTAAACCTGTCTCTTGGCAGCTGGGTAGAGGGCCGATACCAGTAACTGAATTATTAAATTAATTGGCATGGTCATCAGCACTTACACTTTGCTTTAAATGAAATGAATACCCACCTATCCACATATCCAAATACACACACGCACGCACGTACGTGCACGTGCAAACTGGGTTACTGAAAAAACACATGCAACAGTTTGTTATCCCTGTTTCATGCACATTTATGAAAATGAAAAATTATTCCGTTGGAGCTAGTGAGTTATACTGGAGCAGTAGTTTTCAGCCTGTGGATCCCTGGGGATCTGCAAAAGATGGCGATGATCAATCAAAAGTATGTAAATACCCACAACTCAGAGAGGTCTGCACCTCCGTTCAAAAATGGTTAGGGGCCTGAAAAATGAAAAAAGGTTGAAAACCACTGTACTAGAGTAAAACTACAGTAATGGAATAAAGATCAGCCACAGCTTAGAACAAAAGCTAAAGTAATTTTGTAACCAGTACACAGCACTTACCACTTAGTGCAGCCATATTTCCATTTTTACTCAATAAAATGTATGAAATAGTCTCTTTCTTGGAACAAACTGGGTTATTCTGTAGGACCCAAATAGCATATATGGCATGAGGTTTTTTTCTATTAGCTAGGAAAAATAAGATTCAGTAAATCATATATATTTATTTGCTAAAATGATTTTTCCTACACTGGTTTTACACAAGAAACATAATGTCCACAGGACGAAAACCACAAATACAGGAACACAGGACTGGAAGGAGACTTCCAGGCAATTAGAGCATTAGGGCAGAAAGAGAAGGAAATGTAGGAAGCAAAAAGAAAGTATAGAGAAAATGAAATCACCAACAGTAGTCAAGGCTGCAAAACTCTAAAGGTAGGAAATGCCTACACATCTGCTTTGAGTCTTGTATTTGACAAATAACTTTGAATACAGTTTAACTTTCCTTAAGTTTGTATTATCATTTCACCTGCCTCGCAAGGCCCTTGACAAATGAGCTGAAACTGAAGACTGTGTAATCTGCATATAGCATTTTTCTGAAAGGATATAGAGATATTAAGTTATTTGAACTCTATATACTACAAACTATCACTATATAGTGGTATTTTTAAGGCCGCTGGAAAACGCGTTTCATCAAAACCAAAACTGGGAAACAGACATTTTGATTTGTTTTCAGTTTTTCAATTTCTTTGACTTAATTTTATTTCCATTTCAAATGGTTCATTTCAGTTTCTGAAAACTGAAAATGCCAGTTTCCATTTCTAGCTTTGGACTGCCAGGGTTTTTTCCTTCTCTTGCTCTTTGACTATCACAATTTTTCTAATAAAAGGACAGAAGTGAAAAAGTAATTGAAAATAAATTTCAAGTTATTGACATTTTCCAACTAAAAAAGTGGTAAAGTAGGGTAAATCCCTATTTTTCATAATTAAGCCATTAACATTTTTAAAGGCTGTCAAATTCTTTCGAGCATGAAATACATTTGAAATCCCAAGCTTCTGAAGTATCCTGAAAAACAGAATTCATTAGTTAGCTTTCTCATTAGGTTATTGGCTTGAAACAGCACGCAAGCTATTTGGACAAGAAAACATTTCCTCCACTAATATAAATGTATCACTGCCAGTTACGCCAGAGCTAAACCACGGATTCCATTATTGCTACTAACAATTTGAATTTCAGATTCAGGCACTACCCTGTTGGAAACAACAGAGCTGACCTTTGTCAAACCATTAACATTAAAATGATCAAACTTGTTTGCTCAGTGGTCAAAGCAGTCTAGTGTCTAGTTTGATCCTTGCTTTTGTTAGATAGAAGCCAAGGAGGCAGGTTTGGAACCTATATTGGGTTTGGTGAGGAGTTCAGTATTCAGATTTATATTCAAATCAGGATTACATGCAATTCCAAAATCTCCAAACTGCATAACATTTCTACCTCCAAAGCAGAGTTCTTACAAAATGTTCAGCTAAACCTAAACAATGGAAGCCTAGTTACCATGAGGATAAGGGGAAGGAAAACTTTACTGTATGCTAGTTGATCCACAATAATTGCCCATGTGTATACTTTTATCCCATCATAAATTAAACCAAATATTCAATAAAAGAAGTTAGCTTTATGCATATGACATAAGAGCATCAGCTGAGTCTGGCACTTGTAAATCCCCAAACCTTTTTTCCTTACAGTACCTCTTCCAGGTACTCAGGCTCTGAGGTTTTAAGTACATCTGACCTAAATCATGTATCATTTAATTACCATCTGGAACCAAAAGCCTTAAATGCAGATCTGGATTTGAAGAGTCAACTCTGGACCTTGGTGAAATTGAAGAGATTACTAAATGATTGATCAGATTTGGCCATCTATTCTTTTTTTATGTCTAACAGAGTATAAATTTAAAATAAAGGACAGATTGTGCATATCATTTCAAGTCTTTTTAATTTATTAGTCATTGCAATCTTGTGCACCAGTATGCACAAAGGCATTCTCCAAGACACCGAAGTAAGAGGCTGGTTAAATTAATCCCACAAGGCTTTGATCCTGGGACTTTCAGTTACAGCACTGAACCCCACTGCCTGTGCTGAAGGAGTAACCACATTGCATAGTAGCAGTACTAAGCTGTTATCTTCTCACAAATCAGCCCTGAGAGGGGGACATGGCACACACCTGAGCTAGTACCGGTTACCTGTGCAAATAAAGTTACATGTGCATCCCATCCTCATCATTTTACACATGTAATATTGTACTCCTGTCATTGGGCCAGGATCAACTTCTGTAGGGCAGCGGAGTGAACATTTGCTAAAATAAACTCAAGAGGTTCCTAGAGACCTTAATATTTGCCAGAGGTGTAACTTGTGAGCCCTGGGTTGGTGTCTCAGTCACCCCCCTCCTCTCCCACTCCCACTTTGTTACATTATTGGTATCTGACAAAGCCACATGCAGAAGTAAAGCAAAATTAAATATGTAAGAAAGGAGAAAGATGGCTTTTACAAATGATAGCAAAGCATCGTCTCCATTATGGAAGGCAAAGTAATCAAGGCAAACAAGATACGCTTGCTGCTTATGCATTTGAGCAACAAACAGTTTAGCTGCTGACATTTTAAAGTTTCAGCTAAGTGAAAATGTGAGATGTGACAACCTTTAACAAAAGCAATCGTCAAATAACGCAAGTTCACAATTTCCCCATTAGTTAGTTGCAGTCTATCACTAGGTCTGGACCAAGAACAAAGGATTACAACTTAGTGTGCAATCTGGATCCTGCATCCATTAAAGTTCAATTCAAATATTATTTCCTCTGCTACCATCATTGCCACCAACCCCCGCACCTCCTGCTTTCATAATATACACCTAACTTTTACATGTCAGCACTGAAATGCTCTCTAGCACATGTTCCTAGTTCCCAAGGAAAACATTAAGGAGTGGGTGTGCTTCCTTAAGATTGCATTGTACTTAAAAGATAAAGCAAACAGAAAACAAAGAGCACTTTATAACTGACTGAGGTAGCTGCTTCTGAGGTTTCCAGAATGTAAGTATAAGTTTAAAATAGGTTGGATGTTAATAGAAAAACAACCTACTCCCCGGTGAACAATTTGTATCATGTTCTGCAACAGACAGTTTGGTCAGAGTACATACTTCACCGATAATGATTCATTTTGCTAAGGCTGAAGCTACCAATCCTGAGCAGAAAATAGTACAGTGACAGGAAATCATGTAATGTTATAAGACAGGGCTGTCTGACTTCTGAGTGGCTGGGGGCCACATGTTGCATGGATTGCATCCTACATAGGCCATAGGGCCCCACAGACTTCTGGGCTAAAAACAAAAGTTACACATAAACCACTTTAAGTGATCAGAAACTGGTTTAAACCTGTAACAGGACAGAAGCTCAGTGCACATAAACCAGTTTCAAAATAGGTGAAACTGGTTTAAGATAAACCTGGCTGAATGCAGTATCAGACTTAACTGATTTGGATCAAACTAGTTTATGAAATGTCTGTCCCAGATTCCTTCCTGGTTCAAATTAAATCACAGTCCCCCAGCATCCCAGGATGCTTCTTAGCCATGGGCTGGGTTGGGCTGGGCTTGGCTGTCTGCTCCAGAGAGAAGGGCTGACTTCACCCCTCTGCTCCCTAGCTGGACCAGCGAGTGCTAGCTGACTGGGGGGGCAAGCCCAGCTGGGGATGCAGCCCAGTCTACAGGGGGGGTGGGGGAGCTACTCTTCCCCAGGCAAACCCCAGCTGGGGTCTAGGACCAGGGAGGAAAGTTAAACATCCATTACCCTGCTCAAACTTACTGCTGGGTGCAACTGTGGGCTACAAATCCCAGCAGCACCTGGAAGCAGGAAGAAGTGATGAGCAACCCAGCAGAGTCCCGCTGTTATAATTCTGGACTGCAAGGAAGAAAACGTGAACACACAGCCAGCAAGGTATGGTCTTACACTCCCCAGCTTCTGGCCTGAGCCACTGCAGTAATTGCTCATGGGCCGTATATGGACAGCCCTTTATAAGGCATCTCTGCATTGCAACCTGCAGCATTTTGTAGAGCTATTCAAGCTAGCTTTAAAAGAGTTAACACAGGTACTAGGAACAGCTTAGCAAGCTGTCTCTACACAAGAGGCCAGGGAAATTAGATAGGGCAGAACTCCAGAATTAGGCTTGCTTCTGGTACCTAAAAGACAGATTATTTAAAGTATGCTATGCTACAGGCTGCAGGGTAGACATCTCCCCAGTGGGGAATGGAAGCACTCTCTATAGTTAGACTGTGTACACTTTTCCATTTATAAAGGATTCCTACAAGCCTTTCTCCTAGAAAATCTCCCACCTCTGATGTTTGCAGCAAGCTCTTGGCACTTGGTCAGGGGAACCATCCACAGGTTAGAGAAGTCTCTTGCCTTCATCCCATCAAATTCCTTGCAGCCGATGTTGAGAGACCAACTGTTAAATATCACCATTTTCCTTTTCTTCCTTGCATTTCTCAGGGAAATTTTGGGTGCCTGCCAAAATAACAATGGGCTACAAAGGCAGCTGGGTTAAGGTTCCACAAGCAACTGTAAATCTTGATATTTTTAACTTCCAAGTGCCTTAGTGTCCAAGCTAAATAACCTTTTTTAATGCAGCCTTCCAATTCACATAAAGGTTGTGTGTGTGTGGACATCAGTGATTCAGAGGGGAAGGAGACTGTTCACTTAGTGAGGCTACATACCAAAAAGAAAAATGCAATTTGTTAATATAGAGCTAATTAGGTGTTTCTGAGGCCTGCCGTGTTGTTTTGCAAAGAGAACCTCTTCTCTATTTTTGTTTTTTGGTTGTTTTGGAAAAAAAAAGTCAAAATGCATGGGAAGCTTGTGTAGATGGGACTGTTTGATGTAATACAGACAAACTATCCGAACAGGAAGAACAGGGGACTAATAAATTATGTTTGCTTTAATGTATAAGTAAGAAAAAGAAGTCAACAAGTATTCAATGGAGAGGGGATAACAAAAAGGAGGCAGAAAGAAATACAGCAGAGGAAGAGTTTTCTCACCTCTCTCTCTTGCAAAAATTACTATTTCTATGGAAGTTTAAGGAGATGCAACAACAGAAGGATAAAAAGTGGCAAGGGTAAGAGAAACTTATATCTTTAGGGTAAAAATATTAGACTGGGATTTTCAAAGCCACCCAAAATAGCTTGCGAGTTGAGACTGAGTATGAGATGGATGAACACCTTAACTCCCTTTGAAAAGCCCAGCTATAGGGGCCATCATTAAATGATTAGCACTTGAAAACAAAGGCTGCATAGTTATTAACTATAAGTATCTCACACTGAATATCAGCAAATGCCACGTGACAGTGGCAGCCACTCTGCTTATCGGTTTCTCATTATCTGAGAAAAAGCAGTGAGAAAGAAGTGCCAAGGCAACGTGAATGAGAATGCCCTTTTAAAACTGAAGTCCAAGTAGCAAGCGCTGTGTTTGGTTAATCCCTTGTAAACTGTTCTGTAAACGTTTGCCAAAAGACAATAGTTACGTATATTGGTAAGCGCAAAGCTCCTTCCCATAGGGGGAATGCTTTGAAAGCCTCCTTGGAACACGGATCACAAAGCCAGCAAACAGAAAAAGAAATTTGATATAGTCACTAAGCCCCATGAAATAGATTGACGTAACAACCCTTCATTTCAGCTTACCAGCGGGAACAGACCATGCAATGATCAGCACAGGTTTCTTCCACTTAAACCCAAGGAAAACTGCAATCACCTGATAGCAATGCAAGGTGTTGGTGAATCTTATGGACCAGGTGCTTATGTAGACAAAAATCCCAGCAATGTAACTGCTGTGTCAGGAAAAAAAATCATAATTAAAGCACTGACAGCAAGAGCTAACAATGGGGAATTTTAGGTTAGAGAGAGAGAGAGTATAGCATAGCCCATGAATGCAACTTTTAATCTAGGGCTAATAGAAACTATTATTCTATGTCCATGGAAAGTTCTGAAGTTTCAAGGAGAACACTCTTAGAATGGAAATTATATATATTTGCCAAAAAATTGGAAGTCTCAAAAAGGCTGAGATAAATTTCAACATTTCCAAGGTTCCTAAGACTGCTTGAGACCCAGGGCAGGTGATGAAGCAGGCAGTTTCAGAAACGGGAGAGAGAGAGATGCTCTGGGACCCCCAGCTCTGAAGCACTCAGGTGCTGAGGGAGTTGGGGAGTCTTACTGCCCAGATAAGCTTCCCCTTTGTTTTCTGTTGGAAGTGCTTACTGACACGAGACTAGTGGCTCACTCAGCTGGGCTATACCATTTTTGGGTCATAGTGCACGTAGCACAAGCAGTGCTTTGTTGTGGTGGTCCCTTTAACACATATCCATTAAGGTTACAGCAGGGGTCGGCAGTGTTTTCAGCAGTGTGCCCAAAACACCCACAACTTCAACTTGTAAGATGTTGGCGTGCCAGGGGCAGATGGTGGGGGAGCTACGAGGGGCCCAATCCTACCAGTGGCCCATGTAGCCTCAGTCCCTTCCCCACCACCCTCCCAGAGGCATGCATGCCAAGCAAAATGCCTTTGAGTACCATACTCTGGCACCCATGCCAGGGGTTGCCTACCCCTGCTCTACAGAGTGATGCCAGCTGGGGATAAACCTAGAGAAATAATTAGAGGGTGAAGGGTGGAAGCTCAGTTTCTGTTATGAAGGCAATGCTGCAAGTAGGATTTTCTTAACATGAATAATCCACTTGTTGTAGAAGGAAAACTGCAAGAGTTAACTTTCTTAAATCTTGGTTAGAATACAGTATTGCACATGCTGCAGTGTAGGTGCTTATTTGGACACTGCACTGGAATAAGAAGACTGGCAAAGTCAGCAAGAACAAACCATGGGATTTACAGAGCGACGGCAGAAATTGCTTCCTTGAACCAGAGCTCTACCAAACCATACGATCAAGCAATGTTCTGATGGACCCACACATCACACTATAAGTACAGACTTGTATCCCCCTCGTTTCTGGGGCTCGAGATCCACATTTGAGTTTGAGACATTTGGAGATAAGATCTAGCTACAAAATTTGGATCCAGAATCCTTCAAAGATCATGGCTATTTACATAGAGTAAAACTCTGATGAACTAGACATGATAAATCAAATTAATACCTGTCAACACCGATGGCCCACTTAGGCTGTGCCTACAAAGCTTCTGAAATAAACCTATGAGTGGTCCCAAGAGACGTGCCCTTCCCACTCATGTCTACTCCACAGTCGCACATAAATCAGGAAATGAAGATGACTTGGAAGCTCACATGACAAGCTTGAGGGCGTGGATCTGGGCAGCCATCTCTGGCAAATCTGAGGTGCATGCTCAGGATTGCTCCAACCCTCTGTTACACTCCCAAACCATGTATTAAGCTGCTAATTTGCAGGCTTGGGGGCATGCAGCAAGGGTGAGTGGTTTCCACTCCGGTAGCTGCGCTTCTAGGCTCACCTTCAAAGTTGTAGGGCATCACCTTAGATAACTTCTTGCACAGAATGATCAGAAGTCGAAGGAAAAGAAACCCACAAAACCAGATTCTCAGATCAGTTTAGCTTGATTCAAATCCAAAGGGATGGCAGGGGGAGAAGTAGCCCACAAATAGAAGCTGATATTTGTGTTACACACTTAATCCACTGTGGGATGAAAGCATGACTCCTGCTTCATTCTGAGTAGCTGGCAAATGCCATGCAATAGAGAATGAGGAAACAGGAGAGAATTCAACAACAGCAACAGAGCATGAATGACAGCCTTCTTAATGTGCTTGAATAATTTGTATACACACCTTAAAGCTGACCGAGGTATATTTAAATTCAGTTATACAAGCTGCTAAGAAACAGATGATCCATGTAGATTCTGCTTTGGCATCATTGCAAGGATATTTTTGGTCACAAGGAAGATTTAAAACAATTGGTGCTCCTTAAACATACAAATGTGAAGAAAAGAACAAAGACTGCACGTGTAAATTAACAAAATGGGAAATTTTAAATATCATAGATACAGCCAATTTACAGATCTATGAGAGGATAAAAATTTCATTTTCAAAGGCAAGCTGTCTTAGGGAATGGGAGGATTTAAGCACTAGAATTAGAAGCAAACAGGCTTTCCCCTTTAACTCAGGAAAGCTGGTTTTTATTCTGTCTCAATGTTTTTCTGGATGAAATATTCATTATACACTACCTAGGAGGAAGTCTCTGTTCCACCATGTTTCAGTTCTTCATACAGTAGAAAAATATATTGATGAATTACAACATCATGTACCAAATCTGGAACTAAATGCAAGAAAATATACCACTGGGATGTAGAATGATAGGGGTTGGATGTTTTCCTGCCTCGCCTTTCCCCCCCCCCGCCCCATGCCACTTTGTTCTTTCCAATCTGGGAGCCTACGTCCTCTCTTTGGATGACACCCAGTATTGCCGTTTTCATAACGATTGGTTTTGTTCTTGTAGGCCTATCTTCTGGAGCGGTTACATAAGAACTTCTTCAGCTTTCATTAAAAGAACAAAATGTTTGAGAGTTCATTGTTGCAAAAAAAAAAAAAAAAAAAAGCTTGAAAATATGAAGCCTACAAGCTGTAAAAGCTAGAAAGCTATTAACGAGCAACTCAACTTATATCACATAATATTTAAGGTGATCTAATTTTGGTGGGGATGGGGGGTGGTGGCAAGGTTTGGGGCTTTCCTAAACATTCAGGTTGACTGCTGATCTGCAGGCTCTGTTGTCACTCCCTACCTAGATTGTGTGTGATGTCTGGAGCACACAGCAAAATAGGTCAAGAATCTTACTTCAGAACAAATGGTGTTAATTTGAGCTTCATTTTGGACCCATCTGAAAAACCATTTCTAGCTTACACAGCTGGCTACCTCACTCCCTTGTGTGCCACTGGCTACAGGTACCAGCATGTCTTATCCGCACTAAACCTGATCAGACTTTTGATTACTCAGTATAATCCAGACCGTCCTCACGGTGTGGTGTCCTTCCAACCACGTCTCCTACAAATAAACAACTCTGCTGAAAGAAAATACAGAGAGATGACCTCTGAAGTCGTAACAAAAACAATTTAAACTTCTAAACAAGGGTTCTGGGAGTGAGCTCATCGAGGAAGATCGGTGAAAGTTTGCAAAGCACTTGGAGTAGCGCTAGCAGATATTGCATTCGCTAACAAGACCTGATGGATTCAGAGGTTTCAATTCTGCTTAAGACTGGAAAATCAGTTCCTTTCATGGTGGCCTAAGGGACACGCTAGAAAATAAAGACCAGATAGTTTTATGTCCAGTATGGGAGAACACATTTATAAGACAAAACCTTGATTAAGGGAAACCAGCCTGATTTCATGAAAAGAACGCTTGATTAGGCTACTGAAACTCTCGGACTGTTTCCCAACAGCGGCAAGAGGGGCGCATATTGTACACTGCTGCAGAATTTTACAAAACCTCGAGGCAAAAACCCTATAAAAGTTAATATGCAACTGTCAGAGGCCACCTAAAGCATCCCTATTTGAATCCTCTGATGTGAATTAAAGCACTAGGGATTACACTGTGCAGCAACCACTCAAATACTCATATGAGTTTGGTATTATAGAGTGAGATAATGCTAAAATACTCCACAGGACTCCTCAGCCAACACTTAGATGGGGTCATCCTGCCTGAAGTCATTCAAATGAAGCAAATTGAAGTGCTAGAAATTAAATAGAATAACCCAACTCACACAATTTTTGTGCAGTATAACTTGAATCCAACTCCACTGGAGTTAATGGAAAAGTTCATGGGAAGTGGTATCTTATCCTACAGAACAGATCTGCTGTAAGACTGGCATATCAAAGAGGAAATGTTGCTAGATAATGGAAAATATGTATAAGAGCAGCAGGGATAAGGAGAGAAAAGTAATTCAATTTGCATAGGAGCTGAATATTTCCACTCTGATTTTGTTCCAGTTTGGGGTAAATTAAACATTGCAAGTTTCTCTGAGAAATGGTATGAAGGCCCAGCTATGAGATAATCTGTCTGGTGAGATGATTTGGAACAAGGATCCTTTGGGTTCCAGGACACAAAAGTGGGTTAGTAGAAAATCATCTACTGGAATTCAGCCCAGACTCTTTCAAATCTCTGCTTAAATTATCCTATCACCCGTGAACATTTCTATTTGGATGAGTTACCCAATTCCAACCAAAAAACAAACAATATTTTTCTGGAATTTGGGAAGAAGCTGTAATGTTGATAACAATCCAGAGCGTGCACAGGTTCAAGAGGAAAAAGCAAGTAGAATGAAAAGCTGATTATGCCTTTCAGAGCTAGAACCGAAGGAGCAAGAATTTTAAGAAACGAATTTGATACAGTTCTTAATAAAACGAGGTTAAAACAATTGTAAGCCTGATCCAAAGCCCGTGAAAGACAATGGGTGTTCTAGACTGGATCCTGCATAAAGAGAACAAGCTTGAAAGAAGACCAGGGACAGCACGTTCTGGATGAGCAACTCCTCTGCTGTATGAAAAGGTGCAAGATGCTCCATGTCAGGTCTGATGGCCGCTGTAGAACTGGAGCAGTAGACCAGCCATCGTATCATCTTCGGAGAAGCTAGCCTGTCAGGTAACTTCCTTCCTTCCACATTCCCAGTTTAAATACTTCTCAGGCTGTGGGTTAATTAGCACAGATACTTTGAACTCATTTTCTCCCCTATTTTATATTTCCATAATTGACAGCTTCAACCTGACTTCCCTCAAAAATATTTTTCCCCATGAACAATAGGGCTGCCTCTCTAAAGATCCTTGGGCTCCATCCTCCCTACAGATTTAGATCCAGAATTAGCTCTGGTCTGTATCTCAAATAAGTTGTAGATTTGACAGCAGTTCAAGTGACATGTCACAGCAGGATAAAACCTATAGTTCACAGCGCACTGCCTCTTCTTCTGGTCTTCGGATGCCTTTTTGTATTTCCTTATATTATATGCGTGCAGCTTTTGCACATTTCTTGTGCTTAAAATAAGTTTTATGTGCATAAATGCTAAACATTTTAAGGCAATAGTAAGATCTGTATTATAAGCAGCAGTTTGGCATCTAAATTCCTTTATTTCTACAGCCCTGGTATATACAGTAAGACTATATGATATGTTACATTTAGTTTGCAACTTTGTTTTATTTCTATTAGTTAAAGCTATAGAGCGAGGCCAAACCTGGAGCAGTGGGGGTGTAAAGCAGGGCCAGACCAGGAGCAGTTGTGGGGGGGATGGAGCAGGACCGAACCTGGAACAGCAGAGAGGACCTGGAGCACCGTCCCTATCCCCCCTCCCCTCCTTCAGTCTTGACAGGCAATTTGTTATGTAATAAATTTAGACCAGCTACACATCCAAATTATTACACCATAAAAATGATCATGCTGGTATAAAAAGAGCCAACCAGCTATAAAGTTAGTGCTCAAAAATGTGTAACAACTGTACAGCTGGTTTCTATCCACTGTAATTTGAATGTGTAGCAGAGTCCCTATCTTCCCAAAAACCCATATTTCCTACACTATGTCTACTTCCAATAATTGAATACTACAGGGTCAAAGGAGGTACTAAAAAAAGCTTTTCCTGGCTCTAAAGGCTGTAAAGCTTTAATTTACTTTGACTTGCCCTAGTGGTCAGGCCTATTGTTCTTGTCTTAAAAAGAAGTTGAAAAGAAGGACCCCTTCAAGAGGAACAGGAGACCTAGAAGAAATGATAGGCAAAAATTATTCTAATGAGAACTGAAAACCTTATAAAACCTTGATCTCGTCTATGGACTAACTTAGATCAGTGGTTTTGCTCCTAATTTTTTCCTGGATAACTCTGCACTGGATTGGGAGAAGTAACGCAGGGTTACAGTTTTAGGCTGTATGATATTTTGTATATTTTGTCCATTCATATCCTACTATTCTTGAAGTATCAGAAAACGTCCTTGGAATTGGCCTGGAAATAAGGGACTGTAGCTCATAGATGTTGTTTGCCCATTTGGTTACATTTTGAGACAAACCAAAAAAGGCATGCTGTAGCCTTGATTTTAGCCTCTCTCATTTATTCAACTGAAGCAAAAATCCCTTTCCAAGGTGAATAAATTTGAACTGTAAGTATAAGTTCTGCTTAAATATTGACACAAAGCAGTATACATTCTGCTGCCCACTGTTTTGTTAGCAATTAAAGTATTAGATAACAGGCACATGTATGCAGCTGGCTACAGAAACCCAGAATTTCTGAACAGTGTCCCAGTTTCAGGAGTTGGCATGAAGTCAAAATGACCTTTATCTTGCCAGTGTTAACAAATTCAGATTAAATATATAGATAGTGAATTCCTTGCATGATTTATCAACCACGTAACATTCATTCTTGTACCCACACTATTTGAACTATCTCATTTTACTAGGTAGTGTATAAAGCAAGAGCTCAAGTATCTGACAATATTGATGTTGAACATATTTATTCTTTACCCTACAATCACCTTAAAATGATGTGACAGCTAAGTTTATGATCTACCTAGAGAAGCAGATGGATAAAAAAGGAATAAGGGGCCTCAGTGCTTGGTTGTTAAACATGTTCAGTGAAGAGTGGTTAAGCTCTTGGGTGTCAGCTTTGCAATGGACTTTGTGTAGGCATTGGCTTCAGTGGGTATTCACACAAGAACTAAGCATTGCCCATAAAGGACTTATTGGAGTTATATAAGAGTTATCATCACTGGGCAGCACTTAGGAAAGAGAGAACATACATTGAAAAGAATAGGATCCACCTCATTGATCATTAGCAAACCAGAAAGCTGACATTGGAAACATATAGGTTTGGCCTTCCTTACTTATTCATAAGGAGTAGGACCAAAATCACAGGTAGTTAGATGTACACAGTCCTTAGGTGAGTAGGAGAAGCAAACCTGTGAAAGTGTTAATTCAAGTTCCCATTTTCAATCTTCTATCTTTAGGGACATTTTATATTATCAAACTAGAAAGGGATGCAAGCAAACATCAGCTGTGTATTTTACGTTGCAACCATATCCAGTTTGATATATACCATAAGTCTACTAAAATCAAAAGAACTACTTAGGATTTACACCAACATAAATGATTGTGCCTCTCTCATGTCTTTGTCATCTGGGATCTTCAATGGTTCCAAAGGCGAGTTAGATAATCCATTGAAATGTAATGGGGTTTGGGTGCCTATCTCCTTTAGCAGGACATAGCAGTGTCATTGCTACAGCAACGTAGCATCGGCGGGCACGAGCCATGACCAGTAACACCAGTTACTGCACAGACATTTAGTATGTGCTTAAGCAAGTCCTAAATGACTGCATAGTAACAACTGCACAGTCCAGCACACGTGTAGATACACCCCCAGTCATATAATAGATGCATGTTTTAACAGTAAAATTGACTTCTTAGACGTGAGAAAGGGCACTTGTTGCCCAAAAGCTTTTCCAGTAGTTCTCCCAACTATACAGTTGGTTCAACCAAAGATATCCCAAAAATCCTTGCTGCTCCAACAAACTAGAATGATTCACTGAACCTCTATTTCATGGAATGTGACTTTCAAAGAACATCAGCCAAGCTCCCCTAGAAATGTCATATTTACCGTATTCACAGTGTTAAGAGACTTTATGGGCCCAAACAATATTTGTGTTCTAAAGAAAATAAAGTAAACTCATTTTTCTCTGAAATAAGGTCCATTCATTCCTATCAAAGCCATGTCAATTGCTAGCATACATTGAAGATGCTCCGTATCTGACTCTCATTTCGGCAAATGCCCAGAATAAATTTTAAAAAAATTAACTGAATGCAGATTTGTATAAAAGAAATCACTGAAGGATATGATTCCCTGAATGCACCTGTGAGGTCAGAAGGTCACACGTGCTGTTTTCTACGTCTCCTGTTATATATATTTTAATACAGTTAGCAAATTACACAGCGGAAGGAACGTACTCATAGGAGTGGTTTACAGAGGTCGGTTGCACAATATCACCCAAGCTTTAGGTTTGATAGTTTTGATATCATTTTGGAAACACTGGGAGACTTGGCCCATGCCTTTGCATAGAACACTTACCCTCAAAACATGGGATACGGCCCAGGTAAGATAGTTAATTAGTGCATGGGCCATGCCTGCAGCAGTCCATAGCAGAAACTTTTGTTTAATTTTCAAGTGAATCTAAATTTGTCCTTCCTGCTCTGTTGCTCCATGTGTCACAAAATAGAGTGTCTGTTACTCCAATGAACACAATGAAAAGTCTTAAGAAGCCTACCTCTGAATCAAAGAGAGAGATTGGCAAGTTATGAGTCAGGTGTATGCCTGCATCAAGTCACTGTTACTGAGCCAATTGAATACATTCTACATTCAGTTAGAAAAAGACAAAATTATGAAAAATATCCAGGGCAAAACAAGGTGTTACAACTTACGGGCCTATTTCATATTTAGTCTTCCTTAAACTAGCCTACATTTCATAGTGCAATGCTTGAGAGCAGGTAACCTTTAAGCATGGTAACAAAGTACAGGGCTAAAACCATGTTGGTTTGGGAAAGAACTAAATGAGAACAGTCCCCTGTGTTCAGCTACAGCTTCAGCTGAAGAGAACATTTGGAAGGAATGGTTGGAGCAGTAAAAAAAGGCTTTTAGAGTAAAGTGGTAAAATATTAAAGACACATTTTAGCTAGCTTCAGCAGGGCTCTTGAGATTGGAGTCAATCGCTGTAGTCACCCTTATTTATTTCAACAGGGCAGCAACACCAAGCCTTAATAATATTAGCATACAAACATGGTAACAAGGGAAGGCAGAGAGGGCCATTATGATTCTTATGACAAGGATCCATTTCAAACAGCACTGCTTCCACAAATGTCACTCCCTTGGCTGCCTTCTTTGTATTTTCTCCTTTCTATTTAGGTTCTTCTATTGCAACCTTTACCAGGGCCACTGAGCTTGTGCCCCTCCAGTTGCATTCTCAGAAGTGAATAGCTCTGAAAGGATCTTCACCATATCAGGAACTTTAGCTTTGTTATCCATGAAAAATAATAGTATCCATTAAACAGAAAAGGTAGCTGAGGCACCTGCTATTACCCAGGATGGCTATACTTTTAAAAATCATTCGTTTTGAAGGCTAGACGGTCAGCCTTCTGAACCAGCAGTGTAAGGCCTGGAAGCACTGAATTCATGTTCACTACCTCCATTGCCAACTTATAGAGAAAAGTTAGACACCTCAAGCAAGCGAGAAAGCTGTAGAAGAAAAGTTAGGAACGCATTCAAGAACTCATTACAGCAAAGGAAAGGAAAAGAAAGGAAAGGAAAGAGAGGATGGGCTCACATGAGTCATCTTATATGAACCAGGTCACCTCACAGCATCAAAGACACTCTACAGAGATGAACAGAAAGCAATCAATCTGCTGGCTTCAGAGAGACGTGGGTGTGGGGGAGTAGGAGTGCAAAAGGAGGTCTACCTTCCCCTTATGAAAGTGAAGCATGGCACACAGAGTTATCTTAGTGAGGGTCGTTTAAGATGAAAGCTCCTTGTCCAAGATGCCTTACCTTTAGCCAATATGGCTTTTAATAAAGTTCAGTCCTTTCAACTGTGTTATAGTTTATAGGGCTGTGCGAAATTTCACCGGGTGTTTCATTTTGAAACTATTTTGATGCATTTTGAGCTTGAAACAGCAAAACTGAAATGAAACAAAAGCCTTTGAAACAGCTTCAAAACAAAACAAGGGACATCAAAAAGTTTTGAAAGTTTCAAAACATTTCGAGTTTCAGAGCTGGGCTTTCTTGTCTTCAGCACTAGTGGTAGCTGGCAGCAGCAGCCTCCTGTCATCTGGTGAGTCCAAACCAGGCAAG
Organism: Caiman crocodilus; assembly: GCA_030014935.1. Taxonomy (NCBI): domain Eukaryota; kingdom Metazoa; phylum Chordata; order Crocodylia; family Alligatoridae; genus Caiman; species Caiman crocodilus. The sequence goes on along the minus strand of JAGPOW010002742.1, from coordinate 11,882,215 downwards.
AAATGCCAAAGTTGTAGGCAGTTTCATGCTTCCCCTTTACAGCCTATGGGCAAAACGTCAAAACAGCATCGAAACAGTTTCGAAGAAACAAAACAAAACAGTACTTTCAAAACTGTCTCATCAAAATGGGGAAATGGAAGTCAAACGAAATGGTGCTGTTTCACATAGCCCTAATAGTTTCCTTTTATTTGAAAAGTATTTGTTATAGTAAAACTGAACTTTTCTATTTATCCTGATAGACTGCCAGTACTGGTCACACGTACCGGTGCCAGGGAAGGCCATTGAACCTGCCAGGGAACATTGTAGGGTGCATTATAAACACCCAGCCAATTAAACTGTAAGGGGACATGATCTGAATGTATTTCCATTTCCTCTCTCTGCCTAACACCCCACATCTCATCTGCGATGGTGGATCTGTCCTGGCTACCTGCAGGGTAGCCTTCTTGAGGCTGCCTAACATTGCTGCAGCAGAAGACTTTCCAGTGATGCAGTACAGCCACAGAAGGTAGTTTCAACACGAGAATGAATGTTCCCTACCGGACATGTCAGACAGCATAAAGGGCTTGATTATCAAGATATAATGGATACATACAGTAATGTACTTGGCTGTTGAGGGTACATTTTGATTACTAATTTATAATTGCACCTCTGCTGGTGTTTGGATAGCTTGCTGGTTTTCTCTGAAGGAAAAGCAGCCACTTGCTACGAACCACAGTCTGACTTAAACTTCTGGCCATTTTGAACTCCAAAAAGTGAATTGTTGTCCTCTTACTGAGTACACAGAGTCCAGTGTAAGACTGTAAGAATATCCAGCCATGAGGAGGTGGGGGTGGGAAGATGGTTAAAACCTGAGACAGCAAGGCAGGCAGCCAATTGAATTGTATTTATAAGTGAACTGGTGATGAGTAAACATTCAAAGGGGGCCTTAATGAACCTTAGATGAAATGCGTACTTTGGATCTTCAGATCTATAGCCTTACTCCTAAAAAAGGGAGCAAATAAACTCACATGACATGTGAGTTAGTGTCCCTGTGTCCTGTGGGTGTGTTAAAAAGCTAGAACCAAAGGCAAAGACTTTGATTTCAGCTTTACATTATTTAATTAAAGGTTTTAATTATTTCAGCAAATCTGGTAACCAGCTGCAGAATCTAGCTGAGGATTCTGAAAGTGTTTTTATTTGCTGGTTGTGGGTTTCAACGGCATAAAACGTTTGGAAAAGCAATTTTACTGATGCACAAGGAGGAAAACAAGAAGGCTCTTAAAAAATAGAATGCAGAAGAGAATAGCTTATTTCTGATAATTATTGGCTATTAAAAGTACCACTACATGACACAACGTAATGACATACAAGGATACCTGTGGAGGCTTCAAGAGGATGGCATGTCTACATAGTGCAGTGAATACTTTTCTCAACACTGGCACAATTGCAATGCCCTCAGGCAGAGGAAAGAATAGAGAGTTGAGTCTCCCAATTCCAGGGTAAGTGTTTTAAGTTCTAGGCTCTTTATACCAGTATTGAAAGTCAAAGTGGTAGTAGGTTAAGTGCATTTGTTTGATTAAAGGTCCTAAAACAGAAATAGGGCTGAAATCATTGAACTGTGATGGCTATAGGGTAAAACAAAACAGATGATTATAATCAAACCCTATAACATTTGTAGTAAGAAGCACTTCAAGAGGCCCTTCCATAAGCCCAGAGAAGCAATGCTGTTCAGATATTTCCATTCTGTCATGCCATGTCAGCGTGGCCCCAACGCCAGATGTTCTACCATGGTGATGCAGAGCATTTATACGTACTCTATCATATTCAAGGACTCCTCCTCAACTGAGATATTCCACAGCGACAGGATCTGCTAACTTTTACATAAGGGGTCATCAACATTATCAAGAATCTAGCCAGCCGTATGTTTCTTGAGAGATTTAAAGGAACAAAGTCTCAAAAGATTTTGAGCTATCGTCATTATCGCTCGGCTGCTTTCAGTGACTGTTTCTTTTCTAGGTACCATCAGCAGATGAGCCTGGAGCCATTACAAAATGAATCAATTACAAACTAAAGCAATCCCCTAAACTGAAAAAGATCCTCACCTTCGGGGTAAACAATAGTAAAGATCAGCAGCAACCCCAACTCAGTGCTAGCAGTTCATCCCCTCCATCCCTCTCTACTGTTTCTGAAATCTGAAGCCATGGCACTGCTGTCAGCAAATGCTTCTGGAATTTGCATTGCTTTTTGGAGCTGCATGCAGTACAGGTGTTTCTCATTTACTACAAAGGTAATTAAGGTAACAATAGCTTTTGCATGGGAAGATATGCTCAAATGGGAGAAAATCTAATAATGAGGTGAAATAAAGGGGTGTGGCAAGAAGTTCACAAAGTCACACGCAAGAGTGGTTTAAAGTTCATCTGGGGAACATTATCAAATGATTACAACACGGCAAGCACCACTGCTGCATCTAGATGCCTCTGAGGTCATTTGTCCCATACTGGCATGGAAGCTCTAACTCCATCACCTGGAAGACATCAGGCAATTCCAGCAATTCTCAGTCTATTATTTTCTGTATCTATGATTCACTGAGCAAAGACTTATTAGTTAGTCTAGTACCTACTGAAACAGGAGTGTCCCCCCAGGCTATACTTCTAAAACCTTTATGCATGCTATTTGCAAAATGACTCAGGCAATAGAGTTCTTATCACTTCTGATGATTTCATAGCCACATTTAACGTACCATGTGCATCAGCCTGACTTCATGCACACTGTGCTGTTCCAGGAATGAAGGAGTGTAACTCGAAGGTGCGTAAAATGTAGGGCAATTAGCATAAGGGCAGGCTGACTGGCATTGTCACTTAACAGTACTAATTAGCTCACCTAAAGCAACTCAGAGATGTGGCTAAACTGCCTCCGGTAATGGTCAGTCCACCTGGACAGTGCGGTAAGCTTGAGGGTGCTGTTAGCAAGAACAGGAAGTTTGTTGTGTAGATACGACCCCCTAAACTGGCTGTGATCTCTGCTTTGAGCTGTACAGCAGCAGACTGGGCTCTAATGTAATTTTATCTGCCGATTCATTTAGGTGTGTAATAAACCCACTGGGCACGTCCAGCCCAGCATGCACGTGCTTTTTGTAGCATCTCAAACTGGTTTCAGATGCAGCAAGAGGCACACTGAGAATGAAAAACATGTTCCCCACACTGCATACTTTCAGTGCAGACTCAACATTTGATACCTGGATTTCCAGGTATCAAATAAAAACACCCCAGAAAAAAGCAGTGCAGGGCATAGTTCCTCCAAGGCAGGCCAGGGCTCAGACCTCCAGAGACACTCGGGCATCCAGCCACAGCATCTCTATGGTGCCCCCCACTGCCCTAGCATGCTGCCTTCATGTGCAGGGCAAGCAGGAGTGGTGCAAGGTTGTGACTGGGGCACTGTCCCCAGTAAGTAGGGCCTGGGGGTGGGGGGGCTGTAGATTTGTAGGGATTGTGTGGGGGCTGGCTGGGGGGTGTGGCTCCTCTGTAGGGTCCCAGCTCCCCCCACAGTAGCAGTGGCCATATAGCACTATGTAACACAGCGGCATATGGCTTCGGGAAGCTCCAGGACTGCTTGGGCTTTCACCCAGGCCCCAGCCCTGCTCACAGGGTTCGTGTGTCATGACAGGCTGGGTCCTGCCTCCATGGATACAGCCTGGCTCAACAGCACCTGGGGCCCTTGGAGGCAGGACCTGGCCCAGGTCCCTATGAGTGGAGTCGAGCCCTGGATGACAGCCCAAGCAGCCCCAGGGCTGTTTAAAGCTACACAGTATGGTGCCATGATGTGCCAAGCCAGTCTGGTCCCATGACAAGGAGCACAGGAGGTGCTGGCTCTGAGATGATTGGGTCCATACTGCACTGCTGGGGGCTCTGGATGCAATGGCCCATGAGTGCCCCATGGCCATTGTTGCTGCAGGGGTGAGCTGTGGGCCCTGTGGGTGGAGCTGGAGCCCTGCAGGGTGGTTATGTGGGCACTGTGGGGGGTATGGACTCTGTGCAAGGGCTGTGGTCCCTATGGGGGGAAGCTGTGGGCCCTGCAAGGGAATGGTCCATGTACTGTGCAGGGGGCTGCATCCTGTGGGAGGGGCAGGGGACTCACCCCTCCTGAGCAGCACCCTCCACAGTCCACCCACACCATCCCCAAGCCACCCCACAAACCCCTTCCTCACATACCCAGCCACAAACCCCAAACTCCTGCATAAGCCCCATACTCCCCAAACCTCACCCCCACAAACCTACACCCACCTACAAACTCTCCCCACCCACCCACTCCAAATTGCTTTACACTTGTAAATAGATCAGTAAAACATTGCCCAACTGATTTCTATATAGGGGTGTTTCATTTTAGTAGCAGAAGAATACTATTTTGGGCATTTTAATGAGACGATTTGGGTTTCTTATAAGAGTATTTGCAATTCATAAACAGGGAACACCAGGATCTCTGCTGGTGAGATAAGTGGGGTGACCTGTGCAGAGGAGCCTATCCAGGGCCAGCACTGTGGACCAACTGGAGGGCAGACGAGGTGGCTGACCTCTTGGCCATTTGGGGCCAAGATGACATGCTTTGACAGTTCTAAGTGGGACACCGCAAGGAGCACATGATCTGAGCTGCCCAGGTGGCAGAGTGGGGGCACCCCATCCAGGTCTGGCAGGGGTGCAGCCTTGGGGCTGCAGGTCCAAGGGGGTAGATGCTGTCACAAGTGGCAGCAGGTCACAACCAGGCAACAGCCCAGACTGCTGCACTGGGTAGAGGACAATCCAGGTTAGGGCTGCTTCAGCAGTCCAGCTGGCACAAGGAGTAGTGACCCCAGATACTAAGTGGCTGGGCCTCAGAAGCTCCTATTTGTCCTTCTGATTACCATGGACAAGGCCTACCTTGCTAACCAGTAGCCCCTTTTTACAGGGGCTAATGGACAAATGGGACAACTCCATTCTTGGGACAACTAATGAAAAAAAAACAGGATAGGAGTGTTGTGTGGGTCAAAGGGTCAAAATGTGAAAATAAATGTGTCTGAGGGGGCAGACACTGAGCAGAGTCCCCCTGAGTCATACCCACTGGTCCTCAAAGGCATCCAAGGAGCTGGGGGATGCTGCCCACTGGTGCTCTGCCCAAGACATTCACAGACAAGTGAGCGGAAGGTGGCCCCGCAGTCTCTGGGCACTTTCCAAGCCAGAACCTCCTTCTTGGTCAAGCACAGGGCTCATTTGGCCAGAGCCAGGAGGAGGTTGACCAGGAGGTCCTGGGACTTGGTGGGGCTGTGGATGGGGTGACCAAAAACAAAAAGGTGGGGGGTGAAATTCAACCAGAACCTCAAAAGGATGCTCGAGGTGGAGGTGGAAGGGCTGCAGCCTGGCACACTCAAGGGTCATGTGCACCAGGGTCTCCCTCCACCTGCAGAAGGGGCAGGAGACCAGGGTGTCCATGAAGCTTGCCACATACATGCCCATGGCAGCAGCCCTCAGAAGCTCCTAAGGGCAAGTAACCCTGAGCTGCTCACCAGGGCAGGTTGTTATACTGCTGGGGCCAGCATAGGTGCTGGCCCCAAGCTCTGGCTCCCCTGGCTACAGATCTGGGAGGAGCTGGGCAGGGTTATTTTGCCCCAAGTGGCAGTTTGCTCTGCACCAAACTACATGTCCTAAGCCAAAAATCCCTGGTTCAGATTTGTGCCACTCCCATTTGAGCTTCTGCAAACGCACATGCCTGCATATGTGCACGTGCCCACTGATGGCTAAAAAAGGAGACCTGTGCACTTAAAACTTCAGTAATTGTAATAAAATTGAATAATTTTTTTAGACCAAGTTAACCCCCACTAAACCAGTGAAAGTCCCAATAAGGGGAAAATGGTGGCAAAGAAGTAATGAAGAACTATGAAATATCATGGAACAGTCCCTCATTACAAGTGTTGTGTGTGCACAGCAGTTAGCATGGCTCAACCATGTGGTGAGAACAGAGGAATTAAGAAACATCGAAATCATCTATTATCATCAACTAATAGGGCAGCATCCTTGAGGTAGGCCTTACCGATGGCTGATGGACAACATTAAAAAAAAAAGACCTTCAGGTACTTAATCCCTTCAGGGACTGAAAAGAGATAGCTCGTGCTAGCTGAGAATGGAGGTGCAACATCAAGGAAGCCATAGTACTACAAATGCTGGGTAGCCATTAGAAGTAAGTAGAAATCAGTAACTCCTTGTTCGGCTCTTAGAATAGCTATTAACTGACTAGTTTTCTTGACCCTGTAAGCAGGCAGAACCAATCTGGTGCACAAAGTGGACCTGGTGCCACAGGTGCAGCACACAGCAAAGGGGGTTGATCCGTGACAACTGCTGCATACAGTGCCCATGCTAGACCAGCCCTGAGTACTGGCTCCACTGTGTAGTCTCGATCCAGCCTACAGATGAGCCCAGCAAACCTCATCTGAATGAGGTTGATGCCTTTGGTCTAACTTATCAGCAAACACACACAGTCAGCTCTAACACAATAGTAAGACATAATACCTTAATCTCCCATGGATAAAGCAGAGGAGTCATGACAGCCAACATCCTGCTGCTGGAAGGATTGTTAAATTATGCTCAAGCAACCCAAGGAAGACAGCCATTCCCTCTGCTACAGAGGAAGAATGGCTCATGGGAAAGACTGAGTTCTCTTTTGCTCATGATCAATCCTGTAAAGCAGCTAAGACTCCTTAATATTATATCAAATCAAGTTAAAATGAAAATAAGCCCTCTGCAAAGTAAGTGGTTGGGTTTATTTATTTAATTAATTGGATCCCTGATTTTGGATTCGGTTTAAGGGCCAAACAGCTGGTGTAACTTGCTGTGGTCAGTGATGCAGTCCATTAAGCACACTTCCATCGTATCCCACACTGATAGTTGTTACAAGAATTAATATGCATTTAAGTTCCCTTTTGAACTCTCACTCTCACTCTAGAAATTAATAGAACATTTTTTCTAATATAAGCTGTTCTGTAGTTCCTCAACTCGTTGTAAGGCTTCTAATGAATAGAAATGTCCGCACAAATGTTGGCTGGCAAACCTAAGTGGCAGATGTTGGATCAGCAGGTGATATAGGTCAGACAAAGCTAACTGGAAATGGGATCTCCCGTGACTATTGTATTTGCTGAAGTGCAGCAGCCTTGAGACCTCTCTGCACTAATAGAAAGATTCAAAGACATGTTTCTGAATCTCAGCATCTGCCAATACTACTACTACTACTACTACTACTTAGTTAACGTAGCTTACAGCCCAGCCGTTAGTCTGCACCTCTAATCACAACCTAGCCTTTGGCATTTTTTGTTGTTGGTATTTTATTTCTTTATAAAAAATAGAGGGTTTGTGGGGGGGTTTCGGAAGGAGGGGTGTTTGTTTGGTGGGGTTATTTTACACAGCAACAATTAAGTAATTTTATTGTGGCTAGGTCTTATACTGCAATGTTTTCTGAGTGAACCTGGCTGCTTAGGAGATATGGAGGATGAAGATTATAAAATGCAGACATTTCAGAGGAAATTGTCACAGGTATTTCAAGGTAATAAAGAGTAGAAAGTAATTCAACCCTCCCTGGTCCAATGTCTCTTAAAGGACTCAAGGGCTACTTAGCAAAATGAATGTAAACCTAAATCCAAGAAAATAATTCCTTTGCACAGCAGGTACCAGCCTGTGGAATTTGCTGCTGTCTCAAGTCACAAAGTCTAATACTTTGGCTGGATTTAGAGCTGCAAGACTGATTTAGCATTTGCATTTAGATATTTATTCTAAACTTAAATCACTATTTCTCATGCTCCAAGGTATAAACTGATAGGGTCAGAAAGAAACCTACCCTGTATCCTAAAGTACAGCACTGGGCATTTGGCCCCTCTATTGCTGTGGGTTTCTGATCCCTTCCTTTGAGGCATCAGATATTGCTCGTTGCTGGGAATAAGACACTAGACCTGATAGACAATGGCCTGAACCAGCATGGCATTAGTGTCATGTAAGTGACACTAACATTAAGACATGTTGTATGTGAAGTTAAGACATACTGGTTGCCCTACAGATCCCAGGCTGATAGGAATCTTTTCCTCCTAAATGTGTGAAACAATAATTGTCTAAATTACATCACTGTCCTTTCCACCTCTCACTGTCCTACTTCCGTGTGCACCAAAAACTGGCATGCCTAGCAGAGTTGTAACAATTATCCAGGTAGCTATTGGCACTACGTTCTCATATGGGTGGGTAAATATTTAAAGGTCAGCATATTGCTTTTGTCTGGGACTCATCTGTAATGAATTATCCCCGAACACTGGCTCCTGAGGGATACATATATGATGCTAATTCCATGCAGACTAATGTCTCAATATTTGAGATGTTCATCATGTTATCAAGTATGTTTAGACATTTCCACAGGAGCAGAAGCTGCACCCTAACTTCTTGGGTTAATTCCATGCTTCACAATACAGTATGGAAACTTCAATTGCTACATTTTTATAGCAATATTGAAAATTAACTTTACTGTGTCCATGATATACATTTTTCAAAACATGACACTCCGCATCTCAAATATTTCTCACCTTTCAAAGTAAAACACTAGAATACACACACAAGTTGCCAATAGTTAAGAATGGACTGGACTATATTGTTGCCTACATCTTTGTACAGGATCTTAGTGCATCCTTAGTACAGGATCTCTCGCAAATACTCTGGTAAATGTAAGTGGCAAATGGCTTGTTTTCAATGACATTTACTGTACTGAAGGCTGGATAGATTTGCATCATACAGACTAACTAAATCAGAGATGTGTTGTGTAGCATACATTTTCATGAACAATGGCTTACTCCACCAGATGCTACGGGCATCTGGATGAAATATCTGATGAAGTAAGTCTGCTGCTTAGAGAAGCTTCTCTCTTTTATAGACTAACTGAATCAGGAATAGCTCTTTGATTCAGTTAGTCTGTAAAGGTGCAAATCTATCCTGTCTTCTACCTGACTTCACACTAGTATAGCTAACCACCTCTCATTTACTGTACACACATGCTGAATCCTATCTAGACCCCTAGAACTGTGATTATCTGAGCTGGGCTGCACCAGGACATTAGGCTGTTTGCAAGTACAAATACAAATGAAACTATAGCATTGTGTAGGCTGAGCGATAAAATAGCTGAACAAAACTTATTTAAAGCAACTTCCCAGTTATTTCAGGGCTGTCTTTCCTCACTTCTCAAATGAAGAACTCATAAGACACATACACACAAGTGGGAACATGCATTTCCCTGGGGGCAAATAGCAGCAGCACACCTTATGCCATTGCTACTTGTCCCAGGGAATGCCTTTGCCATATGCACTCTGGCGCGTGGCATGTTCTTCTGGGGGGTAGGGGAGGCTGGGACCAGCAACTATACTGGCCCCAGAGGCCTTACCTGAGGTCCTGGAGTCCTCCAGAAGTTGCAGCCATGCCAGTCCTGCAGCATGGAGCCTGGACAGCAGCTGGACTGTGGCTCCAATCAGCCAGGCTCTGGTTTTGGGCAGCACGTGCGCCACCCTGCTTTTTTTGGCATGGGGTTTTTTGACTCTGGGAGATTCTGGGGTCAAAAAACCCCCTCATGCTGCAAAGTACAGCATGGGGAATGCCTGCATGTGCAGTGTGTGCAGCACATCTGTGCTCATCTGGACGCAGCCATAGAGTGCAAAAGGTTTACTACTGAGCTAGCATATACATAGGAGTCAGGAAGGCTTTCAGTTCTGGGTCTATACATTTCAAAAACCCAACTATATAAATGCACACACATATGCATGTGTGCATAATGAATCTTGTTTTCTTTCACCAATATTTTAACAGCCAAAAACTTTCCCTTTGGCCTCGAGGGTTGGGGGCATTGTCAACCCCATTCTATATGGGAATGCTCCATGATTTCAATAAGGAAAGGCTATGTAGAACACAGACTTTACTCTCAGATAACTTCCATTTTTCTCCAAAACAGTTCCTCCTCTCACACACACGCACACACACACACTATCCCTTGCCACTGTGCGGTAGGTACAACCACCACCATAATAATATTGACACTGCATTTGTTATAGTATAATATCACAGAACTCTGTAAAGTCCTCCTCCCAGGACAACCAGTGGAACAAAGCGTCTGATCTTCAAAACGTGTATTATTACATAACTGTTATAATTATTTTGAGAAATAATATTGTATTCAATGGCAACAAGAAGTTAGGCTGCTTCTGTTCTTTGGGAAGGTTTCTGGAAATCTGAGCGATTTCCAAGGGGAAAAATACTGTGGAAATCAAAAGACCTGCAACTCCAAAAAACTGTTTTCATGGATGACAAATGGCTTTCCAAGGTTTGCATAAGTTCTTTTTGCTGGTGTGTATTAGTGAGGAACTTTTTCCCCAAAGGAACATACTATCCAAGATTGCTGTCCTACTCAAGACATAGGACAGCTCTTTGTCCCCAGGAATTGCTTAAATCCTGGAGGCGAACTATTTTTGCCGGTCCCCTTTGTGCCCTCCTCATAAGGTGAAATGAACTGAAGCAGCAGAGAGCACTTTGCTTTTTTTTTTTCTCTGCCTCATTTAAGATCTGTTTTCTGAGTGAATGAAAACAGTATTTAAAGTTCACATATTGTCTTTGTTTTTCCTCGCTGCCTCTAGAAGGGCCACTCCAGTCGTAGGGCTGCTTGAAACAGATTCCACGAGCGCTATCTGGAAACCCTGGTTGAACTGATTGATTATGTTTAATTGCGTTCTGTGTTTCATAAACACAGTATCGTAAATCTACCAATTGTCAAACACAGCAGGGTGATTAATGGAGCACCAGCTGTCTGTAGAGGCACAAAGAAATCTCCCAAAATATGGAAGTCTTTGAAGACAAATGTTTCTGAACCACTGATGTGGCGTGTGCTTTGGTAGGAGATCAGAGCTGGGGGAAGGTGTGGGAGGAGGAGGGCACCAGACAGAAAGCATGTACAGTACAATCAAAAGCAATTAGCAATGTTGTATTTTCACTTTTTATCATCTACCACAAGCCAGAGCATAAGGGAAACCACAGCAGATTCTCCCTTCATGTTTATTGCAACATCGCAGGGCAGGAGGGATGGCTGGTCGGCACAGATACACAAGTTGCCTGCACCAATAAAGTATGTGAAAAAGTTTATCGATTCTTAGAAGGCCCAGAACTGGATGATTTCACCATTTGGTTTGGAGCGGACATCCTTCACATTCAGAGCAGTTAGTGCTGGATAGGAGACTGGGTGTAAAATTTGGGAGCGATTTTAAAGAGTTGTCAGAACTAGCTGGAGCTATAAATGCTGCTTCCGGATCATTACCCCTAGGATAAACACAGCGTCTGTGAACACAGCGTCAAGTCAAAGTAACACACAAAACATTGCCAAGCATGACGGAAAAAATGTTTAATTCACAAATGCACACATTTCTGTTATGAACTCTGTTGAAAAAAATATATATTGAGATAGCTGAAAAGCTTGTGCATCCTGAATATTGAGCAGTTAAATTATATGTAGCTTCATGATTTAGCAATCCATAGATGGGACAGGATCTAATCTTGATTATGAATACTCGAGAAGGGAACAGATCCTTCAAGAATTACGAGCACTTTGGGAGTGCTGTTGAATATTAAAAAAAATTAGAGCCAACTTCATGGACCAGTTATGTAACTGGATAAAGCAGTATAGCGCCCCTGAAATTAGGCTGATTTACAGCTATCCCCATAAGTAGGGCCCTACCAAATTCACTGTGAAAGCAGGCTGCGCTGTGGCTCCTTTAATCTTTCAGGTTCTCCTTGCACCCCCTCCCACTGCTGATTGGTGGAGAGGTCCTGGCTGGCAGCTCACTCCTGATTGGTGGGAAAGTGAAAGCTGCAGTTTTAAACATGGTGCTATTTTCCTCCCCACTGGTCAGCAGCAAGCAGCGGGGCCACCGGGGCCCCTCGGCCAATCAGTAGCAAGGAGGCAAAAATGGTGCCATGTTTAAAACTAGGACTTTCACTTCCCCACTGGCCAGAAGTGAGCTGCAAGAGGGTCCCTTCCACCAATCAGCAGCAAGGGGTCGCACAGGGGAACCTGCAAGATTAAAGGGACCTCAGCACAGCCGACTTTCACCGTGAATTCGATAGGGCCCTACCAATAAGTTTAACAAATGTTATGGAAATAACCGACATTTTTACCAAATTTATCATTTTTAAAGGTAGCAAGATTTTTACAAATGGGCAAGAAGTGTTTGGCAAATCAGCAAGCACCACGATAAATTTCTTCCACTCTAAATATTTAAAAATGTAAATTATTTTCAATACTGAAAACAAAATGAAGCGCGGGTAAAAAAGCTGGTATAAAGAATACAGACAAATGATTAATGAAAGAAAATAATTGGAACAATAAGTTGTCAGCACAAAGTTGCCTAGAGGGCAAATTTATTTCATATTTATTGGCAGTTGCACAGTAAATAAATCATACAGGCATTCACGTTGGCAGCTTCACAGCACCAGCAGAGGTAGAACGAGCAGAAGCTTTCTTAAGTGCAGACTTTGAATTGAAACCAAATCCTAGCGTGAAGACTGTTGTGTAGCACCTTTCTTTTGAGCATGTTGTCTATTTTGGGAGTCAAATATCATTCTCCCCTGAGCTCAAGTCCTTAAGTCAGTCTTTCTTGAAGAGTCTCTGGAGGAGTGGGATCACCTTCCATGATTTTATA
>JAGPOW010002742.1:11840747-11864732 GCA_030014935.1 Caiman crocodilus | reverse complement strand
AGTTCCTCTGCAAGCAAAATCTATTCACTTCTTAACATGAATGTCATTTTCAGCATGACTCGTAAAAATTTATAGTATGGAGCTCTACTTATAGGAGAGGCAGGGAAAACACCTCGTACCTGTTAGCAGTTCTTGCTTGCCCTATTAATGGGCATTGATTCATTTAAGGAGAAATTACATTTTATTTATAAATTTATTATGTATGGGACTCTAACTTTCTTCTTGTAGGAAAGGGCTGAAATGCATTGACAGTAAGTCTCTGCATTCAAAACCTTGATTATTTTCCCCTCTCCCACAAGCAGCAGTTAATTTTTTAGTTGTACCATGGTTGTTTTTAAAACTGTGTTTAAATGATTTTAAAAAGAAAACAAAACAGAATAAAATCTCCTGAGAGATTTGTAGCTCAGTAAATTTTTCCCCTTTATATCAGTAATGAAGAAAAGCTGCTCATAAAGAAAAGCTGATATCTATCTGCAAGTGTCTAAAAAACTGAAAGACATCTAAGTTTTGCAATACAAGGATTGTTTCTTTGTAGAGTTTAATGCTAGAGAAAACCATTATAACAAAAGTCTAACCTCCTGCAGTATGTTATAAGTACATTCAGTAACATGCACCCAAGTGTATAGCTTTTCTTTGAGCTATGGTATATCCTTTACCATATCAGTGACAAAACAGGTATTGCTCCAGAAGCACGAGTCCAGGCCATGCACTAGACACTCTTTTAGGGCCACATCTGAATGAATCGTGTATAAATAGGAACTGGTCATTTAGCCTAGAGATTCAAAGGTGGCTGGTTGCAGTGGTAATTACATGACTTATTCCCTTATGTGCGTTGTCTACAGATCCTGGTATGCCTTCATCATTCACCCAAAGAGATGAGGATAATCTTTGATTTTCTTCTTGATACTCTTTAGCAAGATACAGGCATCAGGTAATGTTAAATTGACCACATCTCTGGGCAAGGTGTTCCAATTATTTATCTAGTGCAGCTTCTACCTACTGGATCCTGTCGCACCTTTTCCTGCTAAAAGAGCCCCATGTCATTATTTGCATACCAAGATCAAGTCAACATTGGACCTTCTCTTGGATGAACTAACTACTCTGAACCTTCATCCTTTCGCCTTCAGACATAATTTCGAAATTGAAAAAGTATTCAGCTTGTGTGCGTCACATATTAGGCTTTGACAACAGCAAACCTTTTATACTGGTCAAAGCCAGTTGGGGAACAGAAGGGAACAGTTAGGGAAGAAAGGGTTTTCCACTCTAAGTGGAGCTTCCTAAGAAAGGCTGTGAAGTAAAAATGAGGGCAGAAAGGTTCGCTATGGACAGCAGCCATGCTGCACCTATGTCCTAAATCCTTTTTACTTATGTGCCAAGCAGGGCTTGCCTACACCTATATTTGGGTGAGTGATATCCGAAGAACAATTAGATGAAGGGTTGTGGGGTATACAGACCACATTTCTTTCCTACCCAACCGGCTATTGGATCATTATCTACCAAAATGCTACAAAACAATTTTAGTCCCAGTTCCATTGGTCAGAGGAGACCATTTGTGGTGCTGCAAACATCTCTTGCAAGATTAAAAAGCAAGTACTTCAGTCTCCTGGCCAATTAACAGATGAAAGTATTCAAAATATATTACAATATAGTCAAAATACATTTTTATAATGTTGCTTAATTTAACAGATAACCTGTGATTCCAATGACCTATTTTACCCAATAACTCTTGTCTGGGGTTGTACTTTACTTCTATGTAGCTGCGTTCTGCTCCACAAGTGACAATATCTATGTGCATAAATTATCAGTAGGGGGTTGAGAAGAAATACTTGGCAAAGTATAAAGCGGTTATGGAATTCAACTGGGGAAAGGAAAATGGTGCACTGTACATCAACAAAGTGAGATGTACACAACTATTGCTGTGTTTATTAGGCAAAAATGAACAAAGCACCAGCAAAAAATATTTGGGGAACAATCTTGGATATAGTTTAGATGGCAGTATATTAGTCTGAAGAAACTTTTGTCAGAAATCTTCACCAGAGAGGTAATGAAATTTCTGGGTTAGAGAGAGGACAATGGCACAGGCACAGACACAAGATAAGGGGTGAAGGAGTATAAATGTGAACCGGAGGTTTCTGCATTTCATGTAAGTGCCCTAAACCCAATAGCTCAGGCTCTTTCTCTGGTTTTCCATTAAAAAAAGTATCAATATTATCCTAATGAGGAAATGAAAAAAAATGCATGAATTCTTAAAATTTCATTTTTCTGAAAAGCTTACTAGTAGTGCGTACAACCTGGTGGGGACATAAAACAGAGGATACCTTAAACCAAGTTTCCCTTGATATTAATCTGTGATCTTTTCAAACACTCAAAAGGTTTTCAACCTTAAGCCCCAATTCTCTAATAGCCCAACCCATACATATCTTCTCTCAACTCCAAGACTGGGTCCAGAACCCATTCCTGATTGAACATGTCAATAGTATACAATGAAGCCAGAATGAAGCATCCCCCTACTTCAAGGACAGAAACATTTTGGTAAAACATAAAAAATTAAAAAATTTAAATAAATAAGTTGCATGACATTTATTTTGTAATGTTAACATTAATATCTGTAGAAACATTTTATTGTCAGTACAAAAGTTAACAGATTTTAATACTCCCCCCCCCCCCATTTTAATACGTAAAGCAGTGTCATTTGCATTCATATCACATGGCTATACCAGTGTGAGTGGGTGTTTTGAAAGTAAAAACACAATACTTTATTTTAAATACAATTGACAGAAATGCAGCAACATTTTGTTTGACACCAGCTCCATGCCTGACATTATGGACTGATTCCAAAATACACTCTGGAGCCAGCATGAACTAATCCCTTAAAAAGATGGTACTATTCCAATGGCAAATTGTCACTATAACTTTTCTCTTTAAACATAAGTTACAATACAGGACCATCCTGAAAAGATGCTATTAGGCCAAAAGATCTGGAATCTATTATCAAAATCAAAGATGATGATACCAGTTAATTTGATGTATGTGCAACTCAAGTGTAGAAGCTCAGCTCCTTTTAAAGCAGTACTTTCTGCTATGGTTATAGACAACTTAATGTCTTTCTTACTTTAGAAACTCATTAAAAGCACTCCTTTTTTTCAAAGAGTAATGGTGCTATTTTGGCCTTGGAAGTTCTATTAAACTTTATTACTTTAGTGATACCTACTTATCAAAGATAGAGAAAATAAGATACCTTCTTGTTAAAGGATTTGGATTTGAGACGAACAATCATCTGACACTGGAGTTTAAAAAGCAAAGAAATCAAAAGTTTAATTCCCAAAATTAGTTATATACTGTAAATATTTCTTTTTTTTTAAAAAGATCTGACAACTAGTAAAGTCTGAGCAATATATCTACTAGTTCTCTGTGCTGCCTGCATAGAAATGCCATTTAAATTACAAAAACAACAACAATCCTATAAACGATTAATTGTTTTGTACATTACCAATTAGTTAATAAATTAACGATATACCATTTTCCCTGAAAGCAAAGTATTTTCCACCTTTGGACGGTGAAAATTAAGAAATTCGGTGTAAGAACAGCATTTAGCAAATAGCTGTTAAAAAAGAGACTAATTTGCTAGGTGGATTGGCATCCATTTTTAAATCAATACAAAAAATAATTCATTGTAAATATAATATATATATATTTATACATATTTTGAATATATTTACATACATCCAGCACCTATATACTGCATTTGTGCTCTATAAGTGTGTGCCAACATATATTTTCTCCAAATTTTACAAAAATAAACAAGAAAGGCAGACCCAGAGCTTGCCTTAAGTCCAACTGGTCCATTGTACAAATAAAGTCTATTATGGCTTAAAACAAGCCAGAAAATTGATGCAGTTAAGCGAATCTATACATGGCCCATAAACATTCTTCTTCTTCCAGAATATTTTAGAGTTCCACATTATATAATTCTTTACATAAGTTCTGACTATTTTCCTCCAAGTATTTTTTTCCCTTATATATATCATATGTACAAACAGAAACATAGGGGTCCTGGAGAAAAGATCTTTTTCTTCTTGCGGTAGGTAGGTCAGCGTTCTTGTCTCTCTGTTCCTCTATGGAATAAAAATAGTTTCTTTTCATGTTTTAACACTGCCATTTATATGTTGGTACTTAGGTAGACAAGGTTCATAAGGCATTGGATCAGGAGAAAAAACAGAGTCATCACCTGAGGAACATGAACTCCTAGTGTCAGGGTAACTGGGTGAATACTGTTCAAGGGGTCCACTGAGATCCAAGTATTCCTGGAATGGAAGAAAGAAAGAATTCCTTAAATATATGGCATAAAGGTTAACGTGTTATTGGTCAATCAGACTGTTTCATGGATCAAAAACAAAGTCTTCAAAAGTGACCATCTTCTTTATCGCTGATAAAACCAGAGATCATTAGGGAAATTTTTTTTTGGGGGGGGGGGGGGGAATGTGGAGAGGAAAAAAAAAAAAGGAAAGAGAAGAAATGTCAATTCCAACATCAGCGTTAGGCACATCACTGGAAATAAGCATGCTCACCACATCAAACGAGGAATTTTCGCTTACAATGATAAAAATGAAATTTTATACTAAATAGAACCATTTTTCTCTAGCACATGGTAATGATTTGGAGGAGAAAAGATGCTTCCAGTGTTATATTCCTTTGGTCAATTTGTGTATCTGTTTTCTATAATCTGATATTAAATTTATATTTAAATGTGCAGTGCCATACTTACCAAAAGAACTAAAATGAAAAATCAAGAACACAACTTACTGGACCTGGGTTTCTCTATAATTTTTGCTATTTTGTGTGCCTGTACATATCCTAGAGTAGCAATGACCAAACAAGCATTAAAAAAGGAAATAATATATGTTTAATCCAAGTTTTGGGTTGAGGGACTTTTGCTAAAAACAAGAGTTTTGGCAGGAGAATAAAGCCATTTCCCTCTTGAAATGTGCTCTCTCTTTCAACTTCTAACAGGCAGCTGTATTCATTTAAATGCAAGTGCTTCTTTGCTAAACCACAAGTTATGGTCATACTGATGAGACATGTCTTCTGCCTCAGTCAGTATGTTATAGTGCTTAAATTTTTTTGTAAATGATTTGATTAAAATATTTTAAAATCAGAAATGCAATCATCATAATTATATCTTAAAATACCAAGACTTTATGCTCATCATTTTAAGTATAGGCAACAAGAAAGGCTCTAAAATATTTTTCAAATGCAGTGGATAGCAAAATACCTCACCAGTCTGGAGCCAAGGCTACTCCATACCTTACAGGCAGGGTTTGGGGGTTTTTTTAGGTAACCTGTATGACTGTCTGTGGAAGCTTTTGATCCATATGGTTACATTAGGGAAATGGCTCTAAGGGTTGAGAATGGTCAGGTCTTTTCTCCTGCAAATGGTGCAGAAACGACTGGAACCTGCAAGAGCAGAGATAGGCAAAATGCAGACCGCAGGCCAAATGTGGCCTTGCAAGCGGCCCATGGTGGGTCCCTCACCCCCACCATGCCCAGGTGCTGGGGGCAGCCTGGGTTTGAGTGTGTGTGGCCAATCCCACTGCCCCTGGGTATGGAGATGCCACCTGGCATGGAGCACAGTCTGTCCTATCCCCACATGTGGCTCTCGGGCATGCCGGGAACTGTAGCCCATGGGGATGGGCAGCACCATGGCCAGATTCATCTTCCTGGCAGCCTCTATGATGGCAGCTCCTTCCAGCTGTGGCTGTCAGTGTCTCCACCGCCCTGGCACTTCAGTCTGTCTGCCCCATACCCACCGCAGGGGATGCCAGGCAGAGTGGGAGGGGTCTCCATGGAGAATGGCCCAGGGCTATCGTGGGTAGGGTGTGCTCAGCCAGGTGGATGGGATGAGCAGGATGGGCAGGCAGGGCAGTGCAGCAAGGACAACATGGGGCTGGGGCCTGGGGCACAGCTGCGATCCGTTATCTGCACGTGCCTGCAAAGGGCGCCGGTTCTGGACATGTGGGGAGCAGATCGCAGCTCTGGCCCCATTCCTTGCATGCGCCTGTGATGGGCACCAGTTCTGGACGTGTGGGGAGTGGACCGTGGCTCTGGCCCCATGCTGTCACCACCGCCGTAGCCCTGGCCTTGCCTGCCTGTCCCACTCCCAGATGCTGCTCCATGCCTGCCTGTGGCCCGATCCCCTTTGCTCGACTGAGCACAACCTGCCTGCAGGTCTCCTCGGAGACCCATCTGTCTGCTCCATCCAGCATCTCTGGCAGTGGGTGTGGGGCGGACAAGGCCAGAGCTGGAAAGGATCAATTGGTGGTGTAAACCGCCATGACAGGGATCAGCACCCCCACTCCTCCCACTGGCCCTCAACAGCTCACTAAAACTTCTTAAATGACCCTCCAGCCCAAATAATTGCCCACCCCTGCTCAAGAGTGATCATTATCTTGAGATTTTCTAACATATAGTTTGGCAGATCTAGAAAGCAGGTGTGCCCCCACCCTCCCCAGCTTTGGCTGTGCCATGCATATGCAGCAAGCACTTCCTTCACTGCCTACGCAGCATGGGCTCCTGCCCACACTCTGAGCTAAGCAGTTGATCGGGGCAGTCTTTTTGGAGCCTCAGCTTTTATGTGGCTCCAGAGCCCAGGGGACGGACCCTATAGCATCCCCCTCTCTGCTAAATTAAGCAGCAGGGAAAAAGGAGACAAGCAATGGGGGCAATATTTACCCCCAGTCTCTGGAGCCAGGCAAAAACAGGGGCTCTGAGCAGACCCCCACAATACTGAGTGCTCATGTGTGACAGCTAAAGGGAGAGAGGAATAACTATATTGCCACCCCTTCTGGATCCACCCCGAGCACCGTACTCCAGGGGGAGCTCGGTAACTAAGATAATCCTGAAAACTTGTTAAAAGTTACACTGAAGGCCTATTAAACTCCTAAAGCAATGCAGAATTTGGAGGAGAAGGAAGTGTAAAGACCCTCTATCCCACTGGCGATGTGTAGGGGGTGCACATGTACCCCCCGAGATCACCCATGCACCCCTGGAAGCGCCAGCCACAAAACTGGAAGTGCTGCCGGAAATGCACTTCTGGTTTCCCTGCTGGCTCGGTGCTCAGCTGCTCCCCGGTCAGCAATGGGCTGCTGGGAGACCCCCCACATCAGTGATCTGTCCCCCCGCCCAGACTCCGGAGGCACCAGTCACCCCTGCGCTATCCCTTTGGTTAATGCAGAATCCTGCCCTGTGCTTTTTAGTA
Organism: Caiman crocodilus; assembly: GCA_030014935.1. Classification (NCBI taxonomy): domain Eukaryota; kingdom Metazoa; phylum Chordata; order Crocodylia; family Alligatoridae; genus Caiman; species Caiman crocodilus. The sequence continues at coordinate 11,857,477 of JAGPOW010002742.1, read as the reverse complement.
CTTAGTCAAATCCCAACATTTAAATAGTCTCAGGTAGAAGCTAGATCACCTCAGATCTGGCGCGTCTGAATTCTTGTATAAATCATGCAGAAAGAGACTGCATCTACGTGACTGAGAGTCCCAAGAAAAAGTGCAACAGAGAGGGAAATTTCTAAAGCAAAAGTAAATTTCAATCTAAAACGCCAACATCTTTTTTTTTTTCAAAATGTCAAAACAATTTTGTAGCACCCCCCCAGGAACAATTTGCCAAAATTGACAGATTGACAAAGCAGTTTGTGCTGCCGAACCTGCATTTTTCCGCTGAAAAAATGTTACAGCCAAAAACAGAGTTTGATCTGCTTCAGTCTTTTTCTTTTGCTCTTAAAAATTGATGCTGGTAATGTTGTGACTGCTGTGATTATCCTTAGACATAGCTATGCTTAAGAGAATTTTACATATACATGAATGAATCTATGGCTTGATACAAGGAATAGATTTTCAGGCCTTTCAAATATAAAATCATCATGACTTTTAAAAAAGTCATACACCTTTTTTGGAATGGGGGTAGAAGGTGTCTTAGTAAGTGGATGGTAATAACCCTCTGGGATTTTGTTCTCTCACAGACAAATATTTCAGTTAGCCAAATTCACCCCCAGGCAGATAATTTAGAGTTTGTCGTTCACTCTGCTTTCTTTTCTGTCTTAGTTACTATGGCTTAAAATCAAATTAAGATAATAAATCCAACATACCATGAACTTTGCGTTGCTCCCCAACATGAAACTAATGTTGAAATATAAATATTCCCCCTCCCACCTACCCCTGACATCTCCTGGATGCTGCTATGCTGAAAATCTTATGAGATGCATAGATGAGTAAATGAACATGCTTTAATATAGGTCTCTGTTCTCTTACATAAATCAGTGCTTGCAGGCAGAAAAACCACCGTTTCATTAGGATACATAATTTATCCGTGTGTGACCCCCGAGGAAAAGTGACAAATAGAATTATAAGATAATGGGAACTGAGTTTCATATTTAATAAGTTACATCTATCTCATAAACTATATGCTCTGATCTGCTGCTTAAGAGTGAATAATTTACACACCTCATTAGTTGTGAGAGTGAGAATTCGATCCAAGTCTTCTACCAACTGCTTAAAAGTGGGTCTCTGTGAAGGTACTGCATGCCAGCAATCCCTCATCATCATATAGCTGCAGAAATATGCATTTCACTGAGTTAATTCACCTCATACATCTTAGTTAGACAGTCATTTCATTCACAACTATTATTAATCATCTGATCGTGTGTTCTAGTAGTGCCTAAGAGCCCTAGTCACAGAACAGAACCTAAATGTGCTAGGCGCTGTACAATATTTAAGATTCAGCAACTGTACGATATTTTTTTTTTTGCACTACCACAAGCAACAGTAAAAATCAAGAACCTACATCACAGTATTTGGATTCTGATTCAGTAATGCACCTAAACACAACGGTTTTGCCATGTTTGGCTCCTTGGTCTTCGTGCACTGTAACTCTTGTTCTTCGCTACTAAAAGTTCATTGTAATACCTTTTATTATGTTCCACCTGCAGGGATTAGCCAGGAGAGAGTAAAGGTGGCAAATTTATGGATCTGAACACAAAATGATGCAAGTAGAAAGTCATATATAAAAACAACATTTATGGATTTGGGCTATGAGAGATTCTTTGATAAATATGGTATCGCTTCCATGCCCCTGCCCTCCATTAGTTCTATATTATCCATAAATAGTCATGTTGAACAAATGGCCAAGCACTTCATACTGCACTGTAACAGATCTGGAAAAAGAGTGCAATACACTATAGATAAAGGAACACACACATACAGAGAAATAGATCATTATAGGACTGACTTTGCCGGTGACTGTAGCAGAGGCATGTAGCAGTAACTCTGCAATCCAATATTTTTAACCCAAGCAAAATAATCTGGGGGCCAGAGCGGTAGCTTAGAGCAGGCGTGAGCAAAATGCGCCCGACAAGCCATTCTATCTGGCCCGCAGGGCCCCTAAAAAATTTAGAAAATTAATATTTATCTGCCCCTGGCTGCCTGTCATGCAGCCCTCAATGGCTTGCCAAAACTCAGTAAGCGGCCCTCTGCCCAAAATAATTGCCCGCCCCAGCTTAGAGTCTGTGCTGGCTACTGCCCCAAACTCTGACTTCCTAAAGCAGTGGTTCTCAACCTTTTCAGACTGAAGGTGCTCCTCTTTAAAGTCAAGGAATTCCTCCATAATTTTCTGTCAACCGAGTGGCACTTCATTTCCAAAACTTATTTAATACAGAGTTTACATCCTTACAGTGGGGCTGGGCAATGGGAGCAGAGAATGGCCAGGCAGGGATAAGCCTGAGACTGCGTTTAATCTGCTTATATCCCCACACCTTGTGAGATCCTTCAAAAGATCTTGTGGCACTTGGGTTGAGAATCACTTTAAAGCTGTGCCCATGACTGAATCACTGATTCTTCAAATCAGAATCAAATCTTCAGATTCGGCCGAACCGAATCAGAACAGCGATCCGAATCAATGAGTCGAATCGTTGTCCTCTGAATCAGGCTGAATACTAATTGAATACTGCCCACTTAAGAGGTTGGATGAACACCTGTCTGGGGTCGTGTGATCCCAGCATGTGCTCCAACCAGCGACAGGGGGTTAGACTAGATGATCTATGATGATCTTGATCTAGATGATCAAGTCCCTTCTGAGCCCTAACTATTATGAAACTACGAAACACTTTGCACACCCCTAATACACACACACACACACACACACACAGATAGATATTCTTTATCTAAACAGTATAGATAGATATCTATATGCGGGTGTGTGTATTATATCTACATATAATATAATAACTTTATAATTATATTGTTATAATATGAGCGAGAGAGAGAACAATCCATCAGCATTCACCGTGTGACAGCGCTTACGTTGTATTGGTACTGTTCTACCCGCTTACAGTGAATAATGGTTCTTACAGTTCATTGGTGCAGTTGGCAGGCTTATCCATTCTGTGTCCTTCTTTAAGCAGCTTAAAAAGTTCCTCCACTGGAATTCCTGGATAAGGTGACCCTCCTAAAGTGAAGATCTCCCACATTAGCACACCAAATGACCAACTATGGGATAAAAAAGGAAGAGCACATTATTAAATTCCTCTTCAGAAAACCCTAGGCGTGTCTGGAACTTCCTAGAGCATTGCTAGCTAAGGACCCAGCTCCGCCAGTCTGATTCACACTGAGATCTTTCCTTGTATCCATTAATATCATTACCTTGGTGTAGCAATAATGAGCATTGGAAACAGGTAGACCCAGCTAAGCAGCCTATCGCTCTTCAGAAAAAGATGGAAGTTAAGCAAGAGCCTAACTTTACATGTCTGATTTCAACAGGAAATCAACATGTGCTTAAAGTTAACGACTTTATTGAAAGGGGACCAACATAAGCACTTTCCTAAATGCTTCCTGGTCTTTGTCTGGTGTTCTCCAAGCTCCCAAGTGGTCAGGTTTCCGTGCCATTTGTGAGGAATGATATCCTTTGCCAAAATGATTTATGACACATGCATCCAGTAAAGAAGCTCCAAAATTTTTCAATGAAACGTTTCAGAAAAAGTAGATTTGTCAAAAAGCAAAATATTTCACAGGAAAGTTTTGCTCTTAAGGAACCGTGTGTGGAAAAGCAAGTAGGTTCAGACTGGCAAATCAGATGCTTCAAAATTGAGACAGTCATTTGTTACATTGAAAAAAAATCTTATCCATTAGCTTTAATCCTGAAACCACGTATTTCACATGGTTCTTGCAGTCCTGTAAATCCAAGTAGGTATGAAGGCACAAAAGCTCAAGCATTCTGACCCAGCTCTTTGTACCTCCATATCCTCCTTTTTTAACCTTACATTAACATGCAAAACCTTTCCTACTTTTAATACTTTTGTTACAGGCCAGTCCTCCATGGTATCTCCATTTAAAAAAAAAAATTCCATCAGTACTCGTCTTAACTCAACATTTAGGAACATTGTAAATCGGTTCTGAGCTCCAAAAATGACAGGAAAAAATGAGTTCCTCTGGTAGCCCAAGCATGGGAACTCTGGTCTTTGATTTTCTTCTTTAATCCCAGCATAAGGGATGTGAATATTAGACAGAAAATAAAAATAGTGATAAGTGGAATAAACCTCAAGAGGTCATGTCAACTAGCTTCAGAACACACACTTAAAAGGGTTGTTCTAGCTTTAAAAGTTCTTCAAGGATTCTACATGACAAAGGCAATACTTCTAAAACTAAAACAAATGTTTTAAGTGAAAGCATTGTGCTCTCTATATATAATCTTGCCTATTTTTAACACAAATTCTGAACAAAAAAGATTCAGGACTATTAAAAAAATTGAAGGAAGTTCGAGCAAATTAGATAGGTGCTTTGTAGCTGCCTATCTGTAAATAAGTTCAAGAAGGAGAAACTTCCGCACTGGCAGAAGGAGGTTAGCATTTTCCACTTTTCATGCGCTTTGAAGCCAGGCAGATTAGTAACAGAGCATTGGCTAGCAGTCTACCATAAAATCCTCACTTTCTAAGGGTGACTCCCGCTCTTTTATGAACATGTGAAACACAGACAGTAAACACAGACAGTTTAAGGTCAAAAAAAAAAGGAGGAAGAAAATATACATGAAGATTTTCAAAGCTGTCCCTTAAAAAAAAAAAAAAAAAAGGCTGAAGCAGAAAGGTTAAATGATTAAATGAAGTTACTCACACATCACTTTGATGTGTGTAAACTCTATCGAACAGGGCTTCTGGAGCCATCCACTTCACAGGCAGCCGGCCCTGGCAGTAGAAAAGGGGAAAAATAAGAAGAATCGGTACATTAAAACTAGCAATTTACAAGGCAGTTTCCATGATGGATTTGTAAAAATATTAATTTATTCTTAAACATAAATAACTAGAGGTCAGCAGTCTGCTGAAACCACCACCCCCACCAGCTCACAGTTTACCTCTGTGCTATCAGATATCAGAAAACACAAGAATCTCCTCTCTCTAGCATCCTGGGATCAAATAAGTGGCATGTAAGTTCATGCCCATTCAACTCCCACATTGTCCGCTGATGGGAGCAGGAGGAGGAGAGGGGTCAGTAGTCTAATGTGAACAAGGTCATTCCACATGGGTCCTCCATAAACAGATGTATGTTAATAAATCTTTAACAAACAGGCCAGTGGAGAGAGAAGTTGAACAACCGAGGTCAGGGCTGTTGGATTTACTTGCTCCCCATAGGCCAAATCCCTGCATGGTGGGCAGAGGAACTACACGGGCCTGTAGCCTTTGCATTTCCAGCGACAAATCTGCATGCGATCTGCGATTTGTGATCTGGAATTGAGAAGGTGGTTCACGTCCTTCATCACAACTGGTCTGGAAGTGCCTGTAGAAAGCCTGGGGTCCCTGTGAGCGTACACGTGCAAGTTATTTTCACCAATTAACAATTTAAAGGACATCTTCATAACCAATCCTCTGCAGAGACGCAGGCAATCGAATCAGGAATTTTGAAAGCACTTCCAATGAAATTGTGGTTACTCAGGACGTCTGAAAAAACAGGTACAAGGCGTCTCATATTAATTAGCTCAAATAATGGTCTTTTTGGAAATGAGGAACCTATCTGCTTTGCTGGAGGTCAGACAACAGCAGCCGCAACGTGGAAAATGAACGCCGTTTTAACAGCTTTCCAGCCCCCCCTTTGCTGCCATTGCCATACTATGTTTACAAGTCTGCCTGCAATACAAGTCCAGGCAGAAATATATACAGCAACCTGCAGTAGCCAGGCACTATAAAGGAAACATTGTACTGTTTACTACACGTTTTCAGAGACCTTGTGCCTGATGCAAAGCGTATTGAAATCAATAGGAATCTTGCCATCCATTTCAATGGGCCGTGTCTCAAGCCCAGTGAAAAGTAATACTTTGTTTTATCACTTATAGAGAATTGCATAATACATATCTTCTCTCAGGTTATGTAGAAAGATAACCTCCATTGCTCAATAAGAGGGGATAGAGAGACTTATGCCCTTGATTACTATTTTCTTCTCTGTGATTAAAAGTTAGGCTGCTGTACAAGAAGTCCATTAGGATTAGAATCACGGTGCTTCAAATGAGCCACTGAACGAAACGCTTGGTTCCAGCAATAAGAAAGCCATCCACTTACATTAGTAGTCTTTTTGTAATAATCTATATTGTTGATGTCTCTGGCCAAGCCAAAGTCTGCTATTTTCATGACATTGTTTTCAGTTACCAAAACATTTCTTGCTGCTAAATCCCGATGAATGCACTGAAAAAGGAGGAGGGGAAGGGGAAAATTACTGAACAGAAAATACATAACTTTAAAAAGTGACATTATTTCTAACAAGTGGTGACATTTCTAATTTCTTCTACAGTTTAAATGGTGAGAAAGTCACATAATTATGACAACATGATCAAGCAAAGGGCACAGGGGGGGATGATTGTAATAACTATTTTTTTTCAGCATTTCCAGTTTTTAGAATTCATCTTCAGAGCAGCTCTAAAACCTAGAAATTGCTCAGAAAAGCCTGTCTTTAGGAAATTTACAGCTCAGCTTTGCAACAAAGGGAGGCTTGATTGCTTAGCCAAATTGAACCAACGCTGCTTCACTATCCCCGGTCTAGGCTGCTCCAATACAGGGTTTCCAGATTTTTATTATAAATCTTGTTACTGAGTGTTTTATTATTATGGATTCCTCAAATTACATTGGATTTATGCGGCTCCAAACTGACAGCCTAGATCAATGCAACCACTTGAACCTAAGAGTTTGGAATAAAATAAATATAATCTGGTAAAGAACTGATGCTGACATGCTCTGTGGGCCTGAAGCAATACTTTAGAGCAGCTCACGGACCCTGTGGAGTCCGCAGACTATGCCTAAGGGGTCTGCGAAAGAGGACTACGATCAATGAAAAATGTAATCGCTCACACACAAAATTCAAAGGGGTCTGCACCTCCATTCAAAATTGTGTCCGCAAATGAAAAGAGATTGAAAACAACTGGTCTAGAGAGTAAACATGTATTTACGGTGTGTCCTTATTTTGTCCACCAGCCTAAAGTGGTGGATACGATCTGGTGCAGTCCGTTTGGTTCTTAGAGGCCCCTTGCAAAATCCTCCCAATCTCAGTGTTCTTCTTCACATCAGCACTCGTGAAAATTTGCAATTGATCTTTTCCAAGCCTGGAGAGGAAATTTTGGCTGCTATGGTTACCCCTACTCAGTTAAAGGAGCTGTATCATGAGTAATACAAGGTGACATCAAAGACACGTTAAGAAACATTCCGCTTGCATTTCTCCCCAGCATGTCCTACTTCTGCTGGAGCTACATATCTTAACCCTTTTTCTATTATTTTGGATTATTCTTCTGTGACTGCTTTTGATGCTGGCATATGCAACCTCCTGGCACAGAAGACAAAACCATTAGCTGAATTCTACCATATCAGCTGGATCTCATATGCTGTAGCATGGCTTGGGAGTTCCCTGTGATTTCTTACCCTCTATAGGTAAAGGCAGGCCTGCCTATCTTCTGCGCTTCCCTACGTCAGCATAGGTGACCTCACTGATTGCATTTGTGGATACATAGAACCAACCTTCTGAAAAGGCTGTCTGAAAATCAGCTTTTGCATCTGAGAGGTTTCCAGCTCAGTGGAAGGTTCTCTGCCCACCAATCCTGCAGTCTAGTGGTTTTCAATCTGTTTAGATGCTAGGCTCCTCCTCATCTGACTCAAGGCACCCCTAGCTTTTAGGTTCTCACTTATTTTTTGAATGCAAAAAAAAGAGAGAAAGTTTTCTGTTGCAAGGAAGTCTGAAAGACCACAACACAGCAGAATGTCTTTAGCACTATGGGTTTCTACTTGAAATGTATGGGTTTAATCCTGTGAATAATGTTTGTACACCTAACAGTGCCAACAGTGCATGGCCCCCGTGAAAGGACCTCAGGGCACCCCCAAGCTGATGCACTCTGGTTGAAAAATCACTGATCTAAGGTAATCTCAGATCAGGGACCTCTGCTCACAGGAGCCCCAGCACCTACTGCTAACAGAAATTCGGATCATCTTTGTTTTCTCATCAACATTGCAAAGTGAAAAATTCCACTAAACGTTGCTACCACTGACAGCAAAATCTGACTGGTCCTCTCCATTACTAATTTACTCTGTGCTCTTAATGAGTTGATCCAAGTGATTCTCAAACTGTGCTTGGTAAGACGACACACTTTCAGCAGTGTGCTTTAGGAATGCAAAGAGACAGTATTCAAAGGAACTGAAAAAACATCTTCAGAAATGTCTGTTTCTATATCCCATTTGCAAAAGTACCAAAGCCACATAGAAGCCTCGAAGGCAGTGAGCTTTTGACTTCCAAGACCCTTCTGAAAAACCAGACTTGTGCGCTCACATTTCTTTGGTACTTTTGAAAATTTAACATAAAGCCTGCATACTATGGGTGTTGACCAGAAGTTCCTTGTATTTGCATTTACATTTTTCATGCTATTTTTTTAATGCCTCGGCGAGCCATTCATTGGGTTGGAACAACAAGAGAGCTGGTCTTCTCACGGTGTTTTAGTTCCTGGATGGTGGAAATACCGTGAGAAGATCAGCTTTTATTATTTCAGCTCAACAAATGGCTCCCTGAGGGGGAAAGAGCTAGTGAAATACAAATGTAAATAGTGAGATATTTGAAAAACCGGAATGCATAGTCCTAGTATATACTCCCTTTGTTTTCTCTCTGCTCTCAACCTCGTGTAATGCTTTACCTTCTGTCCATTCTGCACGGCACTGATCAGCTCCTCCTGGATGGGGACTGGCTGAAGGATGCAATGGCTTTCCTATGGATGCATGCTTTTTTGGCAATAAGCTATAAGAGCATTCCAGTGTCTGTGCTCCTGCGGCACACCCACGTTCACACAATGTGCCAGTCCAGATGCTTGGATTTTCTTTTCTTTTTTAATTATCCTTTCATAGTGATTGCCTGCTTTTTTGGCTGGACACCCTGTACTACAAGATCACAGCTCATCCTTAATAAAGTGTTTCTTCAAGATGGGTGCCCTAGGGTACATTGCCTAATCCTACATTCACTCTTAATCCATTAGCCAGTCAATTTCACACGGGTGACCTGCTTCCTTTCCAGTCTCTCTTGTTGTAATTTGGCTTTTATCCTTTCTAAAATACACAGGTAAAAACACATTTGGGCACTACATCTGCTATCAGATTTGTACTGGAATATACACACATGTAATTAAACTGGATAGGTCTGTGTGCAGCAGGATTGGATGCTTCATTATTCTTCGTGGTTGCAAAACAGCCCTAGCCCAGTGAACTAACAAGGGGCCCATAATCTGCTCAGCACCTTGCAGGAAACGCTCACTACCTCCGAGAATCTCACCATAAGTCTCAAACACAATCCACCTTAATGAATATCTTTCATTAACTTGGCAATATGGCCTGTTTACAGAGCTGGTTATATGGTACCATTTATGGGTTTCCTAATTCTAATTTAATCCCAGGCCCTAGTTATAGAAGGTTTTACCTGAAATAGGTCTCTAGGGTAGAGTAAATAAGTTTGTTTTTCTTACAAGTACTGGTTTCAGGTAGTTGAGCGCAACATTTTCAACAACTAATTTATTCAATTTGCTTTTGCTGTTTCCTCCCTTCTCAAATTCCCCACAAACACCTTACAATGTTTTAATACCATTTGTTATCATTAGGCAAATACTTTTGATAACAGATTCCATTTATATTGCATATTCAATATTTGAGCTGGGTTTATAGCTTTGATTGGAAACATAGGACACCTGGTGTAGCGTTATTCCCAAATGGAGGGAACGTAGTGCTTACCTAGCAAGTACCTGTGCTTATGAATTCAAAGTTCATTTTAGGCAAACACACTCCAATATTTACTTTAAATGATCTGGTCTCGGCCCTTGCTTTGCAACATACTTGAACCTAATTTAAACTTTGAACGCAAATGGTGCCCCTAAGACCAATAAAGCCTATCAAGTGCACCATTAAGGACCTCGCTGGATTGGGGCCCTTCTATTGGTAAATACATTCTCCAATACAAACAGGGGAGAACAAAAGTGAAGCAACTTATTTTAAAGCAAGCAAAGCATTTTACAGAGCATTTGCCCAGCTAGACCTACTTTCTGTGAAGCCAAGTATTCCATGCCTCTTGCCAACTGGTACGTGCATGATACTAAGTCTTTGAATGTCATCTGTTCCTCTGGCACCCTGTTAATATCGAAGGAATATTCCATTCCAGGAGGTCTCCGTGCTCGCAGGTATTCACGCAGATTCCCTTTAGAAGCATATTCTACTATTACATACAATGGACCTTTAGATAAAGAGAACGTATGGGATGAGAACTCAAACCCGTAGAAAAGAAAAGAATTATTTAGACCAGGTAAGGCAAAATAAGGCAGCGAGGTATGAAGCTGTGCCACTGCTTGCCACTACCCCTGCTCTAAGCTGTCTGATGCCACCCCCATCCTCCCTGCTCTAGGCCAAGGGCTGCTCTCTCTCCTGTGTCCTTCTGCAGTTGCTGCTGACTCTTAGTCTACACCACTGATTCCAGTAGCCACCAGTTCCAACCAGTGACAAATTTAGCAGCAAGAGAGGCAACGGCTGCAGCAATGGGGCACAAGAGAGGGCAGGGAAGGCTGGGGCAGCGCGGCAGAAAATCTGTTTGAGGCAGAGAAACACGACTGCTCTGCTTCCCCCAGAATTGCCACTGAGATCCCAGCTGCTCAGCCCGCATGCCATCCTTGGTCGGCTTGATCTGGTCTGTGGGCCGCAGGTTGCCAACCCATGATTAAGAGCGAAATCCAAGGTCTTTTATTGTGCTTTTCATTCCTGTAGTGCTGTGCAAGCATTCATTATCTAATCCTCACAAGAGCCCTGTTAAATTAGTACATTCTAAAATTAAATCAGGAGTTAAATTAAAGATGAGGAATTGAGGCAATGACAGCAGTAATTAACTTGACCCAGTACAGAGTAAATCAGTCGGAGATTTGATAAGAATTTCAAAGCACCTAAATCACAGCTCAAAGATTATTCTCTCCAGACCACTCTGACTTCTGACCTCAAATATTTTCGCCGCAAAAACAACATAACCCCCCAGAAAAGGTGTAACTGCTTTTCCAAAGATGTTAATTTTCCTGCCGCAGCTCTGATCAGCCTCACAGCTCATAATTAGCTTCAATTAAACAGAGTGATTGGACACACGTCTCATAAAGCTAAGCTAGCCATTCCAAGTTTACAAGGGACACGTTTCTTAGGCTTGACAGGTGTGCAAAACTACTAGAAAAGCCAAAATAAGTTAAAAAAGGTTTCACACAATGCAGTCCCTCTTAACATAAAAAGCTTCACAGCATCTTTATAATCAGATACAGAAGGGGGAAATATTGCTGCGAAGCTGAAGAAATATCTAAAAGTCCCATCACAGCATGTCTGTTTCCTGAAGAAAGAATTCTTGAAAAAATGATGATAAATGAGATTTTTTTTTCCAAGGCCTGTTTGAGTGAGCATGCTGGGCAGCTTTCTGTTATGTACTCACCATCCTGTGTGCAGGCTCCAAGAAGATTGATGATATTTTTGTGCTTCCCGATCATCTTCATCATCTCCATTTCTGACACCAGGTCAGACAGATCTTTTTCTGTAGCATCATCTACACAAGTCACAACAAGTTCAGCTCATGGTTTCTGGACTGCCACATACAGTCAGCAACTGGAAGAACTTCAGTGGAGCCCCTTAGACATTTATCAGGCGGTGTGATGCTAACAGCTAAGCCTTCTCTAAAAACTAACCTTTATAACTAACTTAGTAAGACGCATATCTCCAGATATGGACAATGGAGATCACCTCCCTAAATATATACCTACTGTGGATTTACTTGCATCAGCGACAAGAACCAAACAATTTCTAACAATACATTGATTTGCTTGTACATACACATTGCTAAAGATAAATAGGCTGTCAAAAGCACTGATTTATACTGAAAACTGCTGAAGGCTGAGGTCAACTATGTGAACCCTGACCCTCTACAATTATTGAGTTCAGAGGCAACAAAAGAAACATTCTTGATAAAAATTACCACCTCGCTCCCGCCCTCCAACCCCCCAAATCTCCAACCCCCTCCAATCTTTTTACCTTTCAACATCTTCACCGCCACAGTAACTGCTTCTTTCGGCCTGTCTTTATCGATTCCCACTGCTTCTGCCATGACAACTTGCCCAAAGCAACCTTCCCCCAGGGGTTTACCTAGCGTCAGCCTAGAGGTGTAAACAGGGGATTAGCGCACAGCATCTGGCAAAGGGATGGAACCAGTGAAATTCCAGAGCTCCGTATAAAAAGCTTTCAACAACTTGCTGTAGCATGAAACATTTATCACATGGAACTAATGAAACTCTTGCGCAGGCTAGTTTTCATGCACACTCTAGTATGTTTGTGTAGTGACAGTACGGCGAGAGGCTAACACAGGCAGAACAGTTAACTAAACACAGTTTTTAAACTTCATTTTGACTTGTAATAACAGAGACTACATTTGGGCAGATGTGCAGGGCTCACAATACAGAACGCAGTGTCCTAAAAAAAGGGAAAAAAATGATGCAACCAAACAACAACAGAACTTTTCACATCGCTATAATACAGTTATTTTCTTTTCTAGCCAGAGCACTGGGTGATGAGGAGAGGTTTATTTGCATGTGTGTGTGTGGCTTCAGTTCAGCTTCTTAATTTGTAAATGGCACAATCTGTGTGTATCGGGATGATACCAGCACCTGCAGAACCATTTCAGGTGGTTCGCGTGGTAGACAGCCATAATCTAGATATTAACATATTTTTCAAATAATTTAATTCTAAATCAAAATTTGCTCTCCATTTCCTGTTCAAGGTAGGGATAAGGAGTCTCTTTCCAGTGACTTCTTCAGCTGAAGGCAATAGCTAGGACAGACGCAATGATCCAGTGGACAGTGCGAGGTAACTATAACGCACATTTCTCCCACTTGTGGATATTGGGGCAGTCAGACATCCTTCTCCTTGTGAAACAAAGAAGGAAAATCATGGGAGGAGGAGGTGTGATTGCAGGAATATGACAATGACAATCAAACAACTAGCGAAGAGAAGAGTGAAGATGTGACAACTGATACCTTGATCCTGCATGGGAAGAAATTGAGTGTTAGCTTTACCTAGTATAGAGGCTACCGGGACGCTATTTCTTTGCTGTATGCTTTTTGTGGCCCCAGATGCCATGAGACACAGAGGACAGCCCCAGATCCTGGCTTAATGGGGAGCAGAAACTGGGAACATGAAGTCTGATTCTAGCTGAGCTATCACGGTAAGAACAATCGGTACCTATTTTACCGACGTGGGCAAAATGAAGCCTGGCCAAGGTTTACCTGGTAGCAAAGCCCACTAACAAGCAGTCTGAAATCTCAAAGCTGACAAATAAATAAAAAGATTTCAAAACAATGAGATCGGAAAAAAAATGGGCCCCGTGTCTAATCAAACAATGCCCAGGAAGGTAGTGATCAGCCTGGACAAATAATAAATAGCCAGGTTCTGGCCAAATAGCTTAAGGCCAGATGCTGATGCCTTTACTCAGGTGGCACAACATATTCCTTAACGGATGGTTCTGCTGAAGCAGTCAAGGAAACCACTCCAGGAGTTCATTGCTGTTGCTCACTTAAAGAGATTACAATCTGGACTGAGATATAAGTAACTTACCAAAAAAGCTCGCAAGGATGGGGAGCTGCAACCACTTGAAATGAACAGACACAGGGAGCAAAGCTCTGATCACAGGTTTACATCTACTCCCAGAGGAGGTAAAAGAGGGTTTTAATATTCACATCAAGAGGGGGAGATAAGACCAAAGCTAAATCATACGAAAAACCCACCTGTCTCCTTGGATGTAACACAGCTAATAATAGAAAGAATTTTTGCTGGGGAATTTCAGAGACCCTTTAAAAATATTGCCTTAATACTGACAAAAATGCAACAGCACACGGTGTGCCTGTTTTTAAAGCGCATACCAGTTTGAAAAGGTGCAAAGACCGAAGGGCAGCGTATGCTACGCTGAGGTCATTCTGCAATTTATCCAGAACTTAAATTGAATTTAAGATCTTGGCAGAGACCAAACATTTGCATTGGAAAATGGTTAATTTATGTGTTCTTGCACTGCTAGCACGAGTGTAACAATCCTTTCATTGTGTGCCTGCTCCCCTCAACCTAATAAACTGCCTCTAAATAGCCTCCTTTCATTGGAAACCCGCTCCACCTACATTTGTGCTCAATGCTGTTTTTAAATGTTTAGCACACTAACATTTTCCGCATGTAGTGTATTCCCCCAAGGGTGAGGGCTGACAAAATTATGTATACTGGCCCTCACTGTTGACTAGAATATTGCAGGTGGCGATTACAGTGTATTGCACTGGTTTTCAGCTACATAATTAAATAATTTCCATAACGGTTGTCAAAATGTATGCGATTACAGCTCTTCCATCTAAGTTCATAATACTGAGCTTTCAGAGAAAGCTGTTTATAGTTAAATTAGGTCATTTCCTCCAATATATTTTTTTTAATTAATATGAACTCTAATGTATGCTTAAATTACACCTGTATTAATATTATCTCTTACATGTGCACATTTCGTATTCAGGATGATGTTTATAGTTTAAATTATGCTCCTACTCATCTTGCTCATCAAAATGTCCTGAGCCTCACAGCCTATCATGCTAGTATTATTAAGGTATGCTGGTTTCTGTAGCCAACAGCAGCGGACTGGATACATCAGCACATGAGAAAGTAATGTAGGTCCCATCATGTCTGGCCATAGACTCCCTTGAATAACCTTCCCTAAATAACCTGTCCATTTATAGCTGGGATGACTGGGAGTGATCTTGGCACAAGACAGGAACTAGAATTGACACTTGGGAAAGTATGGAGAGACCTTAACTGGACTGCTGCTACACCCCTCTCCTCCCATCCCTTTCTTATATACACTAAACCTAATTTCAACTGAATAGATTTTGACACTTAAATCTGAATATTTATGCTTTGTAACAGTTTTAAACCAAAAAGATACCTTTACATTCCTATATTAGGAAAAGTTCTTTGATAGTCATCACTGATGATTAGGAATATTTCATGGATAAATTGTGTGGATCTGATTGTTTTAACTATTGATAATATGATAATACCCATTGATGATCCATGTTGTACATACACTATTAATTCATAATTAAAATCTGCTTCTTAACAACTAACCAGTTTGCTACAGGAGTTTACTAAAACTTTCTACGGGTGAATTGCAAACGTCCAAGTGTCCCTCCAGGAGGTCTGAAACTTTTGAACTTATTCTACACAAAGCATTTGGTGTCCATACTAACTTTGATTTCAAAAAATCTGATGTTTAGCAAGGATTCAGGTACCTGGTGTTTTCATTTGTTTGCATTAGGAAAAAAGCATACAGCAAAAATAATCCTTGTGGACAGCTGGAAAGAAAGACTCCTCAGGGGATTGGCATGACTCTCCAATATATTTCAACAGTACATTTGCTTCCACTATTACTTACTTATCTCTCGGAAATTCCCATTTGGGGTCTTCTGGCAGTTCATACTCGGAGACGCCTGCCAGCATTGGGGCATCTGCCGTTGAGGAGAGGCGAGTGGTTATTCTTACTAGAGGTGTGTTGGAGTTCATGGAGGAGCTAGAATCTGCAGACACCTGTTGTTGGAATACAAGATGCAAAAACAGAAGATGTAATCTTGGCCCGGCTATTGGACAATGGCAATAAATGATAACTCAGCCAGCTGATATAAAAGGCACTAAGAAAAAAATAGTGGTCTGAAACCACAATAAAAATGCCAGTATAATTTTTTTACATATTTTTCTTCCCTTTTATATAAAGTACTAATTCAGTTACCAATAAAAGAGAATGGTTGTGCACAGATGGAACTACAAGTGTATAGCCACTCACCATTAACCAAGTTCACATCAGTTCTCCTCTCCCTTTCTTTAAATGATGGCATTGAAACACATATAGTCAGAGTTATGCCCCGCCACCCCAACTTAAAAAAAAAACACCCTCAAAACAAAAACAAAAAATCCCCTGGACGTAAAGGGACACATTTTTATTTTTTAAGAACAATTCGTTACTAAACTGGGCTCACTATGCACGAGAAGTTTGAGAACTCAGCAGAGCTCAGAAGTCTATGGGGGAAGTTTCAAAGCAATACCTCTTTGGATGAACATAATTATAATATTTATAACACAGCACACCTAGGGTCACTTGTGGCACCATGCAACTTATATATACGCAAAGTAAAAAAAATACCATTCTCCTAAAACAAACAAACAAATAACCCAAAGCAAGTAAAGGGAAAATGTCAGGCCTCACTAGAGTCAACAGACGTTTTGCTATAAATTTCCATGGAGTCAGGATATCCCCAACATGTTCAGGCAGCATCCCATTGGCACAGCATAACAAAGTTACTTAAGTTTCTATGTAGCCAAGGGAACTTTCCAAATGACCAGGAGTCCTTTTACAACTGGTTCAACTGGAAGCAGCCTTCATCACAAGTCTGGAGCGGGATTCAAACTCATTCTTTGCAGCTTTCCTGAGAATATTTAATCATGGCTCTCCAAGCTAACTATTAAGCTAGGAAAACGTTTTCCTTTTTGTCTGCCTCACTGAAAAATGGATTTTTTTTT
>JAGPOW010002742.1:11801929-11840647 GCA_030014935.1 Caiman crocodilus | reverse complement strand
TTTTTTTTTGCATAAAACAAGTTCTTCACCAAAAATCATCAATGTTAATGGAAATGCTCCATTTTGAAGAGAAACGTTTGCCTCTGGTTTTTTTGATTATCGCTATATTCATTTTGAAAATATCAAAATCGCTATCGACGTGGCTGGTATACTGAAAAATCTTGTTCAATCACTGAAAAAAAAAAATCAAACATTTTGACAATGTTCTCATGAAAAAAAAACAGGAAAAAATATTGAAGGCAATTCATGAAAAAGTTAAAATGGCTCCATTTCAAACATTTCCAAATTGAAGCAATTTCAGAGTCTTGATTCCTATCCCTCTGTTTCCCAACAAAATCAAGTTTCCATGTTCCAGCTAGTTCTACTGCCTACACATACAGAATTAAAGGTTTCCATAAGTTTAAACATTTGAAAGCTTTAATGATAACTACTAAGCAAGAACATGGCACTGGCTGTCATGGTTTACACTTGTATGATAAAAATGCTTTGGGCACAACATTAAAAAATAATGCCACCTTTCAAACATTATTTCCTTCGCATACACCCTGCTGTTTTTAAACCATGTCGTTGTAAGATGCTTCAAATCCACCATTTCTCTTCGAGGGATGACAGTCTTCATGGTAACCCCTTTTCTTGTTGCCAGGGCTGGAGGGAGCCATTGGGCAATATTACCAGTGGTAGCAGTTGTCGTATCTTCTGGCAGGAAGTGCAGGGACACTAAGATGGTTTGGCTCACCACCAGCCAGACAGTAGATGTAGAAGTAAGATTAACAGAGCAAATCTTTTTCACATGAGGACAAGAGCCTGAAGTCATTACTGAACCCAAAATTCACACTTGACTGTGTAAAATGTTATTTGTGTATAGTACCAGTAGGCCAAACATCACTTCTCATTATTTTCACATATACAGTTAAATAATTAAATGAAAATAAGCTACAAATAATGCATCTTCTCACACTATTATAATATAAATCAACAATACCCAGAAAGATTATTTATCTTCCAAGAATGGGGTTTTAAAGTGGACTCGGCTAGTGATATTCTCACAACAGATTTTGATGAGACAAGATTAAAACACTGGGGAAAAGATTTCTAGGTCTGAGTTAGGATCTCCTGCAGGGGAATTCTATTTGGTTTTTAATGTCTTTTTCAGGAGAAAATCCACAAATTAATGATGCGAAGCAGATAGGTAGCCCCAGGGTGCTGTGTGAAGTGGCCAAACCTAAAACTAGAAAGATGATGATGGACAGAAAAGTGCTGTGGACTGCTTTAAAAATATTAAGATATTGATAAATCACTTTCCTCTGGACTGGCAGGCTCATCTTCAAAAGAAAAATTAGTGTAACTGATCAAGTCCAGCTTCCAAATCAGTGATATACTGGGCAAGTAAATACAGCTGCTCAAAGACTCCCAACCTCTTCCCCTCAATTCACTGAGGTTACTACACATTATGGCTAGGGACAGATATTCAAAACCCTGAGCCTGAATTGATTCAATCTTTGCAGGTTAGTCTAATCTGGCTAGGCTAAATCACTTTGTAACTGTACAGACATCCCCCTCTGGACTGAAAAAATGCCAGCATGTGCCTGTAGTGGCTCAGGCTAGAAGCCAGGAGGTGCTAGAGTAGCCCTCCCTTCCCCCCCATATTGCTGAACCGAGGAGGATGTGGCCAGGCCCCAGCAGGATGCTGTGATTAGAAAGGGGTCCCCTCCCCCACAACACTTATTAGCTGTTATCAGCATTTAGTACCCCATCAGAAAACAAAGCCTCTTAGTTCAAGCTCTTCTTAAAAAGCTTTTCCTAAAGGAAGAAATAGAGGGACATTACCAGATGACCTGTTGATTAGCTCCAAAAAGCCTTTAGCAGACACAGCATCAGCTAGCATACCAAAATGTTGGCTATAGTCCATGCTGTGGGAGAGGAGGAAGGGAAGCAGCAGATGGTGGGAAGTGGGAGGGGGGCACAGGCAAGTCAGCAGACTCTGCTGTATCTGCAGTCTCTGCCAGAGCTGCAGCCAGGGAGCGGGGGTGGGGGGGAGAGGGGCCAGATCTGCTGTGAAGCAGAGAGCCCTGCCCAGCCCAGAGAGCATGCCGGGATGCTGGGGGAGTCTGATTTAGCTTAAACTAGCAAGGGGTCTGGGACAGACATTGCATAAACCAGTTTGACCCACATCAGTTAAGTCTGATACTACATTCAACCAGATTCATCTCAAACCAGTTTCAGTCATTTTCAAACAGGTTTATGTGCAATGCATGTTTGTTCTGTTACAGGTTTAAACCAGTTTCTGATCACTTAAACCAGTTTATGTGTAATGTCTGTCCCTAGCCTATTAGAGGATATGAATGCATGGGACACTGTTCACTAGTGAGTAATAAATAACTTGTCCACTGGGGATATGATCAGGAGATGTCAATACGAGTTACAGGGGTCTACCAAGCAACAAATAAACATTAAACAAAAAATTCTCACAACAATGTAGTGAGCCAGATATTATCCCCATTTTATAGACAGAAACAGGCACTGTGAACTTGAATGACTTAAACTGATTTACTGCATGATTCTGGGCAAGAACCAGAACAGGAACTTGAGTTCTAGTTTTACTTACCTATTTCTTAATTTTCACTACTGAACAAGCACACATTAAAATCGCACTGCATAAAAGGAACAGAGGACATAACCAGAAACATACAGACTAGTCCAAGCAAAATGGTAACTCCACTATTCCATGTTTCTCTAGCTTATCACTCCGGGTTTTATGCCTGATTACCTGCATCACCCCCATCCTCCCACACTGATGCCACTACTAGAATTCTGTCTGAATGTCCTATACATGTTCAGAATCCACCACCCGCACTGCCAAGGCCCTTATAAAAGGCCCTATTTGTTTTTCATTTCAATCCCCTTCAATTTGCCTCTTGGACCCTCAAACTCAGGCTACTTCAAGATGCTCTGAATGTTCTCTCAAAGCATACATCTCACCTACTGCTCCAGCCACAACCGGTCCTTCGTAAAAATCTCATCACAGGATTTCCATTACCCACACAAAGGTAGTGAGTGCCATGTCCTCAATCTACTATTTACCCTCTCTTTTCTCATCTCCTTTAAATTCCCTCCCACACCTAGGACTTTTAATTTTCCTTCTATTCTCACATCCAGGGCTTTCTGGTATCTACTTCTTATGCCTGTCCATGAAGAATTTATGCTTTAAAATGTCTTCCTTACCCAATCTGTCATCCTTCTACCCTTCCTTCTCCCTAAAGTTTATTGCTCTAGTCCTCTCCCAAAATGTGTTAATATGCCCAACTCACAGAAATACAAGTGGTACCATTCCCAGATTTGGGAAACAGTCTTTTAGCTTATTTTTGTAGCCACTTTATCATCCAAAAATATTTACATTCAATGTAGTGATTTCTAGACCTACAAGAAAAGCTTACAGTGATCTACCAATTCACTTTGTCAAGCCAGCCATTGTTTTCAAATGGCACTGCACAGTGAAAGTGTGATCCCCTAGTTCAGTCATACCTTATGCACATTAGAGAAATGTCCTCACAGATGATACTTTTGTAAGGGTGTAAATTTAGCATTAAAATCTTTATCTTTAGAAATGTGTGCTCATTTGCTTCTACTTCTCTCTAACTTATAATAAACCACAAAACTGTAAGAGTATACGGATGGAAGAATTAAATGGCTGTCAAAATAGCAATCCTGTCAAAATAGCCAATTTCTCTTCCAAAATAATTTAGCAAGTTTACTCCATACAGCAATTGTACGATTGACTGTAACTTCTGTATGTAATTAAAGTGTAATGGCTCAGGTGCAAACAATGAGAGAAACCCAGAGGGACTCCTCAGTACTAGTGACAAGAAAAGGAATGGGCTGTGCTCACAGAGAATATATTCTTGATTGATTAACTGGAGCAATGAGAGAAGTTATAGGAGCTGAAGGGCTATAAAAGCCCTGCTCTAGAAAAGACTAGAGGCTGCGCTGGCCCAGGGTCTAAGCAGACCATGTTGTAAAAGGGCCATTTCTCTCTTTTGTAGTAACAAAAATAAATCATACCTCAGATCTTTGCTCAATGGGCATGAGACTGCACTTTGGAGCCATGGGAATCCTCCCACCCTACCATAGCTTTAATCTACTCAAATATTTTTAAGGAGTACACAGTAATCCACTTTTTATCATCTGCTAGTATTTCCTTTTTTTTTTTTTCTTTTTTAAACTCCAGCACCGCTCCACATCCCCACAGGGCAACCTTTTCCCTGAAATGGCTACCTGCCCGAGATGTGCCCCAATATTCAGAGGGAAGAACTCTGTTCTCATTTATTTCAGAAATTGGGTTGCAAATCATGCAATGATCTGAGACGCGTGAAGTTAGAGCATATAAAGGACTGGACTGCATGTTCAAGGCATAGCCCTATATTAAGAGGTGCAGTGTACATCACTTGGGCAAAATGCGGCCCAGAGGCCAGATGCGGCCTGCCAGGCCATTCTATCCGGCTCGTGGGGCCCCTAAAAAATTTAGAAAATTAATATTTATCTGCCCCTAGTGCCTATCATGCAGCCCTCAATGGCTTGCCAAAACTAAGTAAGCGGCCCTCCACCCAAAATAATTGCCCACCCCTGCGGTACCAGAACCCCCAGGCAGAATTTTACCCGACTCCGAATTCCTCAAAATGGCCAGAGCAGTATATACTCCACCCACAGCTCCTCTGGATAATGTGAAAGAGACTGCACCCATGGTTACTGTTCTCACTCCATCTCTCCTATCAAAGGTCTGTCCAGGCGCTGGGGCTGGCCTTCAACATAAGTTTAAAACAGAAAGGAAGTCTCCATGCCGCCTCTCTCTCAACTCTTAGACATCAACAAATTATTATAACTACCATTTTAACTCAGTAATGGCCTTTGGGTTGAACACACTGGATTTAAGCAGTTCAAAGAAAATGCATTAAGTGCTGTTTGCAAAGTCATCTTGAGCAGCGTAACATTTAAAACATAAATCATCAATGGAAACTTCAGATCCAGTGTGGCTAAATCAGCTGCAGAACAGCATGTAATTTGCAGTAATTGATTATGAAGGGGTATTTTCCTTTGTTTATGATTTCTACCGTATCCTGAAGCCTAGAGCTGTCAGTTCTGGCACTCGTGCTGTGAGGTTTGAGCAGCCACACACTGATTTCCTATCATTTTTCTATCTCCTTGAAGACTTTCTATACAATCAATTTGCAGTTCCACGTATACATATATAATTATTAAGTACGTACTGATATCAGCTGTTGACAGAAACCCTGGTAGCACTTTCCATTGGAATAACTGCACCCAAGCAAATACAAACTAAATTAAGTCAAAGCAAGGGTTTCTTGTACAGCATTCAAGGCATACGCCAAAACTGAGCTGCTGTACAGCTTTCAGAAAGACAGATGCTGCTCAAGGAAACAACACAACACAAACCTGAATGTTACTAAACAAAGTAGCTTTTTCTGCCAAGGGCCACATTAAGATAGATTTTATTTTTAAAGTATATATTAAAGGTAAAACCACCGAGGGCCATATCTTGTCCGGAGCTGTGCGTGTCAGTGTTTGTGAAGACCGACGTTCTTACAATTAAGAAATGCTTCACGGAAAACAATGGAATACTAAGACTGTTCCCAATCTTAGACTATTGTTCACTCCTTTTAAAAAAATGAAATGCTTTCCTAAGTTATTCAGATGCCAGAACCTTGCTCAATAATATTCCTTCATTTGATGAACTCAGCCTCGCCTTAAATCAGCCAATATTTTTAACAAATGAGTTTTAGATTCAACACTCTGCTTCTAAATCACTGGACAGTCTCATAAAATTAATTTATGTGCATTTAAAATATAGCTCTCTATAGAATGCACTCCCTTCATCCACACTGAGGGGAATTGAAAATGCGTCTTAATATATAAACTAGGAGTCTGACTTGGGGAAAAAAAAAAGTCTGGTCATAATGGCATACATTTGTAACTGGCAAGTCATGACAGAGGATCTTAAAGTACCGGGCACTAACGTACAGCACCATCCAAACAATATATTTTTTTAATAAAAACATTCTGGAAAACAAACGTAACGACTGCTATTTGACTTCTTACCATTGGTTCCCCTCTTCTGTGATCTGGTTATCTTCAGCGTATGCTATGACAGGTGTCACAATGCTTCAAACATTGCATCTCCTGCCCATAAACAGTTAGTCCCTCGCAGAATCAAGTTAATATTAATGGACACCATACTTCATTAACTAAGAGGGAGTAGCTGTTTGCAGTACTAGGCCCATAGGCAGTTTGGCTAGAAACAGGCAGTGCATTTGTCCTGGGAAAAACCACCTTATCCTAGGACAAAGTGCAATCATTCAAACATCAACATCCACTGCCTTGGGATAAATCCTAAAAAGGGTCATGGAATAAAAGCGACTAAGAGTCTGTTTCAGGACATTGTAAGATGCATCTGAACAGTCGCGCCAGGATTGCACCACTGAATCAAGTGGCAGTGCATTCAGCCTCTCACTAAATCAGGGGCGGGCAATTATTTTGGCAGAGGGCTGCTTGCTGAGTTTTGGCAAGGCATTGAGGGCCTCATGACAGGCAGCCCAGGGCAGATAAATATTAATTTTCCACATTTTTTAGGGGCCCTGCAGGCCAGATAGAATGGCCTGGTGGGCCGCATCCGGCCCCTGGGCTGCATTTTGCCCACCCCTGCACTAAATCCTGGTGAGAAGGACACTGTGTGCTTATGCTATTTATTTTTCCTGGGCAAACACAGGCACAACTTGTCCAGGGACAAATGCAACATCTGTCCCTAGCTTTTGTGTGTCCAAAGGCAGGTACCAGAACCCAAGGAGCTTAAAAGTTGTTGGTATCATCCCAAATATCCAGGGACAGGTCTGAATTTCAAGCCACATCTCAATGTGCCCAGGGACTCCATGCAGCTGCCTGGAGTGGTGCTAACACCATTATACTTGCTCTGAGGTAGCCATGAGCCACAAGCTGCTACTTAAACCAGCAGCTGTGTTACATGTTCTTGAGTCCTGGCACCCAGATGCTTACCACAGCTAACTCCCCTGTCCTCAGCATCGCACTTTGGTAACTACAGTAACCATAACCAAAAGCAGCGCGAACTCCTTTTAGTCCCAGAGGTCTACGGAGCATCAGGGACAGACTACCAGCTTTTCTCCCCTGAAAGCTGGTCACTATATTTGGGGAGGAAGAGTCAAAGAGTGCTGGTGTCCTGTAGCTTCTCTGGAATATAGAAAGAACTGAATTCTGGCAGGGAAAAGATTCCTACAGCGTAAAGTTTAGTGGAAACTTTCTGCTATTTAGTTTGAACTACGAATCGCAATCCAAACCAACTCACTAGAAACCTCACCTAGGGAAGATGCCATTCACAGCCCTAAGATTCCTTCTTCTCACCCCAGTTTTGTAGTCATGCTAAAGTCAGCCCTTTAGGCATCTGACCCGTTAGCTCAGAATTTTAAAAATAATATTAAGAATCCACAGACGTCTGTCCTTATTTCACCGAAATCCCAATCAAAGATAGTAGGTGACCCGAGCCCACGACCCATCGAGAGTATCTGATTAACACGATCAGCCTGTCACAACCACTTCCACTGTCACCTAATCATCTTTCCTGCCTCCGTCCTCTCCACAATTTAACCATTCTCCTCACCCCCTGCCCACACAGCAGAGCACAAAGGCAAAGAGAAATGCTCTGCGTTCCTCACCTTTTATTTAAGGGAACAGATAAATGTAGCTTTACTGCCAAATCTTTGCAAGATTAAAAAAGAAAAAAAAGAAAAAACTCTCAAATACAAATAAGCTGAAGCAAAAGTAAATCTGATGTCCCAACAGAAAAGATCTGTTTGACTATTCCAGAAACACATGCCTCTGAAACAAAACACCCTCTGTTGCTTCCTCCTCCTTTTTTTTTCCCCCTCCTGATTTGTGGCACCAATTCTGAAAGCCAGCCCCATCTCTAAACTAAACAGTTACTGCAGAGATAGGGAGTGACCGTAGGGTGAACTGAAAACTTAGGCAGCCTTGGCTGCAGGAAGGTGAGGTTGCTGGGCCTGCTAGTCTCCTCCTGCCTTTGTAATTTAATACGAACAATTAGTGGGATCATCAAAATGCGAATATAGCTTTCCTTAGCCCACTTAGGAGACATGTTTTCGAACATCAAAACAACGGGAGAGAGTTGTTAATGGGAGAGTGCTCAGAAGAACGGAGAGTAATGGAATTGCCATCCTGGGGTTAACTCACAGGGCTCCCCTTTTCGTATGCATTGTTTTTAAAAAATAAAAATATTCCTACTTCTAAAATTAAAATGCCATCTCTACGTAGGCGACCTAGGAAACACAAAAACTAGCTTGAAAAGCTTGTCATAAAACAATTTTTGTCCTTCTTTTGAAACAATGGCTTTGAAGGAGTGCCACATTGCGTAATTGTGTAACAAATAATTCAGCTGAAGTCAGCTGCTGGCACTGGAAGTCACACAAAAGTAGAAGATACCTAACAGGCCAATCTAAAAAAATCATTTTCCATCACTAAAAAAAGGGGGCTTGGAATAAGGCATGAGACTTGTGATAATGAAGGCATGCAAAGGATTCTTCAGGTATTTCTCTGTCATCAACATCTCTTCAGGTCATTATGTGCTTCTCATTCGGGTCACAGTCCAATAAATGTCTTTTATCTTAGAAGCTGATATGCATCTCCTCCTATGCCTAAGTGGGCTGCATTTGAAAGGCATTCTTTGTCAAAAGCTATCGACGTAGATTTTTTAATACCTGGCTATACAAAGCTGCGACATGACATAGCTTTCCGGGAGACCGATAAACGTCCTACAGCCTTAACTGGGAGAGCTTAGGGATTCATACCAAACTTTCTCTCCCTCCTTCTACTAATTTATACTTAAATGCAAGCATTGTCTACAAATGGAATAAGTGACTGGCAAAGAGTCTAAGAGTTGACAAACTAAACAAACGATACCACATTTACCCAAATAACTTAGTCTGCCAGTCTGACAAACCAAACCTTTTTTTTTTAAGATTTGGAAAAAGTTCTCATTTTTCCCCAGCCTTAAAGTTCCCTGAAATACCACATTTCCTGTTTTCACAAGCAAGTGGCTAAAGTACAGCAGTAAAAGTTGCTTCCCAGTGTATCCCTAAACCAAGGAACTATAATTCCAGGAAAATATACCAAACCTCAAGACGTTCCAGGGTCGAGCACGAGAATGAGGCCTGGAATGTCTTGAGGTTTCGTACGTTTTCTATGAACGTGCATCTAAACTTGCAGAGGCTTAGCAAGACTGAAGAGTCATTATACGTCGTTACGAATTGCATGACATGCTGAAGAGAAGGCACGCAGAAAACCTACAGAAATTTTGGTGAAACTTGAACTTTTAAATAACCTGAATCAAATCCAAATCCCCTTCAGCCTTGGGCACAAGAATCTGAATCCAAGTTTTGAAGATGGTCTCTATTTTAATAGCAAGCTGAACCCAACTCTCAAATCAAAACGTACCTGAATTCTAAGGTATTGGAAGCCTGGATAAGCTTTCGCTCATCTCTTCGGAAAACATATAGCAAGAAACTCGAACTATAAAACTGTAACTACAAAAGAAACAAGTCTTTCGAGAGAAGATATGGGCTGATTTGGCAAGTGATGGCCTAAGCCCATGCCAAAGGCCTATTACTTGCTCAACTGGATTGTTGATCATGGCACTGCCCTCCACAGAGACATTTACTGCCAGTGATGAGTCAAAGTTTGCCTTTTAGAGCTGCAAAAAAATGCTTTGTGTATTTTTTTATTTTTTTTTACGCACGTATGTTTCAAATTTGGTATTTACTTTTGTCCTAAAGCCAGGTTGTAAATGTAGCATAATCCAATTACCTTTGAACATGTATTTAGTCTCTCACCTATTTCTGCTTGATTAAGATCTTTAAAAATTCTTACAGTCTGGTTGGTTACTGTTAAGATGTACAAAAATTCCCCTGTCCTCCCACCTTCTTGGTCCTAGAAAATTCTTCCTAAAAATTCCTCTTCTGTATCTGGTACCTATAGTTGTATCTCCTCTGTATCTGGTTACTGTAATGATAGTTACCTGAGAAACATTATAAATATAACTAAATATAGGGACTATTCCAAAGCCCTTTTAAGTCTATAGGAAATTTACTAATGATTTCAAACAAGCATTGGGATCAGGCCCTAAATAACTGGAAATGACTGCTAATATAAAGGGGTGTACTTGCTAATATAAAAACATTTCTCTTCTATCCCCCTATCCCCTCCTGCTTTCTGTGTGCTTTGAAACTGCACTCATTGTAGCATGCAGCCCTCCACATTCTGGCTTCCTGGAGCACCAGGCTCTAAGAATGGTCTAAAAAAAGGGTTTCCTGCCTGTTTAAATCTACATTTAAACTCTGATCGTATAAAAATGACTTGCTGGCCAATCGTTTCTGAAAAAAGGCTTTTTAACTCTTTATCTACTTTCTGTTACCTGTCTGCGGAGAGGAATACGCTTTGTCAGCTTGTGAACAGCAGGCTGGCTACTGAAGTCAGGCTTCTTGGTGGTGTTCTTCATACGACACAGGATGACTGTTAGCACCATGCAGACAATTAAGAAGACCCCTATGCAGTAAATGGCTATTTCCAGGTAGTCTGGGGATGTCGGGTTTTCTTTTTCTTTCTCAGGAGCTAGATTGCAGGTTTGGAGGAGGAACAATCATGCCACAGAGTCAGCACACAGCATTAGCATACTACAGTACCTTAATTGGAGCAATATGATATTACAAGAGGATAAAGAGACCTTGCAGTGACTTCGTGAAATACAGAATGCTGTGCATTTCCAAAGGATTTATTGAGGATCTCTCACAAATCAGAACACGGGTCCCTCTTTCCAGATCGCTGCTTCATGTCATTTTTGAACGGTGTGTGTAGATACACACACAAAGTCAAAGTCATGCTAATTTATAATTAAAGAAAATGAGTTAAAGCGCTAAAAATTAAAACCGAGTATCTAGGCTCATCTGTCAGTTCTGCATTTAAGTCAAGCTCTGAGAAAAGGGAAAAAATGGGCACATAATTCACTCCAGATGAATAAATATTTAAGCCAATGTCTGGAGAGCAGCAAATGACAGACTCAAGTCAAAATCATTTTCACGAGCGTTGTATTTGTCTCTGTTAAGCACCTGAACACATATCTAAAAACAAAACCCTCATTCAATTAGTTAGCCTTTAAAAAAAAAAAAGGGGGAGAGAGAAAGACTTATAAAACTCCTAAACAGGATGAAGTTTCGGCATGAGCCCACAGTGCTCGTGCATCCAAAATTTCCACAGGGACCTTGCAGTATAGAAGGAATGCAGGACAGATCAGTCCTTCATTATGCATCTAAACTCAGGCTGGGATTTCCAAGAGTTTAAGGGATCTGGCTGCCCAGCTGCTGTTTAATTTCAATTTAAGCTGAGTGCCTAACTACAACCTTAAACTACTCTGAAGAGGCGAGCATCAGACAAAGCCTGAAATACTCTATGTACATTAAGTATATTTTAATCATTCTCCTTCTGTCAGGTCTAATAGTTTTCATACTAACAGTGCACTTTTTGCAGTAACTTCATTCACACTAACTGGTCGCTAAGATTACAGTTACATTTGGTACAGGGCATAAAACTAACTGCTGAATCATTCTGAAATTAACATTTAGACAATTACACATGCAGATATTTTTAATTCATCTTTACCTAATCCTTTATTTGGAAATCATCCTCCCCCCCGGATAAACAGCATTCCATAGCAATCAGTGGTCACTCTACAACCCCAGTGCATGTTCGATGATCTTACACTACATTTCAGCTAATATAATATTCCATTCAAGCAAATTGGTTAAAAAGATGCTGGTGAAGCACACAAAATGCAAACACTGCTAGCAGGGGCAAGCTGTGTATAAAGTACGGTCTGCCTATTGGTGATGAATGAACCATGCAGACCTCTTTCACAGGGAAAGCAGAGAGGACTGTAATGGCACTGTTTTGCCCAATACATTTTCATAATAAAGGAGAATTGGCCTATAAATATTGAGAACATTTCACTCGTGTTGCACAAACCTCAACAATCAATACAATTAGGTAAAATGCACATGCAGGTACTATACCTTTTGGGAGGCTTAAGACTTAATTAAAGCTGTAGTACACGATGACCCAGCAAACCACAGATTGTTCAAGTTTTCTCAAAGGAAATATCAAGGCAGTTGCAATATAGCTAATTTATACACAAGAAAGCTTGACTAGTGCAGAAATAAACTAAGGTTACATTTTCCAACAGCTGACAATTTTCAGGCAATAAAACGCATTGATGTGTGTTTCTCCTAAGGTTAGAAACAACATCAACCCTAGCATGGCAGGGCATGCTTTGCAGTAAAAGAAAATCAACTATTTATTCTTTTATAACATGCAACACAAAGATTCACAGAGCCGATTCCCAAGGTACATATTGCACTGCTTCTGCGTACACTCTGCCAGCTTTAAAAATCAGGCCAATGATTTGCACGAAGGACTTGGGCTATCAGCAAAAGTGAGGCCCTAGCCCATTAGACACCTCAAGTATTCTGATGAAAAATTATAATGGCCAGATTGGATCCAAACTTCCCAAAGCAATTTGAAATTTCCTCTGATGGGAAAAGTTGGTTATGATTAAATTTGTCTTGCTTTAGTATCTCGCTTTAGCGGTAAGGAAACACATTTACTTCACCTGGCCGATGAACATTTGATGGTTTTAGGAATATTTAAATTAAGCTTAATAATGGCACCACTTGCCCTTCACATTTTTTTAGCTACAGGCTAAGTGCCATTTTGTCAAACATTCCCAGCTTCCTAACGTTTTGAGGATGTCAAAATTCCATTTCTGAGACAGAAGCGGTGCTAATTCTGCAGCAATCAACAAAGGGAAAAAAAGGGAGAAAAACCACTTGAAAGAGAGCAGTGTATACCTGGCAAAACTGTCAACCATGCAGTGTGAAAGGATATCCCAATAGAATTACCCGCCAAGCATGTATACTCCCCAGCATCCTCAAAAGTTACATTCCGTATATAGAGAACCTCAATCTCTTTGTCCGTGGTGTTAACACCGGCAGCCTAGAAAAAAAGGGAAGCAAGAGAAAAAGCTAGACATTGAGAGGACTCTTGTGGACAGGGCCAGGGAGCCACAGGGCTTTGCACTTTGTAAAAATCAGTGGTGCGCAGATCCAAAGCTCCTTCCCCATCCACAAATCCCTCATCCAAAAGATGTCGACCAACAGCACCCAGCTCACCTCAGAGAGTAATCAACACCCTTCACCAGAACCTAAACTCACCACCTAGATATGCATGCAATCAGACAACATGGAAAAATTAACCCACAAAACTTTGCTTTTTTTTGTGTGTGTGTGTGTTGAAAGAAAAACGCAGAGAAAACAAAATAGGACAGTATCCAGGATCACTCACATACAGGGACCTGTTTGAGAGAGAGAAGAATTTCTTAGAAACACTGAGAACGTGAAACCTAAGAGCCAAATTCTGCCCTCTGAGGCACAGTTTATTCACTACCCTAAATGACTAGAGCTTTGAACTCGAAGTATCTACTGCGTTATACTTAAAGAGTCGTTCTTGTGCCACAATATTAGCAATATTTAGTAGGGGTCTAGCAATTTTTTTCTTAAAGACCTAGGTGCTGGAGCTATGTAATAATGACAATGGCAATATTCTTATTATTCTTATTATTAATAATGCCGCCACCACCACCATTATTATTCTTATTATTGCTTTGGGGTTATAGGAAAAGGCTAGACATTCCAAAATGTTCAAAATTCCCAAGGGCAAAAATATATGCATATATATTTGTGTGTGTAGGTTGTAGCCGTGCTGATCTAAGGACAGAGGCAGACAAGGTTCCTTGGGTGAATCTGATCAGATTCACCCAAGGAACCTTGTCTGTATACATTTGTGCAAAATTTCCAATGTTACGATTTGTTTGTTGTCTGACTCATGAGTTTTGAAAGTCTGCAGTTAACTGAACTCACTAGTGTCATGAATTGCCTGTTGTATAGTCTCTTAGACAATTATTTACATCTAGAATTAACTGAGAAACAGATTTAACACGGGGTGGCTGAGTCACAGAGCTAGAGAAATTATTTGAAAATAAACTTTAAAATTTAATTGAAATACAGGTTAAATAAATTATGAGAGAATGAGCAAATTCAGTAGCTTTGGTCATTTCAGTTGTAAAGTGTAAAACTTGCAAACTGCAAGCCTTCATTTTAATTTTAATTGTTTTAAAACGGTGTGCACGGATCACACGGAGCTTATGTGCCTGTAATGCAGAAGCATCACAAGTGCCATCTTGTGTCTCGGTATTCATCTGCCGGGAGCTAAAATTGGACCTTAACTGCCTTATAAAATAAGTTCCCTGTTACAAAGAAAACAGTGACAACACACCTGAACACAAACAGAGACACAGACATCAAGTACAAGAGAGTAAAGATTGACTTTGGAAGCCATTGCTCGTAGCACAGACAGAATATTGTGGGAATTTTTCCATGGCTGCTGGTGGAATACCAGTTGCATCACCAGAAAAGGATTATAAATACACCAAGACCAAAGAGTTATCCTACAAGCTGCCTGCAGTCTCCCAAAGCACCATTTTTTTTCAGCTTCTACATCCAGCTTGCTTTAAAAAACATTGTTACCTTTTGTATTTGGTAGAACAGTGAGCCAGGCAGACTGGTTGGCCTCCCCTATATAATTGGAGACCTTACAAATATATTCTCCAGCGTCCGCCTCTGTCACATTGTACAGTGTCAGCACTTCAGCATTGGAACTATTTATCCCCGAACGCTAGAATAGACCAATAACATAGGAGAACAATGTAACTGCTGCCCAGTATGGACATTAATCTGTCTATGGTCCCACCACCAACACTCCATAAGAAAACGCCTTCGACTTCCACGCAAAAAACTAGCAGCAAAAAAGTAGTATTCTGTTTGTTTGTTTCTTGGTTAAGCAGAGGCTACATCCAAGGTATTCAGAGAACGGGGAGTTGGGGCGGGAGAGCTGAGGGAGGAACGCCATCTGAGGGGGCATGCCAGCTGAATGGAGCGATATGGGATAGGCCTGCCTACTCTGAGTGCCAGCTTGTTGGATTCCTGGCACCACCAACCATCCTGGAAAATTTCACACCAGAGAATTTCCTTAAACAAACTTGGCTTAGAACGTCTCCCAATTAAAAAAAAGCTTGTCCCACTGATATTCTTCATCAGGTTGGTGAAAAAGTGGACACCTCTAGAGCTGCTGCCTCTCAAGGACCTCATACTGGCAACAGCCCTTGAAAGCAGATATTGCATTGTTAACGGGCCTTCGAAATGAGGCTAAAGAAGCACAAGAGCTAGAGCAGACACTCTTTGGCTTGCTTTGGATGTTCCCTACCAATAAATTACATGTCAAACGATGTTCTGTTAGTGGTTCTCTCATCTCTTTGAATAACTCTTGCCTGAAATTTGTGAGAGAAATGGTTTTAACTATGAAAGAGCAAAAGACTTTCTGGGATCAGGCATAACAAGCAAACGTTTTTCAACTGGGCTTATAAGTACTTTTGTTTTCAAAACCGAGTTAGCTAAAAACTCCCAGTTTCAAAAGTTTTGGCTTTATACAAAGTAGATTCAAGCACTAAATGACCTAACATTCGGAGAAGCCTCACCTTTAAAACTTGAAGGTACGGCAATCCATCTGGCCCGTATTTACTGCCATTCTTCTCGATGTGTTTTATCCACTGAATATGAGGTTGAGCATCACTGTAGACCTTACAGACAAACTCAGCATCACCTCCAACTACTGCAGAGGCATTAGCTGGTAGACCAGCTTGCAGGATAGGCCTGTGTGGAGATCGTTCTGTAGGGACCAAGAGAGTGAATGTGTGAGAGAGAGAGAAAATAAAGATGCATAAATAAGTGGTGCTGCCAAGAAAACTGCAAGTGAACTCAAGCCAAAAGGCCTGTAAGCCTGTTGGCTGACTCCGATGAAATAACACTGCAGCCAAAATGTATAACAAAAACTACACTTCAAAGGAGATCACTTGAGCACTACACTTGTAGTATAAAGAATGGCCATTTAAGAAGCAAAAAAAAAAGGTCTACTTAAATTTAAACATTTTTCATGGTATGACCACCTTTCTAATAAGGAAGGGAAGTGTATTTTTTTTCTGCACAGTTCAGCATAACGGGTGTTTTGGGTTTTCCACTATTTCATTTAATTTTAAACAAGAAAAAAAGCAAATATTAATTAATTTATAGTATTTACCAAGATACTACCTAAAATGAATGGAATGATAGGAATCCTTAAAGTAGCACCTAAGGCAACAGATGCTTTTTAAGAGGTATAAAAAATTAACTTGACTTGATCAATATTAAAAAGTCAATAGACATCAACTATTAGGAATCTACATCAGAAACTAAGAATGGAGCCTTATCTGAGATACCCCATCGTATTTACTTTTGGTTAATGATGACTTTCAGCCTGTGAACCTGTTAGGCATTCACTACACATTTGTCACTGGGGAGATAATCCTGCTTATCTGACCACACTACACATTCCTGAAGACCATCTGAAGATCTACCACAATCAATGTTTCTAGCAAAATATTAGGGATGAGGCACTTCAAGAGCAAAAGTGAAGTACTGGCTAAAATGAAATTCATAGTGTTTGCGTTATGGACTTCAGCGTAGACAGCTTTGTGCTGCACCTATATTTTGTTCTGAATAAAGAGCCTGGACTAACGTCTACTGAAGCCAACAGCAAAATTCTCCCTGACGTTAGTGATGCAAGATCAGATCCCCCCACCCCTCAAGTCCTCCGCTGGCTGGCAGTGGAGCTTATGGGTTGACCAAAACAGCTACCAAAACACACGTCATCTCAGTTTTGTATAAGTGAAAATTGTCATTGTGACAACCCTGGAAACTGAAGTCTTCAATTACACACAAAGTAGAACAGACGCGAGAAGTTCAAACTTCCTGATCGTAGAGTCAGAGCCACTTTGGGAGGGAACACAGGATGTTCTCCATACCCATGCACCACTGCTCGAGTCATAATTGTCTTATGATGCGGATACCTAAAGCATCAGAACTGGACTAAAACCAATAACTTCCTGTATTGAGGCCATAGCTTTCAACTGGTAAAAAAAATGTACAGTTTATGCTAATCCAGAAAAAATGACCCAATGGATTAGAATCCATGAACTAAAAGGGAAAAGATCCTTGCCAATCCCTGAGCTGCCCAGCCCCCTTCAAAACATTTGTTTACAAGGTAAGTAAAGAATAGCAGAGCTAAATATTTCTGTATCGAATAGAGGCAATGTATTATAAAAGCTTGAATGTTATGAGCCAAACACACTGAATTTTAAATCAAGTGTTCTTTCTTAAACATACCAGTTTCTAATAAATTGTACCACAAGCAAACATTGTGAGTGTAATAGCAAATAATGATGCCCATCAAACAATGGGATCTTTCATACAGTCCAATATATTTGGCATGCGGCAAACATCTATTGGGAATTTTTGATTCACTGACGCAACACTGGCAGCACACTACAAAGCAGCAGTCTTATTTTACTTGTGGCAAAAGTGCATTTGTGTTGCAGTTATTAAATTATTCCATGGCTGCATGTGTAATTTTCAAAAGATCTAGGAACGGTTTAATATTTTTTAATCTGTAAATTACAGTAGAATGTATAAATTGCTATTTTATAGTCCTGGAGAGAACTTATAACAGTTCTCACCTTCTGCTAAATAAGCTCTAATTCCATCTCCCTCGTTCCTTTGCTTAGGTACAGAAACAGCAAGCAAGATCTCTCTTTAATAGAAACCTTACACCATCTCCCAAAACTTATTACAGCTGCCTTCAGTATAAAATGAAACCTTAGAGAATGTTATTTAAAATGTTTTTAAAAAGTCAGTAGGCCTCATGTTTCATTTCTCCACATCAGGGTTTGATTTCCTTTGCGACCTTACTCCCTGCCCTTAAACAAACCAGAGAATGAGGCCTGAAACATTTTGGAAAAGTTCCTACTATGCCAGCATCAACACACAAAAGTGTTTAGTTTATCTCAATAGCCATCAATGATTTAATCTTCTATTGATGACTGTCAAACATTTCCTCCACACATACTAAAAAAGCTAAGTAAAGAAGTAAAAGCAATGTTTGTACTCCTGATTTTAAATTCCTGAAGGAATAAAGTAAGGCCATGGGCAGGCATTTGTGAAAGCTCCTCTTACTATATCCCTAAATGTATTTAGTGTAAATGCTTTAGCAGTAAACTAACGTTTGGCTACCAGCACAGAAACAACCAATCGGTGTTTCAACTCCCCTTCCTCAATTTCAAATGGTAGAAGAGTTCCTAGACAGGAAAATATTTGGAACTGA
The DNA here is from genome assembly GCA_030014935.1 of Caiman crocodilus. Classification (NCBI taxonomy): domain Eukaryota; kingdom Metazoa; phylum Chordata; order Crocodylia; family Alligatoridae; genus Caiman; species Caiman crocodilus. The sequence goes on along the minus strand of JAGPOW010002742.1, from coordinate 11,822,197 downwards.
TCTCTGGTTCGGACTGTTATACGGTGTGCTGTTCATCCCAAATCCTACCACGCATTGAACACTGGAGAACCTTTGTTGTGGTATCAAGCCTTCCTGAAGTCAAGACACACAACACGAACTTGATGGGACTTCATTCCTGCAAATGCTGGATTCCACATCTATGCTCATGTCTGAAACTAGATCTTATAGTACGAATGAAAACACGCCATGTACTTTTTTAATGCTAGGAAAAGAAAAAAAAGCAAAAATTGAAAAAAAAAAAATCCCTACCATATTACTCAATATTTTTCCGTGCAATCTATATTTTTTGGAAATCGCTGCTTTCGTGTGCTGTTTCTGTGCAGTGCACAAAATATATTCAAGGAGCCTGTGCACCTTTAGAGACAGCCTCAGAGTTTGGACAGGGATTCCATGTGTCAGTATGTATATTTAAAGCATGAGCCTTATATTAGTATGCAGATATCATCACTAGCCTCATGAGGAGGCTATTGCATTTTCTCTATGAATGCAAGCCAAAGAATTAAAGTGCTTTTTAAAAGAAAGACAAAACAAAACAAACCCTTAGAGGAGCAACGTTTGGAATAAGCAGGCAGCCTGAAAGATATTCAAGGCCACCGATTTGCCTTGTATAACCGACCAAGTATGTAGCTAAGCCCAGCTAGACAGTGTATATTCACTGGTTATGATTCTGTTCAAAATAGTAAATGTTGTGATAAAAAACAAGTAAGAAATGTAGGTCAGCAAGTGCAATGCCATTGATTTCACTGCATTCTCTCCCTTATTTATGCCAGAGTGAGAGGTGAATCTAGCTCTTGGGAAATAAATCTTTGCTAATTGACCACTGAAATTTTACAGCATTCCAGTCCCACTGCTAACATAACTTGTTTCCAAAAAAACAAGTCAACAAAATCTACTCTAATATGGAAAAATGCCCCAGACTTTAGAAAGATGTTATACGGTCTTCAAGAGTATTAAGCCTTATATCACTGGCACCACAAACATTAGAAGGTACTTATTTTATTCCCAGCCATTATTCAAGCTCTGGGAACTTTAGTTGCTTACCTCACAGAATTTGGTTCAGAAGTCATGGCCTGGTCCTGCTTTTTAAACCAGCTAAGCCAATTTAGCTAAATGAGCTATCAAACTTCTGAATTTGCGTAAGCGTATATTAAATCTCCCACTCCTTTGAATGCCTTGAATTCAAACAATGCAATAATGAATATGCATAACCTTGTTTAATTCTCAATAACTATAGGTATGAAGGCAAGTAAACCACATCCAAAAGAAACAGAGGCATAACTAGCCTGTTTACCCCCCAAAGAGCAGTTTTTTTAAAAAGATGCTCTACTAACTATAGAGTCAATCATTTACTAGAGTTCAGTCACTGTGTTTACAAAAGGTAGAGCCACAATAATCACCAACATACATAATGTCCTATTTCAAGGTTAGGTATCTAAAATACACACCAATGTATACAACATGTACGACGTTTGCATTCCCTCACCCAGATGTAGATGAATAACAAAAATCAATATTTGAAATAGCTGTTAGTAGGGACCTACCCAAATCGAGGAGGCAGGTGGCTGCTTTCATGGACAGAACATGAGGTCATTTTTGTGGGTTTATGGGGGGTAAACTTCCCCCCCCCAGATTTCATGGACAGTGCCCAATTTTGCATGTTGAGTAGGTCCCTGGCTATTAGAAAGGAGCAAATGAACAAAAATGCTCTCCCCTCAATTCAGAAGAAATAGTAATAGTTTAAAAGATGCACGACTGAAACTTGCCATCGAAGCATCAAGCTAGAATGCCTTCCTCTAGCACAGATATCTGAAGAATCATCCAGGACTTCTCCATAGGATTGACCTCACTAAATTGCTTAAAGTGTCACTTCAGAGGCAGTTGGCTAGCAAACAGGACCTCCCAACCCTGAAGAGCCTATGGACCCTTCCAGTGGACTGAGTGGGAGTCCACCACATTCCCTTTAAATAGTTTGGATTGCCAAACACAGGATCTCCAGAGACGGCATACTGAAGATGCCAGTATTTTGTTATTTAAAAAAGGGATTGCGACTCTCTAACACATTTTAGGTTCAGAGTGAACATCTCATACTACCCAGGTGTAAGGTAAAATAAAAAGAAATATTCTGAGTGGAAGAATGGTGCATAAAAAGACTCCATTAGATATCAACTAGGACTGTGTGAAACAGGCCATATTCAATTCAGATTAAAATTCAGCCTCAATCAGGGACAGTGATTCGATTCATTGATTTGGATCACTGTCCCCGATTCGATTTGGCTAAATCTGAAACTGAAGATTCAATGCCAATTTGGAGAATCCATGACCAGGCTATAGATAAAGCTTTAAATGTTTTGGTTTTTTTATGTATCTCGAGGTGCCAGGTGTGGCTCGTGAATGCTGCGATGCTGGGGTGAATGAAGTGTCCACGGGAGCATGGGGGTGCTTGGTGGCAAACCCGAAAGTAGATCGGAAGTACCTCTGATCCACCGGGGAGTGTGTAGGGGAGGGGAGCCCACACCCCCTAGTTCGGCAATCAGCCGTGGGGGGACCCCGGGTGCCCCCCAGACCCAGGAGGCACTAGTTACTGAGCCGGGGGGGGGAAGGGAGGAGGCATGTGGGCCCCCCTGCACACTCCCTGGCAGACCCGGAAGTGACTGGACGTGCTTCTGGTCCATTTCCGGGTCTGCTGCCGAGCATGCTGGGGAGCCCCCCACACTGCTGTGGGATGCTCCATCTACCCCAGCATCGCAGTGTTTATGAACCACTGGTACCTTGAGGTATATAGAAAAAACATTTAAAGCTGTATCTATGTCTGAATCACCAAATCTCTCCAAATCAATTCGGAGAGATTAAAGGGTCTCTGGATTCGATTCAGATTTGGAGATTCGGCTGCCGAACTGGGACAAATCGAATCAGGGACCAAAGCTCTGCACAGCCCCAATATGAACCTCCAGAAATATAGAGGCCAACTTAAAAAGATTGAAATGCTGCTTCATTATCTCAGCCAGTGATGGACACAAGAGATGAGGAAGATGATAACAAGGTATTCCTATAAAAGCAAGTTTGCATGCACTTGCTACAGTAACATTTAACAGTTTTCAGTCAAATCAGCCAGAAGCAGCCAACTGTGAAACAATATTATGAGAAGCAAATAAGTTCATCCCTCCAAGTAATATTGAAACATGAGAGAGATGTTTTTACCTAGAATGGGGCATAGCAAAGTGAAATTCAAGGAGGGTTTGTGACTGATCTACAGTTTAAGAGCCAATCTTGCAATGTTGAAGGGAGCTAGCTGAGACTCTGATAAGAGACCGTTCTGACTGAAATCCAGAACAAAAAAAAGTTTAAAAAGACTGCTGGGAGGCCCATACCTGTCTTGAAAGAAGCTTGCAGAGCAGTGATTCTCAAGATCCTTTTAAAGGTGTTGTACAATACTAGGTATTCAACTACTTGCTCATGTTTCACAAGATAAACCCAAAGATTTCTAACAGGAATCCATAGCATCAAAAACCTTGTGGCCTACTGTGGTCTTTCTGAGTTCTTTGCCACAGAACTGCACTGTTATTTTTGGAAGAACTGAGTCAAAGCTGGCATTTTCTGAGGAGTGCCAAGTCTAAGTAGGTTGAGAAATATTGGTGTAAAGAATGGACACTACAGACATGATTCCAACAAATCCAGAATACAGAAGGAGAAACCTGGAAGAAGAAAGCTGAAAGTGAAAGCCAGACAAGAACAGCATAGGACACTGCACATACTGTGACAATTATAAAAAAAGCCAGGAAAACACCTACCATATGGGAAAGGAGATAAGAAATGCAATGGATTACACTACTGCAGGAGTCTGCATACCCCAGCAAACGGGCAAGGAAAATGACAACTTCACTGCTAGCTTAGATGATTTTTTTTTTTTAATATATAAAGACAACGGACAGTTCTGGAGCGGAAGATGAATAGACCATCAGACTGAAAGCAAATGGGACTTTTCTGCCTCTAAATTGGACACTGGCACGTAAGCCAGCATATTGCCAGGAATAGCGCTATTAGCACTTTACGAAAACCACATGAAGTGAAAACTTACGTCTTACAATGAGGAGTTTATTTCCACTAAAGACATAAACTCAATATACAGCTAAATAACAACTAGAAAAGAATAAAGTTTAATTTGTAATAGCATGATGACATAGTACTTAATTTGCAGTTACAAGTATGCCAAACCCTGGGCTTTATCAAGGTCAAGGCATTCATTGAAGGAGCTGGGGACCAAAACACCCAAGAGTTTGAGGAGATTTTCCAAGGGATTGGGAAGCTCTCAGCAGAGTCTACAATGGAGCTAAACGACTATGATACAATTCAGATCTCTAGGAAAGGTTCCCCTCAATTTCTGGTTCCTACTGAACCCCTCCCTTGGTAGGGACAGCACAAAGTCAAAAAGCAGCTTTCAGCAACCCTTTTTTTTTTAATCCCTCCTACCTTCCACACTCCAGGATATATTCCACATAGAGCTATAATACACACAAGGACATTTTCCCTCTTCTGTGCCCAGCTCAAGAGTACTAACACTGCACATAAAAAGTGTGTGTATTCTCTGCCTCCCAGCTCCTTTATAAGATGGACTATTCATTTTTTCTACGTGGAGAGGCAAAACAAGGCTGGTAGAGGAGCTAAAAACTGAATTGTCTGGTTATTCACCGAAAGTGTAGCCAAATGGTAGCCTACAATTAGCCATGCAACACCAATAAGGAAGCTTAAGTTGCATCCTAAAAGGACCACCTGAATGGCAGACAAAGTTGCTCAAACTGCGTTCACTTGGTTTTCGGGGTGGGGGGAGGTTTGGTCATCTCTGTTGAAATTGTAAACAAATACGGTATTTATTTCGAGATTTGCTGGTATTTTTGGTGATGTGGATACCCACCACTGTAGAGCCTCAACTCTTCAGAGAGCAAACCAAGGGAGAGACAGCCCACAAATAAATACCATTTTGAGCCAAATTTTAAGTACTGAAAGAAGGCTTAAAAGACCTTCTGTCCAACTGTGGAGTGACCGACTTTTCCAGAGCTCCAAACAGAAAAATCCTGAACTTTTCCAGGATTGTTTCCTCTGATCATTGTAGCATAGTCTCTTACCAGGGCTTATGCTATAGATTCTCATTAACAAATTGCATTTTTGGAAATTGTCTACTTTCTGCTTCTGAAGTCAATATAAGAAAGTTTAATTTAAGAAGAAGTTTGACAATTATGAACTCGCTGTTGGGAATGCTTTTCTAAAAATCAGGAGACAAGGGGCTCATGATGCACAGAAGAGCCAAAGCCTGAGATGCGTGTCTTTGCAATAACCTCCACACTCCTATCACATTGGACCTTGTAAAAAGTGGTATGAACCAGTAGGAAGAAGTGAAAGGATCATGAGGCATATGGTTGGGTTGCTTTGTTGTAGACACCTATACACTGGCAAGCCAAGTGAAAAAAGCCTTAAGTTGCATTAGGTATCCAGGTTGTAGCCATACTGATCTAGAGAAAAGATACCTCTACTACAAGTCCTGAAATCATGACATAGTAGAGGTGTTATCTTTTATTAGACAGACAAGATTTTTGCAAAAAAAAATTCCTTAATTGCAAACTTTCAGGCACAAACACCCTTCATCAGGCATTGGAGAAAAGATTGTAAAAGTTCTCCTAGGTAGAAATCAAAGTTCATATTTCATAGGATTTCACAGGAGTCAATAAATGGAAAACTCCTCTGGGCAGTCAGTTCATAGCTGGTATGAAGCCTCTCACTTCCTGGGAGGATTAAGTTGCATTCATTTTTTGTTGTCACCTTCTGTGACCTGGGAAATATTTTCAAGAAGAGTTCTGCTGGAAGCCATGGCCAACAACACTATAACCAGAGGGAGAAGCATAACACTGCATGTGATCCTGCACCTGTAGAACTCAAGCTAATTTGTAGAATCTGCACCTGCTCTCCGATTCCTAATGACTGGGGAAAAGTGAAAACAACAGGATGTTTTGGAAAAATTTCCTTCTTCAGAGTACACACTCCTATGTGAAGGGCAATCCAAGTCTCAATTTCCTTATTCCAGCACTAAGCAAAGGCTTATTGGGACCTGCATTCTGTGAAATGCTAGAAGGAAAGTACTTCTAATTCCACTGTGTTTACTCAGTGATGTGAAGAAGTAAAGTCAAGGCTTGGCTGCCGCTTCATAAGCCTAGGAACAACTAAGCAGGTGTAGGCAAAGTGCCTCTACTAATTAATATCATACACTACATATTGAGCCAAGAATGGAGTTACTTCTACCAGCTGTGTGTCAGTTTGGTTTCCCTTCTGCACAATATAAAGCACTGCATGTTGTTTATGCCTAGCTTGGAAGCTCTGGTGAACTGTCAGGTTCTGTTTTTATATGTCTGTGTCACGCCTTTGCCTATTGTGCAATTGATCTCTAAACTACCCAAAGCAGGCTCTTCGCCCTTGACTGTCCTGCCACAACTTGATGTTAACAGAATTCTACGGAGGAGTTCAGTGGTATACGTATGGATGTCCCCGCTAGGGGTACTCGCGGCTTTGAGGCAGTCCACATTGGGGCTCCACCTCCCTTACACCCCGTCTACACCCCACCCATCGATAATGATGCATCAGGATCACTTGAGGCAACTTTGGCCTTATCCACTCTCTGTACTTATCTGCCAATGTCCCACGTCCACTTCCTCAGTGAATTGCTGGCATCTCCCTGGTCCTCTTATGGCCAGCTTCCTGTTCCCCATCCTCTAGGCACTTTCTCATTACGGTGGGCCTAGAGAGGGGATCACTGGTGCCCTTGCCCCTATGGCATTTCAAAAAAATCAAACCAACACAAAGAGGAGAAAAAAAACCCTCCACTCCAGAGGAGTTTTCAATTCAGGGCTTGGTGCTCTTGTCGAATTTATGTTATTTTTTTCACTCCCTATGGGAGCTGATCCCTAACTTCATCTGGCCCCACAGTCCCAGCTTCATCCTGGTGGGGCCTCTCTGCCCCAGGCTAATAGGGCTCTTGTAGCCCTAGACCCACTCTGCCTCAGTGCTCCGAGATCTTCTCTGCCCTATTCTGCAGGCCTAGAGGCAGTTCCCCCCCTTCTCGTTGCCAGCCCCACTGGTGCCTTTTAAATCTCCCATGGTGACACCGGTGGCTAACATCACCAGCCAGGTGCCACCTAGTGATTGAGAGAGAGTTTATAAACTGCAGTGGCAGTGCTGTCACTCATGGTCTCAGCTTCGACCCTCCTAGCTCTGCCAGTAAGTTTCCCTTTTCTCCCAGGGCTCCCCACCCAACTCATTCCAGGTTGGCTGGGGTTCCCAGGGCACTTAGGGACTGTGTGCAGTCCCTATCATCACAGTCTGAATATTAAAATAAGCATAAACTATGTACTTTGTACAGACTGAGGTACTGGCATGGTAAACTGGTGAAAATATTCCTTTCCAAAACTCCGGTAAAGTCAGTGCAAGAAGTACCAGATGGCTCTCAATGAATAACTTAAATCCTTGGAGTCAAAATATTCTCATCTACATCTGGTTAGAAAATGACAGCACCTTCTTAGTCCTCACAGAAGCAAATGAAGTAGTTCAACTCTTTGTCTTTTGTTTCAGTTATCATTTCAGTTTTGAAACCTTGGGCCTTCCTCAGCACCATCTTCTTTACAACCCCCCCCCCAGTGATGTCATCCTATCTGCCTCTTTGGATATGCATGTGCCGTATGTCTTCTCTTGTGCTCCTACACAAAGTTTTGCTAACAGACCACGACAATCCATGATCAAGACCTTCAAACCACTTGTCTTTGCCCTTTGAAATCATGACTACTTACATGGCCAAGGGTATGGTTTAAAGCCCAAGCTGTCATTTACCTCCAGCTGGAATCTGCCCACTTTGGCATAAAAACACAGGACAGAAAGCTGATAGCATTCTGGCACCCACCTCACAACCTCCCCCAGTGGACAAATAAGATCTCCATCAATTAAATACAACTGAGGATGGAATCCCAGAGCATTTAAGCACAAAGACCTGTGGTACATGCTCCTAGATCTCAAAATGGTAAGTATATGAACTGTGAAAACCCATTATGGCTTTACTGTGGGAAGGTATGTAATCAGGCTAAGTGCTCAGACTCTTGTATAATATAGACATACCCTTAGACTATGGTGATTCTGAACCTTTTTAGACTTAAGGCACCCTTAATCAGAGTTGAGGCACCCTCCCCCACATCACTTCTGTGAATTAAGCAGCACCCCATTTAAAAAACTAATTTATAGATGACAATGCTTATCTTCTTGAGGAGGGGTTGGCAGCAGGGGTAGGGTGCCTTGCAGCCAGGCAAGGAAAGCCTGAGCCGACCTTATCTGCTTATCTCCTCACACTTCCTGTGGCACCCTTCAAAGCATCTCACAGCACCCCAGGGCACCCCAACACCCTGGCTGAAAATCACTTAGACTGAGCTAATGCAGTCCAGCACAGAACAATGAAAGCATAGTAATTCAATATGAACTAAAATCACATTCTTTATCAAAGACTTCTGATATCACAGGCATCCCAGCACTTGCTTTTCTTTTTAGCAGTCCACGTAGATCTTTTTAAACGTAAAAGCCGATCAGGATTACATCTCAAGTAGGAAGCCTCTTGTGAAGCCGACCCAGAAACCTACCCTACTCTGGCAAGTACAATTACCAGTAAGATCTCAGTCTTGCTAATTCTATGCACATGCTTGATTTTTTTAACTCACTGACTCCTAAAGGACTATTCAGGGACATAAAGTTAACTGTGTGCATGAGCATTCTCAGGATTAAGGCCTAAAACTTCTGTAGTTCCCTGCAGGGTGAGGATAAGAAAGTGGTAGTTAAATACACTAGAACATGATATTACTAGCAATTAAGTAAGTGCAGGGCTGATTTATGAGGTCTGATCCAAAGCTCAGTAAAGCCAATAAAAATACTAAAATTGTATCAGACTAACTGAAAAAACTGTTCTTTAAAATGGTGTGGATAGCAGAGGGTTAAAAGGCACAAAGGAATAGCCAACATTCGAAAGCCAAGGCCTGGAACATGAACATTCTTGTTTAAAATGAGAAATTGTCAACACTTGCTAATGGCCTTAATACTAGTCTGTCCTTACTGCAAAACCCTATTGTTAGGCTGCCATAGTATGCATTTCATCAGCCTTTCCAGAGCAAAAAATGTCTTAACTGAAAAGACTCTAATGCCTACTATGCTAATCTCACTGTTAACTTGTGTTATACCAGATACAGCATGTATATAAGCAAAAGCCTTAGCCACATCTGAGCAAATGCATCCACTTGCTCTGGGAAAATATACAAAATACAGCAATGAAAAAAGGCTTTCCTGATGTGTGCAAAACAGTAAATAACTTCACAGGCTGGACAGTAGGAAAAAGAGAGGAAAAAATTAACTGTTCAAGCCATCCACAGATGGTGCATTGAACGTACTGGGACATGGATCACATGTTCGGTACTGGGCACAGAACAGCAGTCCTCAATCTTTTTAGATTCAGCCCACCCCTTGTTAGACTTAAGGCACCCCTTGGAAAATGCTACCTTTAAGCTTTCACTTATTTTTGACTACGGGAAGAAAATAGAGCAGTTTTCTGTTGCAAAGAACGAGGACAGAACGCAACGGGTCAGAATGTTTTTAACACTATGGATTCCTGTTTGAAATCTCTGGGTTTATCTTGTGAATCATCACATCTAACAGCGCTAACTCTGTGTGAGACTCCATGGCATCCTTGAAAGGATCTCAAGACACCCCAGGGTGCCACACCACCATGGTTGAGAATCACTGCTACAGAACCAAGTGCTCAACTGCTTGATGATGATGATGATGATGAGAGTGGGCCCGATGCCTTGCTTGCCAAAGGATTTACTGTCTAACTTGACAATGTTGCAACCTTCCTATACCTGTTTCCCACCAGAAGAAGAAGAAGAAGAAGAAGAAGAAGGATATAGTTTAATTGCACCATTTAAGCTTTTTACGTTCCTTTTATATATCAGCATATTTCCCTCTTCTCCTTTATGACACTATTATTATACAATGGTATGGGATCTATAACACTTCCCAAATATAGGACTTGACCCTGGAAGGATGCTGTATACTTCTTGAAAAATGCTAGACTTCCCACAAACTTATCAGCCTAAGGACAGACCTACTGCAAACACCACGTTGCTCATAATGCTTTTTTAACTCTGCGGCTTTAACACAGATGAACCAAAGATGAAGTAAATAAAAAGCAGTGAAGCTGGCTACACCTGGACACAAAAATACAATAGATGTGCCAAAGAAAGAGAGCGAATTTTTCTCTTATGTAATTTTTTTTTTCTGTTATTAATCTCCCTTCTGTGTCTGTTTGTTTGACTTCTAGCATAAGCATTCTAATGGCAGGATATCATTACTTTCACATGAAACCAGATGCATGCAGAAACAGCACAGCTATTTCCTCTCATCTGAACATCTATCAATTGTTTATAGTGAACAAGAGACATATGCTTACTAAAAATCCCCCACATTCCACATGCTAGTGGTGCTTGTTAATTGACGGATTTACACGCTAGACCCCCGAGACTCAGAAGCATCGTCACCCGCCTTCTGGCCAAAAACATATTTGATGAAGCTGCTGTCTGACTGGAGCCGAATAGAGATTGGGAAAAAAAAAACCTGTTTGTTTGAATTCGAAAATGAATGTTGATTTAACGTAGGAGCTTTCCATATATTTTCAAACCAAAGAGATTATTAGCATAAAGACACACAAATTGCAAAGATAAGATCAAATGTTCAAATAGCCATAGAAAATAAATCTATACTTGAGAGTGACATTTAACCAAGTCATGCTGGTTAATATGCATTGTCTTATGAAAGACATTGTCTCCATTCCAGCTGTCTCTCAAATGCTATGAATTTTAATGTCTCTCAGATACTATGGATGTACCTATCTTCATAACATCAGAGTTCTGTTTTAGCTGTGATGGTTGAGGAAGTAGGCAAGAAAAGGGGTTTTGGACAAGATTTTTATTGGACCAGCTGTATGGTTGAGAGAGATATTAGACGGGCTTTCCAGGCACAGGGTGCCCTTCCTCAAAACCTCCTCAGGTCTTGCCCAGACTTGAAGGTCACTTTGTGCCCCCAAACTTGTCTAACCTCTCCCCCAACTATACAGTTGGTCCAATAAAAGATAAATCGCCAAGAGAAGGCTTGCTTTCATTTTCTTTCTGAAATATTTGGAAGTCCTTAACAACCTTCTCTTTTTAATGTTTGCTTTAAATTGACTGAATTTAGCTTAAACCGTACTTTCATGTTCAAATGTAACAACTGTTACTGAAGCAGCTGGGAATGATACCAGTTCAGTGATGGTCTTATGATTTAAAAGGAGCCCACCTCTGAAGTCTGGAGAACAAAGCACTTGCATAGCAGGGTGTTCATGATGGCTATTGCAAACTCTTTTCCTTACGTCCTTTAAAGTCCACAGTATTTCCCATTGTGAGGTTTTATCAAAGCCACTTCACCCACCAGTGCGTGGCATTCAACTGATCTATCTCAGAAGGATGAAGCACAAACTCCTGGGATCCCTGTAGTGTTTTCTCAATCTCTTCATGTCTTCAAATGAAGACCGGATCCATTCTGGAATGCATGCTTGAGCAAAAACAAGTTCTTGGGCTCATTGTAGGGACAAGTGGATGAAATCTATGGTCTATTTTGGCAAGTACATCGGGCTAAATAATGGCCTTTTCTCTACTCATCCATCAGCATATCCCTAAGGTAGATGCACCCAGGCAAAGGGTTTTTCTAGCATCTTTAGACAACTCCTGCAAGCCTCAGTTTGGGAATGTTATGAGGGTGATGCTGCATGAATTAAAAGCCACAATTAAAAATGATAACAATAATCTGCCCAGAAGCTGACACAACATCCTGTTCATCATTCACCCAAGAAAAAGAAATACCTGCCTTGGGGCTGGAAGACAGAAAGTGGGACAAGGAGGCCAGTCCTCCCCACAAAAGATTCAGCAGGAAGCGCTCCAAACATGACAAATCCAGCGTTCACCCAACAGATGAAGTAATGACGCTAGTATTTGTCCATAAACGATAATTTAGCCAGGCAACTCCAATGAAATCAGAAGCTTCCATGCTATAAAACTTGGGGCTTGGAATATTTTGACTTTATTGACAGAAGGGGGGGGTGTAGCAGCCAGCCTTCATTTTCCCTTACCGAACCATCACACTGCTGTCTTTGTTTTCAACCGTGAAGCGCACAGCTCCAAGCAAGCACTAACCAATTTGTGTAATTTCTCCTCCAAATTGTACACATGGTGCCAAAAGCCCAATGCCAGATATCAACGTCCACTGTCAGGCTTTATCAGTGCTTTGAATAAAAACTTCTTCCTTCTCAGTCTAACCAATACCTGAGGGCAAGCACCATATGGATTCTTTTGTGTTTCCAGTCTCTGTCCCATCATGTCCCAGGCCACAAGCACTCAGTAAATATATCAAGCTAAAGCATGTTCTTGTAAAGACCTAGTCAACAACTACAGACACATCTGCCAGAAATACAGGTTTGGGCTTGGTTGCAATACCTACATGCAACTCCTGCCAGACATGAGATGTACAGCATGCAGTATATGTATTTAGATATCAGTCACTTCTTAAAATGTGAACTGAATACATAAAGAAACACAGGTCAGACTTAGCCTAAACTTTATATTTTGGGGGATTAGCTTATTTGCTTGTGTGGGACCTGAGACCAAAAAAAAAACCCCAAAAAAACAAATAAAACAAGAACAGAAAAAAACAAAACCAAAAAAACCCCTACATTATTTGAAAGCCAAACACCGTGACATCAACAGCATACAAACACCTTCCAATTAAACCATCTAGAAACAAAAGTGAAATTCTCACTCCCAAATTGAAAGGGATAAAGAGAGAACAAAAATCACAAACTGTGAAAAGCTGATAACGCTTCAAAATAATCTTTCCTTGTGTTATAATGGGTTATTATGAAAACGGATAGGAAAAAAATACCTGCTTAAAAAAAATGGGTCAAATCCTGCAAGGATCAGTACGTGATTATTTCTGTGAAAATACTTTTATGAAAGCACTTTATGAAATAAAATGATTTTTATTATCAATGTTATATATTTTATTAAATAAAACTATTTGCCTCCATACATTTTTGGAGCATGGTATTTTAAATGGAGAATGTGTCCTTAAACAAGTCCCGGTTTGAAATTCATTTCTCATGTTGTTTTTATAATAGAATAACAATTATTTAAGGACTTAGATACTTTTGTACTTGTTAAATAAAATCTAAAAGATGAGTGAGCTGTACAATTTAGAAACTGATTAAAATGTAGATAAACAGGCAAGAATGGGTACTTAAAAAAAAGTCTCAACAAATTATACTCATTTTTATTATAAACAACAGGGTCTTTTTATACATTTTTGGAGGATGTGTTGTGTTCTAACAGCTGCTAATAAAACCTATTAGATGAGTTAATACAGAGAATTTCATCTGAAACCAAACCAATCTTTTGTTTCTCTAGATGATGACGATTAATAGAGTAGAAACTGCTACCGACAAGCCTCAATGTTCAATGACTAATATTTTTGTTATTAGAACATAAATTCAATAATTTCCTTCCATGCTTAAGCAGAGCAACTGCTACCCATGCTGTTTTCTGGTGATAATTGCAATCCAGGGATGATCTAGTTACAGACGAGTCTCAGCGGCTACGTTCCCACAGTGCTAAGGCCCCAGGTTCATTACAGGGAACCCATAGGTCCAAACTATAGTTTCTAATCACTCAAGAGTCAGTGACTTGTATATATTTAATCAGTACCAAGTGTCTCTATTAGGGAGATTTGTATAAATTCAAGTTTCTACCTGCAATGAAACGCAGCAGAATATAAAGGTACTTCAGTAACAGCTGCTAGGCTAACACTTAGAGGGGAAGAATATTCTTGTAATTAGGGACCTGGACTGAGACTTGAGAATGAACATCAATTCTACCGTCTGCTACAGGCTTTCTGCGGGCCCAGGGCAAGTTATTTAGTGTCTCTGTACAACATGTATAATAGTATTCCTTTTCCCCATCTTGCACTGTAAACTCTGTGATATGCACGGTGTATTGCACAATGAATCAGTCCTTAATCTTGGCTGGAGCCTCCAGTACTACTATAATAAATAATAATAAATTACTCTCCCTTGCACGAGGCCCAAACAGAAAGATTTATATGGAGAGTTTTGCATCATCATCATCGTCTGTTATTGCAGTCTAATTCCCTCTGGGTGAAAGCTGTCCCTGGGCAATGGACCAGAACAAAGCCTACTATTTTGAAAGCTTGTGGCTGCCTAGTCATTGTACTGGTCCTGCTACATGATATGAACTTCACCCTCAGTGCATTATCATTTTGTTTGAGCTAGATCTGGAGTTTGTGGCACGGAAGAGACTATCACAAGAATAACACCTTCCATCAAAGCTTCCAGACAGGCTGTATTGCACAGCTACAAGTTACCATTGTACATCCTTCAGCCTTTCCTATTCCCACTGCAAGAAACTCAGTATATTTATTCTACCAGTTTTGTAAATTTGAGAGGGCACAACTGAGCTGACCAAATCCTTGCTTTAATAAGGTCCTTCCAAGTAATTGCAATATAAAAACAAGGATACTTCACACATACATTTTCACTGAAAATCTCAGGCATTGCTGGCTGTCGACTTCTAATTGCCAGAAGAGTTCAAGGTTTAGAAAGTTATTGGTGTCGAGTAATAATGGATATTCCCAACAAGCATTGTGTCATTACTTGGCACAGATTTTGCTGGGATACCTCCAAAATCTGTGACATAATCAGAGGTTATTACACCATGTAGTCAGATGCTCGTGTTCATACAATGCATTACCATGTTTAATACCGTTTGCTATTCCTTACACTTAATCAACTCTAGAACTAGCTAAATCATAAAGGAAAAGCACATTTCAAAGGTTTTCTGCTGACAGTTTTCAAATGTTTTAAGTACGCAACTCAAGTTAAAATTATGGGCTGAAGCTTGAGAGAAGTGATATGCAAGCGTAATTGACTCGAAACACCCCTCCACAACCCTCCATCACAGTATGGAAGCTGAAAAGAAATGTAAATGAAGGGAATGTCTGTAGAAACTGAACTTCTGCAGAAGTATCTTGGCTAGAAAAGGGCTGCCAAAGGGCTCCCTCACTGCCTGTATTAACTCACTCTCCCATTCTAAGCAGCGCTACTCCTTTGCACGAGTTCCCCATCCAAGCTAGAGGCATAATTCAACGTCCATTTAAAAAAAAATTCATGAAAACTGCTGGTGACTTCAGCAGTCCTCTCAGAGCCACCAGTGTCAGTCCACCTACAGCTTTAGAGCCCTTCCTGTGTACCTGAAGAGCAATAAGTGTAACATCTGCACCAACAAACAGATCCAAGATTTTTGGATGTGACTGGCGATTTTGGGTGCCCATTTTACAAGAGCCTGATTTTCAGAAAAGACTGAGTGGTCCCCTTCCAAATCTCAGACCCCATTAAGAGCTCTCCAGTCAGGCAGGCCCCTAAGCAATGAGAAACCCAAAAATCACTAATTACTTTTGAAACGCTTGAGCTCATTATTTACTTTCCTGCTTCTCCATAGGAAAAGAGTAGATATTTAAATAGATGACATAATCCTTATTACCATTCCATTCATTCATGCAGGTCACTTTAATTTGCTGCCAGGAAAAATAAACTTCTGCATAATATTCTTGAATGCATGACATTCAAAAGGCTTAAAAGAGGGAAGAGGGGCAGGGGGTTCCTAGCAAATATTTGCTCAAGTGACAGCATCATCCACGGTGAACACTTGAGCTGTAAGAACTGGGTGAAAGTGCTAGTCAACACAAAGTTGACTAGTTTGGAGATTTATTAACCCATTTTACTTTAACAAAGACCATACCTGGCACTTCTAAAAGGGGATTTTCCCCTTTTAAATCTCCTTGCGATCACTAGCAAAGCTAAACTGAAGGAAAAGAAAATCTCCAAGGAGTGCTGCACCCTTTTGGTTCTTCCTTTGATACATTTGGTAAAACAAATCTATTCCTGAGCTAGTGAACATGGCTTGAGACTGTACCCTCCCACCAGCTGGGCAGCGCAAAAGGGATTTGTGTGTAATACAATTTACTACAATTCCTGGCAGTCGTTGGTGCTGCACCCTCAATAAACTTTGTTTAAACAAGTGTTCAAACAAAAATGGCTTTGTCTATAGGTCAGTGCACCACAACTGTAAGTATATTTTTACTCAGACAACCAAGTGCTGCCACTGCTCAAAAAATCTCTTTATTTGTTTGGGCTTTAGGTAGCCGAGGAACAGATCCTCTCCCAGTGAACCAGCACTACAGACGAAGTGAGCAGTGCAGCTCAGATTAACCAGTTTCTGAGATTTTCATGTCTGGAAATGGGTGGGGTTTGACATCTTCCCAGTCATCTCTTCAGCTGGCCTTCAGGACGCAGCAGGTAAACTCACACCATTAATGAATCAATGAGACCTTTCACACTTCACTACTACAAGTGTGCTAGGTGTGAGCGAGCAGCAGAGAGAGAAACAGGAGGAGCATTATTCAATGAGGTTCTGCTGTGACTAAAAGGTGAAGCAGCCCGACAGAATTGAAGATATCCTTATATTTAATCTAATACCATTCTTAACAAAAAGCCATTGCGAGTCAGTCCTCAATGACCAAAGAAAATTCAACCAGCAATTTCAAACCCCGTCTTATAGCCAATAGAGCTTTACTCACCAACAACATCAAGGTGGTATGTGTGATTGATGGACCCATATTCATTTTCCACTATACAAGTGTAATTTCCTTTGTCAGATGGGACTACGCTCTCCATAATGAGACTCCAGTGCTGGTTTCGTACCTGGTAGGATTGCAATGACAGAGTTTTAAAACCTTAATAGCACAATTTTGTTCTCCTTTCACCCACACAAAGGAAGTTAATCTTTTTTTTCCATTACATAATTTTTTTAAAGCGACTGCAGTGCTGGATTGACGGTTCTGGAGTCTGAAATATTGTATTTATGCATGCAGCAAGAATAGAAAAGAAGTCTCAATGAAAGCTTCATTTATAAATGTACTTTACCATCAGCTTTAATGCTCAATGCACATTCAGCCTGACATCAACAGTGCCAATTAGTGCCAGTTGCATTGATGGGTTGATGACATGGACACCAGTCCACACTAAACACAGCTCAGACCACCAACGCTCCAGATCTGTCTCCAAACAATTATCGGACAGTACTGTCTATTGCTCACAAGCCAGGCAGCATAGACTTCCATGATGTCAAAAGCTTTAATTTAATAATTGAATCATATACTGAGACTTTCCGTGAAATAAAAAAAAGTGTGCAACATTCACAGTCCCACTGGGTAGCAGGCACGTGTCTCGTCATTCTGGAAGAATACAACTCATACAAAGGGAGAAGCTTTTTCCAGAAAGCAGATTAAAAAAAATCCTAACTGGTACAAAATATAAGGATGTGAGGAAGACCAATGACAGATTTTGGAAAATGAGTAAGACAATCGCGCTGAACAAGGCTGGTAATTCTTTCATGCAAAAACGTTTTATTTCGGAGAAACTGGATTGCGTGAAAGAGTAGCTACCGGGCTGATCTTCCCCAAAATGCAGAGGGAATTTGGCCACTGATTTTGCTAGAAGATGGATCAGGGCCATATATTGCTATGAAAATAGTTATTCACATACGGATATGTATTCTCTGGATGATGAATCGACTCCCAAAGTGACATTGGCTCTTTGTTCCCCTTGAACTTCCATCAAACTATTGTTTCAACAGGCAATTTATGAGACAGGCATCTTATTATGCTACAATTGCACTACGTACCAGCTATAATGTACAAGTTTTAGAAAATGGCACACTGCAGTCAGGTACAGGCATTTTAATCCTGCAAAATGGAAAGCAGTAAATTACCTCTCCCTCGACATTACATTCTGAGATAAATTTTAGAGGATACAGCAATACTGGCAGTAATTAGGCATCTAAAAAAACCTTAAACCGGGATCTTTTAGGTACATAATTCTACTTCTCCAGTTACTATATTGGTACTTATCCAACAGACAGGGCAACGAATGTTTAATATTAATATTGATATCCATGCAGGTTTTCATTCACACTTGTGAGAATAATAAAATCCCTAGGCCTGGCATTTTCCATAATGTAACAGTTAGCAAAGCCAAGAGTCCTTGTGCTTTCACCTAGTTATTAGTTACCAGAAAATAGTCAGTTTGGTTATTAGTGCTTTAAAAAAAGGTCAAATCCTGGAAAAGACTCCAAATCTATGTAAAATCCTGAACAGTAACCAAGCCTCTCAGAAAGATCACAGAATTATGGGACAAAAAACCTTCAGCTCTAGTTTACAACAGTCATCATCTAACGGAGCTGCTCAACAACTGGGGAGCTTTTGGACCTGTGGATTCACAGAATCATAGAAAATCAGGGTTGGAAGGGACCTCAGGAGGCCATCTAGTCCAACCCCTTGCTCACAGCAGCACCATCCCTAACTAGATCATCCCACCCCAGGGTGTCTGTAGGCAGGTCTTAAAAACCTCCATGGACAGAGATTACACCACTTCACTGGGTAACCTGTTCCAGTGCTTTACTACCCTCCAAGTGAGAAAATGCATCCTAATATCTAACCTAAACTCTCCTTGCTGCAACATGAAACCATTGCTCTTTGTTCTGTCTTCTGCCACCACTGAAAACAGTCTACCTCCAACCTCTTTTGAACCCCACTTCAGGAATCCCCCCCAAGTCTTCTCTTCTCCAGACTGAATAAGCCTAGCTCCCTCGGCCTCTTCTCATAAGTCAGGTCCCCCAGCCTCCTCAACACTTTTGTTGTCCTTTGCTGGACTCTCTCCAATTTGTCCACATCCTTTCTGTAGTGAAGGACCCAAAACTGGACACAGTACTCCAGATGTGGCCTCACCAGTGCTGCAAAGAGGGGAACGATCACTTGCCTTGACCTGCTGGCAACACACCTACCGACGCAGCCGAGTATACTGTTAGCCTTCTTGGCAACAAGTGCACACTGCTGGCTCATATTCAGCTTATTATCCACTGTAACCCCCAGGTCCTTTATTGCAGAGCTGCTGCCCAGCCAGGCAGCCCCCAGCCTGTACCAGTGCATGGGATTGCTCCGTCTTAAAGGTGCAGGACTTTGCACTTGTCCTCGTTGAACCTCATGAGATTTCTTTTGGCCCAAGCATCCAATTTGTCTAGATCACTCTGAATCTTAGCCCTACCCTCCAGCATATCTACTACTTCTCCCAGCTTGGTGTCACCTGCAAACTCGTTGAGGGTGCACTCTATGCCATCTTGCAGGTCATTGATGAAAATATTGAACAAAACTGGCTCCAGGACCGTCTCCAGGGCCACTCCACTTGATACTGGTTGCCAAGTAGACATCAAGCCATTGATTACTACCCTCTGAGCCAGATGCACCGGCCAGTTTTCTATCTACCCTACAGTCCATTCATCCAGCCCATACTTCCTGAGTTTGCCTGCAAGAATGGTGCGGGTGACCTTATCTTGGGAGAGCCTTGTTAAAAATCAAGGTATGCCACATCTACTGGTCTCCCTGAGTCCACAAACCAGTCATTTCATCATAGGAGGCAATCAGGTTCATCAGACATGACTTGCTGACTGTTTCTAATCACCTTCTTCTCCTCCAGGTGCTTCAAAATGGATTCCTTGAGGAGCTGCTTCATGATTTTTCCAGGGACTGAGGTAAGACCAACCAGTCTGTAGTTCCCTGGATCTTCCTTTTTCCCTTTCTTAAATATGGGCACTATGTTTGTCCTTCTCCAAACATCTGGGACCTCTCCTGATAGCCACAAGTTTTCAAAAGTTATGGCCAGAGGCTCTGCAATCTCATCAGCCAACTCCCTCAACACTCTCAGGTGCATCCTATGTGGCCCGATGGATTTGTATATGTCCAGCTTTTCTATATAGTCCCAAACCTGTTCTTTCACCACTGTTGGCTGCTCACCTCCTCCCCAAACTGTGCTGCCCAGTGCAGTAGTCTGGGAGCTGACCTTGCCCATGAAGACTGAGGTGAAAAAGGCATTGAGCCTTTTCTGCATTGTGTCACTGGGTTGCCTCCCCCAGTCAGTAAGGGACCCACACTTCCCCTGATCCTCCTCTTGCTACCAACATACTTGTAGAA
>JAGPOW010002742.1:11782036-11801919 GCA_030014935.1 Caiman crocodilus | reverse complement strand
AGAAGCCTTTCCTGTTACCCTTCACATTCCTTCCTAGCTGCAACTCCAATTGTGCTTTGGCCTTCCTGACTTCATCCATGCATGCCCAAGCAGTCCTCTTATACTCCTCCCTAGATATCTGTCCAAATTCCCACTTCTTATAAGCTTCCTGTAAGATTCATGATGAACGTAAACTCACTGACTACCAACCTTGTTAATGCCATCCACAGAACTACTGTGAAACTCTGTTGAATCCTGCATGGGGTATAGAGTGCTTGTATGTGCTCTCTTGGCTTAACATACCAGAGCAGTGGAAAAGTACTTGGAACCTATCACGGCTATGAAACCAGCTCAGCATTTGCCCCGAGAAAGGAATTCAGCTGTTGCAGAAAGCCTGCACAAGGCCTACACACCTTTTAATGGACGACGAGACAGATTCAGATGATTTACTGGACTTGTCCTAGCTCTATACAAAGTGTTTAATTTCTTCTACATGAATAAAAATGTTATGCAGCAACATTACATATTTACAATTATTCCATGGCATTAGGAATGTATAGCAATAAATATTATGCTCCATTTTTACAGTGCAAAGCAACTTTCACATTATGTGTTTGAGGAGGGGTGGATATTGCTGTAATACTGCCAGAGAATGATGGCAGCAATAGCCATGCATTTTGGATGCTTTACAGCTTTATGACTTATATCAGGAAGAAGGTTCATTGAAAGTTATTTCAGCTTTTTGTCTTTCCAAGTTCATTTTTTTAGACTGTTTCTTAGAATACAGTGTTTTCAGCCTATCTGAGAGCAAAACAGGAGGGATATACCATAAGCATATGGGGAAAGCCCCTCATCTCTTATTTACACACAAGGAAGCCTCCTTAAATATACTGTCTATCATTAAACTGCTGCCAAAAGCAACATATGCTCAGTAATGGAAACCAACTCTGAAGTGGATTGAATGCAGCCAACACCGAGTACGATTATAAAACACATGACCCATTCTCTATGATTCCCATTCCTTCACTGGCTCTAAATGTCTAGCAAACATCATCAAACAGGGCCCCAAACAGTTCACCCAGAATCCCTCACCCGCTCTCTCAGCCTGTTGCATATGATTAGCGTGGTCCCACCTTTCATGAGGTTGAAACTAGACCAGGTTGCCCTGCTCCTCATCCGCATATACATTTCTGGAGGATCCCAGGACTCATAACAAGAACACCTGGTTCCAGCATCTGGAGTACACACACACACACACACACACACACTGAACAGTGCTGGGCTGTGGGGTCACCATGGCTTGAAATGCTGTTGACTCTAATGGCGGCCAGTACAATGAACTGTTTGGTAAAATATGAGCCTCAGTTTTGAACTAATATCACACTGTTTGCACTAACTATCACTTCCCAGGCCTCTTGAAGGCTTAGATCAAGTGTAGCCTATGCTTACCCGGCAAAGGAAACACTGTGACAACAGAAGCAGTCTTCCTAGGCATACCAGGAAAGACCACTCTCCTGGCATGGGGATAGTACCTGCCAAGGTAATGTACAGTAAGCCTCCCACTTAGCTGCTGGAGTGGAAAGGTCTTGGCTTTAAGCCCACTTTATGGAAATGGGAGACTCCTCCCTGGCTTGCCCTTGGGGCCTTACAGTTGAAGGCAAGCAAAACTCAGAGACATCCAAACCACAAGCCTCCAGGCTTGGGCCTGCAAGTACGATGCCCGCCAAAGATTTTGGAAGCATCTGAAGCCCCCGATAGTGGAGGATGTTTGCCGGTAGTAGGGCCACTTATCGTTCTGGGATGACTCTTGGATTTGGAATTTATTTTGGATAATTTGGCTTCGAATACGGAAAATTTAATAATTAAAACAACAACCCCCAAAACCGCGATCCCTATCACTTTTCAGTCTCTTGTGAGCTAAGATCAAGTGTAGGGAGTAATTGAAGTCCCAAACTAAAGTGTTTGGGATGGAGAATGCTTGCCTATAGCATCTGAGGGCATCTGAACTCCAAGACCTTCAGGGTCTGCACGTAGGATACCTGGCAATGGATTTGGAAGTATCTGAAGGTCCAGGGTGATAGGTCTGGGATGGAGGATGGTCGCTGGTTGTAGTGTCATACGTGGTGTTAAGAATGATTGAGTTCTGCCTGATTAATCGATAGGGGTTTTGAAACAAATGAGTTCTCAATCAATGTGATTCAGATTTGATTTGGCTGATATGACCTGGAACATGAAATATTTTATAAAACTATGAGCAGATACAAATGTGTTCCTTAAAAGTGCGTTTCTCGAGTACCTTTGCTAAAACTTGCAGTAGTGTCAAAAAAAGTCAAATGTATCAGTTCTAGATGAACTAAGTCTACAGGTACTATATGCATGAACATTTATTTCAAGGTCAGTGTTTTCAAATTTGCTCCTCACTTATGTGCTCAGGGAGAGCGGGGTCCAACAAGAAGGTGGGGGGCGGGGAGGTGGGGAAGCTGCAGAGGGAAGAAGTTGGGTGACAGAAGACAAAGGAACCACTTAATACCCCAAATTAATTTTCTTGCTGTAACAGTGGGAGGGGGACAAATTCAAGGCATAACTCCAATGATTAGGGTTTATATCTGGAAAACTATAACAAATTTATATTTCTTCTCATATATAAAATCTAATTATGGGGGGAGGGGGGTCTTATATTTACAGTTGTGCCCTAGTCAAGTAAATACGGTGTTGTAGTTTAGCACAAATAACAGCTATTGAAGTAATTCATTTGGGAAGAAGATAATCAAGGAGATAACTCCTTATCAAGGAGTTTGATAAGATAGCTCACTGTGGACATAGCTGAAGTTAATATTAAAAAGCAGCGGTGGAAATTCCTCTCTCATATCACATATGTCATGGAAATAGTATCTTCTCAGACCCACGACTTAAGTCTCTTGCAGTAAAAATAAGTACTTGCTATGGATGCCCATAGCATTTATTTATTGTTTACTATTTAAATGAGGGATTGCCAGCGTGCAGGGAGCCTATGCAGGAGCAATAGCAATGATTCTCAAATGTTAGGTACTTTTTCTTCCTTTCCAATTTAATGCTTTCTTGTCCATTTTTATCCCTCCCTCTATAATCTAGTGAATTGTCCCTGAAGCCCTACTTTATGCTAAATCCCTTAAAAGTTATTTTAGAACATGCCAACAGGTGCCAAGACCATAACTAACTTTTTTGTTCTTTACTATATCCCTTTCAATGTGTCGCTCCCTTATCCCAAGGGCATACAGTATTCCAAACACATCGTATATAAAAGGCTATCCTATCACTGCTATAAAATGTGTTTGACATATAACTTTCCTACAAGCTGATATTTAATGTGCAATCTACTATTATGCTTAGCACCATCTTGGTTTTTTGCATTCTACGTATTAACTGTTTATAGGGCTATGTTTTGCAGCATACATGTTGAATATAATTATTTTTCTTTCTATGCACTGGAGTTTTTATTAGTGGCACATTTCCCTACTTTCTCTGAAACCATCATTAATGTGAAAATAGAGCTTAGACAAATCCTTTAATGACTACAAAAGATATTTGGCCCAATTAAATGAGGGGTTATTTTGCCTATCCCAACAGGTATTTGTTTCTTGACGTGCTAATATTCCTAGCCAGTAAATTTAGTTTGTTAAACAGAATCCTACCAACGAAACACTGTCCCCACTACTAGGTTGTCTAAATGGCTTTCAGGCTGACAGAACCAAAACGTAGGGAGAGAGCTGGTCAGAAACGTGGGATTATTTCTTCAGCGGAAAGTTTTGACATTTCAGCGGGGGACAGGGGAAAAGAAGAAAAAAAATCAAATGTTTGGCTAAAAGGTGAACCTGTCTATTAAAAAAAAATATTCTGTCTCCTCATTCAAGTGTTTAATGCCCCATTCTCTTCATGAGCCTGGTTCCCTGGTTGCCATTTCCACGCAGCACCAGTCCCTATTCTTGCTCAGGCAGTCTAGTGCATAGAATACCCCACCATACATCGTAGGCTATATACTCTAGTTGGTGACCCCAGCTCATAAGGAAGAATCTGAGCAAGTAAAAGCCCAGCTACAAATCATGAGACCCTGTGACAGCAATCCCAAATCAGAAACTTTTCAGTTTGTGGATAGTTTTTCTTGAAAGAAACATCACTTTTTTTAAGGAACCCGATACTTCACAAAAACATTGTTTGGCCAATGTTCCAATTTCCCATCTAAAATCAGTTTCCAGAGAAGCATTTTGACCAGTCCTATCATTAAAATGAAGCTTACTACCACAATACCAGACTACGGTGCATTAAGAGGTAAAACGTACGCGGGGAGCCCTGGAGCCCTAAAACAATGAAAGCGTCGTGTAATGTGCTCTCTCTTGCCCTTGACAAAATCAGCGACAGACCAAAACGGAGAAGGGAAGAAAAGGCCACCGTAGTGAACGAACAATTAAAATTGTTCACAAAGACAAATTCTCTATTCTTTATGACATTTCTCTTGATCTGTATGGACGGGCTGGGGAAAAAAAAGACAAATTTTCTATTTAAGAAAAAAGACACAGAAAGAAAGAAATCCTGCAAAAAAAGCAAAACCTGTTCCCTAAAGAGGTGTTGTCAAATCCTAGGTCACAACCCATTACTGGGCTACAGTTGCCCAATAGTTGGGACAACTCTTGTTACGTAACAGGTTTTAGAGCCTGCTTGATCGTAAGCCAACAGCCAGACTTCTGCAAGATGATGTCATTATCCCCACATCCTGGATGTGAAGGCAGGTGAGTATCAAGCAGAGACGGGCCTATGACACAAAACTACAGACCCAGATTTCCACGGGTGCCATTCTGCCCATGATAAAGTTGCGTTGGTAAATAACGGTTTGGGTTGATATTTATATCCCAGAAACATTTGGGTGGGAGGTTTCAGCTATAGAGCTTAAAATCAAAGTGCAAAGTGAATGGAGGTTGAGCCCAAATGAGCACAGCGCTGTATGAGAAAGGTAGATCAGGCACCTTAGAAACTAACTGGTTCAGACGGCCGTCACAGAATCAGACTGACAAACTGGGAAACTCTTCATTTACCCTCTATGTACAGGAGAGGAGAGGAGAGGCGAGGTTGCAGGGGTGCAGCTTATCAAAACTCAGATGGGGAAACAAACACCTGTTAATACAGTACCAACTGAAAGATGTGAATTTGTTTCTGGGTGGTGTACAGACATGAGACGATCTTGTGACCTCTTAAAGGGTGCGTAAGGTACACAGTGAAAAAATTATAAAAGCTTTTCAAGTGACCTTGCAAATATTACTCATTTTAGATGCGACAGAAGAGAACAAAAAGGCTTGGAGAAGTACAAAAGGGTCCATTTTTCTTTGTTACGTGAACTCTTGAATATGTCCTGAAAACATACAAGTTTCAATTTCCAAGTATTTAAGAGACAGAATTAGTCACTGGGGAGGAATTCCTTCTGGAGTCTACCTCTCCTCGCAGGCACCCGTTCTGCTATCCCTCTGAATGAAAATCGACTCCCCCGCAGCCCCCAATCAAAGGGACAAAGTGCTGTAGGCCGCTATCTGATTGTGATAACAGAGAGCTAAAAGAAAACAATAGATTCCTTAGTTCAAGAGAGAAGGAGAGATACAGAGGTGGCCAAAGGATTAGCGAACAATGTTGCGTTCTTCCTTCCTCTGGTTTGCTCTTTATATCTGTGTAACTGGCTCTTCCAAGAGCATTAGGCACTGCATGCAATTTCGACTGGCAATGATGAACCTGTGAAAGTCCTGTCCTAACCATTGAGCCCTTGAATACTGGGCACCCTTAATATTAAATTCCATAGTAGAAACACATAACATATATTTTTCATCCTGGCATTCAATGCAATTTACAGAACTCAATAGAAGGTGCTGCTAAATCCGGCTGGAAATTACCCTGATCCACAACTTTCAAAAAGATATCAGATTCACCCAAAAAACCTTGTCTGCCTGTGTCCTTAGATGAACACAGCTGCAACCTACACAGCTTGCAAAATGTTTTCTTTCCCTGTTGAACTGTTCAGAAACAAAACCCACCAGAGTTTTGAGGACTTCATATTGTAACATTTACTCTCACTCCGTGCCACTTTAGCAAGAGGTAGTCCATTTATTTACTCAGAAAACCAAGAGAAGCTGAGATAAAAATAGTTATCAAAAATAAAAATGGCATTTAGTGAAGGATGGGAATGGTAAATCAGTGCCTCCAAATGATTTCATAATTCAAAATACATTTGCAATGAGAAACGCACACAAAAAACCCCGTTTTCCCATCTTCAGATAGGATAGCATGATTTGGTATTGCAGGAATACATTGCACCTTGTCTTCCTAGCTTTAGAAAGTATATTTGCAAGTTCCTTAATTTTCTTCTGATCTCTGTACACACAACTTGCATAAAAATTTACCCAATTTAAGGTATGTTTATAGCTTAGTACAACATAAAAATACCAGAGCTGGTTCTGAATGAGCTAACTTGGATGACAGACACAGTAGAAAGCTTCAGGCTAATTTAACCCTGCTAACTAACACAAGTAATTCATACAGAGCCAGCTCCGATATCTTCACTCTGCATCACAGAATGCAAACACACACATTTTGGTTTCAGGATCTGTGTGTCTCTGCCATGAGTTGTGAAGTGTTTAAACAATGGCCCCATTAGTACTGAAAACAGCTACTACTGTATTCCAGGACAGGATTAGTTGTTTTTTAATTGGCTTCATTTTTTTCTAACCACTCTAGCAAGGTGTAAACCACTGAATTGTAGCCAATTCATTAACACTCTCCTGTGTTATGAAAGGCAGAGGATGTTGCCAGGTGTACATAAGCAACAACAATTTATGGAGTAAGCAAAGAGATGGAAAAATCTACTTAGATAATTAATGTCCGTTTGGGAAAAATTTCTGGGCTTTACTCTGTCCAAACACAAGTGTCGGAAAAATTGACACTTTCTACAGTAAATCTGGTTAGCAAAGGAAAAGGAGAGCCTGAAGCTTGCCCTCCTTAGCCCTGGAAAACACATTTTAATAGGGAGGATTTGAGTCAACAGCATGAGAGCCAAAGTGTGTGCTTGCTTTGGTGAGGCCCTTAAAACACTACACCTTAATTACCGAGGCAGGTAAAGCAAAAGGAATAAAAGGAGGTAACCATCAAAAGTGAGTGGGGGAGCAGTTAAGTAGCATCATTAAATCAGGGAAAAGGCCATCCCCACTCTTGTGTTTCAGTTTTGGCTCCTAAGCTAACTCACCTGGTCAGCTAACCACTTCATCCTCTCTCAATCATTTCATACATGCAACATGATTAGGGCTCAAATTAAAATTCAACAGGGTAAAATACAGATTAAGGATGGTCAAAACCAACATAATCCATTTTACTTTCCTGTAAAATATGAAGCAATGTAACTGAAGGCTAAAGCAAAGCTTTGAAACCATAGTAATATTTTCTAATCAAGGCAATCCTCTGATGCTCTTCCACAGATACTGGCATGAATTAGACACACCTTGTGTTAAAGATAAGCAAACTCCTTGACGTGCACCATTTATATGCCCATAATGACTGCTTCTGTGTTCCCGTCTACTTTTGTGTGCAGATCACAACTTTGCAAGGGGTTGTGGCTTCTAATATTGGTAAAAGATTAATTCGAAATACAACTTCCGTCTGCACTCCCTCCACTCCTTCAAGTCCCAGTGTTGTAGATTTAGTCTGAAGTCTGAAATAACTTATTAGTATGACGTTGCCCCTGTACAGTCTAGAAAACTCTTCTATAGGAAGTTCCAGTCAAGGAAGCCGGAGTAGATTGCTCCTGTAGAGACCAAACTGGCTTGGAGCTAGCAAAGAGCCCTGGGGCAATATGGGAATGACAACACTTAAGTAGTTGTTTGCTCTTAAACACCTTCACTTAGGAACAAATGTAACAACAAATCCATGTCTAACTAGAGCTCGGATAAGATAACTAAATTCTAACTTAGGGTCTGACCTAAGTAGACACCAAGAGGTTAGAGGTTATTGCAGTAACCCAGTGCATCAACAGGCCTCCATAAACCTCCCATTTAATCAGTAACTCCTAGTTTGAGTTGGAACTTTTAATCTGAAGCTATTTAAAATTCAAACAAACCCTGACAAATAATTGCTGCTACTTTCTTCCAAACTGTGCTTCCCATTTCAGTTTCACAGACCATAAACTCTGTAGAAAATAGCAACTTTTGACTTCCGAACCTCCTTTATTAAACTCCTTCTAATAAAGTACACAATTGTTGCATGTAATAATAGAGGCGAATATCCCAGGTTGTTACAGCTTTAACTACTGAAATATCATATGTTCAAAAAATAAAAAATAACATCACAAACCCCACCCCGCCACCTTCAGTTTTATAAAGTTAGTCTTCGTTCAGCTTTCCAACTAGGTCTTAATAAATATATATCCTCACCTAATCTATATTCAATGAGTTTGTACTTGGGATGGAATTAGAACATGGCGTGGAAGTCCAATAATAGCCAAAAGAAGAAGAAAATTATTTCATGAAAGAACATAAGAAAGAACCATCTTTAATTACTTTATCTGTTTCAAAATCCAATCTGAAGTTCATTGCTATGTCTATACATTCATTAATGCGCTTTTGCTAATGCACATTAAATTTAGTATCTCCACTTTGAGGTACTAAAAAAAGAAGTGCATTCGCCTATTGTAATGCACTTTAGCAAAAGCGCATGGGTTTTTTGTGATGCTTTAATGCGCATTAAAAATAGACTAATGCACATTAAAGCACATGTGTAGACATGCCCGTTGACAGCCTTTCTATAGCATTCAGTAGACTCTAGATCAGGCTCCTGGCAGGAATGAGAATTGACAAAGTGGAATCTGACCTTATAGCCGCCAATGCGATGTTCTTGCTTAAATTCTTTTCCATTTTTCAACCACCGCATGCTTGGTGTTGGGTTTCCCATCGCTGGACAGCGAAACTTAACCGTGTTAGCTGCTGGGACTGCATGTAACCTTTTCTCCATTTTGTCGGTATGTGTCCAGTAGGGTGCTCCTATTTACAGAAATAAATACAGAAACAGAAACATATAAAGCAAGCTCTATAAGCGGTGAGTTTTCTTACCAAGCCCACCCATTGCCCTGAGGCTTTATATGAATTGTCGGGTGGCTTAGAGTTAGCACGTGACTGGGAGTCGCACATTATAACCTCAGCACGGCAAAAGACTCGCTGGACTGACACAAGTCACTTAGCCCAAAACCGTCAAGAGTGACTGAGGAAATGTAGGACTTGATTTTCACAGGACCCCAATGTTTACAGTTGCTTTTGACTTCACATGGAGTTACTGCTCCATACACTTGCAAATCAGATACCACATTTAAGTACCTAAAATGAAAAGCCTTTTTTTTTTTTTTTTAAATACTATTGAGCCTATATAAAATGGTTTCCCTATCTGTTAAAAATGAAATGTATTTGCTTACTGGACAGCAGAGTGTAAGGAACTGTTAACATAATTCCTGTTATGAAGGCACTGTGCAAACAGTAATATTCATCGGTTTATACGAGAACTACTAATAAAGTATTTACAGTGGAAACATGTTTATGAAGTCTTAACCAAAGAGCAGGATGACAAACGGTAAGGCAGGCATCAAGTTAATTGGCTTATTAAACCCATTTTCTAATATTCAAGTTCCAGACCTTAAACTATATATTTTTAAGAGGACATGCTGTCAACCCAGAAAGCTGTTGCGTGATGAGACCAACACAATAAAATACAATAAAAACAAATTTAACTGAAAGAATTCAGTGTTCAGGGACACTAAAACCTAAGATTTGGGCTGGTAAATTATAAGGATGGTAGTCAATCAGCAAATATTGAATGGCATCTGGAGTTCAGAAATGCCCCCAAATTCAGGGTTTTTCAGGCTGGGACATTTCTTAAAAATATTGCCCAAGTTCTGTAAGTGTCCGATAGAGAGAGACAAGTCTGCCACACGTGTACAGCAATTGCATTAAATAGCAACTGTAACTTGAGTGCATACATGCCGTTCTTTTCAAATCCACAGAAAGCCTTCTTCTGTGGATTCAGATCTAAGACTCTGTCTTAAGATACAGCTGTAGAGTACCAACATTTTCCCTGTATAGTTTTCCTTTAATTTTGAGTTAAAACCCATCACTTAGGAGGCAGCTGTTTTTACACATTTTCTTACAAAATATATTTACCACTGAAAAAGGTATGTCCATCCATGCAATACAGTTTCATTCCCCATCAATTTGTTATGAAACCATACAAAGGTTAAATGCCAAATTATGAAATACCCAGGTAAAGAGTAAAAATTGCGAGTCCTTTCACAACAGACCTCAGTGATGCTGGAATAAATAGTATGTATAGGATGGTGTAAACCAAACTAGACATACTGGCCAGAAGCTTCTGTTGGAGGCATTTTGATTTAAAAAATATTTATATAGCAAATTATTTAAAAATATTTACACAAATCTGTACAATATCTCCTAGCCTGTATTGAAACATTTTCTTTGTTCTGTCAGGAGACTTTTTCATCTTTCTTCCATCAAAACAACAAAAGAAATAGTAACACGTGGAAGACTAAGAATAATAAACACGGTCAAACAATATCAAGGTCCAAATTAAAGTTATACATATTAGTTAAATGTAGGGGCAGAGGAAAACCGTATTTTAATTTACATCACTGAGCCAAAGGCAGTGCAAGAGTTTGAAAAGGGAAGTAAGTTTGGACCCTGTTCATTTTTGCATTATGACTGGCCACACTCTATGAAAAGTACCTCTCATACCTGGAATCATCAAAACAGACCTCGGTGGGTGAATGCTTCACACAGCCAAATCCAAATTATATATACCCTATCCCACAACATCCTCGCTCATACTGGTGAAGAAAGCTAGCAGAGTGGTAATCTCCAATATCAACTCAGAGAGGAGTTGGACAACATCCAGAAAAAGTATGCGTTATTGTAGAAAAGTAAAATAAAAATACGGAAAGTGGCTTTTTAGCTGTATGTGGACAGAGCAATTGGCCAATTTAGCACCACATGTATGGAAGGTCACTTAAAAATAATCCTGTTAATTCAACCTCTGGATTTTTTCACTATTGAAGCACATCAAAGCCCCAAATAGTCAATGGACAGGGAAGCCCAACACAGTTGTACAAAGTAGATATACATTTGTGAGCCTACATTTACAGCTATGCTTACTTGTTGCTGCGTGTTAGATATACATACATCCCTTTTTGTCTGCAGTCCAGAGAGATAAATATGTATGTGCATCCGTGTGCGCGCGTACACATAAAAGAGCTGCTGTTCTCTTTCTCTTCTCTCTCTAATATGTCACTTCCCAGAAGTATAATCACGGTAAAACAGGAACTGTGGTTTTTACCCTCTGGATGCCAGGTCTAGAACATATTTAAAGAATACTCTATACCCGTGATCCATGGAGGTCTACTAGCATCAACTAAATGAGCCAGGAATACAAAGTTCCCCACGGAGCTCTATCAGGGCAGTCCATTTATGAATGACACTTAACATATCCTAGTATTTTGGCCTGGTCCTTTCCAACAGACAGTGCTACTTGAGCTGAACTGCGGAGTAGTTTCATAACTCAGTTTTAATTGAACCTCCTCACCTGTTTAAAAAAAAAAAGTAGAATCGAGATCTGTTTACCAGTAGGAAACATTAATTTCTTTTACAATGGCTTCTTCCTGAACTAAATCAGATTAGGGTGGAATTTTTAGGACTAGAGGGAATCCAGAAAATAACTCTACTTCTCTCAGCCCTGTTTCATTTCCTTCATTAGCAGCCTAGCACTCCACTATAAATAAACTCTTCCGTTGTTCAAATATTTATAGCAGTTCTTACAATCAGTGTAAACTCAGAAATCCTGAAACCCACCCCCGCCTCATATAAAAAATACAGCTGAGCAGAAATACAAGAATAAATCCTTTAACCGCCCCGCCATCCCTGCTCCCCCTGCAAAAGAAAACATTCCAGCAGGCCATAAAATGATGCTAAAAAACGATAAGTGATTTTTTTGTTTTAGCCCAAAGAAGCAATTAGTGGTAAAATTAACGAACTAGAAAAGCAAAGCAAATGCACACATGTAGGCAAAACATAAAATCGGGTAACTTATAAATATTTAAAATTAAACTGCAACAAGAAATTGTTAAATGATCCAAAGTAAATAGGGATGCAGTGGAAAGCTTCGTTCTTTTCTAAAAACCAGGATTACGCTAACTGAACAAAGTCGCCGTCAACAAAACGAAATAGGAGGGAAAGGAATTCGCTGCATCTAGCAAAAAAGGCACTAACTACAAACAACACAGAGATCCATGAAATCCAGACTACCTAAAAAGAATATTATACATATTCAATAAGGCAGTGCAACATAACCAAACAAATAGGGTCACTGGGCCTAATCTAGGAGCCCAGCAAACTGAAAATGCACAAGTGATCCAACTACTCAGACACTTATGCATATCCCTAAGCAATTAATAGGGATACTCTCCCTATTAATTGCACAGCACCAACTCAGCAGCAGTCACATAACCGAAGGAGGGAAAGCAGGGCAGCAGCTCCAGGTGACACCTTCGTGGGGACGATGCAAAAGCAGCCATTGCTGCTGATTGCATGATCATGCCACGCAGCTGCCCTGGGCACAGAGCTCCATCACTATACCTCTGTCATCAGCTTCACAGCTCACACATGCACTGGTCCTGTCCATGGCATGCACGGACTCAGGCATACAACGCGAGTGTAGGGGCAAGTGGCTGGTGATGGCTACAGGATTCCCACATCTGTATTCCTCGTGGTCCCCTCCAAATTGCTATGAAGGATGTTTCAAAGCTTTTCCTTGTATAGGATTGGACCCAAACCATCTGCAGAACACTTCCCCCAGGTACGTCGGAACCAATACTGACAGGATCCAAACTTCAGTTGGGAAAAAAAAGTCCCTAAAACAAAGCCTGATTGTCAGTATTTTTAAAAGAGCAGTAGGTGAAGCATCTCATATTATAAAGATGAGCCTTGATTCTTCACCAGGCTGGGGGAGGCAGCAATATTTCCAGACTTGTGGCATCCATCTTCATTTGGGGATTTCTTGAAATCAAAGAAAAAACATGATGGTTTGTCTGTTTTAAGTCCTCAAACTGTAAAAGCATCATGTGGGGGGCGTTTTTTTGGCTTAGGGTTA
Source organism: Caiman crocodilus (assembly GCA_030014935.1). Classification (NCBI taxonomy): domain Eukaryota; kingdom Metazoa; phylum Chordata; order Crocodylia; family Alligatoridae; genus Caiman; species Caiman crocodilus. Next base: position 11,788,737 of record JAGPOW010002742.1, on the reverse strand, counting down.
GTTTGCTTGTTTGCTTTTAACCAGCCCTGCTGAACCAAAGAATCCATGGGCTCCTCTTCCAAGCAATGCCAATCGCATACCATCTTTACTAACAAGACATTTGAAAATGCATAGCCCTATGGTTCATCTATTTAAAGCTCAGAGTGCTGTCACAGCATAAGCACTGGGTGCCCTAGTGAGAATTACTGATTGCTTTTAAAACTCTCATTAGTGAAGAAAATACCCCACTGACCTCTCTGCATTTGACTGCCAACACATTACACTTAATCAGGCAAATCCTATACACGCGAAATGGAAATAAAACCACCCAGAGGACCATTTTGCTAGAGCATTTTCACATTCCAGCTTCAAAGAAAAAAGGAATCAACAAATAGGAGTATAAGAGACAGTGAAGTTTGGCTGCAGACCACCTCTAGCTGGTGACAGTCCGTGTCTTCAGTGGCCACATCAAAATAGCCCAAGGTCTCCAATACAATTGCATCTGATATTTAATTGAAGACCACTTCTACAAGACATCCAATTTTTGATGCTCCCTCGAGCAGGTTTCCACTCCATACCTTTTCACAACTGTTATCGCTCCATAGACAGACAGAGCTTTTCCTTCTGGATATCCTCTGGTGTTTAAAAAGGACACTGAAAGGTTTAAATATAGTCTGCTTTAAAGCAAAGGTTCATATGGCCAATATAAAACAACTTAGCTAGATTGAAATGGTTTAAAAGGTGGAGAGGGAGGAAGCAGATGCTCATGGCGCTGGTCTGAGATTCAGTTCCTCTCATTGATATATAATTCAGTCCAATTTAGTAACAGCCTAATGATAACCCAGTAGCCAATGGCAATCAGTGACCCCCAGTCCAGTCCTAAACAGACAGGTGTACATGTCATATGGACGATTATCCCAGGTAGTATTCGTGTACTAATCAAGTGTCAAGCTGGGAGCCAGGACATCATTCTGCAAGGTGATGAGAACACTCCAACTCCCATTGTGTCAACGGTGTTTTCATCATAATGCGATCAAGCAGAAAATGACAGTGATTACATTCTCCGCATTAGGGATGAATAGCCCTAGGGATGCCTCTAGGCGATGCAAAGAACAAGACGGAGGCAAATCACTAGCGCGCTACAGAGGAAGTCTGAGCTGCCAAACTATTTTGTAAAGAGAAGACTTCATGTTAGGGCAGAATCAACCCACACTTTTCACACATCCTATCACTTAAACAAAAGCTGGAAGTAATAAAAAGCCATTGAGGATGCTGCCTGGAACAAACTTGCTCCATTGTTTTCTGACAGTCAAAATAGAAGGCAGCGTATTTTGCTCTGTTTGGTACGTGCCATTCCCTAAAAAGGGCTGCAGGTCAAAATGATCAAATTGAGTTGCCAAATGTAGGTGCCCGATTCTACACAGTCCCGTAAACGAAGTCAGCCTGATTTTCAAAGCTTTTGAGCTCTTAAACCACCTACCAACTATACATGGAGTTGCATGCCCTTTAAAAATGTAGGCTTTTATTGACAAATATAGTCACCTGCCTTAGAAAACTGTGGCCACAAGAAATACATGTGTAATTGAAGAATATAGTATTTTAAAAGGAACAACCATTTTAAAACAGTAAATAAAAATATCCCCCCCCCCCAGCTTTGTTTTATTTCTAAGTATGCAGGGTTAAAAATGCCAAGGTTTGGTTCCCCTAAAAGGCACTGCAGCCATTTCCTGTTTCATCAAATCATAATTAACATGGCAGGCCAGCTGCACTTTATCAGAATTGTTTCATCAACAAGCAACAACCTTTGAAGAGCATGGCCTTTTGTTTTCAACAGCAAATGCAAAACAGCCCTAGTTATCATTTTTTACCCTTAATGAACACAGCTGTAATTTATATGCAAATTATCAGGTAAGCTATCTTAGATCTACAGTGTTCAAAATGCAGCTCAGGAAAAGCACGCAGTTCTTCAGGGTCCACTTGTAACGATAGGAAGGTCAGCAGGTCTGACCAGAGCTCCCCTGCTTCGTTTCAGACAGGGTCATGGTCATGGGAGCAACGTACTGTGCCTAATGCATACAAGGCACAGGAAGGCAAAGGTATGGCCATAATCCTCCTCTGTCCTTCACAGGAGCCAGAAAGGGAAACCTAGAAAACCTACTCCTCTGTAGGGCTACAAGACAACCAGAGCCAGCCTTCATGGTGCCCTGAGATAACTGTATTTTGGCATTTCCCCCCTCCACTGTCAGCAGTGCTGCTGCAGGCAGGCAGGGGCACAGGGCACGGTCCAGCGACAAAGCGGCAGAGTGGCATGATGTGCCAGGCAGGAAGGGGGAGGTGGGGGGTGAGCTGGGCTGAGCACCCCCACCTCCTGCCTGGGGTGAGGCAGGGAAGACCACGGCAGCCTGGGCGGTTGCACCACATCGCCCCGTCCCAAGGCCGGCTCTGCAGACAACTGGAGGGTCCTGTTCACCCAGCAAGTGCATGTTGAATCCAGAAGTTTGGTTTACGGTATGATCCCTTCAGAAGTTTGTATGGAGATCAAGTGCAGGTGGGAAAGCCTCAGGTAGGCCTAACATCTCTGTAACCTCATCAGCATGTCACTCCAAAGGGAAACTAGTTCTAACCCTTCCAACTCCTCAGGCAGCTATCTTCAGACTGGTTTTCGGCTCGCATTTTCTCTCTCAATCACAGCATTTGGGCGCCAGGTAAAATATTAAAAGAGAACAAGGAACAAAGCATATGGGTTGGAGGATCCCAGGTATGCTACTTCCAGCCCATGCTCAACTTGCTGAAGTCAGCAAAGGTACCAAACCCTGAATATAACCTTAAAGTTCACCCAGCTCTGACACTACCACACTGAGTTGCAGCACTACAACAATCAAGCACTGCATTGGCATCTTTCATTATTTGGCAGGGCTGCTTCACCAGACAAGTTCAGGACCTTTTCTTGACTCAACTCTTTCAGGCGGAGTCCCACTGCCTTACAGAAGGGTTGTTTAAGCGGCATCACGCCAGCGGTTAATTGTGGCCAGCAGAAGTTGTCAATGCACTTGCTGGAGTTACTTCTCTGGTGCAGCTCTGGAAACCAGGGGTGAACACAGGTATCACTAACCCCCCTGATCCCACTGCTTGCCACCAGATTTGGGGGCTTTGGTCACTAATAGCAACTTAAATGGATGGCAGAGAAAAGTGGGGATGAGGTAGGCAGTGGGAGCATTCAACCCCTGGTTCTAGAGCCATGCCAACAAACCACTAGCCCACAGCCGGAGGTAGGTCGTCCTGTGTGGAAACCTTGTTAAAAAAAAAAAAAGAGAGAACTCTAGTGCTGGCTTGTTTGTATGACTGAGGATGCTATTCCCCCATACTTTAAAAAGTTTATGGTTTTTTACTCCCGTGTTAAGAGTTTTTGATATGCAAAGCCATCACTGACCGTCCTTTTCGAGCAGTGGGAGAACAAGTGACCGTTGCTAATCTGCACAATCTATCAGTGGCAGCCTAAGATCATCACAAGTCTTTCACACTCCTTTCAGCAAAGATTTATTAGCAGTGGCTTATAACAAAGCCTCACATTACAAGAGCATCGCTTGTGTGACAAAGTATACGCCTAGACATTTGTTTTTACTCATATTTGCTCCTCTTCAGAGCAAGTCGCATGTGCTAAGTAAACAGACAAAGCATGCTATCCTGTGCATTTTCCATTTGCCGGCTTTACCCATCAACAAAATTCATTTATTCACAGCAATTCTCCCCCAGCTTTAGTGCAGATTGAAAGCTGCACTCTACTTATTAACTCGGCAATATTAGTGTGTAAATAAAAAAAAAAAAACGAGGACGGTAACATGAGTGTCCTTCTAAAGAGACGACAAGGAATTCTGCTCTCATGCATAATTTCAGGAATAAAGAGGTTTTCCCAAGTACTGCATAGATGTCTGTTTTAAAAGGCAATGTCCCTTTTTCCAAACTTGCCAATTATTCTTGCCACCGCATTCCTTTGTCAAGGCAGCATTACAGCTGCTTAATCTCAGCCACTTCAAGCTGCACCTGTGAATCAGACTGAGTTAATCACACTAACAGATGGCAGGGGCCAAACAGTCAGCTAAGAACTTATATCATTTTAAATAGCATCTAATGTTTCACAGCTTCAGAACAGAGGCAGTTATATGCAGCAGTATCTAACTAGTACAGTTGAAATAACACTGATAGTTAATCATCTGAATGAATACTTCAGCTACGTAGAATATATGCCAACTAAGAACTAATTACAAGCAGTCTGAAGAACGAACGTAGCACTCAACTATTATGCTTTCTAGGTATATGACACCTGCAGTGTAAGGACCATTACATTTCATATTAGTTTACTGGGTGCCTTATATCACTCGACTCTATAAAGTAGAAGCAATGACACACTACCAGTAATCCACAGGGATTTAATCATTTTACCATGAAACCAATAAGTAACTAATACATGCTTTACCATTTTCTTTCTAGTGATTTCTCCAATTAGACCCTATTAATATTTCTATAAATAGTTTAAAGGGAATGAAGTTTAATGTCCGTATAGGTTTAGGATTCTTAACTTGCTTTCACCTTAATTAACTACCATAAATATATGAGTTTTGCTTTGGATTGCTAATCAGCCAAAGTGCATTCTTTGGGACCAAATCCTGAAGTTCTTAGTAGGCAGAAGTCTTATTGTCTCCCATTGTCTACAGTCTCCAATGGGATTTTTTTTAACTGAGTAACAACGGCAGGATTTGACTAATTAAAGCTCAGTCAAAAACAAAAAAAGTTCCAAACCACCATTAACTAACTCATTTTCAATCTGATTTTTTTTCTTTAATAGATGTCAAAACAGATGCAGAAGCAGGAAGTTAGACAGATGACAGGTTAAAAGCCCATATCACAAAAAGGACTTAAGCGGAGAAAGAAAAGCTAAATGAACTTAAGCGTGGAACTGAAAAGCTAAATGAGCCAGACAGAACAGACTACTAAACTGGGTACAGAAAAGTATCAGTTTATTAATTTATTTTTGTATGTCAGAGTCATGAAACAGAGAAAGCGGTAGAAAAGTCATTGTTATTTGATGTCACATGCATATAACAGCCAAGAAGCAAAAGTAGCAATGCGAAGAGTTGGAAGGTATTTTGTATATGAATCCCGCCAGTCATCTCCAGCAGTGTCCTGTTACTTACTCCTCTGGTTGTTGTCATTCACAAAGTCCTCAGAGGCATCATTGTCATCTTCATCATCCCCAGATGATAGAGCATCTGCACAAAGATGAATAAATCTTTTAATGCATTTTATCGGAATCAGCACCAGTTTTCTAGACTTTAGACCACTAAGCAGGGTCCATTTTGATTAGATTTGACAAAATCTAATACAAGAGGTTAATGATTCTGAACTGTTATAGAGGTTTCAAAGCCAGTTTGCTAATTTCAGAAAAAAATCTATTTCCCTCTAGCTCCAATTCTTCTCTTAACAGGTCCAATCAGATATAATAGTCTCACAGGATAACACCACAGCACCATGCAAAGCTCTCAGTACCAATGGGTGCATAGCTCCAGGAGACATTTATAGATCTCCCAATGTGAAAAATCTGAATATATACAATAAATGGGCTTTTTTTTAATCATCTCACTGTATACTTCTATATTTCTATTTAGACATAAAATACATGATTAGATCTGCCGCTGGTGTAAAGCATTTGCAAATTTACTCTGATTCAGAATCTGCTCTGAGGGCGAAACATGAATCTTAACACTATGAAAGGCCAGTTATGACAGAGTATCGTGTTATGCAGCACTCTCCATACTCAAAAATGCTACCATGTGCAAGACATTGCTACTGCTTGCATTTAGCTCACTTACCTGTGACATTTACAATGAAGTACAGAGAATCACTTTCTAAGGTCCTAACAGCTGTACAAGAGTAGAGGCCCGAATCTTTTGGTGTAGTATCTTTAATTTGCAAATATTCCCCAATAATCATTGTTCTATTGTCGGGCCCCAATGGGACCCCATCTTTAGTCCAACTGATCATGATGGCATCTTTCAACTGACAGCGCAACTCAAGTGGTTCTCCCGGAAGTGTTGAATATACATCTGGCTGAGAGATTTGGTATTTGGTTGGAGGCTCTGCAAAGGTGGAAGGAAGGAGGAAACAGAAGGAAGAGAAAAGAAAGGAGAGAATTTCCAACAAAAGTCAGTGAAGGCCCCTTTTATCCATAGAAATCATTTAAAAAAAAAAAATCTATATTCCATTACCAGATTCTCCCAGCAACCTGCCTCATAAAACTGAAAACATGAAAATATGGAACAGATTTTATTTGCGAGACGTGAACCACAAAGGTGGCCCGCACAGAAAGCGGTACTGGCCCATCCTCTTTTCACCGATGTAGCTATTTCCTTACCAAGAGGCACAGCACAGACAAATGCTTCCTACTACTAGCTGAAACAATCCAGGATAGACAGATAAATGTAATCAAGTCAGAGACTCTGAAGATCTCAAAAAAATTGGGGGGCTCAAAGCTAATTTACCTTTCACATATGCAATTTAAATGAACAAATATTTTCTCCCATAAGAAATTCATTTGGGGGGAAGAGGAAAATACAAAAAACACAGCAACCTAAACTGGATTAAATGGGGGTGTTATACTCAATACAAACACTTTCCTTTTCTCTGGCCCTTCTGTACCTTTTTCAAAGCCTCCACTTTTGTCTTCC
>JAGPOW010002742.1:11761338-11771963 GCA_030014935.1 Caiman crocodilus | reverse complement strand
GAATCGTGCAAGAACCACAAGGGTCTCTTTAACATAAATAAATATCGACCATTTCTTATTCCAGCAATGTCTCCTAGAAGGCTGGCAATATAAATGGAAAACTGCTCCAGTTTTTCTGAGCTGCTAATGTAAGAAGCTGTGTATATCACCTGCACATACAAAAGAAAGGTCTGCACTTCAATGATGAGTGCAGATCATCAAATACGTGTGTGACCTACCTATGGGCACACTGGTGATCCAGAACCTAAGCAAGAAGATTTTTGCCTACTTTTTAACAGGACTGTGTTCAAGAGCTGCTCGAAATACAAGCACAGATGTAAAAGGATTTCTCAAAACGATGCAAGTGGCCTCAAGCAGCATGAAAGTAGCATTAAGCACCATAAATTAAATTGCTTTCTGTTAATTAAGCATTGCAATGTGGACACTGAATAAGAAAATCACAAACAAGCACAAGTCCCATATAAGCACAAACTCCTTCTTTCTGCTGCCTTTCCGCCAACCGGATCTACTACTTCCACCAGCAAAACAGAAACTTCTGTCCACCATTTTATAGACAATATAACCAAATTGGTTTTCTCTGTATCACGAAAATTTACCATGTAAAATACTATAGCGGGGGTAGGCAACCCCTGGCATGGGTGCCAGAGTGTGGCACGCGCACCTTGGGCCAGATGGGAGGGAAGAGGCCAGGGCTGCAGTGCCACAAGGATTGGGCCCCTCGCAACTCCCCTGCCATCTGTCCCTCGCACACCAACTTCTTACAAGCCGAGCTTGCAGGTGTTTTTGGCACTGTCCTACAACGTTGCCGACCCCTGTACTATAATGTATTTCACTACATACTGTGCCTTAGCAGTCGAGCAGAACCTGTTTCTTTGCCAAAAGTATTTTTCTCTGTTATCCAAACATACTGACTTGTCATTGTAAAGTTTCTTATTGAATACTAAGCTAGATGGTGAGAAATCATTTAGCAGTCAGAACTATAGTAAACCATTGGCTTTGGGAAAAGCAAAGCAAAGCATTAATAATTATATGGGGCTTCTGAACACATGTGATGAAGGAAATTAGAGCAGGTCAAATTTCAAAACTCCCAGGTTTTCAGGGCTTCCCTAAAGTTTACTAATGGAGCTCAACAATCATTTAGAAAAGCAATTGAAATAAAGCTTGTAGGATGGCTGAAGGAAGAATCGCTGCAGTCAGTTAGCGTGTCCCACGCAGTGTACCCCTCGCAAACATCCCTTAAGACATCTAACAGTCTATGGGAGACGCTACACAAAAAAGAGCCCATTCCTTTAAATGCTTAGTCAATGAGAGTACTGTGATATTAGAAGCTATTCCCAGCAAAGACTAGGCCCTAAATTAAGACTTTATTTGCCAAAGGGGTTTAGGAGAATCCTGGTTAAAATGCGAGTGATGTATTAACAGTTTTCACAGTGAAATATTGACAGGATTCCCCCATTCTTAATGTTAGACAGCACATAATTTTGCAATTCTCACTTGCCCAATGTAGGCCCTAAGCTGCAAGCTCTTAGGCTAAGTACAGACATTCAGAAAGCACCTGGTGGAAGCGCTCCATCACACTTTACTTAAAGCACTATACATTAGAGTACGAGTAAACTGAGCAGACGTTAGATGTTCGGTGGAAAGAGCTCCGACCCTGCCCTTACTGGCCACAGCCAGCAGCTCGGGGGAGCTCTCACATGACACCCATGAGGCTGCTGGAGTGGCCCCTCCTCATAGCCCTACCCCCCAGCAAACTGGTGACTGCCAACAGCAGCTGGGGGGGCATGCCACATTCCCCCCCCCGATAGTTGGGTCAGGTCGGGGGGGGTGCTGACCTGGGTCCACATGGCAGGGGGCTCCCTTTTCCCCAGCAGTTTCTGGTGTGGGGAAAAGCTGGGCTGGAGCCCCATGTCAAGAGGCTGGTGCAGGGGTGCACAGGGAAGGGAGCCCCCCACTGCACAGACCGAGCCTGGCCTCCCCCCAGGACCTGAGCCAGCAATCTGAGTGGGACCTTTCATGGCACAGGGCCTCCAATCCCCCACCCCCCATCTCACCATACAGAAAGGAGACATAGCCCGTTCTGACTCCATTTTGCAACAGCCTGGGAAGGAGGCTGGGCTGGTGCTCACCCAGAGCAGACGAACACTGGCCGGGGGAGCTTGGCACTTGGCCGAGGTCGCATGCGAGGAGACTGCAACTTACCGTGACTCGCAGTGGGATGTGGTACCGCCATTCAACAAAGCACTTTAATTTGATACCACATCCATTCAGGGTTAACTTAAGAGTGGGATCTGCCATTTTTGAAGTGCTTTGCAAGCTGTGAACGTCTGTTCTGTTACAGCTGTAAAACGTTTTCTGTACGCGCTGAACGTGCAATGAGGGTAATATCTGTACCTAACCGTCATGTAATACTAAATGCACAGGATAGTTCAATGGTATGGAAACATATTCCAACTGAAACAGAGTGGTGTTTTCAGGCAAGCTCAACTCGCTGGGTAAGCATTTGACCGCCATGATGGGATGTCCTAAGTGCCAAACATTTGAAACTTGGGTCTTTATTATTTATGCCTTGTCCACATTCAAGTTTTAGCTTTGGAGGAGTTTTATAATAAAGCAATTAATGCAATTGATGAAAAGATCACATAGGCACTATTCATTAATTTGCATATACTTTAAGTATTAGCACCAAAGCCCACTGAATAAGAATCTTTTCATGGACTTCAATAGGTTTAAGGTCACACCTACACTGATTTAGTTTAATGCAGTAAAAAAATCATAGCTGGCCAAGTAAACATACATTTTTCATATAAAACCCAACTGAAAGTCTCTACATGTAGGTTACATAAAGATTTTATAAACTGATTTTAAAATAATCTTTCATTTAACCCATTCCAACTTTGAATATGGAGACAGTCTAACTTGCCTGAACTGGTGCTGCCTCTTTTGAACCGTTGATCTCACATAGTTAGGGTGATTTACAGCTTCCAAAAAAAGATTCCCACAATTTAAAACTTGAAGTCTTTCAAAAAATGTTAACTCTTAAAAATCTGGAGGAATTTTACTCTCCTAACAATACAGAAAATGTACAGTTAACAATCATCTTCACATCTCCATCTGTTTCCAAGCTAAATATTTATTTTAGGAAAATATTAATCTCTATGTTTATTTGCATAAAAGGAAGGTGATCAAACTATTCGTACTGCAGTTGGAAAGCTGGATATAGAAAGCTATTTGTTAAGGGCTACTCTATTTATTATTTCTCTGCTAAAATAGCTTGTTGTCTTATATATACTACAACCTGACACAGATACACCTGTGTAAATATTTTCACAGTAAATGTAAGCAGCAAATTTCAGTTTTCATGAGTTTGTTACTTGCCAGTAAAATGTTACTACAGGCTGAAATTTAGTTATAAAGTTCTCTGCCCAGGAATAACTATTTTGAAAATTTTGAAAACTGTAAATAATTAGTTTTATTTTCTCTTTTAAGACATAAAAGTAGTTAAAAAATAGAACTCAGCAAATTTGGGGGAAAAAAGCCAGAAATTATATATAAACTGGATTGGGATTTAAAATGTGGCAAAACAACTATGAATGTGTAATTTCTTCTGATATGTTCACATAAATGAAAAGAGCAGATGTGTTAGTTATATCTCTTTATAGCTGATCTTTATAACAGTAATAATAATAAAATATGCACATATTATATACACAGTTAACAACAGCCTGTAAATTTAAGCCTTGCTCAAGCTAAATGCTCATAGATTCTTAAATCCAAATTGATCCCTTATGATCGTCCAGATCGTCCTCTTCCATAACGCCACACAACTTCACTCACTAGTTCTTTACACTAGGCTAAAGACTTATGATTGTACTGAAAAGACATTTTGCTGGACAATTTACCATGTGCCTTCATAATCATTTCCAGTGGTTAAATCCTCATTGTTAAAACATTTTTCATCCTCATTTCAGCTTAGATGTTTCTAACTTCAGCTTCCAACTCTTTTTGAAGCCATGATCAAAAAAACCCCATAACTTCTGCTACCGGTTTAAGCCTTCAACATTAACCAACCTCAAGGTTCAAAACGTTGACTGCAAATGGCTCAAAATTAGATCAAACCAAAAAGCTTTCATTCTGATAACGACAGTGCCTTCCCTTTTACAAAGGGTACAGGCCAAATGGGGATACATTGCACTGAAATCCCTCATCATGACATCTGATGTGACTTTTCTCTTCCTGGTGGACAGCAAAAAATCTTTGTAGCAGTTCAAGTAAGTTTCTTTGAGTTTTAATACTGCTCAGAGAAAAATTTTACAACTACTGCTTCAAAGATCTAAAAGTGGCAATGAAATAGCAGGTTCAGTGAGGCTGCTGGCTTGTTCAATAACCACTTATTAAAGGAATGTATAGGAATCCCCATCAATTTCCTTTGCTCTATTTTTAGGGGAGCTAAAAGGAGGATTCTGGTGCTTCAAGCCCCTTAGCAATTATAAAATGGGAGTGGGAGTCACAACTAGGTCATGACCAACTGCAAATACATAGCTCACAAGATCTTTCAGGCCGGTGAGCAGGGATTAGCAAAACTCTTTCTTTGACTAGATTGTGTATATGATTGAAGGCATGACTAGATTTTGATAATCACGTGACTTTAACCTTTAAACACAGCTCTTTGTCCATGGATTATGAAATGTTTTACAAATATTAACGAATTGTCCTCGGTATTTAATTGAACAAGCTTTTATTTACCTCCATGAATAGCTGTTACTGAATTAAATATCAAGTGACACTTGTGCATGTGTGTAAATAGACAGTCGCACCCACTTGAACAGCTTACATAACTTGCTGCTCCTTTTAAAACTAATGAATACACATTTAGGACTAATTTTAAACAGTTGTGTTTTTATAGATGCAGCATTAGATTGCCCCTTTCAGAGACCTTAGATTAGATTGGGAGAGAAAAGGGTGCAAATCTGTGAATGACGCACAGGACAAAGTAGCAAGCCGCTATGTAGAGGGTTCTAGTTAGCCTGCTGGATTTAGCACAGACAAATGGGGCAAGGGAAGGTCAAGTGTGTGTCCAAACTAATTATTCAGTTGACAAAGTAACCTTTTGGTCTACACATACAGTCAAAGCCCTCTCTATACTTTAAAGGTTAGCTATAATCAAAGAATTGCATTAGAGTGGACTTCCAGGGAAAACAAGGCTCCATCCTATGGTTGAATAAGCACTTACTGAAGAGCGCAATAACCCAAGAGAGGAAATTACTTTATTCTCCCTTCTCCAAAGAGAGTCAAAAATGGAACATCTAGGGCTAGGTATAAATCTGCAGCCTTAATACTGAGTCTATAAACTCTTCCTGCTACATCTGCTAATGGACAGTTCTTACAGGACAATTCATGGTAGCAAACCGAACAACTAGCACTATGGGACCCAAGAGATGTTCACTGTTGAGTCTTGGGGATGGAGAGATGAGCTGTAGTTTACAGCGGCTGCATTGCTGTAGCCGCTCTCGCCCTAGCTCTGCCTCCCCTCCTTCCAAGCCCTGGTGCTGTCTTCAGAATGGGAACCGGGAAGGGAGCCAAGGGAGCTCGTTCTGGGGGTTGCCCAGCCAGCGCTGGAGGGTGGGACCTGGAGGGTGGGAGAAGTGGATTGGACCCCGCCCCCCCGGGCTCGGGGAAAGGCTCCAATCCACCTGCCCCACCCTCCAACACTGGTTGGGAAAGCCACAGGATGAGCTCCCTCCACTCCCTTCCTCCTCCCCCAATCTGAAAACAGCACCAGGAGCAGAGTTCAGCCGTGTCAGCCGAGGCCTGCTCCCAGCCATGCTGACAGACGTTAACGAAGGTGCTCTGCTTTGGAGCGCTTTCATCTGAAACCTCATATAATGACAGTTCAGACTGTCACTGGATCGGGCATTTTTAAGAGCTCTACAACCATGCACTTCTGTCAGTCCGCAGCCACAAAGCACTTTCAAGGGCTGATCGTGCAACAAACTGTCACATCTATCAGTGCCCTATGATTCTGCAATGCTGGTCTCTGGTAAGTCACTTGTTTTATGAATCCAGACTAAGATCAGCATCAAATGACTCACTTTACTTCAAAAAAAGAACAAAGACTTGGATGCCTTGCACTTATTATACATACTATATATAAACCTACGAAGGTGAGTGACTGCTCTAGAGGATAAATATTCCCTGTGCTAAAGTAGCTATTAAGCAGGCATTGTACACAACACATTCGCAAAGTTTCCTAAAGGCATATTTAGCCAAAAGACCAGAACAGCTTCTTTGCAGCCCCTCCCTGCTCAACCCTTCCTTACTATGCTACCATTAAAAGGTTTTGTTTTACAATTTAAATGAATAAGAAAACCACACATCTAAGTGCGTGAGATATCTTAGCTCATAAAATTTTCAAGGCAGGGATTGTTTTATGTTGTGTAAAGTATCTACAACATTTCTGAGTGCTCTTAAGATTGCAATAAAAGAGTGGTAAAAAAAGAATAAAACAGCCCACTACTCCCCAAAAAGAAAATATTGGGGCTCCTGTATTATGGCAAAAGGGCAAGTCATCAGCTTATGTTAAAGGTGACAGTTCTACTGACTTCCTCAGCTAATATACTCTCCTAGCTCCACTGATTGTGATACATGATGCTATGTCCAACTTTCACCAGCTGAGGCTCAATCCCTAAAAATGTATTCAGGAAGATATTGGGTCTTAAAAAAAAAGTCAACTTCTGCTGTGAAGATTTTTTTGGCAGAGGGAGACTGGGGGAGGAAAGAGGTGGGAACACTGATGGAGCCCACTGAAGATGATTATGTCAAAAACTTGGTGTTTTTCAAGGTTAATAAAACACATACAGCAGGTTATTTCCCAAATCCCGCAATTCCCTCTATTCTACAACATAAAAACTCTTGATGCCATTAATTTGGAACTCTATTTTATCTTTGTAATGATGATTCAGTGCTCCCACATCTGAAACTGTTTCAAGTAACTTTCCTGCCCAGGGAAGAAGCTTCCCTTTCTATAATTTACACTCTAACAAGATATAGATGCCATTAATCAGACATTCATTTTGGAGGTGACGTCTTTAAACTTGTACGTTTAAAAATAATCATGATTATCAAATCATGCTCAGAAGAATCGTTTTTCACTTTCCTAGAGAAAGAATAATATTTATCTTTTCCCACTGCTACTACCAGTCTGCCTGGCAATACCATAAATACCTTCTGCTTCAACCCTAAAACCAATGAGGCCTTGCTGATCTGAAATCAGAATCATTCCTGTTATTGTTAGGCTCCCAAGAAGTCAAAAACCCACCAGGTGGGCTATTAACAAACAAGTTCATTAAGCAGTGATGAGAATTTGGCTTTTTTTTCCAACATCCTGACAGTAATATGAGAATAACTTTGCTACGGATAATCTCTACCAATGACAGACTACTAATATTATAACACTTGATTAACATTTTTCATGAATGGACAGTAGGAAGAGAGTTCCTTATACCCAAGTAATCAATCCCTTTATCATCAATAGGAATTTACATGGAAGGGATTCTAGAAATTTGCTGAGAAAAACCTATAGCTAGCCATGATAAGCAGAAACCAGTATGCTTTCTGTTAACACGTGTAAAGTAAAAACAAACTTGTATTCTTTTATATAAACAGTAAAACAGGTAATAGTCATATTTCCTATAGAAAGCTTGTAGCTTAGAAATGTTCCATGTATAATTATTTTGACAAGATTGTTTTGACAGGGCAATTCCCCACTGAGTTGCTTAGAGGGACAGAGAGGATGCTGTACTACATAATAAAAAACATCCTTAAATACAGAGACACAGTACAATTAAAAACACCATCTTAAAACTCAATAAATAAAGCAATTTGGTGACATCTGGCTCAAAGATCTCTAAAAGTCTGACAGATTTAGGCTCAAAACATTAGTTCTTAGTAAAACATGTTTTATATAAATCCACAGAAACATTTCCATTAGTTCTTACATTAATTAGAATTAATCTTCATTGCTTAGATATAAACACTGTACTTTAGAAGTTACAACTCAGGCCTGCAATGATTGTGCTGCAGCTTTAAAGGCTTTAAAGGGAAGTTTAGCAAAGACCAGTAATATCCAAAATAGGGAGTAATCCCCTAAAAAGAATGATCTTCAGAATTGTCAGCAAAAATGATGAAAAATTAATGGTGTTTAGAAAAAATATTTTAGGTTTAAGTACCTGCAGAACTGTCAAGAGACATAATTAAGGAGATACCTGCTTCTAAAAAAATGTTTGTTTTTTAAAACAGCGATGTTTAACAGATGCATACAAATTCAGCAGGGTCTTGCACAGTGCAAGAGTGCATTATACACGTTGGTTCATAGTCCCAATGAAGTCATTGAGTTAACTCACCTGCATAAGGAGTTGCAAGACATGCAATCACAAGACAATTTAGAATGCATGAAATCACTCTAAGATAAACTTCCCAGATGATTTACATTTATCATAGCAATTAAGCTAATCCAATTATACTTCAGATCTGGAAAATAAACTCTTCTTGAAGCTGAAACTTGCTTGGGTGACTTACCTGCAGGTTCCAAAGTGGCATCTTCAACAACTAAATTGAATGATGGTCTTGCTAGGGCAAGTCCCGCCATGGTGACCACCACCAGGCAGATAAAGCAAGCCGAATCCCAGCTGACCATCTTTTTAGTGCAAGTTCCTGGTTCTTTTCCATATCTCCATGTGGACTTTAATCCCATCTGAACTCCTCTACAGAAGCATGGACTGAAAGCTGTGCCTTCAGCCTTGATAACACCTTCTCACTCGGAACTGCTGCTGCTGTGGGGAGGAGAGAGATTTAGCAGCGTCAGTGAAATTATCTTGAACATCAGTTGAAAATCTTCCCAAAACCTGGGCTGGGGAGGGGCAGTTTAACAGCTTCAAAACCATAGGAAAAATGTAAGTGAGTTTCCATCATCACCTGAGGCACAAGCAAGCCTCCTTGTTTTCAAAAAAATGTTTCTCAGCACATGTTTAGATAGCTATTTTAATCACAGAAAAATATATAGCTTGGTAAGAAAAAAACAAAGGCACACACAAGTGTGGACACGTAACTCTTAATGCTGCAAAATGCCATGATTTATGCAAATTATATTTATGGTATTATTTGAATATTTAGAGATTTTTCCATTGCTTCTCAGACCTTCCCCCAGACAGTTGTGTGGTCAGTTAAGTTTTAAATTAAACCACTAATTTTCTACAAAGCACAAAGTTGAGAACTATTGTTTACAGTTAGCTGGGTCTTGTGATTTATATTGTCTGAGGGATTCCAGCTCTCCTATGTAACAACATTCTTCTATATTAACTTTCCTGCAATTTAAATGTTTGCAGGTCCTGGACGATTAAAAAGGTTCAGTTTTTGCAGCTGCACTTGTTAATTCCACTCTTTTTTTTTTTTAGAATATAAAAATCTGAATCAAGACTGCTATAGAATTACATTGCAAGACATTCTTCCTCAGGTCTCCTTAAAGTTGGAAAAGCTTTTGAACATATCCAACTACACAGTTGGTCCAATAAGAAATCCTTGCCTCTTATGCAGTTGCTATCTAGACCATCACAGCTACATGATCACTCTTGCACTACCATAGAACTACACTTCTCCTAGAGATCCCAGAGCAACATCAGCTCTCATTTTTATTAGTTTACATGCAAAATCAAATTTACTGCAATCTGTTAAATCAGTGGCCATTGTGCAGACCTAGGGGAAGTTTATTTCACAATGCTTAAAACTAGCAATTTAAAACAATGGAGAAAACACTTTTTAAAGTAATAATGTACTGGGAAAAAGCATTAGTGCCAAAGAAACGGGCAGTCACCACAATGGATTAGGCTATCACTACAATGGCATGCCAGATGTGAATCAAAACACCACCACCGAATGGCTTAACAACTGGACCAGAAACAATCTTCTTTTCCCCTCAAAAACCAAAAGACCTCAGGGAATGAATAAATCAAGTAAATGCATCAATTATTCTGATCTGTGTGACCTAGTCAATGATTAATCTTAGTTGTATTAAGACCCAGCTGAAACTTCTAAGGCAGTAGTAATGAAGGGAGGAGGAGGAATCTAAAGTTTCTTTCTTATCTTCCTCCTCCTCCTCTTTCTCTCCCCCTTCCCATTCCCACATTCCCATTCGGTTTTTAATGGAAACATCTAAAAAAAAAAAATCTGTTCATTCTCTACCTACAGTACATCCAGCAACACAGGTAGTCAGACAAAAGAATATATAGTTTTCATTTGCTATGTACTAAAGGGCTCATTCAAATTCTAACTGAGAAAAAAAGTGTTCAGCTACAACTCTTCCCATCCCTAGCGCTGAGGAGTGAATGCTCTGTTGTAGTGTATTCAGCCTTGGATACTGCACAGAGTACAGAAAGATGTTTAATATTAACGAATATCTTTAAAAGGCCATTGGATGGGTTTGGGGGTTTTTTTCTTCTGACATGAGATTTCAAGTCCCAGGCTTCTCCCACTGCCCTCATCTCACAGCACCATGAAGCCTTCAAAGAAAACAACAGCAGCTCATAGAAGAGGGTGCTGAAAGTTATTGTATTTATTTAAAAAAAAAAAAA
>JAGPOW010002742.1:11728433-11744297 GCA_030014935.1 Caiman crocodilus | reverse complement strand
CAGTCTAAATCTGCTCTCTGCTAGCTTGTGGCCATTATTTCTTGTAATCCCTGGGGGCGCCTTGGTGAATAAAACCTCACCAATTCCCTTCTGTGCCCCCGTGATGAACTTTCAGGTATTTCAATGGTATGTTAGAGATATGGTATGGTAAAGATATAGTAGAGATATGGTATTTCAATGGCATGCTTTAGATCATGCTTGTTGGAGTATATGTAGATAACCTCTGTAGCACTTCAGAGGGAATGCTAAAATACACTGCAATGTGTTTCTACAGAAGAGTAATGCATAGAAAGTATATGAGGGAGTGAAGAAGGGAGGTAGTGGTGGTTCAGATTAGATAGAAAGTCTTGTCTTTTGTGGACACAGGGCAGTGAAATACAATTATTTGCCTTTAACATTGTAATATTTTGACCTCATTTCACCCATGGAGCCTGGTTATGTAAGTAATGGGGATTACTTAGGTAGGAGTATAGTATGATCTTTGTTGTTTTGGGGGTATGTAATTTAATGAGGGAGAACTAGGCCTGCTATATTAACAACATATAACCTTGAGGTATATCTACCAGTTTATTATTTATAGAGGCCCTATTAACTCTGTCTCAACACCTCACAATCTTAACCAGATGGTAAAGGAGGACAGTACTATCATCCCCATTTTTCAGATCAGGAACGGAGGCACAAAGAGGTTAAATAAATTGGCATAGGAAGTCTATGGTAGGGTAAGTGTAGCAGGACATGGGTTGCACCCACTCCTTTAAGAGAACAAGCAGCTGGAGAGATAGCTTGTATGTGGCAAAGGGGGGCTAATTAGAGATTCACTTGACTAGCAGCAGACTAAAGCTATATAAACCCTATATAAGCAATGGGTTGGAGCAATATAAGACCTGGGCCTGAGCCAGTAAGGCAGTCCAGCCCTGGGAGCCATGAAGTGAGGAGCTCCTAGCATCAGATCACCTGAATACTGAAAGAAAGCTACTGTGCAACATGGGGAGAAAGGGAAGGTATCTGGGGCAGATAGGGGCTTGTTTTTAAAGGCAGGACACCCTGGTTTATGTTAAGCCCAGAGAAGGCTTGAGCACCTGCTATATACATCATGAGACTGTTGTATCAGTAATTTAGCCTGGAGTAGGCAAGTCCTACTTCGAGGGCCAGCAGCCCAAGAGTGGCTAAGAGTGGAACCCAGCAGGAGGTACTGGAGCCCAGCAGTTGGGGATCAGGGGATCCACAAGCCCAAGACGGGCTGAGGGTGTGATGAGAGAATCCAAGTGCACAAAGCAGGTCTGAGTAAGAGAGACCAAAGGAGGTCTAAAGACAGGGGGAGTATCTGAGTGCAGGATCTGAAGGTTCAGGAGTCAGGGAATGCCGGAAAGTAGGACTCAAGGGTCCACAGGCCTGGAGAAGGGCCGAGAGCTGGACACAAGCCCAAGAGGGGCCGTGAGCCCAACAAGAGAGTCCAAGAGCTCAGAGAAGAGGTAGAAAGTGGGGCTGAGTGTGGGACCGGGGTCCAAGAACCCAGAGTGGGGACTGAGCATGAGACCAGAGAGTCTGAGAGCCCAGGACATGGCCATGTGTGGGACCTGAAGGTCCAAGAGCCCAGAGGTGGGTTATATAGGTGACCAGAGGGTCCAACCCCCCAGAGGAAGGGGCTGAGAATATTTCAGAGGCCATTATTGATGAATAATACCTGTGAGCCTTGGGGTATGGTGTAGGGGTAGAATAGAGCCATTCAATTAACCCTTAAGGCTACAGATACCCTGCAGAGGCATGGGCAGGCTGAGAGGACCTGTTGAGCCTGAGGGCTAAGTTGAGATAGTGGGGTCCCGGGGACACCCGATGGAGATTTGCTACAATGGAGGCTCACTTTAAGGCTTGTGGGCAGCCTCACTTAAACTCTAATAAGAACAAGGAGTGGCAGATAACCAATTGAGGGAGGGCGATGTTAGAGTCAAAACTGGGCGGGAGCCATGTGGCCACCAGGGGGTATTATGGCCGCCCCTGTGGCTTGGACCTGCTCAGTAGGGAAATGAACTTGTGCCTCAAGAGCTTCAGACTACTTCCTTAATAGCTGGACAATTCTTCCTCTTGTTAGCATTGCTGGAGACTAAAAGGCTCAGCTAGGGATTTTCCTACTATGCTTTCAGATGGATATGAACGCCTTACAGTTTGCTTGTCTGGTGGTGATGACATTCGGTGGTACTGGGTGACAGTGGTAGCTGTTAGAGTGGCACTCTCTCATATTTGGACTTAACATGTGGCATGTTTGCCAAAAAGATTGGCCACCATTGTGCTACAGATTCTTATCCCCATTACCTGGATTAGCTTTTGTGACCCTTTTGTCCTTGTAAGTTTTACTTATTTGCTTCTCCCAGCACTGTCAACCAGCCCCTCTTTCCTTCCTTCCCTCCCTCCTTTTTCCCTTCCCAGTCTTTGCTATGCAGATACTTTCTCTGTTTAATATGCTGCTCTGTGCACATCATTTCACAGCATCTGATGAAGTGATATCAGGCTCATAAAAGCTTATGCTCTGCATCTCTGACTTAGATCATCTATAAAGGTACGCATCTACCCTGCCTTCTACCACTGGTCTAGCCATTACCGTAAAAAGTGTTAGCAGCTTCCTATGAACACCTTTACTTTTGCCATTACATCTTTATACTTTTCCCAGGAAGTTTAAGGGTGGGATGTTATACATTGCTTGGTCTGTGCTAGGTACTATGCAAATACATAGGGATATGCAAGTCTGTGAGACTACTCATTGAAGTCCTGTCATTTTACTTACCAAGAAGGTTTGACTTTCTCTGTTCAAGTCAGTGAAAACTTTGTTTCCATGTATGGCCCTTTAGTCAGCTTCTCTTTTGCTAAAAATGACCCCTTTAAACATCAAACACAGGAGGTATGCAGTCCTATCAGGGGAAATGCCTTACTTGACTTGGTGCTGGCCACAGGGGAGGACTTGGTGGGGAATCTACAGGTACAAGGTCACCTAGGGGATAGTGATCATCAGTTGATAGGATACACTATCCAGCAAAAGGTGGGAAAGAAAACTAATAGGGCAGAAGTGCTAGGCTTCCAGAAAGCCAACTTCAATGAGCTCAGGAGATTCATTAGAGTGGGACTGAAGGGTAATCACATATGTGAGTTGAGAGGTCCAAGAAGGGTGGGAGTTCATCGAGGGACTGATCCTGCAGGCAAAGAGGGATATAATCCCAGTTCACACAAAGGCAGGCAAAAGAGCCAAAAACTTTTTGGCTGAACAGGGAAATTCAGGAAAGCCTTCAGAGGAAAAGAGAGGCTTACAGGCTGTGGAAGTGGGGGGCAGCCACCAAGGAAGAGTACACCTGCTTAGCTCGTGCTTGCAAGGAAGCAGTGAGGAAGGCCAAAGCAGACACAGAAAAGTTGGCAACAAAGATTAAGACTAACAAAAAGTCCTGCTTTAGGTACATAGGTAGCAAGAAGGTGCAGAGTAACATAGGGCCTCTACAGAATGGACTAGGGCAACTCATAACAGACAGGATGGATAAAGCAGAGCTTTTAAATGATTTCTTTGCATCTATGTTCCTGGACATGGGTACAAACACACCTCCCAATCAGACTTTAGTCTGGTGTGAGAGAAATACCAATCCACCTATGGTTAGTGCTGACTTAGTAAAGGGGCACTTGGAGGGGTCGGACATATTTAAGTCAATGGGCCCTGATGATCTTCACCCAAGGGTACTAAAGGAATTAGCTGAAGTCATAACGAAACCATTGGCACAACTGTTTGAGTGCTTGTGGCACTCAGGACAGGTCCCACAGGACTGGAAAAGGGCCAATGTGATTCCTGTTTTCAAGAAGGGGAGGAAGGAGGACCCAGGTAATTATAGGCTGGTTAGCCTCACCTCTATTCTTGGCAAGACTTTAGAAAAAATTATAAAGGAACACATTTGCGGGGGGCCAGCAGGTTAAGGGGAAGCCAGCCTGGGTTTATAGCAGGCGGATCCTGACTAAGTAACATGGTCTCTTTTTATGACCAGGTCATAAAACGCTTTAGATGCAGGGGTGGAGATAGATGTTAGTTACTTGGACTTTAAAAAGGCTTTCGACACAGTGTTGCACCCAATTCTTACAAGCAAACTGAGTAGCTGTGGTGTGGATTTTTTCACAGGGAGGTGGGTGAAAAACTGGCTTATGGGACGCACCCAGAGAGTGGTGGTGGATGGGTCAGTTTCTCCCGAGAGAGATGTGAGCAATGGTGTCCTCCAGGGCTCTGTCCTTGGACCAGTGCAGTTCAATATCTTCATCAGTGATTTGGACAAAGGTGTTGAAAGCACTCTGTCCACATTTGCAGACGACACCAAACTATGGAATATAGTAAACACACTAGAGGGGAGGGAGCAAATTCAGGAGGATTTGGATAGACTGGGGAAGTGGGTGGATCAGAATAGGATGCAATTTAAGAGGGATAAGTGCAAGGTGGTGCACCTGGGGAGAAAGACTCTCCAATACATCTATAGACTGGGAAGTACTATTCTGAGTACCACGGCAATGGAGTCATGGTCAACGCAAAAATGAACACGAGTCACCAATGTGACGAGGTAATTTTTCAGGCTAACTGCACTCTTTCTTGCCTTAGTAGGTGCATCACAAGCAGGTCTAGGGAGGTGATACTTCCCCTCTAGGTGGCATTGGTATGACCACACCTGGAGTACTGTGTCCAATTTTGGGCACTGAACTTCAAGAGGGATGTGGACAACCTTGAGACTGTTCAGAGGAGGTCTACTCATATGGTTGAGAGCCTGCAGGTAAGATCCTATGAAGACCGACTGAGGGACCTGAATCCCTTCAGCCTCCCCAAGAGAAGGTTAAGAGGTGATCTCGTGGCTGTCTACAAACTCATCGGGGGGGAGGGGGTGGTCAGCAGGGAATAGGGGATACTCTGTTTACCAGGATGCCCCTTGGGGTTAATAGAAATAACAACCACAAACTGAAGGAGAGTAGATTTAGATTGGCTATCAGGAAACGATTCTTTATGGTGAGGGTTGCCAAAATATGGAATGGGCTTCCAAGGGAAGTGATGCTTCCCCTACTTTGGAGGTGTTCAAGAAGAGATTAGACAAGCACCTAGCTGGGATTACTTAACCCCAATGCTCCTTCCTGCCTGGAGCAGGGGATTGGACTCAATGATCTACAAGGTCTCTTCCGACCCTAGAAATCTATGAAATCAAGAAGGGAACAAGAACCCTAAAATAATTAATTTTCCCCAAAGTTCAGGGTATATCACCATTTACAACCTGTAGGAGACTTTTTTCCCCATTCAGTTTCAAGCTATTTAAATTGACAGTATCTTCGTAAGACAATATTTACATTTTTAAGGCAAAGCCGGTCACCAATGCAGGCTTGGCATTTTTAATAAATAAAAAGTTACAGTGCTGATGGGCTAATATACTAAAGTACTGGGGTAAGTGCAAGGTGTAAGAGTCATTGTTTGGTTTGTCAGCAGAAATGGAAGAGACTGCTCACTTTTCAAATTCATGTTTCAGTGAGCATGAGTTTGAAAAATGGAGGAGGAAGACTAAGTGTAAAAACTCTCACATAAAAGCTAAAATAATTTCCTGGACAAATGGTGCAAAGCACATTTGAAAATACTTTTTCTTTTACAGCAATGCGTACTCAACATGTGTGTCTAAGGCCAATATAGTAACACCTACTCACAACAAAATTGACTGCATATTCTTAAATGTACACTTTGAAATTCCTTGTATAAATCACAGTCCTCCTCTGTCCTAACAGTTATCTTTCTCTTTGGAATACTTCCTGCTCAGTACATAATTCAGTGCTGAGCTATGAGCCTAAAAATGCCATCCTGGGTTTTCACATTTATGGTCTGTCATTAGCTGCAGCAACTTGTGCATCATCACTAATCATAAGGGAACATTCGGCTAGGCAATATAGTCTCTCCCATCCACTTGAACTTATTAATTTGTGACAGTGTTACAGAAGCAGGAGAGACAAAAATGAACAAAAACTTTTCCTTGAATGCATTTTTCAGTAGGAAGTGGTATTTTTTCCAAAATAAACATTTTTAATTTCACTCAAAATTGTACTATTTTTGAAAAGCAGGAAAGCATGAGCCTTGCCTTTCGACAGGCTTTGGATCAAATCCTTATACAACAATGTGAATGTGTGATATTCTGCACGCAGTGAAGAACAATGTAGTATTGAGCAAGCACTAGGCCATTATTCACTTCAGTTTTGTCACTGATTTAGCATCTGTGCACTAGGTGTCTTCCATCAAATCGTGCTCTAAATCGGTGATTGTAGGAGGCCAGTGGTGTGCTGCTTGGAGCCGAGTCATGTCTCTGGTATTCTGTCCTTCAAAAAAAAAAAAAAAAAAAAAAAAAAAATCGCCTGCCACGGCTTTGATGTTTGAGAGAGAGGTGCCAAAGCACTCCTGGGAGACAAAAGGGTTGGTTATAGGCCCAAGGAGTCCGCTTTTCTTCACAGGGCTCCACCACCCCCTTACCCTGCCCTAACCAAAACAGATGTTCTGGGTGTGTTATATTGCTCGCCTATAATGCTGAGGATTCGATCTCAGTCTTATGGACCCCTTTACTGGGGTCCTCCTCTTAAGTTGGTTGCTTGCTCTATTCTTTCCTGCAGAGGTCCCAAGGCAGCCACTTCTTAGCTCCAATCCCACCCTTATCTTCAGGGTCAGGACGCCTTGGGTGTAATCTCCTTTGTGTCTTTGTTCTCCTCCAGGTTCCTGAAGTGATTACCTTTGCTCCATTGGCAAGTTCAGTCCTGGGGAGCGATCACCTCCATTTCTGCACTGGCTCTTATTGATGCAACAGCCTTTTCTGCCTCTTTGATGGCTCTCACCAGGTAAATTGGGGGACCAGAGCTTTCCTTTAAGCCCCAGAGTCAGTGCTCTCTCTCCTTGGTCTCTACTGTCTTCTTGACTTGTCTCCCCTTCTTTCCGTCTGACCCCTAATTCTCCCTCAGCATCCCTTTAAGTTTCTTTCTGGCCATCTGGGTCCACTGTAGCAGTGCCCAATTCGCTGCTTCCTTGACCCAGATGTTTTCTCTTTAACTTTTCGGTGCAGCTTTTCTTCTCTTCTTTGGCTGCACCATTTTCCATATCTTGGGCTCGAACCCTGACAGCTGGGTTTGCCATGGCAGCCGTTGATCTGCCACAGCCCCAGCTGGTTCCCTTAATTAGTTGGGGTGCAGTGCCTTTCCCACCCTGGCTCACCACGGTTTCCTTGACGTCCCTCAGTAAGTTTATTTCCTTTGTTTTATTCTTCACGTTCTCAAGGCCAGCCCAAAGGCACCCTCTTATCCTCGCCCACCACGTCTTTGCTCTTAAGCATATATTGGGAGGCTGCCTTACACCCCCTTGGGCATGGCTAATTGGGACCTCTGTCCCCGTGATCTCCCGGACTCTTTTTGATCTCCCAGTACGATGGGTGCTTTTCAATCACTCTAGCCTTATAGGCTACGCATGGCTCCGACCAACCCCTTATACCATGCCCCAAGCCTCGCAGATAGGAAAGACGTTGGTTTGTCACAATTAACTTGCCCATACTCTCGGGCCTTCTATCTGAACTCCTGCCCCTCGCTGGGGCTCTTTCTCTAGTCCTGCCCTTTCTTCAGGACTCCCTGGGCCCACCTTGGACCTTCTTGGTACTGCTGTCACCTCCTGGGGCTCTCAATGACACCACCCCTCCTTTGGGTGTCTTGATGCCCGCTCTGGGCCTTATCTCAAGTGTCACCCCTCTCTGGGGTCTCGGTGCCCTTTCTGGGCCTCCTCTAAAATGTCGTCACGCTCAGGGACCCTTGTCCACTCTGGGACACTATATCGAGCCTCCGGTCTTTCAGGCCCACCACGCTGCTTCCCCTTAGCTGGACACTGTACTGCTATCCCCTTTTCCTGGGTCCTGCTGGACCACCGCAGCACCCTGTTCTTCACTTGGGACACTGTCCTGCTAGGCCCTTTCTTGGGGTCCACTGCAGCACCCTGTCCCTCTCTTGGGTGCACCATGCTTCTAACGCCTTTCTTGGGGTCCACCGCAGCAACCTGCTCTTCTCTTGGGATTTTCTGCAGTGCTAGCCTATAACTGGGCTTGTCATGCCTGTTCTGGGCCTCTCCAATATTGCCCCTCTCCAGGGCTCCTTAAAATAATGCCCCTGTCTGGGGCTCACCATGCCCATGCCTGGGCCTTTCTAATGCTCCTTTCTGGGCTTCTCACATGTTGCCCCCCTTCTAGGGCTCACCGCGCCCACACTTGGGCTTCTCAAAGTTGCCCCCTTCCTGGGGCCAAGGGTCTACGCACCCCATGCTACTGCACCCTCACTGGCGCTAGATCATGCCCTCCTGGATGCTAGGGTCCCACACCCCTGTGGGCCCTTATGAGGCCTCCTCCAACCCCTGATAGCCTCACCCAAACCACCGGTGTAACACAAACACTAACAAAACAAAACACAAGTCTCCTGGCTATAACTAACCATGAGGCACCTGGCCATCACAACATCGCTCCCCTAACTCAGGGTCGCCATTCCTTAGTCTGCTCGAGCAGTACTCACCTTTTTGCTCCTGCCCCTCTGGCTGCTGGCAGGGAACTGCTAGCCTGGCCTTTGGCTCTGGGCTTTATAAGAGCCAGGCCCTGCCCCTTCCAATCAGCTGACTACCATCAGGTACAGTCATTTGTTGCCCTAGCAACTCACAGCTGTGGTCATGCTTACTGCTAGGGCTTTTCCCCAGCAGCTTTCACCCTCTAGGAGCAGGGCAGTGAGGTGCTCCGTGACAGCACCCCTCAATAACTTTTGTGAATGGAATGACATCCCATTTCAAAAAACAATTTATTACAGTACTTACCTCCTTGCAGAGGAACCAGGCAATAGAGGCAGGGCAGCGGTCAGGCAGGGACAAGTCTAAATCTGCACTTATCTTCTCAGATCTGCTTAACTCCTCAGACTTTGCAGCACCCTTCAAAAGATTTTGCAGAACCCCAGAGTAGCCTGGCACCCTGGTTTATAATCACTGCTTTATATTAAAGAACAAGGTCCCTTTCCTAGGACTAATCTAGAAAACAAAATATCCCTTTTTGACATTTCCACTTCACAAATGAGCAAGCCACATAATATCTCATGTATAACGGCTGCTGACAGAGATGAAAAAAAAGTGCTTTACCAGAAGAGGCAGCACATTAGTTCAACCTGGCTCCACAGCATCTGTATAGATCATGTCCTTCATGAGGACTTTTTGACACTTTTATCTAATAGCTGATTCAATATTGATTGGCTATTAGATAAAAGTGCCAAAAAGCTCCACTGAAGTACCTGATCTGTACAAATGTTGGGTGAGCTGGGTCCAACTAATGTGACACCTCTTCTGGGCATGAACTGGGCTTGGCTTGGGGGTGCGCTGAATTTAAAGTGCAATTTTTTTGAGGGTGGGGGTGGTTTAAGTGTGTAAGCAGCCAACATGACTAAAGTAGACTCATGGCTTAAGTAGAGGAGAACAAGTTTAAGGGTTAATCAGACTTGCTTGTAGAAGTAATAAACTTTTGTATCATAGAGTTTGTATCACAGGAAATGCTAGAACCATCACAGATTACCAGAAAGCAGTTTCTTATCTATCAGCTAATTCCAGAGCATTAAAACAAGAGTCATCATTCATATACTACCCAATTAAATTTGACAATTCACAGCTTGTGTATACATTCACTCACCACTGTCATTAATAAGAGAGGGGAAAAAAAGTAAACGGACATTTTAAACAGGGGTTTCATGTGTCTTCATATTTTCCCTGTAGAAACACCCAACAGTGTTCATGAAGCCGGTCATGACAACTGTATGAGAAAAACCAACAGAAAGTGGAGTGTTTGTCCTAAGAAGTAATAAGATGACTGATTAGACACACACAGAAGAGGAGTCATGATTTTCACTTTAGAGTCTAAAGAGTTATACTTCTATGGGCATGGGCGACGGGTGCCTCCTGAGTCTGGGGGGCACCAGATCACCGATGGGGGGATCTCCCATGGCCAATTGCCCACCCCCAGCAGCCAACTCCCACCCGGGGGGGGGAGAGGGGCAGCAGCCAATCACCAAGCCAGCAGCAAAACTGGAAGTGAACATCTGCCGGCACTTCCTGTTTTGTGAATGGTGCTTCCAGGGAGTGCACGGCCAATCTCAGGAGGTGCGCATGCACACACATGCACCCCTTTGCATTGCCACTGTTTATGGGTATAAAAAAATACATATAACAATCAGGCCTTTTCTGTCAAAAATTTTCCTCCCCACATAATTTTAACCTACTGTTCTGACAATGCTGTAAGCCACCTGGGCACACAACAGGTTTCCAGACATTCAGTAACATACTGTGTTTTTCAACTCTGTTCTTTCCAACCATCAAGTTGCTTACGGCTCCAAGGACTATTCTGGTGTTTAGCACTTGGTGGAGTGTAAAAATACTGCAGCCAAAGTCTACAGTACAGCAGCTATAGTGACTTTCAGAAAGTGTCTATATGTACTACATGACACAGAAAGTCAAGGAAATAAAAAAAACCCAAACCTCATGCCCTAAATAACTTGCAGAAACTAGCATTAAATCGTTTTGCATTTCTCTGAATCTTTAACACATGGACAAATTTTGCAATAGGAAAATATGTTCAGCGTTAAGATGCCTTCCATGACTACAAACATTTTCTGCAGGAGGATGAACAGAATGGAGTTCTGAAGTATATTGGACTATGCTGCTTTATCCAGGACATATCCCAGTGACCTACTGTCCATCATGATACCTTACTAAGAGCCAACCTGGGATCCAACCTCCTGTATGAGAAAGATGGAAGAAAAGGGTGACAGAAAGCTTTAGAGGAGTTTGTGGTGTATTCCTTCTAAGTGAGGAACGTTTAAGTTCACAGAGAGGCAATTAGGGAAAATGGGAAGGGGGAAGGGGTGATCACAAACACTACAAATTGGGAAATCTATTTTCACCACAAGGATACCGTATTTATTTGTCCATTTCTTCATGTAAGAGATTTAACTAAACCATAAGTGAAAAATTCAAGCCATCATGGAAAGTGATACTTCAATAAAACATCTTAAACCTACAATTTTAATGGATTTGCCAGGCCAGAAGTTTCAATTCAGTCATCTAATTTGACCTCCTGCATAACACAACCCAAAAAACTTCTTCCAGTAGCTGCCGCCTCAACTAACTTCTGGTCAAGAAAAATATTAAATCTAGATTTAACACTTTAAGCAACAGAGAATCCTTCCCCTCCGTATATAAACTGTTCCAGTAGTCAATTATCCTAACTGTTAGGAATATTAACCTTATTCCTCATTCCTACTCCAATTTTATTCTAAATTCCTATTCTGAGTTTAACCAACTTTAGTTTTATCATGTCTTTTCAATGCTACTGAGCCATTTACTATCACAAGTCTCTTCCCTGTGTAGGTCCCTTTTAGACCACAGTCAAAGTACTTTGCCAAAGGGGTGGTCTACACAGAAACATGTGATATAGTCTGATGTCCACTAAGGGTGTCCTCAAAGAGTTAGTTCAATCTATCCTGTGCACTGTAGATTCATACCATAGCTTACTGTATCCAAGTTTCCTTGCATAAGCAGCTTTTAGACCAGCTCAACAAATTGAGCTTCTTTAGTTGTCACTGTAAGGCAGGTTTCCCAGGACCCAAATCACTCTGGTAACTCTTTACTGAACCCTCCTCAATTTGCCAATACTCTTTTTAAAATGAAACCACGCTTGGACAGGTTTCTGGCAGCTGTCTCACTGATGTCATGTACAGCAGTACTATCACCTTCCTACTTCTGCCTCCCCACGTTTTATCTCCAGAAAGTGTTTTAGCTCTCTCAGCCACCAGATTGTAACTGCAGCTGGTTGTCTACCATGACTCTATGTTCCAGTCGGAGTTGCTGCTTTCTGAAATACCATCTCCCCTCCTGTCTGTTTGACTTAAACATCCAGGAGCAAATAATATAACTATGCCTCTACCTCTATCTATACATGTACGAGTGAAATACTTCAGCAGCAGTTTTTTTTTAACTAAATTGTCCAGTACCCTTATAAGGGAGAAAAGTATTATTCTCATCCTGAAGTTAAGGAAACAAACACAGGCTTATGGCTTGTCCAAGGCCACCCAGCAAATGTGAGACGGCTTCAGAAATAAACCAAAGTAGTTCCCGGCTTCCAGTACAGTGCTCAACCCAGTGCTGTTGCTAAAGGATTTGTCCATCTGGAACTTGCACAGAAAAACAATATCAAACCCACATTTTCCTTGCATTTCCCACTGCTCAGCTAATAAAATAAAACACATAGCATAAAGTATGATTAAATCAAAATGCTAAGGCAAAGCACTGTGGCACGAGATATACATGCAAGCAGCTGTTTTCACCACGAGCATAACATACAAACTGATGTACGGTATGCAGTTATGAATCGGCAGGAAAATATGCTACAAAGATGCTGTTCCTATGATTGTCTATACATTGCAGTACAGAGGACGTCTATTGCGTTTGACAGAGAAAATTTCCAAATAAAGTGTACAGTACCTGATTGCTTTTTTCCATTCGATATGCAAAGGCTAAAGGAATGCAACACACCAAGGCAGGCAAAGCATGGCTTCAATAGGTGTGTCTAGGTGTCTCTTGCATGTTGCAGCTTGACAGTTCTCTCCTATTGTGTGGGTGGCATTCATACAAAGAGGCTGACTTGTAACTCAGAAATGATATCACAATGCAAAGTTAACTCACTGAGTGCCTTAAGATGAACTGTACATCACAGAGCAATGCTCTACAAAACAATACTTTCAAGCCATCTCCCTGTATATATTGCAGCAATCAAATTTACAACCTTTACTGATTAACATCTGAAAAGCCCCCAGATTCTCCGGTGAAGGGTAGGGAGAGGCCTCTGGATTTCTGCAAGGAAAGAAGTAGTTGACTTTTGAGGGTTAGATCTTGGCTACAGTGGGGAGTAATGTCTTGGCCATCTGCATAGCCATGCTAATGGGCTCAAGGACAGATACGATCTGCATCCACAGAATTAACCTCTCCTTGAAACCAGGATGAGGTTTACTGATGAAAGCCGAATCTTTACTTGGAGTATATACCAATCTACATATACCGTATTGTATTGTTGGATATGTTGTTGGATTGTTATTATTGCATGCTGCAACTAGAAGTTGCCTCCAAATTAAGCAAGGTTTTGCAGCTGCAATCCTTTTGTTTTAAACCAAGAAGGACAATGGATACGTTCGGTTGTAAGCGCCCCAGTTACATATTGATTTTTATATAATCAACATTCTTGACAAAGCTGCATTTTGTTTTCATGCTCTGCTCTTTATTATCAAACAATATAAAAAAGTAAACATGTTTTGGCTCTCTCCAAGGGAGCTACGACTTCAAAATTTCCACATTTTCTGGTCCATGTTATTTAAAAAAGATGTGCTTCTTGGCCCAGCACTGTGACGAATGAAAGACTGAGACACATTTATAGGGGGAAAAGGAGACTGAACTGAGAGATCAAGCAGCTGTGAGAATTAGTAGAGATGCTGGGTGAGATGCTTTGTTGCACTTCTAAGAATTCAGGGCCGGTGGAAAAGGGTTGTTCCAGGCACGTTCCAGTGGGTAGGAGAGGTCCTTGGCATGCTGTGCACCCCCACAGGCATTTATCTATATTATAGGAGCCACCTCCAAGCACTACTCCGAACCAGAACCATGCTGTATACTGCAGCCCCAACCTGAACATACATTTCTGTCTCCAGTGTTTCCCTCTACCTTGCCAGCCCAGCATGTGAAAAAGTCCTCTAAGAGCAGCCTTAATTAAGGGTGTCTTTCATCGTGCCTACACAGAGACAAGTCCTCACCGCAACTAAAATCCTGGCTGTTAGGGCTACTTTGTATAACTTTAGCCCCTTTAACATGACAAAGTGTTTGAAGTGGAGCAGAGGATCTCACCCACTGAGCTTTTCCTCTCTCAGTCATTTTGAATCCAGCCCAGAATCAATAATCACAAACCATTGTTACGTCCCAATCCGTTCCTGCTCGGGAGCTTGTGTCATGAAATAAAGTGGCACTTCCACTCCAGATCCCAGTGGACAGACGGTCACCAAGAGAGGACAAACCCGGGTAATGCTCCCCAGTGACAGGTGGCCAATGTGATGTGGCTGAGAAAAAGGGGCAATAGAAGATGTGTCAAATGGTGGATTTTCAGCAGAAACAAAGACCTATCAATGCCACGGCATTGATGGGGCCTCATCTAGACTGCCACGTGTGATTTGGGGTACTTGTGTTCAGGAAAATAAACTCAAGCTGGGACAGGTGCAGAGAAGGGTTCCCAGGATGCTGGGGCTTAAGGAGGATCTGCCATACGAGGGGAAAACAAAAGTGCCTGCCTTGTTCATCTTAGCAAAATGAGAACTGTAAAGGGATACAACTGCTTTCTGTTACTACGTCGGGGAGAAAGGACTACACTGTCAGAACAAATAGGCTAGGACTAAATTTAGCTGGAGACCAGCAGAAGCTCATTAGAGAAGAAGGTTTCAGACTAAAAGAGCCTGCCAGTATGAGGTGTGGAAACAAGATATCCATCCAGTTTTAGAGATGTACAAAAGGAACTGTGTGGCGTAGTTTGCCTGTGATAGCAGAAGGCTGGACTTGGACTCAGAGGAACTTTTCCTGTTCTCTCTTCCCGTGAACGAATAGGCATGAAAACCAAACTATGGCCATCTCCGCTCCTTTGCAGAACAGTCTTCTGGACAGGACCTGGTACTTTGGTAATGTCAGGAAGTATAGCATACACCTTGCCCTGATGGACCTGCTCCATAAATAAACAGAGGAGTTCAATTGCCAGCAGGTAATACAGACACACACACGCACATCTATATCTAGATCTAGATCTAGTGTTATATATAATGGATGTCTGTTTGAGAAAACAAGAATCCAAAGGGTTAAGCCAAGGAATAAGGATAGTTAGAATGAATCAATTTCTAAGCAAATTATTAAACCATTATTATGGATACGTTATTAATCCTATATCTGGTAAGATGTTTCCAGCAAAACCTCTGCTAGAAATAGAGATTATTTTGATGCTTTTATTGCTGCTGTAGCCCATCCAAGATGATGTGTTTGATTCAAGAGTCACAAAAACATATTCTTGTTAAAAATGCTGCCAAAAAAACTAAATGAAAACAGTACACCGTTGAATCCCCATGTTTGCAACATTACTGGGTCTTTTTTTTTTTTCCTCCAAGCATGTTTATATAGACTAAGTTTCATTTAACAAGGCAAAAGCTGGAGCTCTCACATACTACATTATGTCTCTGCAGGTTCTCCTAACTAGGGTTAAGCCTTTACACCACTTCCAAGAGAAGCAGCCAAGAAAAAGAAGAAACAAATGCTACTACTACTGAGTACAGAGGCCTCCTTTTCAAGAAATGTGATTTATGGAATGAAGTTCCTGGCATGTCTGCCATGGGCTGTCACAACGTGTGTCTAAAATCCAAGTCTGAAACATGATCCCCGTTCCTTCCAAAATGCATTGTGGCTTCTAGCAAGTTCTTTTGAAAATCCTAAGCAATCGTTTTCTCGGGAGTCTGTATTCTTTATGCTCATTGCCTTGTGAAGGGCATATTAATCCAGTCTTTTCTTTTGGAATGCTACTCGGGACATGTCCAGAGAAAGGGTGTTATCCCTTATAATTTCATGTGAGTTTAGTGCTTGCAAAGACTGCTTTCCTGAAAGCCCCAAAGACTGAGTCTTTTCTTGCTGTCCAGAGGACTGAAAAAAACTTTGACCGACGCACGGCAAACCTCTCCATCCTGCCCCACCAGCCACACTCGGACCAGACACAGAGGGCA
>JAGPOW010002742.1:11695587-11716045 GCA_030014935.1 Caiman crocodilus | reverse complement strand
AAGTGTAATGAGCTTCATTTTCAATCAATATTTGCCACTACCACAGAACAATTTTTCAGTGGCCATCATAGGACACTATATGTTGCTGATGCCATACTGCTTTACTCTGCTCAACTCTTAACATATCATGTATAAGCACTAGGAAGCAGTTATTTATGGCAACTGGTTACCAAAACAGTCACAGAACGGGCTGCCACGAACCTGCAGCTTAATTTTCCTTCTTTGTAATGATAGTCCCCCAAATCTGCCAAATAAAACATAGTCTTCTACAGAGACATGTTATTATTTTAGCCTTAACATGCTGGGATAGAAGTGCAGTGTCATGAGCATGTTCTTTAAATAAATACAAAGCCTGACATTTATAAAGGGCTTTTCATTCCAAAGGGTCCAAAGCAGCCCTACAAACTTCACGTACATGCAGGTGCACTTCCACTGAAACGCTGCCACCTCTGGGATGTGTAATAGTGCGTGCTGCTTAGGCGTGAGAGAGTCAACAAGTGCTGAATAAATATTGTATCCAATTTACCAAGTCAGGAAAATGTAGGTAGGCAAAATTGAAGTCTCCTCCCTGGGAAGTTAGCTAGGAGAATGGAACTAACTTCCATTAATGGGGACCTTAATGGACTGCAAGTCACGCGCCTCTCAGTGCTTTGTCTGATCTGACAATACCTCTGACTACTAAATGTTCACTAGCAAACCAATGGACATTTGAACTAAACTGATAAAGGAGGGAGATTACCTTTATTGAATGACCAACAGCATTGCTTTCACATGGTGGTTCCCCTTTGATTATGACTATACCCGCTTGGTTTGTGGAATCTGTTGTAATCTCAGTCTTGCTGATTCATACAATGTAGAGAGAGCTAGCGTGATCACACTTCAAAGTAATGTTTCTGGAGGAGTTAACTGATGAAGGAGTAAACTCCCTCACAACTCCTTTTAAAATTGTTTTTATTCTATTTGTTCCTCTTACAAAGACCGTATTAAGACCATATTGGGGGCTGGAAATGAACAAAGTGCCACGGTAGGGCTAAGGGCAGACATTCAAAAAGCCTGAGCCTGAACTGATTCAATCTTTGCAGGTTAGTCTAATCTGGCTAGGCTGAATCAGTTTGTAACTGCACGGACATCTCAGAAATGCAGGCACAGGCCTGCAGTGGCTCAGGTTAGAGGCCAGGGGGCACTAGAACAGCCCTCCCTTCCCTTCCACAGGGCTGAGCTGAGGGGATATGGCCAGACCCCAGCAGCATGCTTTGATTAGGGAGGGGTTCCCCTGACTCCTGACTAGCCCAGCAGGGAATTGATAACACCTTGTTTATCACACCTAACTTAGTGTTTATCACCCCATTAAGAAAAAACAGAGGGACCTTATCAGCTACCTGTTGATATTGCTTTTGTCCTGTCTGCCACAGCATGGGCCATAGCCAGCATGTGGCCTGCTAGCTAATGCTGAGAGGTGCCTGTGTAAGGCAGAGCGGATGGGGGAAATCCCTGCTTAGCAGGGAGTGGGGAGGAGAGGTTGGGAGCAGGTGGAAGCCAGTCTCTGCTGAGCTGCAGCCAGGGAGCAGAGGGGCGGGGCCAGCTCTGCTGGGGAGCAGAGAGCCCCACCCAGCCCAGAGAGCATGCCGGGATGCTGGGGGAGTTTGGTTTAACTTAAACCAGCAAGGGGTCTGGGACAGACATTGCATAAACTGGTTTTACCCAAATCAATTAAGTCTGATACTACATTCAACCAGCTATATCTCAACCCAGTTTCAGCCATTTTCAAACTGGTTTATGTGCACTGAACATCTGTTCTGTTACAGGTTTAAACCAGTTTCTGACCACTTAAACCGATTTATATGTAATGCCTGTCCCGAGCCTAGGTGTGCACTGCACAGTCTTGCAAAACATATGCTGCCTAGAGTGAACAATCTACATTAGATACAAAAAAGCAAAAGCATGTAAATGAAGGGTAGAGGTAAGCATATGGGGGCCAAAAAATTATGGCACTCATTATAACATACATACCTTGCAAGTTCTAATAGATCAGAATTGGGAAGCTTACAAAAGGAGTGACTGGAGATCTGAAGAGAGCTTAAGAAGGGGAGTCAATGTGTAGGACAAACAATTACATACAAGTCAAGCAGAACAATTTTCATCTGTCCTGGTTATGAGGCTACTAAAGATGCAATATAGACAAGACTTTAATCACGTTCCACAACTGAGTCAAAGCCTTGAAGTGGCTTTTATACAGCTGAAGTGCTCAATAATATAAAAACTACACAAAATAAAATGGACCTGTGCTATAACCTTGTCCTCTGACTTTATTGAGAGTAGAGTATACCTAGATCCAGGACAAATACCTAGGTCTATTTGTGCTTTGAACACACTATTTCATTTTCATGAAACTGTGTTGTAAACTCACTTATTGGCCCTTCCAGGCAAGAAAATTTGTGAGGAAGTCTAGAAAGGCAACAATCTTATAAATCTACGTTGACTGGATATCATGACTGCAAGTGAAAAAATACTCTCTTCCTGTAAAAAAAAGGAAAAATATATCTAGCAATCATTGTGTACTGCAAAGCTTATGCGGGTGTTTTATAGGCCTCCTACACATAAATGGGTACCAGCCTTTTCTATATCGAAATGTTTTTTCCCTTACAAAATAAATTCATTCACTAAGCCATCATATATCAGAACAAAGCAAGTCATTTTGCCATCTGCAGCTTCCTTTTATTCTTCCTTTGGTAGTTATGCTACACAGTAGAAAGCATAAATTTGAGCTCAAGGATTATCCTGGCAATTTGTTTAATTCCAGATCATCTGGAAACAGCAAGAAAGTCCTGTTAATTTCTACACAATGCTGTACAGTTGTGCATTGGCAGCAAAGAGCCCTCTAAACGCCTCTTTTTTAAAAAAAAACCAACAAATTTTCATGCAAAGAAGTACCCTTTGGACTATGCTTCTGTTCTTAAAGAAAGCGGGAGAAGTTTTAACCTTTGATTTAATTGATTTAATTGATTTTTCAATGTGCTGTTCAAGCATAGGTTCCACAGTTTTCAGATATTAGTTCAATATATTTTTCAGAACTGCCTCACATCACAGACTGCTACACGTGCTGTGACAGTGAGGATTTCAGTATAACTGATGGGTTTCCCCTGCACCCACTAGACTATATATTGCCAAACATTCTTCTTAAGGACTCTATGCAGGATCAGTTTGGCTTTTAAGCATAACCCTGAGCCCTGAAGCATAAACTGCATTTAATTTTTTTTTTTTACTGAAAAAGCTTACGCTTGCATTTAAAGGAACAGATTTAAAAAATAGATTTTAAAGAATTGCTCCAGGGGTAGAATTTGGCTTTTTTAGGGGTTTTCTTACTTTTTTAATAAATTGTAATACAAATATTTCTTCTCACGAGAGAATTCCAGCTCGCCCACTGCCACGAGAGCCGTTTAAAATCAAAAAGGCATGTTGCTGGGAGAATTTATTGATGTATAATTTATGACCAGAAGAGGAGAAAGAAGGCAAAAATCTGCTTAGTTAGGGCAGTGGTTTTTAGATGGCCTCTAATTCTTTGCCCACAATTAACTGTGGGCACAAGTGATGGCAGTTAAGACCTCAGATTGGTCCCTTGGAGTAGGAAGACAGTACATGGAGGTTTGTCATTTGTGCCCCAGCAAGCAAGATGCAGTTTGGAGCTCACATTTTATTGTGGGTGCAAAATGGTGCCTTAAACATTAAAGACGGGTTTCCAGCCCACTGACAAACATTTCCTTCAAGCAGTCAAAAAAGAGCTTCCTTCCACCCCCTCCCCCTTAACCACTCCCTCCCATATCTGATCTTTCAGCTTTTCCAGCATCTTTTCTATACGGGGAATGCAGGGTTAAGTGGGATTTTCCCCATCGCCCGCATTCTGGATGGATTTATAGGACTTTTCCCAATATTTGCTGGCTCTGCCGCTGCCCGGTAGCAAAGTGTAGCCACACTGCTGCATTCCACTCCCAATACGGAGGAGCAACTATTAGCCACAAGCGAGCAGTAAAGTCAAGTGATTAAACAGCAGGGCTGCACTCCATCTTCTTCCAGCAGGAGAATGAAGAACGAGGCAGCAAACAGCAGCAGGGCAACAGAAGTCAGACGGAGGGGAGTGAAAGCATCTTCAAAGCTCTTTTCCTCTCCTGCTCGGCAGCCCTGTCCAAAAGCTATTCCTGCTGCATTAGCAGCCCATCGGCAGGCTCATCTGCGCTTTCAAGTTACAGATTTAGATGGATCACTTTAGGGGAGCCTTTTCTGCAAGCTCTTCAGCATCCTTTTCCTAGGCTACACAGAGACAGTATTCAGCAAACGCAGGACTGCAGTTTTCCCAACTGAGCTGTGGCTGGGTTGGCTTTGCCTGACGTTGTGGGAAAGCTGGGCAAAGCCAACAGCTGTCACAGGGAGAGCAGCTTCTGGCCAGAGACATGCAAGGAGGCTTGCCTAGTGGTGTGCAGCGCTCAGTCTTTCCACTCCAGGATCCAAGACCCAGAGCAACTGTTGAAACCTCGCTCACCATGCTGAGTGCTGAAGGGGAAAGCAGTGCCAGGGCGCTGATCTCAGAGCCACCTACAGGTTAATAAACAGATCATCTCAGACATTGGCTAATCCACATCGATGGAACGAGAGGGAGTCGGGGTGGAAGGATGGTCTCATGCCAAGCCCCAAAGATCACGTTTGGGTTAAAATGAGACTGAAGATGGAAAAGAGTCAGGAGACTGTGCCCCACTGCTGTGTCACGTGGCCTTCCCCAACCCATCCACTCTTTTGTGACATAATTGCATTTTTCCAGCTCTCTCCTTCCTTCCATACATATTCATTCTCCAGTAATGTGGTTAAGACCCAGCCAGGGCAGGAGCAGACCCAAGCTGGTGAGTCAGGGAGGCAACAGCAAAAAGCAGAAGTGGTAGAAATAGTCTCGATGCTGGAAGGAAAACTGGGACAGTGCTTTGGTCTTCAGATGTCCCATTAGCCCCCTCAAACTAACATATTAGACATGCTTTCAAATTTGCTTTGCATTAACACAGCTCAGCCTGGCACTGTGCACAACTCTAGCTCCTTCCTACACTTCTGATCTGCCTCCATCCCATTAATCTCTTTCCTTCCACCCAGTCTAGGGAGAAAAAAAGACAGGAGTGAAGGTTGGAGATCCACTGATACTGCCCAAGACTTCATCCCATCTTCTTTCCCACTTTTTAAAAGTTCACTTTTCCCATGAAGGCAGATAGAGGATTGGGCTTCTGTTAAGGCAAGAAGACTGAAGCTATCTGGGTCAAAACAGCACGTGGATGCCAGTCCAAATTCAAAAGAGGACATCAAACGGGGACTCACAAACTCACAAAGGCTGCTATGTTGGAGGAGGAGAGCAATATGGGATCACAAGCTATTCTTCATGAGCAACGCAATGTGCTACTCTGTGCAGTGACTTCCTTTCAGCTAGTTTAGCACAACCTCTTGGGGCATCCGCGCTCAAGTCATTGGCAAACAAAGGTATCCCTTTGCTATTTTGGGTACAGCTATAGTCAGGAAGTATCAGAAATTTTAGACATTTCTTTTTAAGTTAATTAAAACTGAGAGGTGAAATGCTTGGGAAAATACTACATTTGTGACAACAAACAAAGCAAGTCACTGCTATTTCTCTGCCCAAAAATGTTGCAACATCTTGCATGCTGTAATATCCAGACTAACAGGATTACATCTGGTATCAGAATATACAATCTGCCATAGTTTCACACCTCCTAATTACAGAGGTGCTGGTAGCAATTCAGTAGCTAAGGTCTTGCACACGGAGCCTAGAAAACTCTATTCATGCTATTGGAATCACACGTCGTCACACTCGTTTAATATCCGCCCTCTTCCCCTTTTTCCAAGCTCTGAGTTTTCCCCCACTATTTCCTCCTAGAACAACCACACTTTATGTAGTTTTCTTCACAGCTCTTATTATGGGTGGCAGAGGAAATCCTGTTTAGAAATGAGCCCATTTTGAAATGTAGGGGGAACAATCCCACCTTTTTATTTTTCAGCTTCCGGTAGATAAAAACCACAGAGGCACTAGCAATTTCTCATGGGCAGGTAATATCACCCAACCCAGATGATATTCATTATTGGTTCAGGTAATATCACCCAGCCCAGATGATATTCATTATTGGTTCAGGTAATATCACCCAGCCCAGACTAACTGGGTAGGGTGTGACAAGGATGTAAGAATGAAGCCGGGGAGGAAGCGTGTCCCAAAGGGGCAGGACATGCTATAGTGCAGCAAGGGAGGGAAAGATGACCCCAGCCATTGCTTATGCATGTGGGGCCTAGACTACCCCAACACTAGATGCCAAGCATAGTCCTAGCACCATGGTTTCCTTTTGTACCTCTCTTGGTCGTCTCATGCCCAAGTATATCTTTAGTCACCTAGCTTACCAAAGAGCAGGGAGCTGGAGTAGCAAGATGCTCAGGTGGTAATTTATGTGAGCGGAAGTCAGTACAGTTTGAATATTGGCTTAACTGAAACTTTCATGGATTTTAATGATTGCTTTGGTGGCTTTATCTTCACAAGAATTGGGCCCCCTTCCTCGCCACGTTTACCAGAGCTAAGCTAAAGAATCACAATGCAGAACAAGTCCCGGTTCTTGAATATCCTGTAGTTCCTTGTATTACTATCTCAAACTCAGGAAGAGCACTCGATGCCTGAAAGCTTGTCCAACAGCTCTCTGACAGCCAGCCCAATGAAAGGTACACCAGAAAGCTTTGCCCTGGACCACCACAATGCTACAACAATACTACAACCCTACTATTATTTCAATATAATCCATATGTAAGGCAGATACATTGCAAGACAAACACATGCATGGCTCTAAAGAATCACAATAGGGAGTGAGTATGTGACAATGGAAAGGGACTAAATAGAAAAGGGTTAGAGATGGGCTGAGGTAATAACAGCACGGGTTTAATTGTTTTAGGAACATGCACAACTGGATGGAGTTTGGCTAAGAGAGGAAAGCGAATCAGGCTTATTTATTCATTTAATTATTACACTCAGGAGAATTTATAATTCAGTTTGGGTGTGCTGGCAATGTGAGTTTGATTCAGAGCTATTTCACCAGGGAAAAGAGGAAGGGGATTAAAAGAATATAAACACTCTTCATCTCTCTCTCCAAAAAGATGACATAAAAAAGGTAAACTATGGACAAACCAAAAGCCTTCACGTAGATTTCCACTGAATTTGATAATTGGTTTGAAATCTTAATAGTATTTTAATATATTACTGTACAGTTTAAATTACTATTATGCCTGAAACCATTGTGAATCACTTTTTAGATGTAAATGGCTGAGCTTGATCCTTATTAATTAATAAAAACAAAAGAGGGCCAAATACTATAACTGAGGCATTTAGTTAGAAATTATTATTTACAATTATTCAAATTATAAATCCCAAAGAAGTAATCTCCTCAAAGCCTTAGGAATTTTTTCATCTGCTACTTTGATTCTGTTATTAAGAGAGTCAAAAACTGGTAAGTGAGAAACTAGGAAAATGGGTTCAAATCAATAAGATGGCACTCAATAGGCAGTCTGGCCATGCACAGACAAGCAAACAAGTGCCTGTTGTAGTGTCTCAAAGCCGTTTGAGATGCTGCGGGAGGCACTCCATGAATGAAAAAATGTTCCCCGCACTGTATATTTGCAGCACAGGCTCTAAATCTGATCCCGGGAAATCCCAGTATAAAAAAAAAGACACCTTGGGAAAAAAGTGGGCATACTCGTGGAGCATGTCCTGAAAGAACTGGAGATTGGGTTGTCTAAAGAGATGCCGTAGCACCTGCCAGAGTGTCTCTATGGCCGTCGCATGCCCATGCTGCCTCCATGTGTTGGAGCAAAGAGACACAGCTCAAGGCTGCAGCAGTGGCTCGGACCCAGGCTCTGTCCCCAATAAGCAGGGATGCGAGGGTGGGGGGGGTTTCTGGGGGGGTCGGGGATGTGGGGTTTTTGGGGGGGATGTGAGGTTTGTGGGTGGGTGCTGGGGCTTCTACATGCCTGGCCCCCCCACCGCCCTGCAATGCAGAGCCCTGGCATTGGCAGCAGTAGCCAGCCAGGCCGTTGAGGCACTCATGGCCCAATGCAGACACAGCCCCCCAGTGGCGCGGCACCATCAGAGATCCAGCACAGCACTGCCTCAGACCTGCACATGGAGAATGGAGCCGGCCCGGCCCATCAAGAGGCAATCTTGTGGCTGCCTAGAAGTTCATCACGGGGGCACAGAAGGGAATTAGTGAGGTTTTATTCACCAAGGTGCCCCTGGGGGTTACAAGAAATAATGGCCACAAGCTAGCAAAGAGCAGATTTAGACTGGACATTAGGAAGACCTTCTTCACAGTTCGAGTGGCCAGGGTCTGGAACAGGCTCCCAAGGGAGGTGGTGCTCTGCCCTGCCCTGGGGGACTTCAAGAGGAGGTTAGATAGGCATCTAGCTGGGGTCGTCTAGACCCAGCACTCTTTCCTGCCTATGCAGGGGGTCAGACTTGATGATCTATTGAGGTCCCTTCCAACCCTAACATCTATGAATCCTGCTGGCATAAGCCTTCAGAGAGTACCAGGGCAGCTCCTGCCACTACCGGTGGCTCCCAGAACTGTACCTGGGAACCTCAGATGGTGGCAGGAGCTGTTCTGGTGCTGTCTGAAGGTGCATGGCAGCAAGCCAGGCCAGGCTAGCTCCGTTTGCCACATGCAGCCCCTAGGTCTCAGGTAGCACCACACCGCTGGGAGGTTGTGCGTGCAGTAGGCCATGAGTGCCTCAACAACCCAGCTGGCTGCTGCTGCCAGTGCCAGGGGCTGTGCACTGCAGGAGGGAGGGGCAGGCATGTGATGGCCCCCCACAAGCCTCATACACTCAGCCACAAACTCCAAACCTTCCCACACACAAACCCCACATGCCACCATACCCACACCCCCATATCCAGCCACAAACCCTTCATCCCCCCATACCCAGCCCTCACACCCACCAAAAAACCCCATCCTATACCCCCACACACCCACCCATGAACTCGTATACCCCCCCACAGCCTTTCCCACCCCTCTCTTGCAACCCCACTGCCTCCCACATCTCACACTGCGTGCCCAGTCACCAGACAGGACGGGACCTGCTAGAGGGAGCTGAGACTGCGGGGGCAGCTGTCCCCACATCCTGGTTAGAGAAAGGGTCGGGGGAGCTCTGATTTTTTCTATGATAAAAAAACCCAAAAGCAAGCACCAAAGCATATAGCTATTTAGAATTTATATTACTGTGATGAAAGAGGCACTGGTA
Organism: Caiman crocodilus; assembly: GCA_030014935.1. Taxonomy (NCBI): domain Eukaryota; kingdom Metazoa; phylum Chordata; order Crocodylia; family Alligatoridae; genus Caiman; species Caiman crocodilus. The sequence goes on along the minus strand of JAGPOW010002742.1, from coordinate 11,706,736 downwards.
AGCTTCCAAATTGCTTTAAAATGGTAAATATAGCAATAAAACATTGCCTGACTGATCTCTCTCTCTATATATATAGTGGCATTTCATTTTAATCATGGAAGAACATGGATTTGGGGGTATTTTAATGAGTGAATTTGGGATTTTTTATCAGAGAATTTGCAATTTTTAAACGGGGAACACCGGGATTCCTGCTAACGAGGCAAGTGGCAGGAGACAAAGGAGCCTGCCCAGGGCTGTCACCAGGGACCCAGCTGAATGGCAAATGAGGCGGCTGACCTCCTGGCCATTTGAGGCCAAGAGGACATGCTTTGACAGTTCTAAGTGGGCCACCACAATGAGCACATCTTCCAGATGACAGCTGCCCAGATGGCAGGGCAGTGGCACACACGACAGCAGTGCTGCAAGGAGGCCAGCTGTGCAGCCATGGCCCACTGGCAGCTGGCCCAGAGGTGCAGGTGGCTTTGCTGCAGTGCCCATACTACAGCCCTTGTGGTCGTACGGTTCCTGTCCAGGTTTGGGCTGCAGCCCCAAGGGGCCGGATGCTGTTGCAGGTGGCAGCAAGCCACAGCCAGGCAGCAGACTTCACTGCCAGATTGTTACAGTGGGTAGAAGGTGCACGGGCCACTCTAGGTGAGGGCTGCTGCAGCAGTCCAGCTGCCAAAGGAGGGTTAGTATCCCCATTTATCAGAGGCGGGAAATTATGTTGGGCAGAGGACTGCTTACTGAGTTTTGGCATGCCATCGAGGGCCACATGACAGGCAAACAGGGGCAAATAAATATTAATTTTCTTAATTTTTTAGGGGCCCTGTGGGCCGGGTAGAATGGCCTGGCAGGCCGCATCTGGTCCCCAGGCTGCATTTTGCCCAACCCTGCCATATATCAACTGGCTGGGCCTCAGAAGCTCCTGAGGGCAAGCTTCCCTGAGCTGCTCACTGGTGCTGGCCCCAGCCTTCACCTCCCCAGGGACACACATCTGGAAGGAGCTGGGCAGGGTCAGTTTGCCCCAAGTGGCACAATTTGCCCCACACCAAAGTGCATGTTCAGGCACAAAGCTCTGGCACAAATTTGTGTCACTGCTATTTGACCTGCTGCAAGCACATGTGTGGATGCAGCCTCTGAAGCTTTTCATGGAGTATTTAAATTAGCAAAGGGCAATGTTGGAGTAGACTCCTGAGATAAAAAAATAAATAAATGACAAAAGCAGCCCTTCTGTAACTCTAATACCTTTAATGAAACGAAGGTCAAGGTGTAACAAGCTTCTGGTCTGCAGGTATCTGAAGGGAAACTGTAGAACAGACTGAGTGACAAACTCTTCTACCAAGGGACATTATGAAATCACCCAACTCAGGGAATAGCAAGGTCAGATTCTTATACCTATCCATTAAAGACTCCTAGAAGTCTCTTCCAGATCAAATGATTCTATGGCTATTTTGCAATCTTCACACACCATAGTATTTTGTTGGGCGTTGGTGAGTGCTTTAGATGTGGTGCATGCCACTCATCCGCATAGCAAACACCGAGAAAAACTAAAGCCTTGACACCTCACCAATTAGTAAGCATGCAGGCCAGGTTGGAAGTGGCCTTTCTTCTCATCTGACAACTCCATCTTCCTGAACCTTTTCAATTTATTTTTTTAACCAGTAACCACAGCTGCAAGAAGAAGGATGGTTCAATGGTTTTCATGATACATTGGTTGAGCTAGGTCAAAGGGGCTTGGGAGATGTGGTTTCAACTCTGCCACAGACTCTGCGTGGGGGAGCACCTTAAGATATATGTTTGTACTGCAGCAGTAACATGCCCAGACCAGGGCACTGCTTAGCATACCCTGCCCATCACACTCCTGTTCACATGCCCCATATCCAGAAATGTAACTGTGTGGCTGCTGCACGATCACGCCAGCAACTGCTCTGAAGTCTGAAATGCAACTGCTTAGGGCCACCCGGGAGAGTCAGGGCGTGCAGACAAGAGGACATGGGCAGGACATGCCTGGAAAATGCACAGCCCTGACACTGCTGCCACCACGTAGACACAGCCTTTGTGCTCTCTGCACCTCAGTTCCACATCGATACAATGAGGATCATGACATTGTCCTGCTTCATGGCAGTGCCATGTAAGAATAGGTGCATTAGCATAAGGGGGGCTGTAGAGGTACTCAATCCATGTGCTGCTGACGCTTTGCAGTGTTTCCTGCGACCTATTCCTACTAAACAGACCCTGGCAATTTTAGTGACTTCATGCAACAGCGAGATGCAAATGGAAGCATGCTGACCCGTCATGCAAGGGAGTTGGACTTTCCTTAACCTTGCGTGACTGAAACCAGGAAACGAACATCAGTTTGTGACTAGTGGACCTGGGTGACACAGCTTTCATCTGGGGTTCTGTGAAGCTTTAACACCATCATTTCCAGGAAATGTCATTTGAGAGGAAGTAGAGCTGTCGCCTAAACTTCCTCTTCAATACTGTAAGCCCTCACAAACGAAAGCATTGCCTGTATCTGCCATCTTAGTGCCATTACTGCAGCATGGGAGCAAATTTGCTCTGATGCTGGATGAAAAGAAATCTCTTGTTATTTCAGACTCAACCTCAGCAGACACTCCCTTTAATTCCAGGCCTGTTGAACCCCGGCCAGAAATAAACCTATAATTTCTGGAATAGCAAGCAGCTTTTGATTGCCTCAGTAATTTTCAGGTGGAATATTAAATATGTCTAATATGTCTAACTCCCTGGGGCTTCTCTCAATTAGATTGATAGCTTGTTGTTCATCCTTCATATTCGAAGATGACTACTATATCACTGGTTGGTTTGATTTCTGTGAACACACAGGTAGATTAATGCACAGGCCAGCAGGGCCCAGGCCCATGAGCTCCCAAATACTTGGGTTGTGTTGCTAGCTGTATGATAATTATTTTTCAATTTTGTCCCAGTCCTGGGTCAAACTCCACTTCAAGGATCTTTACTGCTTCCCAGGGGATGGAAACCCCCAGGGGTGACAGGTCCTCGAGTTTAACCAGGACTAGGCAGGTGCTTTTGCTGACGTTGAGCTTGGCCCCTGCTGCTGCTCCGTATACCTGGGTGTGCTGTAGTGCGCTTTCCACTGACCCTTGTCTCTGCATATGATATTCAGGTCATCCATGTACATGAGGACTTTCATCTCTCCCCACTCCTCCCAGGGATTTCCATTTCCCTGATCCATGGGTCCTGGCCGAGTCGCTGTGCTAATGGTTTCATTACACAAATAAACAGGATTGGGGGGAACAGGCAGCCTTGCCTGAGATCTGATCCTACTGCAATCAGGGCTATCAGGGACTCATTCACCAGGACCCTGCTGCTCACACTGGTGTAAAGTGCCTTTATCCAGGTGACAAAAGTAGCGGGGGCTCCCATTTTTCCAGTCTTAAGTAGGAAGCGATGGGATACCCGGTTGTAGGCCTTCTCCAAGTCGAGGTTCAGCCCGGCGACGTTCTGTCCCCTCTCCCACTGGTACTGCGGCACGTCATGCAGCTAGATCAGGGCATCATGGATCTGTCGCCTTCGCCCTGGCACTGCGCACGCCTGGTCCTTGTGGATCACTGTACCTATAACAGACTTAAAGCGCTCGGCCAGGACTTTGGCCATTAGTTTGTAATCAAAGTTCAGGAGTGTAATAGGGTACCAGTACCAGGCCAGACAGAGGCTGGGGCTATGGCACTTACACTGCCTGTCAATGAGGGGGCGGGTGGCGCTGATGAAGGTGGTCCTGCTGCCGTTGCTACACACTGCTCTAGTCTTCACCGCCTCAGAACAAGCCCTTTGCCAGGTGTGTTTTCTTTTGGAGCTCCTCATGGGAGAAAGTGGCAAGGGCCAAGCTGTACAGAGAAAAATGGTCTGGAAGCAGAGGGATGCCAGACATCCTCCTCCTCCTCTAGGCCAAGTACATGGGCCAAGTTTGCAAACTAGCAACAGGGGTGGAATGTAAAACAGCCAGCTTTGTTAAGGATGTTGCAGGGTAGTTGCTACGACAATGGCAAGCGCACGTGATGACTAACAAGAACCCAAGGACCATGCTTTCCCCATGGAGTGTGGGTATAGAGAAACAGCGCAGGGCAGAAGCATCCATCGAGCTGCCCGAGGCCAACCTGCTCCCGGCAAGCAGAAACGGTTGCACGTATATATATATATATTTTTTTTTTTTAAAAAAGCAGTTGGGGTCCAAGGGCCCCCGATCTTCTCATTGCTGAGGGCCCCAAAAATGCTTAATCTACCTTTTATACATGAATAGCTGATCAGGCCAATTTGTGCTTTGAACCGCCTATAGCACACTGAGCAAGCGATGCTGCTCTGGGCTGCTTAATCAACAGCGGGCTTGCTACTGTTATAAGATTTATGCTGTTTGTGCTTCTGCTCTGCCTCAGCAGCTCTTCTCTGCTCATAGCTGGTAGCTCCCACGTGGATGAGTCTTTATCAGGTGCAACGATCTTGAGTGAGATTGTCCTAAGACTTTGAGTCAATGCTGAAATGTTTCACGGATGACTTGAGGGAGTCCTAGAAGCACTTCTGGCCTCACTGAGAGCACTTCCCTTCCTTCAGCTCACCATAAAACCAAAACCAGGTAATCAGCATTTCTTTGGAAATCAGAATATTTATCATCACTGCCCTATTATTTTCTCTTTTTATTATTCTTGTTTTACAATCTGGGTTTTTTTTACCCAGACTAAAGAGCTTGGGCTGTTCCTTTGTTTCCCTTATAGTCTCAACAATCAAAGGAACAGTAATATGTAAATCAAAATACAGCATACAATCAATTTACTTTTGCATTTGAGTAGGTGGCTGCTAGGAGCTCTACAGGCCACCTCATCTCCTCAGTCACTTATTGGCTGATGTGTATCTTTTGTAACAAAAACTAGCAACTACTTAAATATGAATCTTTCAAGTTTTTAGCAGTGCTGTGGTCTTATCACAGATAGCTAGTTCTATAGGCAGAGAGAGGTAGTCTGAAATCAGGAAGAAACCAGGTAGAGATACACCATGTAGGCTAAATAAGATGCATATGAGGCTAAAGGAAGAGGGAGAGGAAAAGGAGAAAGAGGGAGTGTAGTAGGGGCTGGGGAGAGGCCCCTGCTAGACCCTTCAGGAGGGGCTAGGCTGGGGAAAATGCCTGTGTTGGGGCTTGGACGAGTGGTGCCGTGTTGGCCTGTAAGCCCTGAAAGGGGAGAGAACTCCTGTGGCAGGGTCCCAAACAGGCAATACTTCCCCATCCCTCATGGGGTGCCAGGAAAACTGCGACCCCGACTCAGGAGCCAACTCAAGAAACTTGGAAGCTTATCTTGCTGGGATCCTCTGACCCTCGCTGACTTCCTGCCCCTGGGGCGGTGGCTGGACTTGATGATCTTTGAGGTCCCTTCCAGCCCTAACATCTATGAAATCTATGAAAAGATGGTGACATGGCCTGCCCACCTCATCCGTGATTTCATCAACAGCACGTGGATACTTGGAATGGCTTCCCATGTAAGAACCTCAGTGTCTGGGACCTTGTCTTGCCATCTTATCCTCATCATCTGTCTATAGGTAATGTGCTTACAAATGGATGTAGCCAAAATAAACAAGTTAATAAGGAAGAGGGACTAATAGCTCAAATTACTGGTAATGGATTTGGGGATTTTCAGCCTCTAGGTCAATGTTTTAAACTTTGCTCGCTGGTAATGACTTGATGAATATTGCAATTGAATATTGACTCATATTTTAAAATGAACTCCCTTTGACTCTGAGGTCACTATTAAAAGAAATGTTTTTGAAACCAGAACTCCAAGTGAATATTGGAGGAATCTGTGAAAATACGAATTTCTAGTATGTAATAATTCAAATTTGCCCCAGAAATCCACGTGTAAAGAGTAATGCTTGTTACAGAAGTGCTCTTTGTCTCCCTGTAGCTGATATGCAATTAAGGAAAATCTGTGGGGCCCATTACTTCTGAGCCACTGGCTGGCTGAGGCAGAGCTGTGGCAAATGAACGGCCCTAACATGCATTTAGAAACCGAGCAAGGAAGCCATCTAAACCATAACTAGTTATTCTTTGAACAGCAACATGAAGATATAAAACACAGCAGGTATGCACTGTGTGTTTCTCCTCATCCTAAGTGTTAAGGGTTTCTGAAGAATCCAAAAATCTTTCCCCTTTTTGATAGTCTCTCACATTGTAGTGCCCTAATACATATGTTGCTGCCCCTTTTAAAGTACTGTCTGATTAATATTGCCATTGAATGGACATTTTATTTTCAAGGTATGTCATTTATGATTTCTCCAGAAGGCTATTAGCGTCACTTTTTTGTCCCTAAGATACATCAGAAAGACTGAGAAGAGCATTTCACAAGTCAGGATCGTTCTTCCAGGAAAACAGCAATGCTTTCTTAACTACTTGGAGAACAGAAGTACATTTACTAGCTCGCTCATTTTGCAACCGATAGACTGTGACTGTTTTCATGAGCTGGAAAAATTGGAACAGAGTATGTGTATCTGGGAACCCTGAGACTACTAAACAGCTCAGGAGTTGCAACAAAAGTTAAACTTAAGCCCTATGAGCCAAATTCATTCCTCCTGTAATTACTGACAGTCTAGAGATTTACAGTATTGAGACTTTTGGCTCCAGGTGTCCGTAGGCAGTGCCACGTGCTGAAAAGGCTCAGACCCTATGGGAACTTGGAAGCTCCCCCATTTATTTCTTCTACAGGAAGCTCACCCATCACCATTCCCAAAGGAACTGCTAATTTTCATAGGATGGTACTATAGGCACAGCCCTTTTCCCGTCAAAGATAGGCAAGGCATAAAATAGATAGGCATGAGTGCCACTTTCGTTGCCGAAGGAAAAGATGAAAGCTATATCCCCTTCACCCCCTTAATTGGTTTAAGGGAGGAGTCACTTAAACCCGGCTTCAAATGTGTTCCTAAGCTTTAAAAGACCAAAGGGCCAGAGAAGGAACATGTTCTGTCATCTGAAAAATCACATTAAAGAAAACATTAAACCCCGCAACATTTGTTTTCTTGAGGAAGTGTTTATGTTTCCAGACTTGACAGAAGTCTCTCCATGACCTTGACTGAAATTACTCATCAAAATATTAAATGAAATTAATTTTGTGTAATATTCTGAGCAATTATGCAACTCGGGTGGAGCAGAAAAGTATGCAGCATGTGATTAATTAGAGCCTTTACCCGAGGCATGCAGTAAAAATGTTCCCTTTTCTCCTGCCTCAGAGCTGTCCTCACCATGGATGATTACCAGGAAGAGTGAAGATGAGCTTCGCTTTAGATGAATCATCTCCCTGAAAAAAGTCCGGAGTTCAAAGTAAACAGCGGTATGCTTAAAAGGCTTTTTGGAAGTATTGTTTTGCTGCTAACTGGAATGCAATAACAAGCGTATTTTCATGTTGCAAATAATTCAATATGGGAAAAACATCCTTCTGCTAATACCCATTCTGGATGAGCTACCACCTGAGGCCCCAAGCCTGCTAGGATTTATGCATGTTTTTGACTTCAAGCGTATACAGAACGATGGCTAAAATTAGCCCAATTTCTGACTCTGCAGAGATATTCTTAGATGATGGATCATTACAAACAAAAAAAGAAAAAGAAAACAATATTTTTTTGATCCTTGTCAAAACCAGTTACAGAGTTTTCCATTTCTTCTTTATCCTTAGCAAAGACACAGTGATATTCGCTAATTTATGGAATGGTACCTTATCGTTTTTTATGTGCATCTCTCAGCCAAATAAGCTTTGCTGGTCTGCACAGGAAACAGGCTCTGAATAAACTTGTTTCCAACTCTATTAACATAGGTTCTGTAGCTGCAAGGGCTAAATCTGTATGACCCTAATCAAGTAATATAAACCCGCGATAGGGGCCATCACTCTGAACTAAAATGGTTTAATGTCATAAAATTGTTGTGGCAAAATTGCATAGACCACAAACCAACCCCCCCCTCACCCAACAGCATCTAACCATGGTAGGAGATAAAAAATACTGCATAGGAAGGCAAGTGTTGAAAGTTTCACACTCCAGAGACATCTTAAAGATTTCTGGCTGAACTCTTATCATAGTCAGCTAATGTTTGCACAGCTTTTCAGCCCAAATGGTTTTTACTAAAGGATATTTGAATAAGTGAAGAACCCTTGAATCAGGCAGACTCCAGCGATGAAAGGCTCACAACTTCCCCAAAACACTGACTCTCTCTCACACATAGGCAGACAAAGAATGAACAGAAGCATGAAACCCCTCCAGATTTAGAGATAACCTAAACCTTTCAGTCACATTTTCGTCCACTGTTTTATAATATTTTGTGAACACTGTTGCCCTAACAACACTGTAACTAGGCACATTTGTGTATTTGCCTAATTGCTGACCAGCCAAATTGCAGTCATCAACATCTTCATTTGTCCAAAATATTACAGTTCATTACAAAGAAAAAAGGGGCTATTATTTTTCAAAATTGTTTGGAAGCAATTTTTCAAATTTGCCGAGATTTTGTTTTTTCATCTTTATTTCTTCCTTCCTCCACCTTGTCTCTTACTTGTTCCATTGAAAAAACAAACATTTTAGAAAATGAATTTCAGTTTAAACACACATTTAAAAAAAGAAACTCATTCTTTTTCAAATGAGAACACTTTCATTCAAAAAAGGTGTCAGATAAAACATCTCAGCCAGCTCCACTAAACATATGATATGACCAGCAACGAGTAGACGTACATAGCAGATATGTTTTTGGAAAACATACTATACCTTTCTCATCTTCTACTGCCATCTGAAAGTGGAGGCGGCCATAAAAAACTCTGCCAAATAATCTTATGGGGCAGATCTTGTGCCGGTGCTGATCACCACTTCTCTGTCTTGAAACAAAAGTTTGCAAATAATGTTTTAATACATCAGCTGATCCTCTTAAAATGAATTGGAGTTTTGCCATTCATATCAGCAAGAATAAGCTTGGCCCCCTACCTATCTATTCATTTCTAGTGCATCCATTAGTGTATTATTGAGATGCCAAGATATTTAAAAATCACCTAAATAATAATAAAAAAAAAGTTTTAGGTCTAGGAGATACTTTATCATAAGATTTGAATTTCAATGCATGTTAGGCTCATTGTAATTTAACTGCTGTTTTCATTAATACTGGGCATATAATGAAGCATGCAGAAGAGATGGGAAAGACCATACCAAATACAGAATGGCTAAGGAGCAGGATGGGGAAAGGTGGTATGGACCTCCGAGTCTTGAATTCTGGAGTGAGCCCAGACACTCCAAAATATTTCAGTAAAATATCTGATAGTTATAATGCTTACAGAGACTCCTCTGGAGTGCCTATGAAGACTGTAGTATGGCATATTGGAGGTACTGACGACAGAGGCCATGTTTCAGTTTACCAAAGCCAAGAACCTGGCCCTTGGGCTCCGCGCACCATTTGGATAGAGATGCAGATTCTAATGGTAAGAGTCTGACACGGGACAGATAAATAGTAGAGCATACGACTCCATGTAGGTAAAAGAAGATATTGGTGATTCTCCCTTTGTATTCCAATTAGTGCACAAAAATGGAGGAACAAACCTCGCCCCCCTTTAACCAAACTCTCATTAAAATCAATGCAAGGTTTGACTGGCTAACAGATATAAGCTGGGAGGGAAGATTCTTTAGGCAAGATAAATAGATGGTTTCGTTTGAAGCAAATGGGTTTGTGATGATTTCGATCCAGGAAAGACTGATCGTTTCTTGCAATTGTAGCTGAAAATTTGCTAGACAAATTGGATGGAGCTGATAACTCTAATACCAGCAGGGAAAGAGATAAACATGACTCGTTTCATAAGCAGAATTGTGATTTTTATCTTGGAATAGACTCTTTTACACAAGTTCTAGCATTTGGTTAATAAATACATGGTGTTCTTCCGTTATCTTTTAAAGTATGGCCAGTCGAGGAACTGGAATAGAGATTTTACAGAGATTTTGTATTTCTTTTTCCCTCATCCCTACTGGGTAGGGTACCTGCAAAGCTGACAGCTTCCATAGAGATAGTACTATGCCGTCACAGTCTATACAGCCTGTTCTTGATCACATCTGGTGGGCTGCTCTGCAATATTTGAGCTTTTGCTGTTTTTTTGCCATTTGAAGGACTTTTAAACCCAGTGAAGGTTTTTACAGTAAAAATGATCTGTGAAAGCTGACAAGAGAAGGTTGCTTGATGTATCGATTATCCTCATTGTCTGCTCTTGCCTCATTTATTTCCTTGTTCCCCTCTCCATGATGAAGGACAAACTATCCAAGGGCTGAGATTGTTGAGATTATCCTGGCAAACAGAGGATCAATACTGATAAAGTCTGACCTGCCTATATCACCTCTTTACTTCTGTCTCATTTTTGTTTGCTTGTTGGATTTATCTGCTTTCTACTTGCAGTGAATCTTGTGCTTTCATAGGTTTCATGTTAAACCAAAGGAATAGGAAGTGTCCTATGCCCGCACCCCAAAAACCCCAGCTGCCATCGCCCATATAGTTCTCAGATAGATGAGACACAATGGGCTTCAGCGATAAACATCACACCAGCGTCAGAGCAGTCCCCAAGACCCAAAGATTGCCGATAGCTGCAGGTTTGTCAGCATTATCCAGGTCAACCCTGGGAAAAATCAATATTTATATCAAGTCTCCCACCTCTGGAAATAAGACTGGTTATTACTCCACACACATGCACCCTGCTTCTGAACACCTTTCTTATTTCCTTTTCTGTGATGCAATCCCCTGTGGGTGGCTTAGGGCTTCAAGGCTTGTAGAGAGACATAAAATGAATCTCGCATCGACTCAGAGCATTTCCACCGCATCAGGAGCAGTCTCAAACTATTCAATTTCTGGCACTTTGTTCTCGGTATCCATCGCTTTGAAAAGATTGCGTTTGAACCTTTCTGTTCGGCAAGGAATAGGCAGGCATCCTCAGTTCTTTCGTTAACCCCCTTAAAATAGCATAGCTCTCCTCCTATTTCTCTACAGTCCTTGGCGTCCTTTTTGAGCTTATATTGAGCCATCTGATAGGGGCACTTTAGCACCTATAGCACTCACATATATTAATCAAGTCTAAATTCCACCCACATTGATTCAACAAGTGCTCAAATGGAGATCAATGCAGCTCGCCCGTCCGAGCTATACAAC
>JAGPOW010002742.1:11651674-11673239 GCA_030014935.1 Caiman crocodilus | reverse complement strand
TGCTTGCCATTTTACCCCCTTTTTAAAGGATCTGCCTCCCTCTCCATGGTACGTGGTTGCCACAGCCTGCTGCTGCCAGACCGCCAGGGAGGGACAACACAGCAGATCCAGGGGGCTCAGCTTGTCATGTAAACACGGAAACCCACCCCAATGCACAGGGCAAAGGCCTGAGATGTGGGGCTTTGTGTTTATAACTTTATTCTATTACTTCCCAGTAATCCCATCAAGAAGTACAAGGAACTGGAGGTAGCACTAGTTTCACAAAAACGTCAGTGTTATCAAGTGCAAACCTGTTTCTCCGGCACGATGCAAGGAAGGGGGGGAAAAAACCCTCTTGCTTCATGCTGCTGGTCGAGTCCCTTTGATTAAGTCTTACTTTTCCCTGTTCGCTCCCTGAGTTCCCCCCAGGTCTCCCCTCCCCGCCCCCTTTCACCATCCCTAGATTGCGCATTAAGCAACAATAGCACAGCCGAAAGGCCATTATGTAGATTCATGAATATATAATGCAAAATCAAGCCACCAAAACATTTGCTCTTACTTTTTAACCCTATTGTTCCCCGCATGGAACCGTTGAGAGACAACAGCGGAGGAGATAAATATGGCCCACAAAAGTTTTCCCACAGCCTTTAGCCTCTTAACTATTCTAATCCCATTGAGAATACTGATGCCTGGGAGACAATGAGGGAATCCCAAAGACAGCCCGGAGGGGCCGTCCTCCTGCTGACTGCCCCCTGGCAGCACATGGGGGCTTTCTAGAGACCAGCTGCCCGTTTCCATGGGGAGCCCCGGGCCAAAGGGCAGCACCGGGCACCACACTTAGACACTTTTGACCAGCCACATGTTTATCAGAAGAAAGGGGAGTTTCCATTTAAAGCATCTGTGTGCTGATTAGTTTAGGAAGGAAACCCTCCCCTGAGTAAGTTAGGTTTAAATCAAATGCTTGTAAGCTTGGAAGAGCCAGGGGCTCAGCCACAGGACTGAGAATGATGAAGGTCTTGCCCCCCTCCGGCCTCATTCACAAATGTAATATTTAAATGTTAGTTTTAAACAGTACGTTTGCTTCTGCCTTTAAGGGAAATTGCTTAGCAGTGACGCGGTGTGATAGCGGCTAGGACGTAACCATCATTATTTGCATCGGGATAGTTCTCGTGGAGCGTGTAGAGGAACCAAACCACCTGACGGCAAACACGGTCTTCATGAACTAAACGTGGGAAGGACCGTTCTCCGCAACCGGGCATGCCGCCTCCCTGCTGGTTTGCTCTGCTTTACATAATCAAGCAGACTCCTGAAGCATTTTTAAAGCACTTTTAAAGTATGCCAAGCCATAAGGTTTTATAGTCCGCCTTCGGGTATGAGGCATGGCCTGTCTCAAAATCTTCCCCAAAGCAAAAGCAACTACCATTTTATTTTATTATTCATTGCTGGTTATAAGTCAAGCAGATCAACTCACAGCAAGCACACTGGCACTGGCAACTTGCTCTTTCCAGTCCTGCAGGCAGATCACAGTCCTAGTTATGAACTTGCACATGGGCGCATAAAAGCCCTGGAAGTTTACTGTTGTGTCCCAATCCAGCACTTCGATTTAACCACTGAAAGGATATTTCCAGTAGTGTAAGATCAATAGGGTGTTCAAAGGGTGTTTCTAGATTCCTCCAACAGCTCTTCCTGCCTACTCTTTTGAAGACCCAAGCAGACTGGAATTACATAAAGAAACTTTTACATTAAACAGAGGTACATGCTGGTACATTAAGTATAACACGGAACTTTTTTTTTTTTTTTACCTATTCCCAGGCAGCTGGAGTTGATAAGAATACAGAAACCATATGATGGTCTAATTAGCAACCTCACAGGCGAACTAGATAATTAACCTCCATAGTGGCTAGATTAAAATATTGTGTAAAGTAGGCATCTCAAACGCATCCAGCAGTCCACGAACAACTGAATGATGTGCTAATTTGGTTAAGTTGCTCTTTGTGGTGAAGTACTGTCTTTTGCCATGGTAACAGCAACAAAAGGATGTAGACTGACTGCTGTGGTCCTGTCTGCCTGGGGATCTCGGCTGACACTTTGCAAACTTATTCAGTTCCAGAAAGGAATTTATCGTGCAAGCTGATTGTTTGAGATCCTCCCGTCTCCCATGAGGACTAGGCCAGGGCGGGAGGAGGGGGAGAAAGACAAAGATCAGTCAGATGGAGGAAAAAGGGAGGATTATGAGTGGAGACCATCCCAGCTCTAGTAGGAGGGGAAGCAGCTCAGCAATTGCAGTTTGGGGAGGCAGGCAGAAGAAGGTAGCAACCCCTCTTGAGGTGGGTGCTGCTTGCAGGATGAAAAGAGAAAGGGAAAGAGAGGGCCATGGCATGGCGGAGGAGAAGAGAGGTGCAGCTTGTAGTCACAAGGGAGGAAATAAGGACACCAGCAATGGTTGCTGATGGCAGCTGAGAGGGAGAACAGAGACTTGTGGTTGCTGGCTGTGGGCAGAGGGAAAAGGGGAAGCAGGAACTCGCTGCAGTCACGAGGAGGAGGGAGGGCGGCCGCCAGCCTCGCTCACTGATGCAGCTCGGAGCCCAGCAATGCCAGACCGGGGTCTGCTGGGGAAATGAACAGACGGCGGGCTCATACCACTGCTATGAAACGAGTCCACCCCTTCAGTGCAGTTCGGTTTGAACTAGTACCGCATAGTCAGGGAGAGAGCAGCTGGCCTGGCCAAAGCTTGCTTAAGGCCATGGGGTAGGTGAGACTCAGTTTGAAATGTGGACCCTCCACCATCACCTTCCTTCTCATCCCTATGGAAAACTTCAGTGCAATTCATTCAGTCCTCCCACCTCACACAAGGTCTCTCTCTTGAACCTCCACGTCCCGAGATTACTGCAATGTGGCATCGTGCCCAGTGACAGGAACGGGTTGAGCCAAAGAATTAGGAAGAGCAGAACTAGGGAGATGCTTGCAAAGGGCCTCGGACAACTTTGTCATTAGACCAACGTCATTCGAAACAGGCTCATTAATAGCTTTCTAAAACTCTCAGCCAAGTATGACACCGCTCGTGTTTTTTGCAATAAAATCGAAAGGACAATGAGTTTGCTTCATTTGAGAGAGATTTATAGGAGATTTAATAAACAGCGTGTAGCAATGTAGTGGCAAACCCCATGAGAAGAGAGGGAGAGTTGCAAAACCCCATATTCTTGTATGGTACTACCATGGAAACTGGCCTTCTGAGGTAGCCAAAAGGCTGCTCACTGAAAAGAGATGATTAGTGACTTGTTTGCTCCCTGCCTTTGCCCCTTTTGCTGAAAGCACTGGCACTATGCTTCTGCTGTATATGATTTCTAATATAAAACAATGCTCCACGGGACCAAATCAGTCTTCTTTTAAATAGATCAGGTTATAGTCTTCTTATAGGTCCTTAGATTTAGCAAAAAGGAACAGCCTAACAAGAAAATAAGATTTTTCTCGTCCTACAGAAGCGGGCTGAGTTCAGTGATTAATGTCAAGCAAGAAGCGAAGGAATATGCTTTAACAAGGAAACATTTACTAGCTTAAATTAAAGAGTCTCCAGCAATTTCCTTTCCTTTTTGTTCTCCCATCATAGGATATGTTAGGTTTATGTTTCCATATATGCATTTTTGTCTGTGGGTATTAGGATCATTTTTCAAGTATTCCAGAGGAAAGGCATTTTGATTGCTGGGTGCATCTTTAAGAAGAAAAAACAAACTTTTATCATTTTTATAATATATCACGGTGCATGTCTTTGGAAACCCACTTTAAAAATAACACTAAGAGTATAGATTGATTGTTTTGCCTTTTAACAATTTAAAGATGTAGGCTGTAATCATGACTAGATCTCCTTTAGCAAGCCTCATTCTGAGAAAGACGGAACAGTATTTTGGTGGGAGTGACAAAATCTGTTTTCCAATAGCAAACCTCAATACATTCAGTCATTCTTCCCCAAATTTGGCTATGTTCATTATATGGGGTGTGAAATTAGAAGATACCATGTTTTCTTGTATACAACGTGCATCTTTTCCCCTGGAAATTGGAACGCACATTATATGCGAGGAAATATGGTAAGAGCAGCTTCTGCTGCTCACTGGACAAATGTGCAGGGAAAGTCTGCATGGGCACAGAAAAATAAGCAGGCTCGACTGCCTGGCTGCTTCGAGTCAGTTATTTAGTACAAGGAAAGACCTTTTCTTCTTCATTCTGCTGTTCAAAAACAAGGTGCATATCTTACTCTGGCACATTTTATGTAAGAAAATGAGGTTAGTACATTTTACTTATACTGCAGTGCATATGCTTTTATCTAGAATAGTATTTCCATTCATTTTAAACAGCGAGATAGCACTTCTAATCAAGAAAAAAGTAGGACAAATTCTCACCAAATCTAAATTCTCAACAAATCTATATCCTAAATAGTCCGGTGAAACTTTCTTCACGAGTCTAAAAAAGATGCTTTTTAGCAAATATTTCCTTGTCACCTTTTTCTTACTATGAAATATGGGTTGCATTCTAATAGGAAACTAATTGATTACCTGTAGAGTGAACGCTAGGAAAAGCGATCAGTGTCTTCATCAACCCTTGCCTAGGATGCTGTCAGCTTTTCCAAGCTCTATTATGAATATTCACCAGTCTCAGAACTTCTTTGCCAGAATAGGCATTGAATAATTCTCGCAGCACGAAGTTCACAGAACTTCTTGGCAACTAAAGATGACTGAAGAAATATCTTTTTAATCTGCAAAGTCTTATCTTTATTTTCTATCAGCAAATAGTCTGGCCTGCATAGCTCAAAAGCAGGATTTGGAATCTGAATTACTGTTGTGAGAACCAGAGATGGGATTTATAAGGCACCTTCCTCAGCTTTCAAAGTTGTATATCCAAATGGCCGAGATGGCTAGTCTAAGGGGGAAGTTAGGGTACCCAGTACTGGTGGATAACAGTATCAAACCAGGCATTATTACTGGGTACAACAGAAGCCCCCATACTCCATCTCTTATATTACAACAGCTGCACTCTGTTTCTCACTAAGTTAGTCATGCTAGTTCTTTCCCGTATAACCTTAAATTCCTTTCTCTCGCCTGTACCAAATGTTTCACAAATCGATTGTTCTCTTTGAGGAAAAGACTCTTCTGCCATTCAGTCTAATTTTTTTCCACCATCAGTTCAAAACCATGCATTAGACCTTTATTTTGCTAGAGGAACAGATCCTATGAATTCTTCTATGGGCCTACTAAGAATTTACATCATTTCTTAAATATCTTCCCTAAAATCAGTGGAAGCATTTCCATGCATTTCCTTAAGCCCTTAGATCACGCCCCCCCCCCAGTACATACTATTACCATGTTTCATATGATCCTTTTAAGCACTAAAAGATGCAAAAAACTAGAACTCTTGGTTCCAAAATTATATTTTTATTAGACCAACTGGATCTAATAAGTAATAAAAGGTATCATTTTGGGACCAAGAGTTCTAGTTTTTTGTATGTCTTTTTGTCTCAGACCAACACAGCTACCAAGTACACCAATTAAACACTAACGAGCTTTTTCATTCTACAGTCCCAACACTGAGTTCTCCTGGGTGCCCCCCTCCTTGTTTGCCAAGCCTGTCCTGCAGTAAAGCTTAGCTTTACTCTACCTGTCATTTATCTCATCCTGGTACAATAAAGCATTTGTTCCTTTCCAAGTCACCAATACTTTGTGCTCATGTTCACCCTTTCATCTGTGGTTTTCAAAGCACTTTGCAGAGGTTGTTGAACATCACCTTCATTTTACATACATGAAAACACAGTCTTAGATTAAATGATAACTGACTAGCAAATCCATCTTCTTATACCTCTGTCCCCATGCTCTGAACAGCATACCCATCCTCTGTGTTTTCCAGAAACACACTTGAGACTAAAAATTGCTACAATAAGAGCTCCATTGGCCAACTCTATCACGGGACATCAGCACGTGTACAAAAGACACAACCAGGAGCTGCTGAGCTGGAAGAAAACATCAAGAACAGTCTTGACCAGACCTATGGGGACACCAGCCAATAAAAGAAACAACAGCAGCCTACCGCCCAAACAAATATTCTGTATCTTGTAATCTTTATCCTTCTCAGGCACTGAGGAAGTCAGCACTGATTTGCTTTATGACTTCTTACTTATTCCAGCTCTTCGGGTAGTGACAGCTTTTCTCCTTATTATTCAGTTGCCTTCCTTGAAATTCTTCCAGGCAGTTTGATAAATGAACTGTTAAGTGGTCCAGTGTCACTTGCCCTTTCTGTAGCAGTATCAGTACAACTTAAAGTACAGATCACCCAAATACGAGAGAAAACTTTGTTGTAACAGCAGCTGTACGCTGCACATGTGCCCTGTTTATGAAAAAAATAAACATGGAAAACAGAGACATTTGGTTTCAATTCACTTTGACTGACCCAAGGTGTCCTCCCCAGAGAGGATACACAGGTCAGCCCATAAATTTTCAAATAATCATGCATGGCTTTAGCTGCATGTCCCCTATTAAAATCTCTATGCGTTGTGTGGCTGAAACCCTCCGAACAGGCATCCCATAAAGCTACCAATTGGAACTGGTACCGGTTGGACTCTTTCAACAAAGAGACCAGAAACGACTCAGAAACCAGTCCATCTAGAAGCCTGTCTATGGTACAAGGGAAAAAATGATGTTACTGGTCAGGACAGAGGCATAACAGGGCACCTCTGTGCCCTGGGCAGGGTGACACCTTTCTGCTGGCAGCTATTATAATAATAATGCTGGCAGCTATTATTTTTCTGCTCCCTACCACTTAGCTGGCGCCCAGGGCTGCTGCCCCAATCGTCCCCCATGTAGTTATGCTTTTGGGTCAAGGCCAACATTATCATGCTGAGCAATATCTCTCTTTCTGCGAAGTGGCACTGAAATCCATGAGCGAACTAGTGGATTAAAGGCTACCCAACATGCACATCAAAAATCTAGCCTATAACTTAGCTTTTTGGGAATGACTTTTCCTCCTTTATACATATTTCTAAATCCTTTTTCTGCTTTTCCAATTTTCGGTACAAATTATTACGCAAGTTACAGCTGGTCATCTTAAAAGAGTAAGTAGATTTGTATTGGGACTTGAAAGACCTTTTTCTCTTTCAGTTGGTCTTTTTTAGTAACGTAATTACAAAAAAAACAGTGTATTTGGATTCCATAGCAACACCCAGATTCAAACATTATTGCTAGCTTCTGTGGCTTTTTTTGGAGTAACTGTTAAGTCCCTAACATGGGTTTGAATGCAAATTCATATATATTATTATTCACTATGAGCTTTGATCAAAACCATCATTTGGTTCCAAACAATATTGTTTTTGCAGCGTTATTAGACAAAGTGAAGAAGCAGTAGTCTGTTTGTTCCAGTGAAAATGTTGGAATCGCTTTACTGCCTAACAAACGCGAATGGCTATTGTGTAATACCTCACCCACAAGGGAGTGGAAGCGACTTCCTCTGAACAGGAATCCCTGCTTCATAAGAATATATGGTACATGCTTAACCCCGTCCAAATTCAGCAAAATATGTATTTATTTGCTTAATTTTAAACATCTGCTTACATGCTTTCCTGAACACAAGGCATGGTGCAGTACTTTGTCACAACCAGTTCACTGTCTTCACTGGACACATGTTCATTTGCACCAGCTGACTATATGGCCCAATAATAGGTTTATGGGCACTTCTCCCGTATTTGGTTTATTTTAATTCACTGCCAGAGACGATGATCGTTTGGGGGCAGAATGCATAGTTGAACAATTCCATGCCTGCTTTTGAGCCGACGGCCATCATAATAATAATAATAATAATAAAAAAAAAAAGTACTTCAGACAGGAGACTTGACATTTGTGCAGCGGCGTAACCTTGTTCTAATCTTGCATAGTTCACGAGATGGACCACGGCCCAGTATTTCTGCTTTTGTTAGCAACCCGGGTACTTTGGGACATGACCTTCAAACGACGATGCATAAGCCACATCCATTCCCATTGTAACAAATGGGAACTGGGCACCCAGGTCTCCTGACTGCGATTTTTCAGAACCGGCCAGTTCATTTTCAACAGGGGCATAAGCTAAAAGCCCAGAAGTTGACTAATTGCTTCCCAGAACGTTCCACTGAGTAAGTGATGCTGATAAAGATCAACGAAATGCAAATTCTGTTCAAGTAGATATTTTAAGCTCTCCAAAACAGAGCTCCATCATGTGACAACATCTTGAATGAATTGGGTTGCATGCAAACCCAATTCTTTATGTGCGTTATGAAATGTAGAAAACACACACATGCTGCCTGTTTAAACTGTCAAACAAGTTTCCTGTTGGTAGCTATCACGTCTGTTCCAGGCTGTTGGTTTAGTCAATGCTGTGAATGCAAAGCTGGAACATGTGTGGAAAATATTCCAAGCTGTAAACATCAGAATCATTAGACGCTTCTTGAATGATTGCCCCATCATTACGAAGGGCAGTATGACGGTTAAGTCCCTTTTATCCAGGATTTTCAGGAAGACTGTCAATTCCAGTGATTGGTCTGCCTTCCACGAAAAGCCTCGCAAATCAAAATAGCAGCTCTTCACTTCAAACTCTCATTAATCAAATGAGTAGCTCAGATCAGAAAAGCTTGCATTGTATTACTCTGGGTCCACATCAGCAACAAGGGATATACTGCAGACAATTTGTTTTCCAAACTGGTATTTCCCTGGAGTTTTGAATCCCCAAAATGTGCTCTCCTCTTAGCTAGTAGTGGCCTGAAATCATGTGGTGGCCAGATGAAATGCTACAAGGACCCATTGACAGCATACCTCAAGAAGGCAGATGATGACAACAAGAGCTGGGGGGACCTGGCTGCTAACAGACTCCAATGGTGCTGGAAGCTCAACCAAGCAGCAGCTTGTGTCAAGGTAAAGTATCTTGCCCTTGGAGCAAATAAGAAAGATCAGAGGAAGGAAAAGGAGAGGAATCCCTGCAGCCTATTCCCCCTTGCAGAAAGACCGGCAACTTTTGCAGATGGATCTGCAATTCAAGGATTGAACTCTTAAGTCACCTTAAGACCCATCAGTGAGCCGCGGTAGAGATCATCCTTGAATTGAGGGATTGATGATGATGAAGACTTGCTGGTGCACTTTTAAGACTAAATGAAATGACTTGGCAAGAACCTTTTGACAGCAGAGACATTGCACCAAATGGCCAAGTTGGCCGCTCACCATTCTTCCAAACCTTTAGGATAGAGGAAAAAAACCATGAGGTTTGACTGTGGGTCCTGTGAACTGAAACATCTTCTAAAATACTTTTTATGGATGCATCTTACCTACACTTACGTAAGCAAAATGCTTAGTGTTTTGCTCAGTAGAACTCACATATTGCGTGGTTGTTCATAGCAATATGTAGCTCAATTTTGGTTTGCATGAAATGGCAGTTGCTTTTGCAATACCCTTTTAGCTCTTGATTGGGTGGTGCACACATTCTACTAAGCGAAATAAGAAAAACGGAAAGAAATGTACAGTTCCTGGAATAAGGAACAATCAACTTAATTCTAGAAAGTGTGTAAAAAAAAATTAAATGAAATAAAAATGACTGGGTAATTTGTATAACAAAGAAAGTCCTGATCAGGTCAACGAGAAATTTATATAAGATATGGCGTATGTGTGTGAAGACTAGAGAGGAGTAATTGGAGCAATGTTGGATCGCCAAAGAGGCACCAGGGAGCAAAGCAAATTCCCCAGAGACCAACGGATGTCTGAAATGGCCTGTTATGCAGTTCTATCTGCTAATTACTGCCTTAATTACAGACTTAAACAATGCATTACCCCAGGATTCTCTTCAATAAAGTTATTTCAGTTAAGTAAACAGGTCGCAACCATGTCCTTTCCTCAACACCGCTACAGTACTTCTCTTTCAGAGCTCCTGCCATCAAGAACAGCCTTCTTGTATCATTGCTCTGTCTCTGACCCCACCATCTCTGTCAAAAATCTCATTTTGAAGTTATTAAGTGCTGCTGTAAACTATAAAAAACTATAACATGTAATATGGTATTACCTAAAGGAGGTGATTGAAGTAGACCCTGTAGAAACCCAAATTAAAATATGGTCTTAGACTAAAGAGTTTGCAACCTAAAGGGAGTAGACGGGTAAAGGATAGAACTTGAAGAACTATTAAGATGGGGGCATGAGAAAAATCAAGTGACTTAACCTGAGGTCACATGGAAAGTCAGTCACAGAACTGTAAACTGAACCCAAGTCTCTTGAGTGTCAGTGCAGTGGGTTGAGCACACGACCATTTCCCTTCTTTGTATTTCTAAAACAGCACGTTATGAGGTTGCATAATGAGCAATGCTACAGGTCTATAAGTCTGTTTTGTCTGAATCGACTCCTGTGACAAGCAGAACTAATTCCAAAGGCATCAACACCTAGAGAAAGGTGTGACTCACTAACAGCACAGCTAGCTAGTTTTTGCAGACATTTGGGTTGGTAGATTATTCGCACTACAATCATATTAAGGAAAGGTGATTTGAAATGATAGGATGCTGTGAACCTTGTGAGACTATTAAAACACTTTCAGGGTGTCTGTGAGTGTCCATGAGGAGAGTCAAGACATTGTGAAGTTACAATTCCAGGGCATTGTGGATACTGGGGCTGTTCATGGGATTTACTGAAACAATTACTGCTCTCCTGTTGATTGCATATGTGTATTCCACCATAAATCAATAGATTATTAACTGTAAAAGTCAATGCGTTCTTTGTTGGCTGTCAAGGAGGTCACTCTGCAAGGTACTAAGAAAGCACATATCACATGGTTAAATGTGTTTTCAAATTATTAGCTCTAAATAAATACATCAATTCCTATGAAAGCTGAAAAAGAATGAAAAGAAATTAATGTGTGTGAACTAAAAGACCAGGGATACAGTGAGGAAATATAATGAAATACAAAGTGGGGAAACCCCAGCTGTTAAACTCATCAAAATCTTTGTGCCTAGAAAGTTTATCCTCGACAATCTAGCTCCTTTGGGTAAAGTGTGTTTTGGTTATAAGAGCTCAGTTGTATTAAGTACAGTTTGCTTTGCTTTTAGCAGGTCACCATATTGTATTTTGGTGTTCAGGTTATATTCCCATTGAGGAAATAAATCTATTTTATCATAAGAGGCAATAAATAAAAATAATAGTTTTCATGTATTAGAAGCAGAACAAAAAGATACATAAACTACAGTTTTCATTACCTTATGTTGGGAACCCCAAAATATGTCCTCAGCTAAGCAGGAATGGTCCAGGCCAATGTTTAATTAATTTGCAGAAAGCGGATCCAAGGGTGCTTTTTAATACTGAGACATTATGCTCCAGAGAGGCTAGTGATGCAGTCATTTGGATGAGGAATAAACGTGAGGTCAGTACAGCTCTCATGGCACATTTTATTAAGGATAGGTGGCATCACCTTCAATGTCCCAAGTGTGGTAGTGATAACCTGTCCCTCTTAAATCTTCCAGCAGTCTGAACTAGACAGCAACTTTCTTTTCTGTCCTGCTCTAAGTTGTCACAGTTTGCTTATGCAGCTGCCATGTTCATTTTAATTGGGGCACCTCCCTAACTACCTTCCCAGGGAGGCCATGCCAATCTATTAATCTTTGACATAGCCAAGATCAAACTGGATAATTCCTCTTTACACAACAGTAATCACGCCCTCTCCATCCAAAGAATTCTTGGGAGGCATATAAGGGTGTGTGAAGCTTCGGTCGCTGATTTGATTCAGAGAAGATGTGGTCCAATTCAGAGGCTGAATCACCGAATCCAAATTGAACTGGGAGACCAAAAAAACCCTCCAAATCAAATCAGAAAAGATTTGGAGATCCAGAAGGCAGTCTTGCAGGGAAACAGAAACTGAAAATAGAGAGGGGGAGCAGGGGGGAAAGTTTGACATCTGTAGCTGGCCAGTGATTGTGATCTTTCCCTAAGCCCCCTCCCAATGACAGTGCTCTGGGGGAGGGACGTAGAAACAGTACATAAGCCTCTGTCGGCAGCCTTTCTGTCCCTTTTGTGAGCTGTTTCTGCCTGAGCACCCCTGCTACAAGCTACCATCCCTGCTGGTTTTATCCTGCTGCATCTTAACACATACACAAAGTCACACGTCACAAGTTCTGCTTTCGGAAAATGAGGTGCAGTTTCCCAGAAGCCTCTGCACCTATCTCCTTGAAACCTGGCAGGCTTCATGGCCTCAGCAGGGGCTACCATCCCTGCAGTTTTCATCTCACTGTGCCTTAACACACACACAAACTCACACATGTCATGAGTTTTACTTGTTAGCACCTTGAGGTGGAGTTTCCTAGAACCCCCTGCACCTAATCTCTTTGAAACTTGGAAGGCCCCATGCTCTCAGAGGGGTTACCATCACTGTTGTTTTCAGCGAAATCTGCCAGAAAAATGACAAAGTTATAGGTATTTCAGTGATTTCCCATTATAGTTCTCAGGCCGAATCTCTGAATCTCTCCAAATCAGTGCCAAATCTTCTGAAGCTGATTCACTGAATCGATTTGGGACGGTGATCCAAATCTTTGAATCAAATCACTGTCCTCCAAATCGTCCAAATCCAAATTGAATACTTCCCTATTCGCACAGGCCTAGAGGCATAGGAAACCCTGGCTATAAAGGTACACTGAAGTACAATTTTCCATAAAAATATCTAAAAAGCAAGCTTTTGAGAATATTAAATAGAAGAAAAACACACTCTAATAATCATCAAATGGAACACAATAATTTGGGAGGCTAGAAAGAGTAAAATCCTTTCTTTATGTGCTGAGGACTACTGGTAACAGTTACTGATGGTCTCTTAGGACCTAACATTTGAACTTGTTTAGTTATTTTGGCCAAGAGCAGGGAAAGTTGAGTCAAACCTCTGTCTATACCCTGGTTCCGATGAAGGAAGGACAGGGCAAAAATTTACTTGCTTGTAAGCACTCCAACTCAACTTCCAAGAAACCCCGTAGAGTAGTGCAAGTGCCTAGTGCTGACGCTGAAACAATTGCATCATTTCACACAAGCCACCAAACAGCTGCAAGACAGTACACGTGTAGGCTCCATTTTAAAGAGTGAACTTACAGGATGCCACGGGGGGGCTCCGAGTTCCCCCGCCCCGTGTTTATTTCCTCCAGATGGACCTGGAAAGGAGCATTTAAAGGACTTCTGGGGCAAGAATGATCTTTTCTGGGAGTTGCACAGCATCCACCACAGCAAGCCTCAGCAGTCCACAGAACCAGGCACTTTGCAATTTCAGGGAGAAATTAGCCTATGTATGAGAAAAAACAAATGAACAAAAATCCCTATTCAGACAGTAAAAAGTAATGTTTAACATAGGGAAAGTTGAGGATACTTAAAGTGTTTACTTATATCAGTTGGTTGTTTTCTGGTTATGCACGATCCTTCATCCTTGATCTGCTTTCATCTTTGATAGTTTTGGTCATATCTTATTCAGCCAAAACCTCACAATCCAGACGATTTTTACTAAAATAACCTTCAGGTTTTATTTTGATTGATTTTAGCAAATAGTGGATAATTCAACTACAGGTTACTAAATTCTGCCATCTAGTCAAGAATATTTTTTCTAGGACTAACTAGGACAGAGGACAAAGCACTTTCCCTTCAAAGAAAAGTTGAAATCCAGAATGGGGTTGAACGAAGACGACGATAATCCTATTATTCAGGCACCAGTTCATATTATAGGATTTACCATGTACTGTGCAAGCTGCAACGTGCCCTCTAGTGGCTGCATATGAATAACCTAATCAGCTGGTAATTTAAACAAAGCAATAGGAAAAAGTAGCACACAGGAAGGATTGGTAGGATTTGATAAAGAACCAAGAGTATAATGGATAAAAGGTGAATATGTATCAATTTTTGGACCGGAGATCCAAATGAGAACAGGTGAAATTATTTTGGCAAAAGGAAGAATTGCAGTAATTATTTGCTTAAGAGACATTTCGTTTTAGATGTTAGGCTGTGCAGAAGCACTGATTGTGGACAGTGTGATACTTGTAGTACTCTTTTACTTTAATGTCAAAGAAGTGATTATATAGAGAAGGCAGCAGATGGATCTGATTTAAACAGAAGATGGACCAAGGGTTTGGAAAGTCTGGGTTGAATGATCTGTTTTTGTGCGGAGAAAGATAGAGCTCTTGTTAGTCAAATAGGTAACAAACCAGTTAGGGCTGAGAAATCAGTCTTATGTTTATTTTGAAGATATCTGTGAAATATCTTGAATTCCATACTCAAGCACTTGTCTCTCTCTCCCTGCACACGTTCTTCCTAGGTTGAGAAGTTTCTGCATATTAATACTCCAAGACCATTTATCAAACACCTTTGCAGCTGGTACCATGTGTATTGGGTGCCCTAGCTGTGTTCAGTCTATATGTTTTTATTTGCAGTCAAACGGAGAGAACATTTTAGGAGTCCTACAGAGGTACACCCTGGGTCCAGTTCTGGTCAATAGTTTCATTAGCAAATTTGATAATTGAATAGAATATACACTTACAAAATGCATTGAGAAAATTCAAAATGCTCTAGATATAGTGGAAGATGGCCTGAAGTCAGCAAGATGCATTTCAATAGAGGGAAATGTGGAAGACTCTATTTAAGAAGGATAAATCAAATGCACAAATGGTTGATAGGGAATGACTGAGTAGACAGTTCTGCAAGAGGATGCAGCAAGAGATCTAGGTTAGATATCAGGAAAAGTTATTAAAACAAATAACCCAGAGAGTATGAGTTCCTGATGGAGGTTTTTAAGACCAATTTTAGACAAACATATGTCAGAGATTGTCTAGATATACTTACACTTTACTTCAGAGCAGGGAGAAGGACTAAATGACTTCCTGAGATCCCTTCCAGGTTTATACTTTGCTAATTTTATGTAGTCCAAGACTTCCACCTAAATGAATGCAGTTTCATCCTTTAACTAACTCAAATACTTTATTGAAACAAGCTCAATGCATCAAGACTCGAATGTCTTTTCCCTTATATTCTACAATCCATTCTGCTGTTTTCATGCTCCTGATGCATGCATGTCATCAATGTCTGCTGACATTGCAAACATCATAAGCAAGGCAAAAAATATTCAGAACTGGATTACTAGGGACCTACTTCTGGTAAGTTTTGTAAGCCTTAATCTATTCACATGCCTGGTCAAAAAACAGTTTTTAAAGAAGTCCAGTTAACAAACAAACAAATGAACCCTGCTTTTCTTCAAACATGGACTTTTCCCCTACAGATGCTAACTCTCTTCTCACCACTGAATACATTTTCTGACACTTTTTTTTTTTTTTGCTTGGAAACCCACCTCCACAGTGGACACAGGCAGATTACACTTGTGTATTGAATGTCAGAAGTAAATTGTAAATAACCAGTTTAGCATGATATCTGACAAAAATAGTTGCAATGAAAAAGTGAACAGGTGTCGATTAGGAAAAGGTACCTGCAGAACTCATGTGTCAGGAAAGCTTTTAAGTCTGTTAGCTCTAATTTTCATCTTTTGCAGCAACAGAAATTGGCTTCGGAGAAAATTAGAGAGCATACAGTTCAACAACCAAAAGATCCGATAACCAAAAACAGTTCAAACAGTTAACATGCCAGGCATGCCCAGATGAGTGTGCACGTGCAGTCTGCAGTGCCGCAGATCTGCCTGCGGTGCCACAAACTGCACACACTGCACATGCAGGCATTTGCCGCGCTGCTAATTTGCAGTGCAGTGGGGGGTTTTGACACCAGGAGATCCCAGTGTCAAAAAAACTTGGGTCAGAAAAAAGCGGGGTGGAGCACATGACAGCCCAAAACGGGAACCTGGCTGCTAGCTAGGCTCTGCGTGCCCAGATTGTTGCTGCTGGAGCCCTGGAAAGCCCCCAGGACCCCAGGTAAGGCTGCAGGGAGCAGCCCAGGTGCTGGCCCTAGCCTCCCCTACCCCATCCAAGGCATCAGAGCACAGGTGTAGGGGCATTCCCCAGGGACAAATACTACATTCCCACTGATGTACTATGTACCAGGGGAACGTACATTCCCACTTATGGGGACACACCCACCCTGTCTTCTGTGAATCTGAAATACAACACTTTACATTTACACTTATTATGCAAGTAGTGGCATAAAAACAGGACACATCCACAGAGGCCACAATATAGTGCACACCCTCTTTAAAAGCTTTGATTTTCTCTAGGTATTTACATGCTATGCATCTCTTCTCAGACATTTAGTATTTGAGCACTGCAGAAGCAATAAGGAATTATCCTCACAGCACCTTTGAGAGGCACTCTCTCAATCATGATTTGTATACAGAACGGAGACACTTGCATACATACGGATATGTGCTAAGAACAAACAAAGCCTTGAACATAAGACCAGCACTCTCATCTAGTACCAGCAGCTTACCAATGGCCGGCACATGGGAAAATATTTCCTTCCTCTTCTGTGCACCTTCATGATTTCTATTCAAATGTAATTGTCCGGCTCTGACATCTACCTCTCCATCGGCCAGCCACAGATTGATTCAAGTCATTCTATTACGTATGCATTTGTCCTCCCAATTCATACAGAGGAAGAGGAGTCCACTCACGTCCGTATCAGTTTATGTTGCTCCTTCAAGGATGTTAGGTTTTCTGGGCAAGCCATGTTTCTTCCATTTGCCTCCACAATGGATTCAGCCCTTTAGATGAAGTCATTTGGAAAGCGCAGGCATCTCTTCAGGGTAGACTGATTCTTGGACACAGCAGTCTGTTGGCTACACAAGTGTGCTGGGAACAGGCATTATGGGTTGCAGAGTAAGATGGCAATGATTTGTACCCCTCACTGCAAAGGGAAAAATTTGCTGTTGCCTGGAAGACAAGCATTTGAGCCTCCTCTATTTCTACTAAGATGTAATGCAAAAAGCAGCTGCGGGGAACCAGCTGTATACCAGGATAGGCCTAACTAATGCCAGTAAGGGATCAAATATAGCTCTGCTCTTATATATCCTCCTTCCGTCTCTGTCTTGGCTGTGGCAAGAGACATCTGCACCAGCTTTATGCCAATGGAGGATAGTCTGCAGCTTCAAAGCCACTCTGCTGCTGCGGTGGACAATTCAGATCTTGGCAGTATTATCTAGCATCTGGCAACTAAACTGCACAGAGCCACTCTGGACTGAAAACCAGAACCTCCTTTCTGCCACCCCACCGGTCTATTCACATCTGTTATCCCAATGCACTTGGAAGGAGGGTGTTTTCGCATCCACTGTGGTAGACAGACAGGAAAAAAAAAGAAATGCCAGTGTTATTCATCAGTGCAGCACAGTATGGGAGCTGTTATATTACAGCTAAGAATTTCAAACATCTTTTTGGAAAACATAAAATGGGGGTGGCAAAAATATAGCAATTTATCAAGTGGGAAATGTTTAGGGCATGCTAGGAGCTCTGGGGATTTAGCTGTAAAATATTAAAGCGGCTAATTCTATTCTTCATCTTGGAGTGTGAAAGGAGAAAACACAAGAGTTGGAAAATCCTGTGTACTTAAGGATATAATTTTCAACATATTTCCCTATATCTTAAGGGCAACAAATAAAAGCACACATTATTTTCCAAAAACAAGGAGGATTGGCATAAAAGCAATGACAGAGCCTACATAATATCTTGCATGGTATCATCCATCTGTAGATGCAGAAGAGAAGCAGAAACTAAAAAAAAATCAGAGTACAAATTAAGCTATTTTAAACACAGTGGATAAGATCATAGGATAGCAGGGCTTGAAGGGACCGCATGAAGCTGTCTAGTCCAGTACCTTGCTCATGGCAGAATCACGCCTGACTAGGCTAACCCAGCCAAGTGTTTCTCTAACCTGCTCTTGAAAACTTCCAAGGATGGAGATGCCACAGTTTCTCCAAGTAGTCTGCTCCAATGCTTGGCCACCCTTATATTCAAAAAGTTCCTCCTAATCTCCAGTCTAAACCTCCCCTGCTGATGCTTAAAGGCTATTGCTCCCAGTCATATCCCCTACAGCCACAGAGAAAATCCCATCTTCATCTCCTATGTAATCATTTTTCAGGTATTTGAAGGTATTTGTTATCAAATCCCCCTGCAGTCTTCTCCAAACTAAATAACCCTTTTCAAGCCTTTCCTTATAAGTCTTACTTTCCAGGCCCCTATCTATTTTTGTTGCTTTGAATTGGACTCTTTACAACTGTCCGCATACTTCTCGAAGCACAAGGTCCCAAACTGCATAAAATATTCCAGTTCTGAATAGAGCAGGAAAATCACTTCCCTTGCTTCTCTGTTGTTACCGCCTAGTATGCTAGGCTCTTTTTGCAACAAGAACACGCTGGTGGCTCATACTCAGCGTATGGTCTACTCAAACCCCCAGGTCCTTCTCTGCAGTACTGAAGCATACCTACTCATTCTCCAGCCTGTATTTGTGCATGTGATTAGTCTTCCCTAAGCAAAGGAATTACAGTCGTCTTTTTTTAATTTCATTTGGTTAATTGAGGACAATTTTTTCATTCTACCTAGGTGATTCTGGATCCTAGCTCTATCCTCCAGAGTGTCTACTACTCCACCTAGTTTAGCACTGTCCACAGACTTGCTAAGCATTCACTTAGTCCTATAATTCAAATCATTAATGAAGATATTAAACAATACCAGACTCAGGTCGGACCCCTGGGGAACCCCACTTGATACACCTCCTACCAACTCAACACGGAGCTGTCGATGACTACTTGAGCAAGACGATCCAACTAGTTATGTATTCACCTTACAATACTTTTACCTAGTCTGTATTTTCATAGCCTGTTGATGAGAATGTGATGGAATGTGGTGTCAAAAACCTAGCTAAAGACAAGTTCATAAATAAATGGACTTTTATAAACAAGTTAAGATAAAACAAAAGATGCCCAAGCAGAAATCACATACCACCGGTAAAAAATTAAATTAAGATGTCCATGTGCTCCATGTAAAATTTACAAATGTCAATAGAAATACTCCAGGTGGGTAAGGATAAGCACCCATGTAAATATCTATGCGATCAGAGCCTCATTGTGCACAGTGTCCTAAGTGTAGGATGGTAGGTCCAAAATGCGTCACACAAACTCTTAAATCTATCCGTTCTTCATCTAACTCTCCCACAATTGAAGTGACACTGAACTTTAAACTAAGATTGAATGAAGATGTTCATGATATTATTTGTTCTGAAGAGTAGTTTTTCTATTAGGGCAGCACACAAGGGAGCAAAAAGTTAACCTTAGTCAATGTTAACCACTCTATAATTGTAATCATTTGGAAGTGTGGGTGGGGGGGAAGCTCAGGATCTTTTATTTTATAAATTTCCCATCTGAATTTTTCTCTGGTTGGTAATTTATACAGACATTTCATCCATCACTAAAGTAATCTATTGTATGCACAAAGTATAAATACATGTTGTATTTTCCATTTCCTCTCCCATATAACATGGAATATTTTCTTGGAAGGATTAATATTGTTAGAGTGCTTTTTTGAGGGTTTAAACTGCTGAGAACACTGTGGTTCTAAAAATCCTCAGGACTCCAGGATATTGCAAAAAATACCGTGTTTACTTGATTCCAAGAGAGGGGTTTTTTTTTGCTATTTAACACGGTGGAGGGGGAAGCCCCTCATCTTGGAAAGGAGCACGAGGTGGCGGGGTTGGGGCTGGAGCTGGGGGTGCTGTCTGACCCCTGCTGCATCCTCACATTCCCAGGCCTCCGAACCCACTGCCTCCACTCCTTTTCCTTATCTCCCACCAAGTAGCCTCTGCCTACCCTCTGCTCCCCCCCGCCCACTTACCCTTGCTCTGGCACTGGCAGGGAAGGGAGGTAGAGCAGGCAGGGGGCAGAGGCTGCAGAGAGGGGTATGAGGGAAGGGGGACAGGGGACTGAGGCTGCAGGTGCAGACAGGGACAAGGAGGGGTAGGGAACAGAGGCTGTGGGGGTGCAGAGGCTGGGAGGGGGAGGCAGCAGTGGGCAAACTGCTTACACCCCTCACTGCCTTTACACACCCTATCCCTACCACCCGCCTCCCTCACTGCCTGAACACTTCCACTGCTTTACCAGCTACAATGGTGATGGAAATAAATTTATTCCCCAATAATTAGATTTTTAAGGGTGAAATTTACAAACTCGTTATAATTTTCTATGTATAAAGTATTGGGGGGTGATCTTAAATTCAGGGCTGTCTTGGATTCAGACAAATATGGTAATACTAAAATGTAGCCAATATGCTGGGTAAGTCCTGCAATAATAATATACTAGAACATTACTCTTCTATGTCCAGAAATAAAATATAAATTACACTGAGGACAGAAAAATTTTTGTATATAAACACCAATGAAATGTATGTGGGCACTCATATGTGTATAAATGCATGGTTATTTAAAAAATGTACTGTAGAGAAATGGTCAAAATGAGGATGGAGATAAACCAGAACTGCTTCGTATTTTCTTTATAATTAATCATAACATTTATGAATTTAAGAAGTCAAGCATTAACACAGGAAGAGACCAGTTCTCTACTGGTTTTCCTAGACTGTTTATTTCAATATATGGTCGCGGTTGTGCTGCTGTGTTGAAAGAAAAGGTTTAGTCTTGCTCTGCAGTGTTTTCCATGAAAACCAGCTTAGCAGTTTTAAAAAGCTCCTTTCCTTGGCATTATGCATTTCATTATCAACATTCAGGAATACAGGACTGGATGGGAGGTCCTGGATCAAGGTTCAGCTCTCTGCTACCGCAGGCAAAATGTTGTACAACTCTTTTCATAAAGTTATCAACCTCCATCTTAAACGTGTTCAGGGTTTTTTGACTAAAGGCTGTTCCAAAACTTTGCTAGTCTAATAGTTTTCAGCCTAAGTTAATTCACGGCCATGTATTCTCATGCCAACATCGGCCTTTTGATTAAATAGCTCTTCTGTGTCACTGGTGTTCACCCTTTTGATGTACTGGTAGATAGCAATCAGATTCTGTCTCAGTCTTGTTGACTATCAAGTAGCTCGGTAGAGCAGGACTACTGCATCATACAATATCATTTTTAAACAGAGGTTTTATCCATGCTGATAGCAATAACTTATGTTTACAGTCCAATGTTTATATTAGAGTCTTTATAACAGGAAATACTTTGCATCCTTTCCATCCATTTTCAGGCATAACCTGCTCCTCTGTCATCCTTGGACAGTTCAGTGAAGTTTTTCAGACAGGATACAGTTAAGAACTTGATGTCCTCAATCACAAACCTGTAACGAGGCTTCTGAAGGTAGTTCTTTAACTATGTTATCAACCAGCCCCATTAATCATGAAATGCTTTTTCCTACATAGGCTTAGAGCACAGAATTAACAACTGAGAACTGTCTGAACTCCACAAAGTATCCATCACACTTCATTTAACAGTAATTACATTTAAAAAAATAAGCTCATGCTGAACAGATTTCAGTGCTCTAGTGCAAATGGTCTCTTGCCTGCAAATTAAAAAATGAAGGCTAAAAACTCTACTCAGTTCAAATGGCTGTAGGAATAAGATCACTGGTTGGGGAGTTCATTTGTGCCACAGACTCCTGACACCTTAATAAAAAAAAAAA
>JAGPOW010002742.1:11617029-11643518 GCA_030014935.1 Caiman crocodilus | reverse complement strand
AGTTGAACTCATGACTGTGATTAGAGTTCCCTGTGGACGTAGGCAACAGGTAGGGGGATATGGGGGGAAGGGCACATGCTCCCTGTGACAGGGCCGTCCCTGCTGCCAACACTACTAGCGGCTTCTGGGGGTGTTAACCAGCCCCGTCTCTGCCACCAGCTTCTGCCAGCCCCGTTCCTGCCAACGCCACCAGCTTCTGCGGGTGCCCCCCCAGACTCAGGAGGCACCAGTTGCCCATGTCTGTGAAAGAACAATACTCGCCAAACCGTGTTGTAGACTAATCCAAAGTTGGATTGTGGCACGGCCTTATTTAATAATCCTCTGGCCATCTCTCAGTGTAATCTGGGAAACCAACTAGCTACATGGTATAGTGCTATCCGGTACACTGCTGTACCAAGACAAGCTTGAACACTACTTGCATGTGTATACACACAAAACATTGTCACAGGGGGAAAAGCTCTAAATCCAAATACATATGACTTGCTAAATACATAGCTTTGGGCAAATATATTTTCATTTGCTCTTCACTTCAACATCCAAGGTTCAAAAAAGTTCCTACAAAAAGAAAAAGGGTAATCAACAGTGTTGGTCTCAGGTCAGGCAGAAGGCAGGGCAGGGTGGCATCTTATAGGCTTATTCAGGGGCATTGAAAAAAGAGTCAGAAAAATGACAAAAAGAAAAAGAAGAATTAACTGAAAAGATTATCTGCTCCTGTGAACATAAATGTATCAACTCTCCAAAAAGAATAAGCCTATGTAATAAAAATAGCCTGCTGTAAAAGTACTTAAGTGACTAAATAAATAAGGTTTAAATTCCACCTGAAAAAGAAGCCTTTTCACTGCAACTTTAAGTCATCACTAAACCTGATCTCAGGTACAGCTAAGCTTTTACAGAGGGTGAATAAGTCCTGTCACCACAATATCAAATCCATAAGTTAAAATGTAGGCAGTTCGTGGTTGTTACTGTTCTAGTGCCAAAATGTACAAGAAAGTTTTCACTTTATTCATTTAAACTCTTAAATAGGAAAGCTTTCAGAAGATTTAGTGGAAAATAAAAACAGTCTGGGTTTTGGTATTGGACAAACCTGTCCTGGTTTACAGGCACCTCTTTCCCCTCAGTCTCAAACAGTGTTTCTCAAGCAACAGGCTACTTAACTCCCAGGTTCGCCAAGGAATCAGGGCGTCCAACAGACCCAGGTGCCTTCTGTGCCCCAAAATCAATACACTGGACTGAACAACATAGATTATACAGGGGCAGGCAATTATTTTGGGCGGAGGGCTGCTTACTGAGTTTCGATGAGCTGTCGAGGGCCACATGGGTAGCCCCACCCCTTGACAGGTGCTCCACCCTCTGGTTGCCATCTTGTGACTGGAAGTTCCACTCCCAAACCTTTGCCCCCAGAAGTCCCTCCCTCTTGCCCCACAGAAGTACTCCTTTCAGCAAGGGACACCGCCATCTCAGAACCAGAAAAATATCAAATTATATTCTAAAAATTGAACATCTACAACGTTCATTGATTTGATTTCAAAAAATATTTTTGTCCTGATTTACATGCGTTTGTGTAGTGTACATAGCAGTGATTGTATAATAGCTTAAAATGACATCTCACTCTTGTGTATTGTGGGGAGGTGGGAGGCATGGGCAGTGGGTATAGGTTTGTGGAGGGCTGTGGGCATGTGGGGGAGGCTCTGGATGTGTCTCTGGGGGGTGGATAGCTGTGGGAGCATGTGGATGCGTGTGTGTGGACATGTGAGGTGTGGGTGCAGGGATCTGTGTATATGGCAATGCAAGGTGGGGTGAGGGTGCCTGTGTATGATGGGGTGTGCATGTGGGACTCACCTTATGAACTCTCTTTCTCTCTGTCCCTCCCTCATTGCTCAGGCAGCGATGCAGCTGGGAGCCACGTGGTGCTGGAGTGGCTGGCGAGTGGATAGGGAAATGCTGAAAGCAGTGGCAGGCAGGAGAAGAGGCAGTGAGTGGGCGCGTGGGAGCACAGTGATAGCTAGGTGGGAGCACGGAGCCCACACTGGTGTCCTAGCGCCAGCGAGGCCCAGAGTGGGGTGGCAGGAGTGAGGGGCCAGGCTGGCAGGGGCTCTATGGAGCCAGGCTCAGCTCCATAGAGCCCTGCCAGCCCGGTTCTGCATTCCTGCCTCCCTACTCTGGGCTCTGCCGGCACTGGCCCCAGTGCACTGGTGCAGGCCCCATGTTCCCACTCAGCTGTCACTGCACTCTTGTGTGCCCTTCACCTGCTGCCGTTTTCACCACTTTCCTGCTCACTGCTGTGACACTCCAGCATCATGTGGCTCCTTGGCTGCATCGCCACAACCGCATGACTCAGCAGGAGCCAGCTCGGCCACAAGGATGGGGCAATTGCCCATGATCCTCTCCTGCCTCCCACGTATGAATTTCCCTTTCCAGTGGAGGGAGGCAGGAATAACCCCAGGGTCCCAGGTCAGAAGCCTCTGGTAGGCATGGGCTTCTGGTTGTGGGGGCAAGGGTGGGGTAGGGCTAGGCAGGCTTCACTGCTGGGCTGCTTGGTCCTGCTGGAGGCTCCCCCTGGGTCCTACTGCCCCTGGCTCCTGTTGTCTTTGACAGGTAGCTAGGGGCAGATAAAGAATAATTTTCTAAATTATTTTTTAGGGGCCCTGAGGGCTGAATAGAATGGCATGAAGAGCTGGATCTTGTCCATGGGCCGTATTTTGCCTGCCCCCGGATTATAACATCAGAGGGGCATTTACTTCTAACTCCACCAATGCCATCATCGCTGCTTACAGTGTCCCTCTGGCTCTCTACACTGGATAGACAGGGCAAACCCTATGAAACAGATTATGATGACTGCTCTGACATGAACTGCAGAAAGGCAAGCAAGCTTGTGACAGAACACTTTAACCTCCCTGGACATTTTATCACTGATCTGAGGCTGGATGCTCTTAGACAGTAGCCTTAAAAAACAACTTCAATGGGAAACTGCAAACAAAAAAAAGTCATTCACAGACTGGACTGTGTTCAGTATGGTTTAAACTGGGATTCTGGACTCTTACTCTACCTGGATTAGCTTTGTATCTATGGGTTTTGGTGGTTGTTTCTTTGCTTCTCCCAGCACTGTCCCCTCTCCCCACTTCTTCCCCTTCCCCTGTCTTTTGTATTCTAATTTTTCTCTCCTTACACCCTGTTTGTTGCTCATTCTTTCACAACATCTGATGAAGTGGGCTTTATCTTACAAAAGCTTATACTATGTATCTATTTTGGTTAGCCCATAAAGTGCAAATCTATCCTGCTTCCTCTTGACTTCAGACTAACAAGGCTAACTATGTCTTTCTAGAATAGGAATGACACACAAAATAGAAAAAAAATAAAATTTGCTCTTGTACAGTGACAAGTATTAGGTGTATATTTAAAAAAACCCTTAAATTTGTATTTAGAATTACTGTAAATATTGTGTACAATTTTTCTTCTCTGTGACTGAGATGTTGTGGTAAGGGAGCAAGAGGATACTGCTCCCTCCTCATTTTGGAATGGTAATTTAAATACAATGTCTTTATAAATAAGGAAATACTCTTGTTATCAATGAATATTGATTGTTATTAAAATAGTTTAAACTAATATTCTCCTAATTCCCCAGCACAAATTTTAAGCATCTCATGAAAGTCACCATCTGCAAAAACCAGGAGTCATATAAACAGTTCAGCAACCTCAGTCAAGAAGCTGTAGATGCACACAACTAGAGGTTATGTTCTCCTGAGCCATTTTACTATTGTCTGCTTCCCTCATTTATTTTGTATACATTATTCTACAGTCTCAAAAGCCTAATAAAATTAAGGATGCTAGACAGTCTCAAGACAGTTCATAATTACTGTTGAGTACATTTCTTGGTGCTTTCAGCCCAGTTTTTAAAGTCTTCTCTTTCTCTGTTCTACACACTTTTCCAGAAGTGTAATCCACACATTACTGTGATGAAGTTTTATCCAAAGATAAAAAGACCAATGAAAAGTAAATACTAGCTTCTCTGCAATGGAGCTTATCCTTCTTCTCTCCTGGATTGTTCAAAGACCCACTGAATCTTTCACAGGCTTCTAATATAATTAAAGATGACAAAAAACTTGAAGTAACTGTTCTTCAAAATCTCCCGTGGCTCTTCTAATTTTCATCTGACATCTGTCATACTTCATGTTCTGTTCTTTGTGTCATTTGGGCTGGATTTCTATTTTTTTTAAAGAATCCTTGTTTAACTCACATAATAGACCTTGCCATTTACCCATACTGTTTGATTCCTTTCCTTTGTCCTCCCTATTATTTAGGTCATTAATACCTTCTGGGACTCAGTTCTAGTATATTTAAGAAGCTTCCATGCTGAGCATAAGGATTTTAATTTCCTCACTTTGACTTTAGGGCCTTTTTCAATACACTTTTTCAAATTCTAAAGTGTAATGCAATGGGCCTACTTTTAGTGTAATCTCTCTCCTGAGGATGCTGACTTTAATTATTTTGCAGTCAGTAATATTTAGCGAGTCATTCAACTACAGTTATTTTTTCTGCCAAATTCAGTGTTTCTCTTTTAGCTATGACCAACTTCTCAACTTGCATACTTTAAGTCTAATCAGTCCTAAAAATAAACATTTAAGGTGCTAAAAACACTACTTCTCTATTATTTTTTCCCCTAATGCAACAGAGCTGCCAAGCAAGTGTAAGTGGGGAAGTGGGTGACCTGGAGGAAGAGCAAGCAGGAAGGGGCAACAGGAGAGGCAGTCTCATTCTTCCTGAGAAATCAGGGCAAATTGACTAGTTACCTCAGGTGCCTGTATACAAATGCACGGAGCCTGGGAAACAACAGGAAGAACAGGAATTCCTTGCAGTCAAGGAATTATGACATGAATGGAATAACAGAGACTTGGTGAGATAGCTCATATGACTGAAGCACTGTCATGGATGGGTACAAACTGTTCAGGATGGACAGACAGTGGAGAAGAGGAGTTACGCTTTATGTAAAAGAGTCATGTGTTTGCTCAGAGCTCCAGTATTAAACTAGAGCTAGGCCTCTCTAAAGTCTCCGTATGCTCATGGGTGACAACAACAAGGGTGATGTTGTGGGGGTCTATTACAGACCACCATACCAGGAGGAAGTGGTGGATAAG
Source organism: Caiman crocodilus (assembly GCA_030014935.1). Taxonomy (NCBI): domain Eukaryota; kingdom Metazoa; phylum Chordata; order Crocodylia; family Alligatoridae; genus Caiman; species Caiman crocodilus. Next base: position 11,638,386 of record JAGPOW010002742.1, on the reverse strand, counting down.
GCTTTCTTCAAACAGCTGGCAGAAATTTCCCAATCATAGATGCTGGTTCTCATGGGGGACTTCAATCATCCTGACATCTACTGGGAGGGCAATTCAGCAGTAAACAGGCAATCCAGAAAGTTTTTGGAAAGTGTTGAGGAGAATTTCCTGGTGCAAGTGTCAGAGCACCCAACTAGGGGCCAAGCTTTTTTTGACCTGCTAGTCATAAACAGAGAAGAATTGGTGGGGAATGTACTAGTAGATGGTAACTTGGGCAGCAGCAACTACAGTCGAGTTCAGGATCCTGAGGAAAGGAAGGATGGAGAGAAGCAGAGTAAGGCCCTGGACTTCAAGAAAGCAGACTTCCCAACTTGCTCAAGGAACTTATGGGAAGAATCTCTTGAGAAGTCAGTCTGAGGGGGAGAGGAGTCCAGGAGAGCTGTTTGTACTTTTAAGAAGCCTTCCTGATAGTGCCAGAACAAACCATACTGATGGGAAGGAAGACTAACAAGTATAGCCGAAGACCAGGTTGGCCTAGCAGGGAATGCTTCAGTAAACTAAATCACAAAAAGAAAGCTTATAAGAAGTGGAAACTTGGACAAACAAATTAGAAGAATTTAAAGGGTCCTTGGGAAAACTTTGGAAAAATTATTAAGGATCACATTTGTGGAGGTCCAGTAGGAAAAAAAAATGCTGAAGGGCAATTAGCATGGCTTCACAGCAGGTAGATCCTGCCTGACTATCCTTGTTTCTTTTTATGACCAGGTCACAAAATGCTTAGATGCAGGAGTTGAGAAAGATGTCATCAACTTGGACTTTAAAAGAGCCTTTGGTACAGTGACAGATCCCGTTCTTACAAATAAACTAAGTTGTGACATAGATTATTACATGGTCAGGTAGGTGGATAATTGGCTTATCGGATGAACTCAAAGGTTGGTGGAGGACGAGTCATTTCTGACCTGGAAAAATGTGGGCAGTGGAGTTCCCCAAGGTTCAGTCCTTGGACCAGTCCTGTTCAATATCTTCATCCGTGACTTAGATGAGGACGTGGAAAGCACTTTGTCCAAATTTGTGGACAACACTAAATTATGGGGCAAAGTAAACACACTAGAGGGCAGGGAGCAGATTCAGGCTGATTTGGACAGATTGGGAAAGTGGGCAGAACAGAATAGGATGAAGTTTAAAAAAGATAAGGGCAAAGTGCTGCATCTAGGGAGAAAGAATCACCGACACACCTACAGACTGGGAGGTGACCTTATCAACAGCGCAGCAGCAGAAAGGGATCTCAGTCGCAGTCGACTCCAAAATGAACGAGTCGTCAATGTAACCAACTAATAAGTAAAGCTAACTACACTCTTTCAAGCATTAGAAGGTGCATCAGGAACAAATCTAAGGAGGTGATACTTCCTCTCTAGATGGCATTGGTAAGACTGCAGTTATAGTACTGCATTGTTCTGGGCACTGTGCTTCAAGAGGGATGTGGATAACCTTGAGAGGGTCCAGAGGAGGGTTCGTATGGTTAACGGCCTGCAGGCATGATCCTATGAGGAGAAATTGAGGGACCCGAATCTCTTCTGCCTCCACAAAAGGTGGCTGAGAGGGGATCTTGTGGCCACCTACAAATTCATCAGGGGCAGCAAGGAATAGGGGATAGTCTATTTACCAGGGCACCCCTTGGGGTTACTAGGAACAATGGCCATAAACTGATGGAGAGCAGATTTAGATTAAGCATTAGGAAAAAATTCTTTATGGTTAGGGTTGCCAAAATCTGGAACGGGTTTACAAGGGAGGTGGTGCTCTCCCCTACCTTGCAATTCTTTAAGAGGAAGACTAGACAAGCACCTAGGTGGGGTCATCTGACCCCAGCACTTTTTCCTGCCCAGGGCAGGGGGTCAGACTCAATGATCTACTGAGGTCCCTTCCTACCCTAAAAATCTATAAAATCTAAGAGTATTGCTCAGGCATGCAGGGAGCAAGGCCAAAGCCCAACTGGAGTTGCAGCCAGCAAGGGATGTGAAGGGTAACAAAAAGGGTTTCTACAAATATGTCAGTAACAAGAGGAGGATCACGGAAAGTGTGGGTCCCTTACTGAATGGGAAAGGCAACCTTGTGACAGAGGATGCAGAGAAGGCTGAAGTGCTCAATGCTTTTTTCACCTCAGAGTTTACAGGCAAGGTCAGCTCCCAGACTCAGGTTAGGGACTATTTAGAAAAGTTGGACATATACAAGTCCATGAGGCCACATGGGATGCACCTGAGGATACTGAGGGAGCTAGCTGATGCGACTACTCATCTCTGAAAACTCATGGTTATTGGGAGAGATCTCAGATGATTGGAAAAGGGCATACATACTGCCCATATTTAAGAAAGGGAAAAAGGAAGATCCAGAAAATTAGAGACCAGTCAGACTCACCTCAGTCCCAAGAAAAATCATTCAGTAGATGCTCAAGGAAGCCATTTCTAAGCACTTGGAGAAGATGATGTTTAGGAACAATATGCATGGATTCATCAACGGCAAGTCATGCACGACCAACCTGATTACCTTCTATGATGAGATGACTTGGTCTATGGATGAAGGGGGGGCCGATGAATACGGTAGACCTTGATTTTAGTAAGGCTTTTGATATAGTCTTCCACAACATTCTCTTAGGCAAGCTAAGGAAGTATGGGCTGGATGAATGGACTATAAGGTGGATAGAAAACTGGCTACAGCATCAGGCTCAGAGGGTAGTTATCAATGGCTCAATGTCGAGTTGGCAGCTGGTATCAAGTGGAGTGCCCCAGGGGCCAGTCCTGGAGTTTTGTTCAGTATCTTTATCAATGACCTGGAAGATGGTGCAGAGTGGACTCTCAGCAAGTTTCAGATGACATCAAGCTAGAGGGTATGGCTAGGATTCAGAGTGACCTGAACAAACTGGATTATTGGGCCAAAAGGAATCTCATGATGTTCTACAAGGGCTAGTGCAAAGTCCTGCACTTAGGATGGAACAATCCCATGCACCAGTCCAGGCTGGGGGCTGACTGGCTGGGCAGCAGCTCTACAGAAAAGGACCTAGGGGTTACAATGGACAATAAGCTGAATATGAGCCAGCAGTGTGCCCAGGTGGCTAACGGCTAACTGCACTGGTAGGTGTGTTGCCAGCAGGATGGATATGTGGGGTGTGAGTGGGAATGGGGCATGTGAGGGGGTATGGGTGAGGGGTGTACATGGGGGTGGGTGTGTGTGTATGGCGGTGCAAGAAGTTGTGTGGTATAGTGTGCCCTCCCCACTATACATGCGTATAGTGGGGAGTGTGGGACTTCTCCCTACAAGATTCCCCCCCACACACATACCCCTTCCCTCATTGCCCACAGCCCCTGCCACCAGTGGCAGCAGCAAATGGTGAGGCCTTGGGGTGTTCAAAGGCCACAGCAGGTGGAGCCCCTGCCAGCCTGGGCTCTCCATTCCTGCCATCCCTGCCCCAGGGCATTGGCATGGGCCATGCGCTCCTGCCTACTGCCATTTCCTCTCCCACCTGCCACCACTGCTCTTCTCCTGCCACTTCTCCACCTTGCCACCCACATTGCTGCTTCCTTTCCATCCCCTTCCCACCCTGTCCCACAGCCCGCTGACCACTCTGGCACCATGTGGTTCCAAGCTGCATGGCTGGGACTGCAGAACGCAGTAGAAGCCAGCCTGGCCTAGCCAGCACCACATGAAGTCAACCAGGAATCACAGGGGCTGAGGCTAGTGGGCATGGGGATGATGAGGAGCAGTGGCAGTGGGTGGGAAGGTGGGGAAATAGTGGTGGCAGTGGTGGCAGGCAGTGGGGAGAAGTGGCAGTGAGTGGGCAGGTGGGAGCACAGAGACAGTTGGGAGGGAGCACAGGGCCTGCACCGGTGCCCTGGGGCCAAGGCAGGGTGGCAGGAGCATGGAACCCGGGCTGGCAGGGCCTCTGTGGAGCTGGGCCAGGCTGCACACCCAGACCTTGTGCTCCTGCCACACCCCCAGGCTCTGCTGGCCCTGGGGCACAGGAACTGAACCTACACTCTTGCCCAGCTTTCACTGCGGTCCCATCTGCCTGCTCACTGCCACTGACATTTCCCCACCTTCCCACCCACTGCCACTGCTCTGGCATGATGCAGCTCCTGGCTGCAAGTCTGGGACAGCAGGATGCAAAAGCAGCCAGCCCAGCCTGGCCTGGCCCCAAGGACTGGGGCATTCACTGGTGGTCCTCCCCTCTTTTCTCCCCTGTTCTTAGCTGAGTTTGCACTCCCAGACAGAGGAAGGGTGGGGCACAGCCCCAGGGCCACTAGACCAGAAGGGGGCTGGGGCTAGGTGGGCCTTACTACTGAAGCTGCTGTGTCCTGCTGCCAGCTTCTCCTGGGTCCTGCTGTCACTGGCCCCTTAGACAGGCAGCCATAGACAGATAACAATTTTCTAATTTTTTGGAGGGCCCTGTGGGCCAGACAAAGGCCTGGCAGGCTGGATTCGACCCATGAGCCATAGTTTGCCCACCCCTGGCATAGTATGTATTGAATTACTTACATATTATGCGAATTTTTCTCTTCACTCCATCCCAAACTCTACATAACATAGGTTTTGCCTCAGAATTTTGTCTGGGGCTGCAAAAGTGCTTCAGAGTAGTATGCAACAAGTTGGATAAAGATACTATACACTTTATTTATTTAAAACTTTCAGAGTCATAATAACAGGGTATTGTTATGACTATCTTGCACATCTTTTGTGGTGTTATGAGAAAGCTCAGCATTAAATAAATATAGGAACTTCCCAGATCCTAATGTACCAGAGTGCATGTGCTCTTCCAGTGCCTAGATCTTAGCATCACTGAGAGTACTACCCTCCATGTTCAATGCAAAAAGACAGAAGTGGGATGTAGCAGTTGGGCCAACTCACATTTGAAGGAAAAGTGGCATCGTAACAGGTTTATCATGTCATTAATTGAACATTTGGCCAGGCTGATTGGGGCTCCCAGCCTCAGGGACCCATGGTATGCCCTTGTATCTGAATCAGGTGACAACTCCCAGCCTCGGATTATACAGTTCAGCACAATGAGTTTCAACCATTTAAAAAAAATTGTTAAGGCAGATAAAATACTTTCCTCAAAATTTTTTTTAGAGAAAACCAGCCTGTTTAAAAATGTTGAGAGATTTAGTGTAATTCTGGGAACGATGGAATTGTTAACAATGGCAATAATTGCTCAATGAATTAAAAAAAGGTCCACATTATTTTACTGTTTTGTTCACATGAGGAATAAAATGGGCATTCCAAGTGCATTTGGAAAAGATAAAAGCTTTGGCTTTCTCTTATTCTTTGGGATGTTATTTTAATATCCATGGGATTTCTCTTTATTATTTTTTTTAAGTATTTACTATTTCTATAAAGATTATTTTGAGAAGCTGAAGCCTAAATTTTCATTTCTCTGACAATGTTATTCCAGAATATGATCCAAATCATTATTTTTACTTTCTTTACTACAACCTACTATCAGTTGAGCTAGCAGATTTACCTGTTTCTAAAAGAAGGTAAGAAAAGATATGCTCTAGACTTATTTGTATACACACATGCACGTGTGTATGGTGGACAGAGTGGTAAATGAATTAACAGGGAGGACATTGGCAAGACAATGGACGATCAAGAGAATGGAAAGTCGTATAATTCTCTGCTGCCCTGTACACATTTTATGCCAGCAGCACCACATAAAAAAAATTATTTGGTTCCAAACTTATTGAAGCAAATTTTAAAACTTAATCAGTGCTGCACTTCTGGGTTCAGGCATGTTTTTAATCAATCCTGCTTGAAGAAAAGTCCCAATAAAAGCCCTCTATGGCAGAAATGAGCAGATGTAGAAAGATGATGAAAAAATATGTACTGAAGATATATTTCCAATTAAAAAGAGAAACAACTGAATCAGCTTGTTTTTGAGGGGTGGTTAGGTATTAGGCTGAAGTCAGGTAGAAGGCAGGGAAGGGTGGCACCTTAGAGACCAAATGGTTCAGAAAGACATGAGCTTTCATAGGCAGCAACCTATTTCATCAGATGCTATGGATGGACCGCTGTTTTGTGTTGCAATATTTTTGTATTTTGATAGTTTGTTCTGAAGCTCTGATTGACAAAGAACCCTGAAACTAAGTAGCCTCCAAAACTGCTTCTGTCCATGTCACTAACTATGATACAGTTATTTGCTAAACCACATTTGCTGAAAGTTAAATGCCTAACAAGGCAAAACTGTGGAGTGTCCATAGTGTATGAAGAAACTAACTGAAGAGTATGCCTCATGTTTGGCTACAGTCAGTATTACCAGTTTCTACCCCATTTAACAGATACCTGATGAACACCAAATTCTCAAGTTTCTCCCATTCAAGATGAGAACAAGTCAAGAGTTCTTTCGAAGCCCCCAAATCTGCAATTTATAGGAAAAGAAAAGAAAAAAAAATAGACCAGCAATTCTATCAAAGGGTCTTTTTAAAACTTGAATAATTAGGGAATATATTGCTCTGATTTTTTCAGGACATGCAAACTCACTATAAAAAATGTTATTTATAATGAAGAAGGAAAAATGATATTCCCGTTAAACTCTGATATGATGTTGGCTGAGATCATAACTCATGGTCTGTTTAAATTCCACTTTAAAACTAATGGAACATCCAAAATATTTGGCTATCAAGATAGTTTTTCCCTCCCTGGCAAATTACATTTTTTTTTTTACTGCAGTCATCTGGCTTGAGAAATACATTTAAGGTTATAAGTGAACATCACAAGGAGATCTACTAATTATTTCATTGTACATATCAGTATATCACAGAATAGGATATAAATGGAGCTCTCAGGGAGGTAAGAGTCACACTTCGATTCAGAGAATCATAGAAAAGCAGGTTTGGAAGAGATCTCTGGAAGTAGTCTCATCCAACCCTCTGCCTGTAGCAGGGTCACCCCTATCCACACCATCTCATACAAATCCTTGTCTAACTTATTAATAAACCTACACCATCAACCCTGTCACAAAACTACAAGGCATAACACACCCTAACCTGCCACACAAAGTAGGGAGACAATGGCAGTCAGTGTCCTGCTGCTGCAAAGGCTGTTAAAATATGCTCTAGAGATCCAAGGAAGAGGGCCATGCCCCTTGTTACAGGGAAAGGCAACCCTCCCCCCACCCCCCCCCGGGTCCACACCAATCTGACCATGGGGTAAAATTCCTTCCAGACCACAACTGTGGTAACTGTTGTGACTGAGTGGAGCTGGGAACCTTCAGACTTAACTCCAGCAGAGCTTTGCCACACCTCAGTCAAAATCCCCAGCCCTGGCTGCTGCCAACACCCAACATTTCCAAGGAAGTAAAATCCATCCCCCTCAAACACATGTTGCAAATGAAGGGGAGGGGGGAATTCCTTCCCAGCCCCATGTGGCAACCAGCAAAGCCCAGAAGCACAGGAAATACCCATAGCACAGCATGGGCATAGTTATTCCTACATCATCCCCTACAATCCTTATTGAGTCTCTTCTTGACCACCTCTAACGATGGATTTCACAACTTCCCTTAGACGGTCTATTCTACTGCTCCACTGTTCTAATGGTGAAGAAGTCAATACTGATATCCAATCAAAACCTACTTGTTGTAGCTTCAAGTCACTGGTCCACATCCTGCTATTTACAGAAAGAGACACAAAATATTCTCTTCCTTTGTGGTAGCTCTTCAGATATTTGAATGTAAGGACATATAAAAAGCATAGGCAACACATAGCAGGGGCATGTGCTCCCTCTGAGATCGGCCTTCGCCAGCTGGGGAGTTGATGGTGATGGCCATTCCTCTCTCTCCCCCCCAGAATGTGGGGACGCTGAGAGAAGTGCTGGCAGTATTTTCAGTTTGACACCTCCCCCCGCAAGGTCAGCAATCGGCTGCTGGTGCCCTGCCCCAGGATCAGGAGGCACTAGTCGTCCATAATATAAAGTTCCACAGTAGATCAGTCCAGTGGTCCATTTGGCGAGTATCCTGTCTCCAACAGCAGCAGAAGTGGATGCTATACAGGGAGAAAACTGAACTAGGTCTATCAAAAGCAATTACACCTTGTTCATTACCTGCCTTGACACCCATCATAACTGACTAAAGACAGAAGAGTGCTATCAAGTCCCCTCTTAAATAACCTTTTGTGCAAGTTAGATATACCCATTTCCTTCGACCGTTAATTGTGTGGCTTGTCTTCCAAGTCCTTTATGTTTTTTCTTACTTATTTCTGGACCCTCTCCAGCTTCTCCATGTCCTTTTTAAAATGTGTAGCCCAAAACTGCATATAACCATCTAGGTGGGAACAAATCAGTGTTGAGTATAAAGGCACTATGATCTCATGTGTCTTGCACCTAATGCACTACTGATGCAACCCAAAACCGAATTTGCCTTATGTGCAGTTGCATCCCGCTACAGACTCGTATTGAGTCAGTGATCCACTAAGTTTGAAAATTCTTCTCTGTTATGCATCCATCCAGCCTGCTGTCACCCACTTGATATCTGGTTTTTGATTATTCTTCTGAAGACGGAGACTTTTCATTTATCAGCACTGAATTTTATCCTGTTAGCTCCAGCCCAGCTTTCCATTTTGTCAAGATCCTTCTGAATTGTGCTTCTGCCTTCCAGTATGTTTACATTGTTCCCATTTTTGTCTCTTTTGCAAATTTGCTCAAGATGATCTCTGTTTTGGCATCCATATGGTTAACAACCACATTGAACAGCACTGGACTCAAGGCAGACACATGTGAGATTCTATTTAAAACCTGCTGTCATTCTCATAAAATCTATTGATAAATTACCCTCTGCTTGCAGCTATCAGACCAGTTGTCTATCTGCCTTGTAGTAATTTTGCCTACCCCATATTTCCTCACTTTGCTTATGAGACGGTCATGTGGGACTTTGTCAAAAGCCTTGTTGAAGTCCAGGTACACTATATCCATTGTATTCCTTTCATCCACTCCATTAGTTATCTTGTTAAAATGAAGATCAAGTCTGTTTGGCACAACCTGTTGTCACAGGTCATGCTGGCTGCTTGTGATTTGCCTTTCCTTCTCCAGACACTTGAAAATGGACTTCCATTGAGATATGCTGCAGTAACTTACAGGTTACCGAAGTGAGGCTAACCAGTCTGTAGTTCCCTGGGTCCTTCTTTTTAGATTTTTTTTTGAGGACAGGCACTATGTTAGACCTTTTCCAGTCCTTTGGTATATTACCCGTCTCCCACAACTTCATAATATTATTGCCAAAGGCTCCGAGATCTCCTCTGCCAGTTCCTTCAGTACCTTTAAATGAAAGCTTAATTTTTTTTGGTGAAGACTGAGGTAAAGTAGCAGCTGAGCAGCTCTGCCTTCTTTATATCTTTTGTTAAGAGTTCGCTCTGGCTAATTAACAGTGGACCTCCGGCTTCCTTGGTCTTTTTCGGGCCAACATATCTACAGAACCTCTTCTTGTCCTCACTAACTTCCCTCACCACGTGAAACTTATTTTTATACTTTCACCTTCCTGATTTTGCCCCAGTAAGTCTTGCTATTTCTTCATATGCTTCCTTGGTGACCTGGCCATCTTTCCATTGCCTATCTGTTCTCCTTTTGCACTTCAGGCATCCTAGCAGCTCTGTTTGCAGCCACATTAATCGCACAGGGTCAGGTTTTTTATATATGGAGGTACCTATATTTTCCTGTGACAGATGCTTAAATTCAGAAAGGTAAACCCATTTAGAAGTGCTCATTATTTTATAAACAGAGCTAATCAGCTGGCTTCATTCAAAAAAAATTACGTTTCCTATTTCAAAGCTACAGGCAGATCTTATGGTTTATAATTTAGGCTTTGCTACAGTGTAGAAACCCCTGAAAACAATCAGAACTTGTAAAGAGGGAATCGAACCTTATTTCAGCAAACGAGAACTTGGTTACTATACACAGAACATCACACTGAAGACAGGGGAGACAGGGATGAAAAAGGAAACATTAAGGTTTCATATGCAACCTCAGCTTAGTTCTCAGGTCTACCTTCATCCATTCTGACTGCCCATAGCCCCAGAGAACTGTTCCTCCAATAGGAGATAAAGACCTGGTGCTGTTCTGGCAGATATAAGTTTCCATGCCTCATCTGTTAGCTACTTGGGTAAAAATGTACAGTGCTTCTTTTACAACTGTATTGGCTCTGTCCCACTCAGATCTGCATGGAAATAAGCATTCTCTGGTTGTTAGATTTGGTGGTTTTGTGGTACCCGAGCTGGACAGACCAACCTATCAGACCACAAGATGTACTTCCATTTTTTTTAACACAGGATGAAATGAATGAAGAATTAATGGCAACACAATCCAGTATATCACTCCAAATCAAGGTGGGAGACATATAATCATGTTCTTAATGATGGAAGCTTGAAGGACATGAAGTGATTGGTTTCTTAAGGCTACTTGTGAAGGCAACTGCCATGTAAATGATTATCAACCAGGTTCCATTTTGCTTGAAAGGTATTACCACAACAAACTCTGAAGATGAGTTACATTAAGCACAATGTACAGCAATTCATGATCAGCGGCCTTACACTATCAATATCACAATGGATGCGCTTTTTCTTTTTTTTTTTCTTTTGTAACAAAAGCAAATTCATGTAAAAACTCAGATGACGAAAAAAATTAATTCAGATACAAATGCCGTTTATATCTGGTTAAAAAGCTTTGTGCCATGTAAGGTTTCAAATTCTGAGCAAAACTAATCAAATGAAACAGAGCATTGTTTTACTGTTACTGGCTGCTGCTGGAAACTAGAAACCGTTCGAATGTACTTCATTTAAAAATTTTATATCTGGTTTTACATGGGCCATGTTAGATTTCCATGGTCAGCATCCTTACAAGAAGAAAACTAATTATATATTAGTATTTTTCCAATAAAATAATTGAAATAAATTCCGTAAGAGACATTAATTTTTGGCAATGGTATTATTAATTTTGCTACCTACTTTGAAAGCCTGGCATATCTGACCTTTAAGTTTTATTTTACTTTGTTTTTAGTAGTTGTAAAACACATTTTCTTTTACTTCATCTTCAAAATACAGGAAGCCTTCTGAAAAAACAGAACAACATGCCCTGTTACTAGGAATATGCTGAGCATAAGCATAAAATAGGCTGTACAAAAGAATATTCGTATTTGTGTAAAACAAAAAAAAATTAATTTGTTCTTTCTTCAGTTATCTCTTTCATAAATAAGTCATTCATCAAGAAAAATGAATGTCCTACCCTATATTCCTCAGGGTATAAAAATACTATATTCAGATCAAAATAAGAGTACAGCTAACAAAAAGCATTAGCTAACAAACACCTCACCAGGGAAAAAAGTTTTAATTGAAAACAGCAAGAACAAGTCACAAAGGAAGTACAGTAAAATGTTCAGGATATTCTGACTCAGCCAACTCTTTGCAGTTGAGTTTCTCCAGCAAAGAAAAAGGAAAAAAACAAAAAACTGGCAAACCTTCGAAATGGCTATTTAAAAGGAAAACTTTCTATCCACAGGGGAAAAATGAATCTTATCTAAAGATAATTTGTTAAACAAAAAAAATTTGATTAAGACAAAAAATATATATTATTTCAAGCACAACTTTTATTAAACTTTAAAAGGAAAATGGATAGAAAAAAGAAAATGCAATAGGGTTAAGTGCTGAACTTGTAGGATATAAAACCCTCTGGCTTTGGACATGAAATCATATCAAGACTTTTTGATTTGGAATTCCAACTTTAGGAACCCCCAGACTAAACACTTGACAAATATAGTCAAAATCTGATCAACCTGACTTGCTGTAACAGAAACAATAAGTAATTTTATTTTGAATCTTATTATTTTAGTTCTAAAGATGAATGGGGGCCTATGAAGGATATGTCCTATATAACACAGAAGTTCAAGTAGGTCCTTTCAGCTTTCAAAAGTTATTTGCAGTAATCTGAAGAAGACTGGCATACTAGTAAAACAATTTTTTTTTATATATACATTGCCTATGCAGAGATATATTAAAAAGATTTTATACTGTGATACATAATCCTGGAAACATTCTAAATCAATTTAAATATTAACTATTAGAATTCACATAAAATAAAATAAAAATATGCTGCTTAAGTTTATAAGTGATTCTTCTCTATAACCATCCTAACATACAGCCTATCTTAATACCCTATAATGTGAGTAAGGGAAAGAACTTACTAGTGAAGAATTGTAGAAGTATTTCAATGGCACTAATTATTGGAAGTAAATTTCTTTTCTAAATGAATTTGCTTCTGAAAGGCTCCACACCCTCAGTGATTATCATCCTCCAAAGGAAACAGTGAGTAAATAAAGGCTACCTAGCTGACAAGAGAATCTGATTTAAGTCAAGACACTAAGGCTTTGTTAAAGTTTGACTTCAGTCCAAAATAGTACTGCTCTTATCCAGACTCTGTGGTGTTCAAAATACTCCCGCCTGATAGAAGGTTTGGATAATAATCTCTAGACAAACTTCAAAGGCCAGGGACAGAAATTGGAGGACTTGCAAAACTATGCAATGCATTCAAAATTGTAACTATGGGCAAGATTCTGACCTGCTGATTTCAGACACAATATGGGAACAAGGATTCCACCAGGGATACTAACTGCATCTTCAAGATGCTTATACATGTGTTCACTTTTTCCTGTACTGCAGTAATTGGAATGTCTAAGTTCATGCAGAAGACATCACTAACTCTCTGCCAATGCTGCCAGCCAAAAAAAAAACACCAACAAAAAATTGACAATCTTTAAACCTTTTAGTGACAACCAAACTTTTTTTACTGACATATTTTTACTATCAGCAAAAAAAAAAAAAGATGAGTTGGCAAACTTGTGCGACTCAAGTAGTGTTGTTTTACATTCTACTCACCCTGACAGCCATGACTAAACCCCACACCATGATGCCCCTTCCCAACCTACCTCCACAGCCTTACCCACACTGGCCCCACTCCCCCTCCACTCATCCTAGCACAGACCCCACCTATTGCCTCCCCTTCGCTGCCCCACCCCCACAGCTCTATCCTAGCCGTAAGGAACTCCAGAGGCTCCAATGAGCCAGAAAACCCTGACCCTGTTCCACGCTCTCTATTCAGCACAAATGCAGCTTTATGCAGATGATGAATCTTAAGACAAGCTAAGGACTTCTTATTTTTATGAAGGTTCAATTATTTTTACAGAATTTACAGACACACGATTTTAGGGTTTTTTTGGACCATCTGTAAATTAATGGACAGATGGAAAGTTGCTTTCACTTCTCAGAGAGTAAATGATATGCCAATTCCAAGACATTTTCTTGTCACAAGAAGAGCTTGAGTATATCTCAGACAGTACTGCCATGACCAGATCTGCCAAAATAGTCAATTTTAACAACAGAACCATAATACATATTTACTATGAAGAAACTGCAATTACAGGACATCAGCTAAACAAACCAAAAGTGATAGTTGCCTGATGTGGCAAAAAAGTAAGCAGTTCTTGTTATGAGGGTAAGTCCCCCTACGACTCCACTCAGACCATTACTTCTACAAGCTGAAGTATGCATATACCAATGTCTGAATAGTTTGATTCCAGTTAGGAATAAGGAAGCCTGGTGGGCAATGTCCTCAGTAAGGATTCACCATAAGAGAAAACAATAATTACATAATATTTACTGCTCAAAATTGTTTGCCAAAATAAATACAGGAAAAGCTTTTTAAACCTGAAGTTGAGAGTATTAAAATGAAGTAGCATTCCTGTGATAAATGCAGAATTGCTCCATTTAACACATTTTAAGGAACCATTAAAAAAAATGAATGCAGTACAGAAAATGGAAACTAGATGTAGAAACATTAGCTATTAAATGAAATCCTTACTCTGAGAATCAGACAACAGAGGCCACTGTAAGATGGAAACATCTTTCCCTGCTATTTTGTCATTAATTTACTCAATGACAAAATAATGTTAATCTGACTGTTAATTTATGTTGCCATGAATAATGCTTAAATACAATGTAGTATCTACCTAAATGAGGTCAGAGTTTCACTGTCCCTACAGACAGATGAGTTCTTGTAACTCTGAGGATTCCAAAGCTAGTTAATACTTACTTATACCATGTAAAACTATTTCAGCTATTGTTTCCAGACAAAAAGCTGAGGGGGAGCCATTTATTAGGTCATTTTGCATACTTCTGAGCCATTTCACAAAGGAAAAACAAATTATGGAAATATGCTGTGTGGATTCAAATGGTTAATACTTGGGATTACTCTTCTGAATTTTAAGGAAATAAGAACTCAGATAAGGAATGACATTATTTTGGGGAGCTAATGCAAGGCAAAATTTAAGACTTATAAAATAAAAATGTTTATCATGAAAGAAGTGCTGTGCTGAATAACCTAGCTACTCTTTTTGGTTAATTTTAGACTCATCTTTCTGATTCGTGCTGAATCATTCAAAATTCGTCTCTTTCCAGAAAGAATGTGTATTCTATTTGTACATGACAGGCACTTTTTAGATTAATAAAGAAATAAGGTAGACCTACAAATGGTAATAATGTAGTTCAATTTGCCTTTGCCCAAAGAAATCAAGAGTCAAAGACTCCAGCCCTATGAAATACAAAACATTTTCAATCACTGAAGACAGTTACAATTTGTAATACAGATCCTTAATTTTAAACAGGCAGTATTACTGGAGTGCAAGAAAGGACTAAGGCTGAGATTTTATGTTTGCTAAGATATAAATATATTATGCCTGTTGAGAAGTTTCTGGTTCAATTTTTTGGGGTTTTTTTCAAATTAAGTGCTAGTAGTTATATTAGTTATTTGAATTGGGCTTAGTTGAACATGGAAGACAAAGAACTAAAGCCGGTAGGAAAATCTTTAGAGAAGCTGGGAGTAAAGAGTTCTCATTACGGTACAGAATAGAGAGAGGGGAATGAACCAGGAGAAGGAGGGAAAAAAAGAGTCATGTTGAGAAGCGCAAAGACAAATAGGCAAAATATGAAGTGACTGGCAGTTGCAAATGAGCTAAATAAATAACATTTGATTAATCAATTCCTAGTTAAACTGATTAAAAACACAGGATCAATTATGTTCCATAAAAGTCTGCCCGGAAAGAACAGATGATGTCATAGCTGCGCAAAAAAAAAGTAAACATGTTCTGAAGCTATGATGGTCTTTTCCTTTTTAATTTTTTTATTTTTATTTTTAAAGTCTGTCCCAGGAGACTTAGCTGTACTAGTAATTTTTATTTAGCTGCGATTTAGTGGCTTCTTCTTGGTGCTGGTGAGAGAAGAAGGAAGAACTAGCATGTACCCCTGGAGCCACTAACTACAGCTGCTGTATATCTGGGCTCAATTAACCTTAAAACTTTTATCACACTTTGTAACTAAGTCCATATGTTGCTTATCCTCTGCCTGAAACAATTTTTTCTGAACTGTCTAGTGGTCCCATTTACCTTAAGTTATTATTAGATTTTTACCCCTTTGTTTCTGCAGGCCATACACGTGTGGAAAAGGAGTTTTACCAATTGTTTTCCTGATTCCTTGATATCAGCAAATGGACTGAATTATGACTACACAAAAAAGCGACAAGCATTTAGTGCACTTGCCTCAATATACTGAAGATATCGTGGAACTGGAGAAACAACCACATACAATGGATACTTACTGTGCTAACGTAGATTTTGACCCCAACTTCCCTCAAATATTTCAATATTTTCAATATTTTACATGAATAAGATATTACAGGAGGATCATTTTCTAACAACATCTGGAGAAAAACTATACAACTTTAAAAATTAAAAGTATTTCACAATATTTCAAAGTAATGATTTTCTCACCACACTTCACAAAGTTGTCTTTATCCAGGAATGGCAAACGTACTACATTTCCTAGGCTTCTTAAAGTATACTTGGCACAAGTTATGTTGAAATATACTTGTGAATAAATGAAAAAAAAAAAATCAGTAAGATAAGATAGTGTACCAAAGATGCATTCTTAGGAGTGCTCTGTTAAGATATAAACTATAAAAGTTTACAGAGAATCATGGCTGAGAGCCTCAGGGTATTTTATGCATTCACAGAAGTTCAGTATGAGGCAGACATATTTAGAAGGTCAGTACCCTGGACACACTGATTTCAGAGCTCACTAGGTTTATAAAGGACTATGGATTCAAAAATGGATTCACAACTATGCCAGGATACCAACACAGTATGGCCCAAAGCTAAAAATCACCTTCCCCACCCCATTTGAAATACTAACGTTTAGTTCCAAGGAAAATTTTGCAAACACTCAATACATTGCCTCCTCCACTCCTCCTTCTTTTCATTAGTCCAAGGTAAAGCCATAACTGGTGTATTTCCTAGACTTTTGAAACCTGGATGAAAATCTCACTGACATCTGGACAAATTCCTAACTTTGCAATTTTTATGCAACTATTCCAAAACAAATGATCTAGAAAAATATGAATATAAATGAACAAAATATTCTCTGAGGAACTCACATGATTTAACTCTCTTGATAAAACAAAGATGTAATGATATTTTAATGAACTACCTGAAGACAATTCAACAAATTTCAAAACAATGCACAACATGGTTTTTGCACATTGTGCATGATCTTAACAGCTGTAAAAATTCTCTCTTTATAAGGGCTAGCTCCTATAAGCTATCCATAAATTGCCTATTTAAAACTTCTACACGACATTCTACCCTTTGAAAAAGAAGCTGAATAAAAAATAACCAAGTTGATTAAATTACTTTACTTCCTTACAGAAACACTGGAACATTTAAGATCCAACAAGATGGTCTTGTCTCATCCTTTTCTAACTCTAAAAACCTAGGCAGAGAGATGCAAAACCCACAACCAATAATTTCAAGGTAATCTAGACACTAGCTCTTTTTACTATCAGACACTAAAAATGGAGTTGACAAATTTGCTTGGCTACAGCTCATTAGCACTATCTTCCCCGTTTAAATACTGTTTTATGATCAAGGATCAGGACAGATTTGGAAATATGCACTTCAATTGGTTTCAAGTGTTTATAAGCTTAATTAGAAACAGACGTGAATGGGTAAAATACACAATTCTGGAAAAGTTACTGGGGTAACTGATAACTCTCTTTCCCCTGCTGATTATATTACTTGAATCTACTCCTTTGGCTCTGTTTAGAGAAGGCGAGGTTAGCCCTTTCACAGTTTTAAATAAGTAAAACTGGAATTTAATGACATCCTTTCCCAAGTTCAGCCCTCCAAAGCATGTCAAAAAATCTGGAGTCATTTGACTTTTAATGTGTACTGTAAATACTAGATAAATTACAGACAAGAAGTGCTTTCTATATAAATAAGACTTCACAATTCCTTCCATCCTACGTATACTTTTTTGTCTACGGTTCCTAAACAGCTTCCATCTCTGCACCAGAGTGCTTCACAATCTTGAAGGTTTTTATCTTGGCAACACTCCAGTATAGTACAGAAGTGCTATTATGTTGGATTTTTTCGTTTTTTTTTTTTAAAGTGAGGAACTGAAGCACACACACAAGCTAAGTGCCCTGTCCAAAGTTACACAAGAAGTCTATGATGGAGAAGGAGATTATCAAGATAGCTAATACTGTCAAAGCTTTTACTAGAAAATATACATATTCACCTCTATCCTGAAACTTGCATGTGAAGTTATGAAAAAGCCAAATGAGCTAATAGAGGAGCTGACAGCAACCAAAAGTTAGAAAATGACAAGTTATTTTTACATCTGGACCATTCTGCGTGTGGGTTTCACTGACTTTTGTTAACAGCAGAGGAAGGAGAATTCTGGATTACATTCAGGTTGTGGTGACGAGGCACAGGCTTTTCTGCTAAATCTCCTGACATGCCTGATGCCTTCTGTAGTTTCTTTAACTCTGTTTCTGCTGCATCCTTTACTCCCAGCCCTCCTGGTTTCAGCATCATTCCCAGATCCCTTGTCTCAGCAGTTCTGTTCTTACATACCAGCTTATCAACCTATGCGCCATTTCTAGTTCATCTGTCTATCCAGTTCCAGCATTTCTCTCTTCTCTTCACTACCTTATCTGAGCTGCATGTTCCCCTCCCACTTAGCTGGTTCCCAGTTCCCTCTCCAGTCATGTATAGACAATTCAGTCTGTTCTGGGAGAATCACTGCTCTGAAAATATTCAGGATTTTTTTTCTCCCAGAGCAAAAATGGCTACTCCAAGAACAAAAATAACCTTGGAACAACTCGGGTTAAATCACTCCCATGAGTGTTTAGGAAACTGAATGTCAATACGTGTTTCTGAGCAGTTACAGCAGACTTCCAGAATGTCACTCACTGGACTCGTTCTGCTCCCTGCTTGGCTGCAGCAGCAATGTCGCCTTCACTATTCGCATATTGTGCAGCAGGGAGATGCAGTCTGACCATGAGCAGTCTGGGTCAGCCAATCAGTGCTGTCCTGTACACTGTTGCCATCTGTCTTCAGGCAGAGTGAGGGACCCTACAGGACACACTGAGATGTGTGCTCGTGGCTGAGCAGCAACAGTACTGTAAGCTCTCTGCTCTTCAGGACTTAGAATTTAAAAATTAATTCAGAGGTCTCTGGGTAAGGTTTCTACCAGAAAAACAAATCCAGGCTAATTCTTTCAGATCATCTGAATGTGCGTATGTAGTCTTTAGCTCCTGGCCCCAACCTTGTCACTCACCAAGGCACAAACCCCCACCTTCAACTCTCAACCATTACTTCTCTGCCCCCAAGCTTGGCTTGGAATCAGATGGCCTCCTCTTCCATGCTGCTTTGGTGCTAAGATAAGGATTACTGAAAATCCAGAAGAAACATATTTCCTTCTCACAGTTCCAGTGCCCAGCACCCCATCCTTCCTCAAAGTATCTGAGAATAACCATTACAAGCACAATCCTTCTGTGATCCCATAGTCCTAAACTGGAGGCCACACGGCCAGGCTCTCTGTTAGAATATAAATGCACACCCTGGTCAGCAACATATGTTGGAAAAGAATGGGGCATGCCATGTCCTTCACAGGTAAAGGTTGAACCTTCAGGAAATGTAGCTATTAAAGCATTAGCAAATTTCTACTGGCCCCTATGGTAGACTCAGTCTCTCATTAGATCTGTACATCCAGAATCCTTTTGGATAACACATATAACAAACAGCTTTTCTTAGCAATCTACACAGCTAAAACTCTAGTTCAGTTTCTTATCACCTCAAGTCATGATTACTTCAACATCCTTTGCGCTGGCCCTAGCAAATGCTAGCTTGTGCATATATATCTGTCCAAAATGCAAACATCATATTTACTCTTTACATGAATCCTTCTACCAATTTGCCTTTATCTATGCAAACAAACAGCTTGCATTCACTTTCAACATCTTTTGCAGCCTATACTGGCTGTACCTACCCGTCCTTGAGTGTTTTGAAGTCGACTCCCACCATTCTTTGATCCACTATCTACTTGTTCAATTTTCAAATAAGCGAGCTTTTCTCCCACACCCTTATGCTTGAGAACAGTTCCCTTTTACCATCTACAAAGCTTCCCCATCATTCCCTTTAAATCTGACCTTAAAACTCTCCTTTGCTGTGAAGTTAAGCTGTAAATTTACCACATTAAATAATATCTTATTATTTTCTGTGCTCCCTGATTTCCTCGTTTTAACTTGTGTTTTGAATTGTAAACTCTGGAAGAGTGCTGGCTTTTTCATTCTGTTCATTGAGCCAAGGGAGCTTGGGTCTAAGACTTGGGATCCTAGGTATACTGATAATACGGACAACAAAATAATGATTTAGAACGCATGCAAATTGCGCTTTTTTCACAGACTTAACAAGACTAAATTAGAAAGGATTTTCAAAGAAAGAGAAAAAGGCATATCTAAAACAGAAAGGCTCTTCCTGCTACATTTCAAATCCCTTTCCTAATGAAAATGCTAGAGCTCAAAGTTCTCAAGCCAGAAATTTTCAAAGGCAAAATGTAGTATTCCCCAAGCCTTGTCAGATACAACTGAATCGTTTGGTCTGAAATTAAAAGAAAAAAATTAAAGAGCACCAGAGGCAGACTCCTGATATAAGGGGTTAGGAAATTACAACAGTTAAATTACAATTTCAACCCAAACAGTTAAAATTTAGCCAAGACGAAACAACTATAAACTGGGTCTTACAATGGTAAGCCTCATGCAACCCTAGTAACTGGTTTAAGATAATCAACACTGTCAGTAAACAACATGCAAAGTTATACTTGGCTTGCTTTATCTCCCATCTAACTCCACAATATGGAATTCTATCTGACTTTGAATATGCAGGTGCTTAATCAAAGAAAACAAGTAGTATAGATCAAAATTGCCACAAAAAATGACAAGTGAAAAGCAGAATTCCAGGTGCTGTTGTGAGAAAAGCTGTAGTTATGAATATTAGCTATAATAGTGCTATGATAACTGAAAGGAAACTTCTGTAAGTAAATGAAATAGGTGGCAGCTTAAGACTGTATAAAGCTAACCTTCAAATAGAGTGCATGGAGAAGGTTACCAAGATGGTGAATGTCCTGACAGATCAGCTATTAGCCTGTTCTCACCAACTTCAGGTCTTCACCAGGGATGGTTAAGTGATGCAAGTGCTGGACACACTGATTTATTAAACCATTGGGGTTCTTTTCCAGCTTGTAACTATTGTGGGCCTTTGGCTTTCTAATAACTCAGGTTGAAGTTCATGTGCTTTGGGGTCCTCTTTGGTCTAATGATAACCTTAATGTAGTTGTGAACAGAGGGCCAAATTACCAACCTGCTGAATGTTGACTCAGCGACTGAATTCTAATAGGTCTTGATAGTCCGTACTGTCAGCAGGCTATAGGATTCTATTGTTGAACTTCCAAAATGCGTGTTAGCGGATTTCTTACTTTTTGCAGTCAGCACACTGGGTGCTGGACACAGGAGGCTGGAGTTATTTTGAGCACCTGGAGCTTTTCATGGACTATCTCCAGAGGCTGATGCATACTACACTTAGTTGTAGTATGCATCAGCATGCATACATGACACAGAAAACAGAAGGACTTCTGGATTTAAACAGTTTGTTGCAAGTGTAACCACTGCCAATATCATCTACTTCACGTTCTTCTTGACTCCTGTCTGCCGGACATCTCACATATGCACATAATCATCTATAAGTATTTGCAAAATGCAGGTCTTTATTTGTTCAAATGATTTTCAATGAGTGTCTGGACTAAGAGCTACAGCACTGATAAAGTGGTAAAGTTTTACATTTCAGAATTTTCAAACATTTGGTATGTGACAGGGATTTCAAAAGCAGATGCTCCTCTTTCCCAACAAAGTTATCTTCTAAGATTCTAGTTTTGTCACTGCCCCACAGATGCTTTTTTGGTTAGCTACTTA
>JAGPOW010002742.1:11589844-11613918 GCA_030014935.1 Caiman crocodilus | reverse complement strand
AAGGGAAAGGGAAAGGGGACCCACTGCTGGGGAGGGTGGAGGGAAGGCAAGAAACAGAGGGGAAGGGGACAGACAGGTGGCAGGGGTCAAGACTTACCATCTGCCTCCTCCTGACTGCTTCCCCCACCAACTGCTCCCCCATGCTGACTACCCTATTGCCTGCTGTCCACTACCTCCCCACTGGCCAACTCCATAGTGCTTGCTTCCTGCCACTGCTTTCTCAGCTGCGGTGGAGGTGGGGTGCAATTTTAAGACAATCCTTTAACAATTAGCTTCTATACATGGCAAATTATAACACATTTATAGATTTTCCATATAACAAACTGAATTATTTGGGGGTCATCATAATTAAGGGTCCTCTAAATGTTTAAAACTCAATGATATCCGCATTTAAAACTTCTTGTATCCAACTCATTACTTCATTAATACAACACCTTTCAAAAAGAATTTTGTATCACCCTTTTCCTGCAATTGTTTGTTATAGAGAATGAAAGTAACCTTAACATTAAATCCATTTAATACCACTACTGCTGTAGATAGGAACTAATGACATAATGAGATATAGAACCACTGGTGATATGAAAGGAATAGTTGAGCATGTATGCTATATACACACACAATGCTCTTGATTTGATTGGATTTCCATTATGAGATTCACTTTTGTGGTGTTTCTCAAATTAATATTTAAAATATCAAAATGAAACTCATCCCAGAATTTGTTAAGATACTTTTTCCATTGAATTAGATTTAGAGATAAGATAGCCATTCATATTTCCCTTTCAGATACTTTATTCCACATCAGAATAGTGTAGCTTTATCAAGCACTGGAGAAAGGAGGAAAATTCCTCTGGGACTTGCTAAACTTGAAATTCTATGGGTTGCCAAACCTTCCTCACCAATAAGTAGGGGTCAGTGTTGCGCCACCATTAGTGCAATACATCTAGTCAGCCAGAGAGCTCAAGAGAAGGATGCAATGTTTTTTCATCTTGCATCAACCCTTCTCAGAGCACTGAAAACAACCCACCATTTCAGCACTAATCCTACACATGAGATCTACAATCCAGCTAGGTAATCTAATAATTTTACTTTTCTGAAGGTGTGTGACCACTTACAGTGGGGATATGAGAGATGGGAAAGAAAGATACCCAAACAATCCTTTTTAATTTCTCTAATAAATAGCATCTCCCCTAAACAGGAATTTCTGACTGCCCAATAACAACCGGAAGCAGTACATCAGAACTTTGTGGACCGTGGATCTGGTCTATAAGAGCCGTAGTAATACATTTTATAGTCTAATACACTGATATTTAACTTCACTATTGTTATTTTACATTTTAAACTGACAGTTTTGACTGGCACATGCTGGTGAATGAAAGGGAAGAAATAGCAGGAAAATTCAAGATTTGGTTATGTGCACAATGGTCTGTTTAATTTGAGGGGTTTTTTTTGACATATTGAACACAATCCTACAGGTACTGAATATCTCTCCTCTCTTTCTCTGCCTCTGGATGTCCACTTTAACTTCTAATTTTGTGCCCTTTTTAGTTTTAGGTATTATTCTAAATTACTTTCTTTTTACTTTTTAAAGGTAACTGGACATCATTTAAGTCATCTAAATGGGCTGAGCAACTACACGTTTACAAAACGTTATCATCTGAAAATACATGCTTTGAACTACACATAGTTGTCAAACTAACTATTAGGAGACAGAAATCCTTTAGCTGCAGGACATGTACTCTATCTCCTATGCTTTCTGGAAATGTTTTGTTTTTTCAGTGTTGCTTAAACGGATGAGATTTCCATGAAGCCTTAACAGCAGATGACACCAATAGACTGTAAAAATAAGACAGACAATTTCTAGATCTAACTTAAGTTTTAAACCTACCTGCATTTGAGTCCTGGTTGAAGCGGCAATATTTTGAGTACTCCAATGAGGGCAGACACTGCTCAATGGGAACCCAGACATAAGTCTCTGGACACAACAAATCAGAGGGCCTGTACTGACCCTAGGAAAAAAGAAGAAAAAAAAAAAAAGACATATCACTTACACAATAACATCCCAACTACATGACTCCCAATTTCACTATGAGTAAGGAATGGTTTTAATCAATTCTAAGTGGATTTAGCCACAGATACTTCATGATAAACACTATGTCACCCTTTTGGCGGGTCGGTTTACTATTCCAAAAGAATAAGCCCTCTGGCTGCCACCTAAATTCTGCACTGGGTCCAAACATCAAACACATTGCCTTGGCCCCCACCTACCCCATAGAACTACTCCCTTCTTTACATACTGAGGAGCTGGGAAGGGAAGACAGCAGATCAGGAGCGAGGGGTGCTGGCAAGGCTGGGGGGCTGTGGGTCAGGTTTAAGAGGCACCAGCAGGGCTAGGGGGTTGTAGGTTGAGAGTAAGGGGCACTGGCAGGGCTGGAGGGCTTTGGGTTGTGAGTGAGGGGCAACAGCATGGCCAGGGGCAGGACACTGGCTTATCAGGGCTGCTGTGTGCCACAAAGCAGCAAGGGGACTGACACAGCTGGACCTGTATTCTAGTGAGTGAAGGGGGCAGGGGGAGCTCTGATTTTTCACGATAAAACCTCCCAAATTAAATACCAAAATGCATACCTATACCTATATAAACATATACATATATACACACATAGACACAGTGGTGTTTCATTTTTATTGTGGAAAAACATGGATTTGGGGGGTTTTAATCAGAGAATTCATGGTTTTTAAACATAGAACACCAGAATCCCTGGAAATCACATGACTGAAATAGGAATTTCAAGTGTGTCTAGTAAACACTCTTTGAAGAAGGTAGAAAGTTTCACCTATAAGTCATATGAAAGACATCAAATATCTCCATTACTAGGTACAAGGTAGAAACTTAACAGAAAAACAAACTATGATATTCAAAGTGCGTTCACAAAGATATTGTTCCAAGTATATAGGAATAAGTCTTCTACAGTCCTTAGAATCATCTCATATACCCCTATATACTTTCTCCTGTGGTATCATCTGAATTTTTAAGACA
Source organism: Caiman crocodilus (assembly GCA_030014935.1). Classification (NCBI taxonomy): domain Eukaryota; kingdom Metazoa; phylum Chordata; order Crocodylia; family Alligatoridae; genus Caiman; species Caiman crocodilus. The sequence continues at coordinate 11,610,884 of JAGPOW010002742.1, read as the reverse complement.
AAGAAAAATATTTAAATTCCAAACACTTTAAACAGAAGATAAAAAGGGATCATCATTATTTTATATTAGTTAAAATTATGCATCCTTTTTCAAGATTTACTCTAAACATCTCACAGTGTTTGTCCAGCTGAAGCTAGATGCCCAGCCATTTAATAAAACAAGAGGCAAATGCCTTATATTAGAAATGTGAAGAGGGATGCTTAGACATCCTAAAGGAACCAGCCATTTATGTCTGAGTTGGTAATTCATAAGACACTGAAACTTTAGCCTCTCACTGGCACAAGATTGAAAGTTGCCTCTCTTGCAAAGGATCTGTAAAATATAGCTAACCTCATACCTTCATGACATATTCAGTTCACCACGCATTATAAATAGGGTGTAAAATGTAGGAGCAGTACTTTCTTGTTAACCTCCCTTCTCCTTTAAAGTATTTGCTCAAACATACTATGTACATGTTTTCAGCACATTTTACAGTATTAACATCCGCTCTATTATCAAAACCTAAATTCTGTGATGTTGCAGACAGTGGAAGAAGGGATGTATGCAGGGGCACGTTTGTGCGTTTCTCACACAGTCCCTTTGATAGCACGCTTACATTAATTCTCAAAACAAGGAATCCATGGAACATTTTTAGAGGTCAGCTTCCTGAAAGTATACGCAACTCCACCAAGCACTAAAATCACTTTTATTGTGGTTTCTAATAACACTGCTTCGCAGTTTGAGGGGGTTTTTGGTGTGTCTTCTTCTAAATCAAGCATGACAGTCTTCCCAATATAATTTCATTCTAAACATCTCAATATGAAATTAAATCGTTTTGCAAACACCTCCTTTTCAGCATTGAAAACACACATCAATCTCATGGTATCTAGCCAGATATTACTTTAGGTATTTTAGCACCTGTTCTTTTAGAAGTTGCTGGAACACACTCAGGTTTTATATTTCCTCTAATTCAGTAAGGAACTGCAAGGACACAACCTTCATTATTTCCTAAACTGCAAATCAATAATACTAAGAACATACTTAAAGTCCAACAGAAATGGGGATGCTAGCTCTAGAGAACAGAACTTCTACAGAGTTAAATTTACAGTTATCACAACAGCATAACTGCATTTGATTTCAATAACAAGTTTCCAAAAAGATTTATTTCCCTTAGGCTTCTTATTAAAGTACAGTCTATTTCAGTATTAATTTCATTTTATCCATGGAAAAAAACAAACATTTTGGTTACTTTAACCTTGAAAGTTAAAAAGCTTGCTAGCATTGCTAGTAGAAGGGTACTGAAGTAGTGACCTCCTTTAGTACTCTTGAACACAAAGCTTCCAAAGGAAAAGAATACCACCACCTCACAGATCACCTCTGTGTACTTGTATTCTGACTCCTTACATCCGAGTTTCACGTGTTAAAGACTCTTATTTTGCCAATATGATGTACATATAACTCAGTACATATAGCATTTTGCATGCAATATGGAAGTCACACAATGTTTCTGGAAACACTGGACGCTTGCAGTTGCATCTTTAAGATTTCCTTCCTGCATGTGCTAAAATGCATCCCTTATGTATTTTTTTTTGTATAAAGGCTAGATAGTGTCATGCAAAAGGAACGTGCAAATCCATGTTCTTGGGACATAAAATGACAGGGTATTCAGGTCTGTAGTACGTGTTATAAGAAGTTTGGTTTAAATTTCCAAATAATAAAACATCTAGCACTTCGCTACCTCTTGCTAGAATTACATACATACAACAGAGATCTGTACCAAAACATTTTGGTGTCTTCATAAAGGAAAAAAAAACCCCTGCGTATCTTCCCAAACAGTTGTTATGAAAAATATACTGAATACAAACATAACAGGAAGACTTCCTTAAATATTTTATTTATTTAATTTATTGCCACATAAATAGGTAATGACATCCAGTTTTCCATACACTGGACAAGCCCAACTCTCCCTGTGTTTACAGGGAGACCATTAGAGCTAATATAACAAGTTCAAAAGTAAATATGACATTCGTTGAGGATACTGTTCAATATTCCTGGATTTTCATTAGAAACTTTTGGAGCCAGGAGTGGCAGGCTCACTACCACACTTACATTAACAACTCTCACCAGACCACCATTTTTGTTTGACAGATTCCAAATCAAAACCAATCAGAAGCTGCTCTGAACTTCTGTCCCAGAGCAAGGGCAAAGACTTTAGTCTGGAGATTACTTTTTTAAATATTTTGAAAAAATTTGAGGGATTTGGTGAGCAATTGATATGAAAAATGTCAGCAGAGTTTATTTTTACAGTCCAAGTCAAATTTAAAATGGAAAAGCACCAAAGAAAGATAATAGGCTCCAAAACAAAGAGGGTCAAGTACCAGTAGCATTGAACAAACATGAAAGAAAGGTTAAACACACATTTAATTCTTTTATCAGGTAAAGTTTACATCTGTATTCTATTTTTCCACAATAAACCCATTGATCTTTTATTAAGGGCGAATTAAAGCAGCCTTCATCTCAGTTTCCAGCCAGCTGCTTCAAGAGAAGCTCTAAGACTACATAAACAAAATAGCCCCAAATTATCAACAGCAATCCATTACGGCTAGGCAGCACACCATGAGAAAGAGAAAGTCAGACTAAAGGTTTATTAAATTCAGTCTTTTCATTGAAAGACAACACCGAAGGAATCCCATCAGCAAAGTACTACAGCAGACCCTTGCTCCCTCATTTCATTACATAAACAGAGATAGACTTTATCGATACCCAAGAGAATGCCTTGCAAGTAACTCTAGCTGCTCTGTTTTCACAAACCGTGTTTGGACTGTGCCATGATGAAGCACTGAGGTGAGCCAGAACTAGCAAGAGACAAAGAGCTAAACATCTGAATCCATTTGTACTTTTCAAGTAAAAAAAAAACACCACCACCCCACATATGTATTCCATGTGCAAAAAGGTGGCCCTAAAAGACTCAGAAATGCAAAACATCCACAAAACTCCCTCCCAGAAATCAAGAAAGGTTAAGAGGTTGCTAATAGGCAGTAAAGCTTCAACAATAAAGAGGCGGTTAGAAACTGAAGAGTTGTAAAAAGTGGAACATTTTATGGGAAAGTGAATTTGACAAATCCATTTTGAAATAAAAACTGAAACAGGCATCTTGACTAGGACAAAGCATTCCATGTCCTGCTCAGAACAGAACATCTCAAAAATTTCCTTTTTTAAAAGAATTTTTGTTTCACTATTTTCATGATCAAATATAAAATATAAAGTATAAACACCAAATCCAAAGCAAAATGATTTGATTAAGCCAAATCACATTTTTCTCCCCTTATAATTTTATTTTGCTGGAAACGAAGGGAATACTGAAGGCAAAAGTCCTCCACCGGTTCCATATAGCTATAAGCAAGATTCAGTTAGATATGTGCACACGCACACACTACTATAAATGGAAACCAACATTTTAATGCCTGCTTTAACATAATTTAAAGATTAAAAAGCAGTTAAATCAGCTAAAGGACAGTTAGTATAATACCTACTATATAAACTGGGAGATATAGGAAACAAATAATAAAAATCATTATATTAATTAAGCATTATAGCATACAAACCTTTAGACAAGTAAATAGACTGAACATAATTCTTGGTTATCTACTAAAAATGTGTAAATGAACAGCTTTTATGCAAACTGAATAGTTTAGTATTAATTATATGCTCAAGACTTTTAAGCTTAAAAACCTTATTCTTGAAAATCTACATATTTTTTGCTTTTAAAAGAACATCACAAAGGGACTGGAAATGCTTGAGGCCATACCTCACGATACGTAATTTCTAAGGGCTGTTTTTAAGGCATAAACACATTTTTTTTATGCCTGATGTTATACTTATGCCTGATTACTGATCAATGCTGAAATTTCAAGGAAAAAGGCCTTCCAATCCAGAAGCATATGCTAAATTACATTGACTGCTCTATCACGGGAGCAGTCTTTTCAGTGAAAAGTTTATCAGCAACTCAAAATGTTCTAAGAGTACAACAGAGTTTCCTCTCTTTTCATACATAAAAACATACTCATATTTTTGCTCTAGCTTAAGAACAGCTATTTCCTGCAGTTATGAAGATTATGCATACTTTAAATGTGTATTTCAGATAGATACAGCATGACCTGCAGATCAATTACTTCTATGTATGGCTGACCTGATATCAGTATTATACCTCCTTCCATGGATTGCAACCTTTATGTGGGGGAAAGGCTCATGTACTACAGACCTCGAAAGCAATGCCGTCTGGAGTTTTGTACTTCTGGTAGGGTTACTCATAGTGGCGAGGTCAAGAACAAGGTTTCCAGACTAACAGAGATCCAAAACTAAAAATAAAAGTCTTCAATGGCAGATCAGGTGTGGATGAATCAAGAATACTTCACAATGACTGCAAAGATATTTGAATGCCACAGTGGAATAGAAACCTCCACTCATCTAACTTTTCCTTGCTATCACATTAAGGTTTCCTTCCCACAAAGTATTGTGTGGTTCCTGATGCACAACAACATCCCCACGTTAAAAGAAGACATACACATACACATGCTGGTACCTCCCTTCAATACCAAGTGCTAAGGCAATTGGGTGAGCAGTAACAGGGGCAAATGCTAGTGATTACCAGAAACCACTAGTCATATACCTCTGTGGAGACAGTGATTGTATGCAAGTCATTTTGTATTTGGATCTGAGATAGATATGTAATTTAACAGCTGCAATCGTGACTGAGTAGACCAATTTAGCATCCACTCGGCTTACCCCATATGCGAAGCAGCTAGAAAAGATGTTATACACACAGCCTGTCTCATTTCACATGACTGGAAAACTGTATCCAATGGGATGAGACTATCTGTGGTCCAAATGAAGTAATAAGGTTTGCAACCCGGAGCATCCACACCCTAACCCTAACAATGAACAACTAGAGTGAATGACAGGACGTGCCCAGAGAACTTGGACAATTTCACATTGCTGCACTTGGTGATACAGGAAAGGGGCAGCTCATAGAGCATGATGCTGGCTTTTTTTTTTTTTTTTTTTTGAATTGATGAAAAAGACATATATCCCCAGTGCTGGTTCTGCTATCAAGACCAAAACTGATACACAGATGCCAGAATGTCCAGAGTTGGTATCAATGAGCATCTCATGCTCCTTCATCTTCCACTGACCAAGAGACAATGCACAACAGTCATCAGGGCATATACCCCAACTGTTGATCCTGATGACCGGGCAGGGGTTTGGCACTTTATCTCAACACCATAAACTCCTTATTTATCCAAAGCAACAAGTGGAAAATTTCATGGATGCACCCCTACACAAACCACTGCCACCTGACTGACTGCATCACTGTGCGTGCTCAGAAACATTGCAATGTCCGCAGGATCAGCACAGACAATAGCTGGATGGACTGTCATCTGATAAGCTCCATCATGTCTGTTCGTATCATTCCAAAAATGACATAAACAAAAGAAGCTACCAAGGAAGAGGTTCAATATTGTGTGCTTGAAAGACTCAGCTAAAGCGACCACATCCAGCAGTGCCTCAGTGAGAAACTCTTCAACCTCTCTGATGAGCCTGACACCACTGATTATTGGGAAAGTCTCAAGAAAGGAATCCATGAGGCAGATGAAGAATCCCAAAACTTCTTCACAAAGGAACATCAAAACTAGGTCAATGAGAGTAACAGGGAAATTTAAACGCACAGACAAAAAAAGGAGATTCTTCAAAAGCTTTGTAAAATGACAGCATCTCTGAACAGAAGCAAGACAGTTATCAACATATTAAAGCCAAGATCCAAAGGAAGATATGAGAGGAAAAGAACAGGTGGTCATAGGACAAAGTAAAAGAGATCCAAAAGTTTGCCGACTGCTATGACAACTATTTTCTTCAGCGCAAAGCTGTTGATGGGCCAAGTGCAAAAAGAGTCATCCCTCTGAGGTACAAAGATGGAATAACATGCTTTAAAAATAGCTCCAATATCTAAACACGGTGGAAGAAACATTTTCGATGGCTCCTGAACAAAGATTCTAACATCAAAGACAACTGAGGAGATTCACCAGAGCCCTAATGTGGTTTAAGACCACTCTGAGGTACAACAGATATGATCATTGTTGCTAAACACCGGCAGGAATTCCACAAGCAACACAGGCAAACAAAGTTCTTTGGATGAATCTGATATCTTTTATTAGACCAACTAAATAGTTGGAGAACAATTTTTAAGCAAGCTTTCAAGTTCAAAACCCCTTCGGTCAGGCTAAGGAAGTTTCAGCAGTTGATGTGTGCTCTTCCTGGATGGAATGAAAAGTAAAGCAGCCAGAGGCTGTGCTGGTATGCATACAAGATAGGCAGTCAGTGAAATGTAGATTGAGAAGTCAACGGGTGAGAGACAGGCTGGATGACATATCAGAAACATGTAAAAGCTTCGGAACATTACCGTCAGTAATGGCTTGGAAAAATTCCCCATATCATTTGGGAAGAGAGAAGAACAAATCGTTTGCTATTTTATTGCCCTGTAAATTTGCGGCATGATTAATGAATCAGTTGTCCTATAAATGTAACACCTGCCAGGAACTTTAATAAAAAGTAGTTTGGAAAATAATGTAAGACAGATAAAGAAGCAAAAGTTTTAAGTGTACTCTGAATGCTCCAAACATTGTTTTCTTTTTCTCTTTCTTTTAAGGTACCCCTCCTTATTCAGTTCTGTTTCTGCTCTCATGTTTTCAGGAAATAAAGCATGCTCTGTCCTAAGCAGTCTCTTTCAATTTTGTTCTCTTAAAGAAAAGTAAAATGAACTATTTTAGTAGCTCCAATATTTGCTTTGACATAAAAAAATGGGATGAAAGTATCTAAGCATTTCATACATTGGTGCAGAAAAGAGTGCCTTGCAGTTTGGGGAAGGGGCAGTTTACAGTGACTTCTCAGTCAACCCCATACTCCCTCCAGCTGCCCCTCTTCTTTTTCCACACCCGCGTTCTCTCTTCCTCGCTCATCCACTGAATATAATGACCTTTGGAAATCTGTGCGTGTTTATGAGACAAGGTCCAAGCCATGAACTGCTGAGCATTAGCATATGGTTATGACACCAGAAAGACCCAACTAACCAATCAAAATGCTGCTTTAGATAATCTGTATCTACAGAGGGCCATATTCTAATATTAAACAGATGCCATTATCCCCACTGACAGCACCCCATTAGTCAATAAGATAATTCTAACTTTTTGCTTGAAGTTAGTAATTAGTATGTTCAAGAGACCATTGTTGCATTATTATAAATAGCTGTTGGACAACAGTATGTGGTGCAATCCCTGCATTACTGTCTGTTCTTTTATCAGCTTCTGGTGCCACAAGTCCAAATAAACTAAGTTAATACATTATCCATACTCTACTAACCACGCAAGCATCCCTTTCTTCTTCAAGGTTTCTTGCCAAAAATCTATTTTTCTCCATTCATAAAGACCGGCAATATTAAATAAAAGTTATGAACTATATGTTTTCAGTGATTTAAAACACTCTAGATCTGAAAAAGTATTTTTATATCAGGTTTACTTAACTATTTCACTGAGAAAAAGACATATATATGCATCTTTAGGAATTACCTCATCACAGCCAGGCTTTCAGAATCTCCCTGATGAATTCAAAAACTACCATGTATTAGATCCAAGATATAAAGAGCTTTAATAACCAGTCCTTTTGATTTATGCCTGACCATGATCCCAGTATGTCCTTCTTAGGCTGTTTTTATTATAGATACTCCAATAAAGCTCTTAAGGACAATACAAGGGAAAGATTAGGTAAGAAACAGAGAAAAAAACAACATATTTGCATAAGTCAGACCAGTGTGTAAGCAATAAAAAAAAAATCCTGAAAGAAAGGAAATGGAGTTTTATCAAATAAGCAGTAAAGTATGAATATATTTCAAGTACTTCTCCCTAACCCTGATGTGCAATGGCCTCCCAAAATGGAAAGAAATTATTCAAGGTGAAAGGAAAGAAAGGAAAAAGTGTGACGGAAAGAGGAAAGGACATTTTCCCCTTTTCCTCCCCTATTACTTCCTCTAGTTAACCCTTTTAGCATACAGTGGATTTTTCAGCAATGCTCACTGCTGGCCTAAATCAGTTCCAAAACAAGCCAGCAATAAATCTTGTAACAAGGATAAGCAAGGATAAGCAAAAACATCAGTCTAGTTCATACAGATGCAGGAATTACTTTCATTCAGTCTAGAAAAAATTCTGTTCTAACTTCCAGTCACACACTCTCAAACAAGGATTATTTTCCCTGGTTGCTTCACAAAACTGGATTCTCTTAACTTCACCTTAGTCTCCTTAAAACTGGTTTGTATGTTCTTGGTTGTCAAAGACAGACTTCCATGTTGTGGTATCATAGCAGTGAGTAGGCCTGTATGAAGAAGCTAGTAGTCACAGATTCGTAGATGTAGGGTCGAAAGGCACCTAAGTAGGTCTTCAAGCCCGACCCCCCTGCCCTGGGCAGGAGTGAATACAGGGCTCATATGACCCCAGTTAGGTAATTGTCAAGCCTCCTCTTAAAGACCCCCAGGGTAGGAGCCAGCACCACTTCCCTTGGAAGTTGGTTCCAGAGCCTAGCCGCCCCGACTGTGAAGTAGTGCCTTCCAATGTCCAGCCTGAACCTACTCTCTAATAACTCATGTTCGTTATTCCTTGTTATTCCAGAAGGTGCATGGGTGAACAGGGTCTCTCCCATTCCCTGCTGGTCCCCCTGGTAAGTTTGTAGACGGCCACCAAGTCCCATCTCAGCCTTTGATTATGGAGGTTGAATGGGTTCAGGTCCCGTAGCCGCTCCTCATAGACTCTGCCCTGCTGTCCCCAGTCATGCGAGTGGCCTTCCTCTGGACCTTCTTGAGGCTGCCACATCTCTCCTAAAGCGCAGCACCCAGAACTGAACACGGTACTCCAACTGCGGCTTGACCAGTGTTGCAAAGAGACACTTGGATTGGACTGATTCGGGGGACAATGATTCAGTTCAGTGATTCAAATCGCCGTCCCAAATCGATTCGGCTAAATCTCATAGAGATTCGGCTGGTGCTGAATCAAACAGGCCCCATCCCCCACCCGCTCTCCCAGCTGCGTCAATGGCTGCCCTGCCTGGCCCCAGCTCTGGGCTCTTAAAAAAAAGCCCAGCACTCACTGGCTGCTGGCAGGTGTGGGGGGGGGTGATCTCCACTGCCCTGTTCTGCATGGGGGGTTCTGCCATGGTTCCTCCCTCCCCACTCCTGAAGCCCTCTCCCCGTGCCCCTTACTTACCGGCATGGAGTCCAGGTCCAGCTCCCTGCAGTGGCAAGTAGGGACTGCCCGAATCTCCAAAGCTCTCCGAATCTTTTTTTAATTGATTCAGAGACCTATGAATTGATTCAGACCTTTTTACTGGTCTCCTGATTTGATTTGGATTCAGAGATTAGCCGCTGAATCAGGCCAAATCTCCTTCGAATCGAATAAGCACCTGAAGCTTCGCATAGCCCTAGTAGTGATGGTCCAGAAAATATAAGAGAACCAAAGTTGTTTTGGTGATAGCTTCTACTGGACCTGGGAGGGCACAAAACATTAGACAAGAAACCACTGCCCATCACAGGGACATGTGGGGAGCAGATTGCAGCTCTGCCTTGGGCCCAGCCTTGTGCTGTCACTGCTTCATGATCCCGGCCCCAACGCCCCATCCCACTCCCAGATGCAACTCCCTGCCCGCCCACAGTCTCATCCCATTTGTCTCATTGAGCATGCCCTGCTTGTGGGGGTCCCCAGGCTGCTCTCCACCGCTCCTTACTTTATTTGTATCAAGTCATACAATGCCCTGTTATAAAGACAGAATTGTTTAATTCTCCTGGAAAGTGCTTCATAACTGTCATTTAATTTATCTTCAGGTTCTAGCATCCACATTTTACAGTTGGAAACTGAAACACACAAAATTAAAGTAAAAAACATTCACTAATTTTGAGTCCTCAACTTGTGGAACCAATTCCTTAGAGCAGCACATAGCACCTTTTCAGATTGGGAGCTGGAATGACCTAGTTCAGGTTAAAGGTACACAGGTGTTAACACCCACCTGCCACCCTAGCCCACTGCTACCAATTCTCTCCACTACAGCATGGGAGAAGTGTCCACCACCTAATGCCACTGAAACCTCAGATTTATGAGCTGGATCCAAAATTTTCATGGATCAGATCTCGTCAGTGAACTACAGGTTGCAGATTCCTGCCTCAGAGTATTGTTTAACAGTTGTGTTTTAAGGCATCTTCCCCAATGATTTTAGTTGCAGCCAGATCCTCAGCACTTTTGCAAAATTCACCTCTTGCACATGTCTTAAGTGTAAAGTCTGCTAGGGGCCTAAATTCACAGAATCATCACAATCCCTGATCTTAATTCAGGATTCAGGCTCTTAACCCAACCCGATCGGGGAAGCAACTAGAAAGGAAGTCCTTTCCTTTTTCATGTCCTTGTGACAAGGTATTTATCAGAATTCACAGATCTGCTGGCATCTGAAATGGTGAAGCCATGAACACTTCTGGTATGACCTTGAACTCGCAATCTCTGAGCTGTCAATCATATGCCTTCACATCAGTGCCACCTCAGCCCCCAAAGAAAGCCATGGCTGGCACAGATAGTACCTTGGGGGATGAAGTTACTAAAAATACAAGTTTCTACTGACCATTTGTGAACGACAGCTTTTCAAACACTAAATGTTGTTCTAAGTCAGGTAGGAAGAGAAGAAAAAGAGCCACATTTTTACTAAAGCCCCTACTCCAAAACATGAGGTGCTGCAACTTTTATATGCAGTAGCTGCCAGACTTCAATGTGAGTAAAAGACCTTATTTGTCCCTAACCTTGTTTTTGGAAACAGCTGAACTATTTTGGCTGAAATTGTAATCACTTTCCATCAAACTCTGTTTGTAAATTTCAACCCACCCCATTCAAATCTGACAAAGTTTTAAGCAGATAAAGAGGACCATACAATGGGATGTGTCAGGCAATCTTAATACTATACGGTTTTATCAGCCATGCTATAAGATCCTTTCATTTATTTTGCTGCTGCTGCCACCAGAACCTAGCTTGTCACTGTGAGTATGTTTATGAAGCTTCTCTCCACGGTGCCCAAACAAGTTCTAGAAGATTTTGACCTGTTCAGCATTCAACATTACTGCCGTACTAGCAAATGAGAGCAAAGAATCCAGCATATCCAATTTCTTAACTGAAAGTTGAAAGAATACCTTCCACTTTTGCTACAAGAGTCAGAATGAGCTTAATTTTTCATTTCATTCTCCTCTGAAGAACATGGGGTAAGAGGATCCAGTGTATTAGCTCTGGTTAAGGTATACTAATGCTGACGTGATTCTCACCTCAAGTGCTGCATTAGGATAACGTTAACAGGGACAAATAATGAGGAATCAACTTACAGTCAGTAACAAAAAGCTTTTCCCAAAAAAACTTCAATACTATGTTCCATTAAGGGGCAGGTGGAAAATTAAAAACAAAAAGGTTTAAGTGGATTATGTAAAAGGCAAGAAGGAAGAGCAGTAATGAAAAGGAGCAAAAACAATCTGCTTCATTTTTGTTTTGAGGTAAGTGCTCTCAATCCTGTTTCTCCATGAAAATGACCCCTTGAGAGAAATCAGACAGGGTACAACTTTCATTTCCTTTTTGTGGAGGAGCTGACATCACTGGCCTGTTCAATTTTCTCTTTAACCCTCCAGAGAACTAGCAAGTTGTGCCCAGGAAAAGCTGTATGTAGAGCACTACAGCTTGCAAATCAGAATGGGTCCCAAGAGACCGAAACAACAGGACTCCTAAAAATGGTTTAAAATGTATCATTACCCAAGTAAAATGTAATCATTCTAGGTTTTGTAGTAATAAACTCATCTTTTACAAGTTTATAAAGGTATCAATGATTGCCAGGTGAACTCTGTATAAAACTCAAGTTCAATAGGAGGACAGATATAAGAAATGAAAGGGACCAGCTAGGTAATTTTGTCATAGAAAAGCAGAAAGCCTCTTAACAGTGTGCTCTCAATTTTTCAGTCTATCCTATCTGAAATATATCTGAAGCAAAAAGACTCTCACATTATTTGCAGCCTGGGGACAATAGTACACAGTTTAGAGTATAAGTTAGAAAGTTTTTTATGCTGTCTTAAATGTTCTTTGCTAAGTCGCAATTTATCAATTACTGCTATACCGTTGCTTGGATTACCTATAACACAGACTGGTATGTGTGCTACAGCATGGCACGCAAAGGCATTTTACTTGGCACATGCACTGTGGGAAGGTCAGCTGGGGAGCCACGAGGGACCTGATATCTCTGTTGTGGCACTGCAGCCCCAACCCCTTCCCCATCATCTGCTGAGGTATGCATGTGCACACTGGCAAGGCCAGGGCTCTGTGACTGGTGCAGCTGCCTGCAGCCTCCCAGCCACTTGCTGCAAGCAGCCTGGGGTCCATGATAGGCACGCACGCCTCAGGACAGATGGCAAGGAAAGGGTCAGGGCTGCACTACCATAACAAGGATCGGACCTTTCACAGCTTCCCCACCATCTGCCCCTGGCGCACCAACATCTTAGAAGTCGAGGGTGTGCGTGTGTTTTTGGCACTCTGCCCCCAAACATGTTGCCAACCCCTGCTATAACATTCTCTCATAGTTCAATATCTACGAATTCTCATCCGTTTTCATGGCCCTTAGTTACAGTTTGGTTAAGAATATTATTTAGTTTCTAGCAAATTTCCATTTACTAATTTCCCCCACTTCCTTTATCATTCTTATTGCTATTATTTGGAATCCCTCTGTCTATAAAAACTTTTCTGGTTTGGCACAACTCAGAAATATACATATTACTGGCAGTTCCATCTCCCCAAGGCTAACCAGCGAGGGTTTATCATGGCTCTTTCACCATCATAACCACTGCCTAGCACACATAGTTTTCTTACTTCTATAAAAACAGTTTAAAACTCAATATACGTAGTCAATGTACTTCGTAAGTTTATGATGACCTTGTGCTTCTATGGCTTTCTTTCCTTTTATGCTTTACATCCTTTCCTCCCATATGAACTAGTGTGGTGTTCCTTATGGAGGAAAAAATATAGGCAGAAGGCTGTGGAAGAAGATACAGAAGTGAGAATGTGGGATGTAATAGAAATGTTAAAGGAAAGGGCGAAGAGGATCAAATTGAACCCGCTGTGGAAAATGACACATGGCACAAGGAAAGGTAGAAAGTTTTAAAAAAAATATTTTGAGATAGTTTCAAACATACATACATATTTAATACAAACACAGACTCAGACCCAAGGCCATGCTTCTAGGTTTCTATTTAAACATTTTAACTTCATAATGGTTTTATACTGATGCTTACGTTGTATGCAGCATCAAATATTAAACTTCAAAGTAGTAAGTACTGTATTGTTTCAAAGCAATAGAGAGAGACTGAAAATGAAATCCTTCAATGCTTGCATCTTACTATCATTTAACTCCCATTCTCTTTTTGTCAAAGTTGCAGTATTGGCTGGAAGTTTGTAGACACTACACCTATTCTGCTATTTAAATTTGAAACATGGCTTTATTTTTTCAGCTTTAGCACATTTCTGCCTATTTCCAGTGTTGTAGAGAATTCGCTTCTAGCCCTGACCATAAAACAGATTCACGGTTTTCCATTTAAGAACAGATATATAGTGTACGTATAAACAGAGGATGTTGTTACACATTACAATTCGCATGTGCTAAAACTATAGGATGTTATGCTGTATTATAGAACATGCTGTGAGAAGTTGTATGTTAAAAGGTATTACGATCTCCGACCTGCACAGCTCTGACTTGCTGCCCTGGGTTCTGCCCCTGCACTGGAGTGGCTGGGGTGGGGGAAGACTGTGCTGCAGAGAGGGTACAGCTCTGCTCTCCAAAGCTTGGGATTGCTGGAAGTGGGGTTGTGACCATGGGAACATGGAACTGCCAGGAGGCAGAGAAGCATGCTCTATGCTTCCACCACACAAACCCCCCTGGCACTTGCAGCTCTGTGCTCATAGGGGAAGCCAGAGCACGGAGCTGCCACAAGTGGGGTTTGCAAGGCAGAAGCATGGTGCACGCCTCTTTAGCTCTGTGCTCTGGCTTCCCCACCAGTATGGAGCCATACCCACTGTGCAGTGGGAGTGGGGGTTGTGGAACAGAAGCATGGATTATGCCTCTCTCTCTCCTGGTGGCTTCATGTGCCCACCATGCCAACCACACTCCCAGCAGCTGCAGCTCAGTGCTGGTAAGTGAAGGTGGAGCATAGAGCCACTGGGACAGGGAGAAGCCTTCTCTGTTTGCCTGATGAGCTTGGGGCTGCTATACTGCACAGGGTACCCAGCTGGGGCAGGCCTGGCACTGGTGGGGCCCCACTGGCCTCTAGGCAGTACCATCCTGTGGGCAATAGAGCTTGGGTGTTTAGGTAGATTATCTGCAGAGAGGTGGAGGCAAGGAGGAAGGGGCTGAGAGCAGTGCATGTTAGGATGCTGGAGGCCCCAGATTGCTCATTTTATCTCCATGGAAGCAGGCTGATGTTACTATAACATGAGCAAGATAACTTGACCCATAGATACTCCTTGTCTGAAGCGGCATAAGGTTAACAGGGCCAGAGTGCATTTGGCATGAGTTTTCCTGCTTTAATATGTGGACACTCGTATTTGAAGTTCCTTTAACATAGTCCGACGGTACCGTGTAACAAAGCTTACACATGCACAAATGCATGCACATATATATGACTGGAATCAGATTAAACAGGAAAACCAGGAAGATGTAGGAATACAATATGAAAATAATTCGTGCACTGACAATAAGACTCCTGTTGGAAGTCAAGACCATCACACACACTCTCTCTCCCTTCTGCAAGACTGGATCCCTAGAAATATACCCAATTACACGTCCACTAAAAATGAAATAAGTATGTCTACGTTGTAATTAATACATGCTTGTAGTAACCAGATTTTTAAAAGCACACATTAACAAATTTATGATTTACTAGTTTTGGAATTAGATTCCTTTAATCTATGTTTGGGTAAGGAAGGTTTTTAGATGGGATCTATAAATATTTCTACAGTTTATACGACTGAAAGCATGTCTATCACTTCCCCAAAGCAAAAAGAAGTATGGAAAGTGTTTGTAACTTCTAAACAAAAATGCTGACTCTGCCATTAGTGGGCTGTTCTTCATCTGACTACTGCTATTTTCTTCCCCTTCTCAACATAAGCCTATCTTAGACTTATTTCATGTTCTCAGCTTGCACAACAAAAACAAACAGAAATCGTGGCAAAATGTCTCTGCAAAGCTTAAACAGGGAGGAGTATATAAACAATTCAACATCACACTTCCACTCTGGCAACTGTCATGCAATTGCTTATAAATCATAAAGCAGTGAATGCGATGTAGAAGACCTCCCAAAGCAATATATTTAGTGTTTCACACTATGTTAAAAAAATAGAATGAAAGATTATAAATGGCCCCTTCAAGACCAATACATAATGTTATTTAGTCTACAACTATTAATGTACCTTGGTTTCAGCCTGCTGATGACAGAAACAGCAAGTTTATGGATTCTGAACTGAGTTGACTGCATATTTATCCAAACTGAAACAATAATATCCAAATGACAGACAGGTATGAGAAGGACAGATCTTTAAGATGAGAAGGAAAGACAAATATTAAAAGTATGCACAGATTCAAATAGGCTAACATGAAACAAAAGGCTTGTATAAGCATTTTTTCAAAATATTTTCTCTTCCCTTTTAATATTCTCAAAGATTCTATCCACTTTCCTTTCCTACCTTTTTTTTTTGGTGGGTTGTTAAAGAGATAAGTGCCTAATATGTGCAAAATCATGTAAGGCAACAAACGCATATCATTAAACTATACATTATTTTCCATTGAAATTGTACACTAAATGTGATTGCACATTGTTCCAGAGGTTTATTTTTGGCAGACCAGAAATATGACATGGTTAGACTGAACATGTCACCAGAGAACTACATCATATAATTTTGTTAGCATAGAAGAAAATTGATCGAAAGTTATACAAATGTAAGAATTTTTTACTAAGAAATGTAAAAAACAAAAACTGTGTGCTACACCAGTTCCAATAGCCAACAATGAAGAAACTGAACCAACTACAGAAATAGTAATGATAAATACAAAGAAGATTACTGTACAAAACATATTAGAGGAACAGAGTTTGGAATAATACCTATCACTTTCTGTATCAAGACTCTGAGATGAACATTATTCACAACCTAAACCAAAGAAACACATAACCTCTGCAGAATGATTTCACATAGACGCAACTGGCTGCATCAATGCAGAGAAAAATAGAAAAAGAATGGTCTAATACCACACTTATCAAATAAAAAATGACCCTTTCACAATAAGTAGATTCTATATATGGAAATGTTATCTATTTGTTATAATTTTTCCAGTTATAGAATCTAATTATTGGAGGTTTGCCTTGAATTCATCCCCCTCCCACTGCTACACATCAGGGAAAATAAATCTGGGGGTTGGGTGGCTCCTTTGTCCTCTGCCCCCACCTGCAGCCCTCCCCACTCTCTACTGTCAAACCCTGCTGGCCCTGAGCAGCTGGAAGTGAGCAGACAATCTGAAAACACTGCATCTAAATTAAACATGCCTATAGTAATTTGCACAAAGGCAAATTACAATAGGTACCCATAGACTTAGTTCATCCCAAATTGATGCATTTTACCTTTTTTTTTTTTTTTTAAGCTGATGGAAGTTTTACCATAGGTACTCCATAAAAAACGTAAGCAGTACTTTAGTCCCCCACTCTTGACTGGAACCAGGCATTCTTATCATGAGTCCTCGGATCAAAAAATGTACGTGCAGATGAGGCATAGTGCAACCTGATCCACCTCCACCTCAAGGAAGGCAAGGCCATACTAAGCATACATGACAGGTTTAGAGAGGGGCACCAGGGGGATTCTGGGTGTACTGAATAGGGCCGTTTGGTGATTTTTGCCAAACATTCAAGGCTGGTGAAGAAACAGGAATCACTGGAAATGAGAAAGGACGGCACAGATGTAAATGTATTCAAAATGCATTCAGTGTAGGGGCTCACCATGACTGGCAAAAGAGCTGGTGCTGAGCACAATGGGCACTCCAACCTATCTTATTCAGAGGGATTGCACTAGCCCATTCTTGTGGTAGGTTCCCATCAGCATGCTTGCCCAATATGCGCCATATGTTTTATAGTCATGCTCAGTCTTGGCTAGATTTAATCAACTTCATAGTTAGTTTCCATGACTGAGCACATGCTGTTTTTGGTAACAGTTTAATGACAGATAATGCATTTAGTGAGGTTTCCTTGCATTTGAATGTAAAACTAGGAGCATTTTTCCCCATGTTGATTATGGAAAAAAACCTTGTCTTATCTTCGAGTAAAAAGGTATATATCACATTGTCATATTTCAGTATCAGCTTTTCAGCGATCACCATGCCCAATTTCAATTCTTGCTTTACAAATCTAACACAATGGAACTAGTCATTATCTGAACATGTCAGAGCTGAGAAGAAAGTAGAAATGGGTTTTGAATTCTGGGCAAGGAAGAGTTCCAAAAGCATTACAGCGTGTTGTCCCTCCACTAGACTGACCCCAAAGCCAGCTTCCGCATAAAGAAAGACCACTGGAATTTGCTTTGGCAGTGTGCTGCGCGGCAGCTCCTTTAATCTTGAAGTTTCCCCTGTGTGCCTTCCCCCACCATTGATTGATGGAGGGGCCCTGTTGGCTCCACCATTTGCTTCTGAGGGCCAGGAGGCAAAAACCAGTTTTAAATAGGTGGTGGGTTTTGCCTGCCATCCAGTCAGCAACGAGCAGTGGAGCCACCGAGGCCCCGAGGCCCATCAGTGGTGAGAAGCAAAAACCGTGGTATATTTAAAACCAATCAAGGGCAAGTGATGGGGCCCCTCCACCGGATCAACGACTGCGGGGCACATGGAGGAAACCGCAAGATGAAAGGAGCTGCCATGCAGTGCACTTCTGGCGTGAATTCTAGCGGTCCCTACTCGAAGTCTGGCCAGCGGTCAGTGGTAATCCATTTACTCCACCAGGGAATGCGTGTCCCCACAACAAATAAAGGTACACAATCACATAAGCAATATGCCATTAGTAAACAAAAGCAAACCCTCCAGTCTTTCCTCAGCATACCAGCCACCTCCTCCTCCTTTCGCTACCATCCCAAGGAGGAGCTCCCTAGGGCCAGTCAACCAGTCTGGTCAGCTGACTCCAAGTTCCTAAGCGGGCAGACTCCTCTTCAGCACCAGAGCCATGTACCTTCTTGCACAGACTAGTAATCTTTTTAACCCTCTGCAACTGGGCTTTTGCCGCTGAGCCACTGTCGCAGAGAAAGAGCCCTAGCAGTGAACAAGGAGCCCAGCTGTTGGTTGCCAGGGCAACTGGAGTCAGCAAGCGACCCACACCTGCCAGCGGTCAGCTGACTGTAAGGGGCAGGGCCTGGCCCTTATAAACTCTAGGAGCTGAGGCCAGAGAGGAAGGAGCTCCCTGACCAAAGATGCAAGAAGCAGCCTGACCGCAGGTACACCTCAAGCCGAGTAAAGGATGGCAGCTCTAAGATGTCTGAGCCATGGGGTTTTAGCTGGGCAGCTTTAAGTTATGTTACAACCTAGGGGCTTGTGTTTTGTTTTGTTGTTACACCGGTGGTTTGGGTGAGGCTATAAGGGGATGGAGGAGGCCTCGCAGGGGACTCGTGGTAGTGTGAGGACCCCATTCCCAGAGAGGGGCAGCTGAGAGGCCCCAGTACGGGCATGGCAAGCCCCCAGAGAAGGGGACGGCTTACTGGCGAGCCCCCGGAGAAGAGGAAGGCATTGCAGGGAAAGGGCATGGAAGGATCTATTCCACCTGCTTGGGGAATAGAGGCTTGGGGCGTGGTACTGGGGTGTAAGGAGCCACCCATAGCCCATAAGGCTAGGGTGCCCCGAAGCACCCGTTTGCAGGACAAGACCCACGAGGGGTCTGGGAGTCTACAGGGCCAGAGGTTACAGCAGACCATGTCCAAGAAGACATAAGGCAGCCTCCCTTATACTGGAACATCGAAGACGTGATGGGTGAGAATTTGAGGGTGCCCTTGGGCCAACCTGGCATGGGAAGGGGGCCTTGAGGAGAGCACGGCCCTCCTCCAGGACCCCGCCATGACAGCCACGCACCCCATTATAGGCATCATGAAAGTTTAAAGCATGTTTGTCACTTTTTTAAGAAAGCAAGAGCAAAACAACAAATAATCTTTTGAAAAAAGAATCCACAGAAAATTGCTGAGGACAGTATAACAGAACTGACATATGGCAGTTAAGAGGCAAGGATTTAATATTGTAAACTTAAAATGGCTGCTGGCTTGACTTGCCTGTAGGTAATACAGTTGGATGATGACTGGTGTCACATGTTGCTAGATTTACCAAGAATTTGCCATGAACAAAACTTCTGCTCTGACACAGAGAAGAACAATATCAAGTGGTTTCAAATATTTCAGAATGTGGGGGCTGAGTATAGTTGGCAGGGCTGTGGCCATGAGCCCAGACGGCAAGTGGGTACACAGACTCACACTGTCGATGTACACAGCGTAAGCACCTCCGTAAAAGTTGCACTGGGTAGAGCTCTGAACAACACACCGATATTTTTGAGCATGCAGGGTACGGGGTACGTTGGGACGGTCAGAGACGGGGAGTTGTTGGTGGGTGATCAGTCCGCCAAGTTTACTCCAAGGTGCATGTGGAGTTCTCCTCAGAGGTACACGACTTGGGCGGAAACTGTTCTAGCTTTTATACGGCTAGCGAGACAATTGCTAGTCACCAGGTAGGAATAGTTTACAACAAGCCAATAGGTAGTGCTCATTCAAACAATGTGATTGCTAGGTTTGGCGGGAACTGTTCACTGCACCAGGGTTTTCTCACCGCAGCGAGGAATCGCGTTGTGCTAGGAAATTCCACTGTGCTGAGGCATTTTTAACTACTGAGTACTGACACAGAAGAGATCTTTTTGGAAAGGGTTTCCATTAAAGATAACTTAAGTGGAAAGAAAACACACTGAAGGCATTATAGCATTTGAGAAAGCCCTGGATGAACCCTATTCTTTGAGTCATTCTTTCAAAATAGGGAGGAAATGCATAAGGGAGGAAGTGCATTTGCAGAGTAAATGGGAGAACCTAGATCTGATACGGTCAGGTCACAACTCCCAATTCTACTGTGGCTTCTGAAGAAAGTTATTGACTCTGGGGAATGTACATCTTAAAAGCTGTATCCTGCATTTTTTGACCATGTTAAGAATTGAGTTTCAAGCTAGAAGAGCTAAGAAGTTTGCCTGATCCTGCTATAGGGCAACCTTAGCATAAAGGTGCTGCATTTACAGCAAAAGTCTTTGGGGGAAGTTGGAAGAAAGTAGCGCTAGAACAGCAAGTATGCTGAATAACGTTAAGTTCTTGAAATTTCATAACTCTGCTTATTTTACCAATAAAAATCAAATCCAGTAAGGGACTAAAAGAACTAATTAAAAGCTTGTTACTTCTAAAACAAAGGTCTTGGAGAACAGTCAAAAATAAAACGCACACGATTAGTCAAGTGGAATACATCTACCCTAAATCTTTTACTGCAGAAGATCCTACAAAGGTCTTGGCATTAAAGTCAGAAATGGATATTAAAAAAAATTACAGAACTGTGACTAAAGATAAAACCCAACTATGGGCCTCAAGAGGAATGCTGCAGTAGAGACACATGCCAACAATGTTGACTTATGTCCATCTCAAAAGGAGTTTATTTTGGCAGCTGTGAAAAGTAAAAAGAAATTAAAACCTTGATCACATGGACCCATATCTTTCCTTCCCAGAGCCAGCAAAATCCAACTAGAGAATACTTGTGTGTGTTAAAAAAACAGATGACTAAGGCAGTAAGATGTCTAGTCTTATATTCAATAAAAGGAAGAATAATTAATAGTGTGTATTATTTTGTGCACACACACAGTATATAAACATACATGTAGCAC
>JAGPOW010002742.1:11575624-11589744 GCA_030014935.1 Caiman crocodilus | reverse complement strand
GTGCAAGATTCTAAGACTATGATCAAATTTGGGTTTATTTAATTAGCTAGATGAATCTTGGAAAACAGTCTGTATTTAAGCAGCATAGAAATAGTATAGATAATCTCAAAAAAGCTAAATGCAAAATCTATAAAGATATTACTTCTATTGAGTTGTCAAAATAACACCACTCCACAAATCCCATTTATTTGCAAAGTAAAGAAATAATTAATTAGCAAAAAAGTGAACAGACCACCAAACTGTTTTCCCCTTCAATTTGAATAGTGTTCTCTGCATATCAAGAGAGAGAGAGAGAGAGAGAGAGAGAGAGGGGAAAAAAAAACCCAGCAACTGAAGCAAAAGGGAAGGGGGTCAGAAAATAAAGGAAAAAGAAAGGATTGTTGCTATGGCAAATCTAACAAAAGGAGGCAGTGTCCACAGGAAAACAAGTAGTAGTTTAAAAGTAAATGGGACTTGTGCTTTTATATCATGTGGTTGCTTTTGAAAATCCTACTCAGTTACTTTGAAATGTGTTTTTACCCACACGTTTACAGGGAACTGTTATTTTAAACAGGTAACTCAATACAGTATTAGCTGTACGGTTTATACCAAATTATGATACACCTGATAAACAGGCATGATATAACAAATGTATGAATGTGAAATGATAACTAGCTGATAAATAAACAAAAGGTTTTCAGTTGAATTTGTTTCATGAATATGCAATGTTATCTGCATTTAAATATTTTTGTTTAAACATTTCAAATTTAAATGTACAAATATTGACAACATATGTTTATGCATGATTTGTTTTTTAAAACACCTGATAAGTCAACTCAAAGGACTGTTGCTCATCTAAAAGGTTCTGATGGGGCAGCATCGTGTGAAGATTATTTTGTAATTCAAAACACAATGCATAAATTGTGAGGCACAAAAGACTATTATATAGATAACGTGTTCTAGAGAAATTCTGATATAGATGATATAAAACTAAAGTAAATAACAAAAGGAGGAGGAAAAATGTGGAACTAGGGCATTACTATAACACCAAAATAAAAAGCACCCACTCATGCTTGCTTGAAGAAGTATACGTGTTACTAGATTACCAAAAAAAAAAAAAAGGAGATTAATATACATCTCTCTGTTAATACAAATCTGATGGCCTCTCCTAAAGTCTTGTTGAAAACAACCCAAGAAAGCAGGCTGATTTTAGAATACTTTGAGGTACTTCCCACTAAATGCTTGAATTCGAACCTGAAAACCTGCAAGCAAATGAGTCAGTTCTCTTTTATATTTGCATCATTTAAAGCTCCCAGGGATGTAAGTTTAAAGGACTGTCTTTTGCAAAAGGACTGAAAATACTTATGTTGCTTACCATTCTAATTTTAGGTAATTTGTTTGCTTAAATAATCTGGTTAATGGTACAAAAATATTCTACATTATGTATGATCTGTCAACACTGAATACAATAAATTACAAAATCTGAACTGACACTAAATTATTACCAATCATGTTAAAAACAGGCACAATCTGACAACACTTATATTATGCATGAGTCATCCTGGAAGATATGATATTAGGTTCCTTAATCTTAAGCTATTTCCCAAAAAACTAGACATTAATATTATGCCCTTTCTATGGCTCAATAAATGTACCTATTGTAACTGCTGAAAGATCGATCACTGCAGAAGCCAGATTCTGAACTGTTACATTCGGTACAAGCTTCCATTCATCTTCTCAAACTAGAAGAGACTTGAAATTGAAATACTGAATGCAATAATATTAGTTGCAAGAAGAAATGTTGAGCTTTGGGGCCCCAGAGTCTGGACTTCAACCTACTTGAGTCTCTCTGGGACTATACTAAACGTAAGGAGGGGAAAGGAATCCAAATACAAAAATGCTAAACAAAACTAGGAACAACATACAGATAGTATGACCTGAAATAAGCAAGAAGATAAATGTATTGAGCTTTTGCCAAGCTAACTGCCTGAGGACATAATATATTTCTTTTCACTGTGTCATTTTTCTTTGAACTGATTTATTTTCAAAATTTCTTCTCATTTTAATGAATCATGTCTCTCCTTCAGTATAAACAAAATGTTCAGCTTCCAAGATTTTAGTATTAATCTAGATGGATTTATTTCAACTTTAAAAATGAAAATACTACTGTGAACAAAATGAAAATACCGTAGGTAAATTCTGTGGCACAGAAATCCAGCATGCAAATTTTCCTTTGCTTTGGCAAAGGAAACTCATGCTCTCCCCCTTCCCAAGTGACTACATATACACAAACCTGTCTTGAGTTCCATACCTGTTTCCTGAATGCTTACAAGAGATTCATTATTGTGCTTTACTCTGAGGACAGCCTTAAAACCTACAGGAGTGACTACTAAGAGTTTTTGGAAAGTTTATGGTTAGAATCAAATGATGTCACTACCTTGTGTTTGTTTTTTTGTATTTAATTTCATAATTTTGTATCTGTTTTTTAAATTGCTATAGTGCCGTAAAATGGTGAGTTTTATAGAAAAATGAGCCATAACCATTAAAACCAGCAGCTACGTGTTATAAGCATTTTCATCATACCAAAAGAGTTTACAATAATTTAAGGGTATATTGAGCATGCATCTTCAAGTACGTAGTTAAAATATCATTTTGTCCCTTTACAAGAGAATCATTAAGCCCCTTTACAAATTGATGGTGCATCCACTCTTTGAATACTGTGCCCAGTTCTCAAAAAGGATATAGAAGAACTAGAGAAGGTACAGAAAAGGGAAACAAGGATGATTAGTGGTATGGAGGGGATTCCATATGAGGAGAGACTAAAGAAAAGGGCCAATGTGGTCCCCATTTATGAGAAGGGGAGAAAGGAGGACCCAGGTAACTACAGGCCAGTTAGTCTCACCTCAGTCCTTGGGAAGACCTTTGAGAAAATTATCAAGAAACACACCTGCGGGGGCCCAGCATGGGAGGTAATGCTCAGGGGCAACCAACACGGGTTCACTGTGGACAGATCCTGCCTGACTAAGCTTGTTTCCTTTTAAAATCCGGTCACAAAGCCCTTGGATGTAGGCGTTGAGGTGGACTGCCATCTACCTGGACTTCAAGAAGGCCTTCTACACTGTTTCTCACCCCATTCTCAAAAAAAAAACCCTAGGTGACTGTGGCATTGATGCCTACGCAGTCAGGTGGGTAGCAAATTGGCTCGATGGTCGCACCCAGAGAATGGTGGTGGATGGGTCATTTTCGACCTGGAGGAATGTGGGCAGTGGAGTTCCCCAAGGCTCGGTCCTCAGGCTTGTGCTATTCAACATCTTTATCGGTGACTTGGAGTCGGGTGCGGAAAGCACACAAAGATGTGGGGAGAAGCAGGCACAGTGGAGCGAAGGGACAGATCCAACTAGATCTAGATGGGTTAGAGGTGGGTGAATGAGAATAGGATGGCATTCAATGCAGACAAGTGCAGGGTGCTGCATCTAGGGAGAAGGAACCTGCAACATACCTATAGGCTAGGGAACAACCTTCTCAACAGTGCAGTGGCTGAAAGGGATCTTGGATTCATTACTGACTCGTGGATAGACATGAGCTGCCAACGCGAAGAAGCTGTCAGTAAGACTAACTGCACCTTGTATCTACAGATGCATCACAAGCAGGTCCAGGGAGGTGATCCTTCCCCTCTATGTGGTGCTGGTCAGGCCACAGTTGGAGTACTGCATCCAGTTCTGGGCACCGCACTTTCAGTCTTCACAAGAGAAGACTGAAAGGGGATCCGGTGGCCGTCTATAACTTACCAGGGGGGACCAGTGGAAAATAGGCGAGGCTCTGTTCCCCCGGGCCCACCTAGGTTAACAAGGAATAATGGCCACAAATTGATTGAGAGCAGGTTCAGGCTTGATATCAGGAGGCATTACTTTATGGTTAGGGCTGGCAGGCTCTGGAATGGGCTCCCAAGCGACGTGGTGCTCTCCCCCATCTTGGGGGTCTTCAAAAGGAGGCTGGATAGATATCTGGCTGGGGTATTATGAACCCAGCACTCATTCCTGCCCAGGGCAGGTTGGAATTGATGATCTGTTCAGGTCCCTTCCAACCCTAGAAACTATGAAACTAGGCCTATCCAATTTTGAAGTGATGCTTGAGTGGAGAAACAACCAGGGTTTACAAAAATACTAAATGGTGAAGAGAAAGTAAATAGGGATTTATTATTTACTATCTCATCTCACACAATACAAGAACTAGGGGTCACAAAATGAAAGTATTAGTTAGTAAGTTTAAAGCTAACAAAAGGAAGCTCTTTTTCACACAGTGAGTATTTAAAGTGTGGAACTCATTGCTACAAGATATTGTGGGAGCTGACAGTTTAGCCAGATTCAAAGAGGGATGGGACAAATATTTGGAGGATAAGGGCATCAGGAGCTACTGAGCATGGAAGCTAGGGTTACATCCCCCAAATCAGAACCTCCTGGACCTTAAATGCTGGAAGCTGCAAGTGGAAGAGGAATAGTGGAAAAAATCCTGCTCATCCCTGTTCACTTCCCCTTTCAGCATCCACACTCTGTCGCTGTATGACACACGATATTGCACAAAATGGACCTGTGGTCTTACCCAGTAAATGGCATTTCTTATGTTTTTACCTAAAAGCAGAATTGTACTTGGGCAGCTTTACTATTAGTACATACTACCAGTTCTAGCTTCAGGTTTTAGAGGGGCAAAATACCAACCAAAAAGTTGTTACCCTACCTGGGATGATCCAGCCACACACTTAAGCACATAATATATATTTAAGCACAAAATGATTCCAGTCACTTCAATTCACCTTTTAGCATACTTGCTAGACTGCAAAACCACAAAAAAAAGATAAAGTATTTGAAAGCAAGTTATAAAATGCAGTTATTGCATTTTCATGACTTTAAAACTGGTTTAGAAGCATATGTTGATATAGAAACAATCACTTGGAATTAAGCAGATCTACTATCTTAAAAAAGGATCATGGTATGCACTGCAGTCATTTGTCTGTGGGCCCAATAATCAAGTGCAAACAGTTGAAGGAAGTAGGCCAAAAACGCCTTAAGGGCAGGGGTACACCACTTCTAGAGCAGTGTAGTTAAGTACAGCATATCCAAGATGGAGCTGTAGAGTGGTGCTGGGCACTTGCCAACAGCAGCTACAGGCTGCAGCATGCTTCACTGTGGCACTTCCACTCAAATACAGCATTTCTACCTCATTCAATCCCAGAGGCATCTAAAAGTTGCACAAAATTACAGAACCTTGTCAGAACCCCTCAGAGCCACTCAGCTCCTGACCTTGATAGATTCTGCTCCAGTGCTCCAAGAGCCCTTCATGCTCACTGAATAATCTTTTAGGGCAAGCTTTTTTACTATACTGTATTGCTCAATAGGGCTGTGTGAAATTTTGGCAGCCATTTAGTTTTGGAGGAGTTTCGGCCCATTTCTGCTCCCGAAACACTGAATCTGAATTGAAAAACAAGGCTCCAAAACAGCTCCAAAACAAATTGGAAGGCTCTGAAAAGTTTCGGAAATGTTTTAGAGAATTTCGAAGTTGGGCTTGCAGGGAAACAAAAAGTAGGAGGAGGGAAGGGAAAGACTGCTCTGATATTGACATCTAGCTCCAGGTTCGATTCCCCAGCTTTCTGATCACTTCCTCCAGTTCTCTGATCACCTCCCAAGCTCTTCTGGGGGATGCAGGCCTCTGACCTGCACTGGGGCCAGTAGCAGCCACTTAGCACAGCCTGTGCGGAGCGCCAGGAAGACTGCAGTGCTGTCACTGGCCCCAGCATGCAGCAGCAGGTGCCTGCTGAAACCTGGCATGCAGATCCGGGGGCCCATGCCCCCCCAGGAAGAGCTGGAGGAATGATCACAGACCTGGGCACTTGAACTGAGGCCTGGGCAATCCCTGCTGTGTGACCTGGCTACATAGGAAACAGAGATCTGCGCTGGGGTCTCCTCCCCGCCACTGCTTACCCCATGCAGCCCCAGATCTCTGCTCCCTGTGAAGCCAGGTTGCGCAGCAGGGATCAGCACTACTCTGCCACACAAGGGGCAGCACAGGGTAGGCAGTGGCAGCGAGGAGACCCCAGCATGGATCTCTACTCCCTGTGGAGCTGAGCCACGTGGTAGGGACCAGCAGGCTTGCTTGCCACTTTGTGCTGATTTTCTGGCCCGCAACCCAGCATGACAGGGATTAGAGATCCACGCCAGGGTCTCCGTGCCTGCATGGAGGGCAGCGGTCCTTGCCCTCCCCAGCAGCTCTGTTCTGCTTCCTGCTGGGGCCCTAAGCCCCGCCCAGCTGGGTAGGGCTGTGCAAAACTTCCCTTGCAACCCATTCAAAACGGATTCAGAAGAGACTCGGCGGAGCTGAATCTCTGAAACAGATCTGGCCAAAACAAAATAGGACAGTGATCCAAAACACCAAACATATCACTTATGCATCCTAAAGTCTTGTTGAAAAAAACCCAAGAAAGCAGGCTGATTTTAGAATACTTTGAGGTACTTCCCACTAAATGCTTGAATTTGAACCTGAAAACCTGCAAGCAAATGAGTCAGTTCTCTTTTATATTTGCATCATTAAAAGCTCCCAGGGATGTAAGTTTAAAGGACTGTCTTTTGCAAAAGGATTGAAAATACATATGTTGCTGACCATTCTAATTTTAGGTAATTTGTTTGCTTAAATAATCTGGTTAATGGTACAAAAATATTCCCCAAAACAGCTAAAGCTGAAACTAAATCAAAACAGCCATTTTGCACAGCCCTTTTGTCCAACCAGCCAAAACCAAGGGGCTAAGGACTTGGCCCTGAGCCTAACAAGATGCATAAAACTCAGAAAATGAACATTGTTTCCAATTTCAAAAAGCTCCCGGGGTAAGTTTACACTAATCACTGTTTTTGACTGTAATCACCCCATATAGCACATAGGACAAAAGCATTTTGCTCTCATTGTATTACAGATTTAGGATAATTTGTGTCACTCTTCAATACTCCCAAGCCCAAACTGAATTAGTTTGAACAAACACAGAGTTTACATGAGGTTCTCAGTGTTGAATGATTTTACCATTCCTTCCACAACACAGATTACAAGTTTTAATGTCCTGCGGATCTAAAACCTTATCAAATCATGAAAACCAGTTTTAATCTATGTATTTGAGACTATCCCTTCGTTTTTATCGTATGGCTGAATAATAATATACTGCATGTATAAAAAACAATTTACAGCATTAATAAAAACAAAGACAACAATATAGGACACAGTCTTCTGAGAAGGAAATGCCAGTTTACGTTCTAAAACGCACAGTTTAATAAGGCCTTCCAAGAAGATGAAGAACCAAACTGCTCTGCCAGAGGAACAAACTGATTTACTAGGAGAAGCACATATAAAACATCACATTGTTATGGTTATAGTTATATCATTGCTGCCCTCTGGAGTCCCATGAATGCCACTTCTGACTTATTTGGAGCTGTCAAGGAACAACCAAGGGGACTTTCCCCCTGGGGAAAAACTCTTCATTCCACAATATTCTTAGAATGAAAAGGAAAGAATTAGCCCAGGATTCAGAGTACTGAGCCCACCACGGGTCCTTAGTATTCTTACATGTACAGTATTTTATTTTATATAGTCTTTCCTTCTTTACCACTATAAAATATAAATTGCGGGTCTAGGGAACAGCAAGGTTTTTCTTCACATTTTCATCAAGTACTACAAAAAAGCAGTATGTCATCTGTGCTTGTTACACTTGACAAACACTAAAAAAGTGGAAAAATAGGAGACAACTAAAAAGAGTTAACAATAGTGAGCAGAAAAAAAGAAAAACAGGTAAGATGGTAGAAAGATTTTCTTAACTGTATATACTGAAATTATTTCTTTTTAGAACCAAAGATCTTAAACCACTATGTCAACATTAAAGAAAGTTCATCCTTTCCTTCCTCACTTCCCTGCTCACCCATGAAACAATACTGTATCTGTGCTGGGATGTACAAACAACTCAGTTCTAGTTCCAGCTTGTGTGTCATGCACTTTTTCTTGCTCAGCTATTGAAAATGATGCTATTGTTATATCTTCCTCCTCCCATTCTCTTTCAGATCTTACTTACGAAAACATTTCTAAATTACTCATTATTTTTATTGGGGGACAAAAAAAGAGAAGGGAAAACAGAAGCCAGTATTACGCTATCCAAGGACTAAGGACGTCATTTTTTTAAGATACATATTATGAGAATATGATGATCTCATGAGGTCTCATCCAGCCCCTAAAATCTATGAATCTATGAATAATTAATAATCAGCACAAAGTGGTATTACTAAGAGTGCTTAGCACAGAAACAGTCAGTTAGGCTCTTACATTTTAATACAGATTAACTATTCAGCTGAAATATTAAATAAATTGAATATAAAGAAAACTAACTTCATTTATAATAATCTGGAAGCCCAAGGCAGCATCTTGAAATGTGTAAAAAAAATATATTTAATGACTGATTCTTTTCTTCAAGGACTTTTTTGCACAATTATGACAATGCTTTATTGCCCTCATGATACTATTATCTAAAACAAAGTACCAGGAGCCTGAGAGGCTTCACAATCTTGGAATGGGATGCAGTGCCTCTAATACTGGTTAAGGCAGGGGTGGGCAAAATGTGGCCCGTGGGCCAGATGCAGCCCACTGGGCCATTCTATCCAGCCTGTGGAGCCCCTAAAAAAATTAGAAAATTTATATTTATCTGC
This sequence comes from Caiman crocodilus, assembly GCA_030014935.1. Lineage (NCBI taxonomy): Eukaryota > Metazoa > Chordata > Crocodylia > Alligatoridae > Caiman > Caiman crocodilus. The sequence goes on along the minus strand of JAGPOW010002742.1, from coordinate 11,581,039 downwards.
CCCTGGCTCCCTGTCATGTGGCTCTCAATGACTTGCCAAAACTCAGTAAGCAGCCCTACACCCGAAATAATTGCCTGCCCCTGGGTTAAGCATACTGGAGCTATGATCTTGTTTTTTCTATTACGTGTGCCAGAATAAGTTCAAGCAGCTGCCATACAGGGTTATGGAATAAGTTCCTCCTACAAGGATTTTCTGCTGTTTTCTGAACACAGTTAATTGCTAGCTGCAATTTCAGTATTAAGGAAAATTTGCTCTGGATTTTGTTTTAATCCTTCTTAACTTGTTACTTTCTTTAAAAACCCCTTCCCTCCATTAATACATTAATCAAGATAAAACTTGCTAAAACACCTGCTTCACCACTTGTAAACAACAAGCACAAACTTCTCTATGTTTTGGCACTTTGCTTCCTGCAATACTTCTCTCAGGAAAAATCGTGTTTGAACAGATACTGGATAATAGCTTGAGGAATGGAAGAGCTGGAGATTCAAATCCCAAGTACATTCCATTTTCAGATCAATTTAACCACAAGTGTAAACACTAAAAGTAATGTGGATCATTCCAAATTGCAACTGAGAGCCTCCTATAGTTTTGTATTTTCACCAAGTGACTTCCCCCTTTCACAGAGAACGACATTCCAAGTCTACCAATATCATCATCCATGTCTCTGATAAAAATAGCAAGTAAACTGATGTCTTCACATCTGTTTTCTACGCTATTCAATTAATAACTGTCGCTATAAAATTATATACTGCATCGCTTTCCTGGTTTCTAAATCCATCTCTCTTATTGAATTTTATGATTCAAGTTCCTATTCAAATAATGATATCACAGTGCCACAAAGTAATAAAGTAAATGTTCTAAGCACTAGGGAAATGCTGTCAGCTAGGTTGTAAGACTGGCAGAATATTTCCAGTCTTTGGATTGTGGGTAAACTACCAAACCTCATTAATAGGGACTGACTGGGAGACCTGTATAAATTAACAAGTAAACAAACTTGCACAAAGATAAACATAATTCACAAAATGACAATTTATTTGAGCAGTGAGATTAAGTACAAATTTCTAGAAATATAATACAATATAGTTGTAAAATGAATCAAGTCTTAGTAGCTCAAGACAACATTAAAGCATCTGCTATTTAGTTATTGCTGAAAGGTGGGAAGAAAGCATTATTTTTCCCCCCAGATTACAATACAAAATCCATCTGCCAAGTCCTACTGTGAAGGCCACAAGGTGAGTCCTGATAGAGCCAAGAATAGCAGGAGTTCCTGGTTTCCAATCTCAAAATCCACTAGACAAATATTGCCCAGTTAAAACAATTATAATTAATATAATCATCAAAACTATAAAATAAAAAGAACGCTATCAGCCATGCTATCTGGAGATAAATAAGAGATATTACATTCTGTGTCACTGGATTCAAGAGATATGTGAATGTGTGCACCATAAATGCCTTTGTAAGTTTTAAATTGCTATTTTCTTTTTATAACACCAAATCTCCGATGCCAAAGTAACTTGCTCGGGGTTGTAAAGACAGCCATATGCTTGGCCTACAAATTACCCCACGTACTCTCAAAATGATGGTTTTGGAAGTATCACAGTTTGGGAGGGCAAAAGTACTAATACTTTCATTATCATTACAACAGTTCTTTTCATTAAGTATCTGTCTCTATATTCCTACATTCTCTTTATTTGATATTTCTCTTTATGTAAGTCTGTCTAAAAAGATAGGTACAGAAACTGTGTACACAAAAAATGAGAAAGATTACCTAGTGTCTTGGGATTTCCCCAAAATGATCCAATTAATTGGATGGAATTCTGACATAACAGTAATGAATTTATTTAGTTTCTCATTACAACTTCAAAAATATGTATTATGCAAACTTACAGTCTTTATACAGACAGTCCTTGACTCACCATGTTTCGAATTGCAACATTCTGCACTTGCAACATTTATAAATTGATAGCATTTCAAATTCCTGACATCAGTTTCAACTTTACAACACTTGATCCAATGGGACGCCACACCAGTGAGCAAGTTCACTGCATCATCCATCTCCTGGAAAACATCTGCCCAAACTTCCTTGGACACATTCTTTAAGAAAGTAGCCAAGATTCCTGAAAAGACTCCAGCTAAGAACCCTTCAAAAAGTCTAACCAAGAGCCCTTCAAAAAGTCCAGCCGTCACCTCAAAGAGGTCCTTCCAAATCAATGATTGCTATTTACAATATAAATACATTAATGTAGCTATATTACTCATCTATAAGTGATTGAGTACACAATTCTGGGGCAGTTTTGGTGAAAATAGGCTATCGAGCCTTGGTTCAGGAACCAATCTCTCATTTATAACACTGTTTCTTATGGAAAAATCAGTTCCGAGTTATGTTTTGACTTAAGATGATGTTTTCAGGAACCAGTTGGGTCGCAAGTCCAAGGACTGCCTATAATGAAAGATTATAATTTGAAATGGTATAAATGTTGAAAACTAGGGCTGTACTAGTTGTATGGTGGGAAACAAACAACTTGCTAATTGTAAGCTATGTTAATGTTACATTAAAAAAAAAAAATCAAAGCTTTTGGCTATATAAATCAGAGTATAGTTCTCATTGTGCTCTTATTAATTGCTTTATAGTTGTCATGAAGTTTATGAACGTGCCTGCAAAGAAGATTTAAGAGAATTTAGCTGTAATCAGTGAGTTTATGACTGTATAGGGTCATGAATCTGACATGATAAACTTCTCCCCAGTGTATCATTTATAGGACAATTTGTCTGAGACTTATTATGGTGATCTTCAATTAATCTTTTTGGCAGCTCACTTTGACAGCAGTAGTCAAATTACCTCTAATAACTCTGGAACAATTAACCCCTACTGAATTTTTCTACAATTCAGGAACTTTTCAAAAGTGCAGGAATAAAGGCCAGATACAGAAGTTACACTTACTGTATGATAGGCATGCAGAAAGCGCTCTACAGCCATAACTGCACAGACAGTCAGGGCACATGGAGCGCTGTAAAACTGGCAGATCCTGTTCTAAGATAACCCTGGACTGATCTGGTATCAGACTTCAGTGCTGTAAGTTAGAGTGCTGTAACTAACATCTCTACCAGATCCTATCGTGACTCATGTTACATTGCATTCTGTGGGCAAGCCATGCAGCTTTGCAGCACCCCGCTCACCTCCACTCACGCAGTGGCAGTCAGTCAGAGCTCAACTCCTCTGCCCAAACTCTAGGACAGCCCCCTTTCTCCCAGGCTGTCACTGGCAAGAGTCAGCAAAGCCCCCATTTCCAACCCCACCTTGTTCCTTTCAGCCAGCTATAAGGGACTGCCTGATATTATCTATTGCTCAGTGTGCAGATTCCATCTACCCCAAATGGGCATTTGCAAAGATTGCAGCTTTTGCTATGTTGATTGTGGATACCACATTTATACGGGCTGCCCAAGATGTTCATTTTGTACAGTGTTGTTTTGAAGTGTTTGTACCCAGATCTCAGTCTGTTCAGCTTGACCCATGCTTGTCTGTCAAGCTCATGTCCAATGGGAGATTCATTTGGTGTTGGCATAAAATGCTATAGGAATAGATTTCAGACTGGATTACTTGCACAAGGCCACAGTACCTGGCCTGCCAGGCTCTCTATAGGCCCAGAAACCTGGCAGCAGGGGAGTGGTTAGGGTCTGCTTTATGTCACTTGGGCTAATGTCTGAGAGTTCAGGGAATGTATCTGTATGTGTGCAAGTTGTTATGAGTCTCTGCATGCTGTTAAGTACAGTGTGAAGCTTGTTAGTGCAACAACTTTTAGACCATAAAGCAGCACACAAATCTGCTGGGACATATACCTTTGCAAGTAGTTCTGAGCAGTTTGAATTTGACACCTCATGTCATGCTGGTAAAATATCTCAAGACAAGTACCCATGCAGAGACTTTACTGCTGACGTTCTGAATGTGATAAGTGAGGGAATGTGACTCCTTGGTAAACTGGGATATGCTCATGGGAAAATGCACCCACCTGGCCTTGTGTAGGCTCTCCCCCTTGCCACCTTGGAGTGTGCAATCAGTGTCGGCAGCAGGGGGTGTTCCCGTGACCTTGATGTTGGGTTGCGTTCACCCCAAGGGAGACCCTGATACTCACCTGCCACAACTTGATCTCTTTCTTCAGTGGCAGGGCTCCTTCTTCTGGCTCCTTGCAGGTTGGGCACAATCCCTAGTAGGTACTCTTGGGGCTCCACCTCCCCTCAGCCATGTGCTAGCCTTTACGACAGCCAGATGATGGATTGCCAGCTTGCCCTCTGATGTTGTTGTCTACCCTCTATTCACCTGCTCATCTCTCACCCGTCTTCCCTTGCAAGGGATGATTATGGGACATTAGGCCATCCCTGACGATACACTGGGTCTACCCCACTGTAATGCTGTCTACTGCGCTATCCCAGCTCTTTCTGATCTGTGACTGACTCATAGTCCTGCTCCCTGTCTTAGGACCCCGAGGTAACAGAACATATAAAATATACAAGGGCAAAAAATGGGGGACGGGGCCTCAGCCCATCCCACTCAAGATTTCAGTGTCTGCAGCTGTTGCATCTCTTGATGCCATCCTCCCTCATCCAGCTACACTGCCGGGCCGACATGGTAGCTCCTTCAACAGGTCCTGGATCCCTCTGACAGGTTCTCCCTCAATTTCTCTTCTGACTACCGTTGCAGCCTGCACTCAGCTCAGGGAGCAGTCCTGTTGCCTGCCTCCAGCAATGCTTCTCTAGCCACTTCCTCACCGCTGCCTTTTATTTCATCCGTGAGGCATTTTTTGATGATGTCATCTGCCCGCGGTACTCTCAGCCATTAATAAAAGCAGCTGATGAACCATGTAGGCATTCCATCCCGGTGTGGTTTATCTGGCTCCTTTTTCCCTAAAAAGGTAAGCTTGCCCTGTCTTCAGGACTTTTCTCTTTCTTGTCATGATGGGTTGGCCATACCCTGAGTCCTGCCACAGAAAAGGTCTTTGGGCCCTCTATCTGCATCTCCCCAGGACAGAAAGGACAAAGTCACCCACTCTGATGTCCAGTATGCTCTTGGCTTGATGACTGTCCACTGATTATTTAGAGGGAGAAGCTGCAGCGGGATCTGGGCCGACTGCATGAGTGGGTGGACAGCAACAGGATGGGATTTAACGTGGACAAGTGTAGGGTGATGCATCTGGGGAGAGGCAACCCCCAAGCACACGTACTGGCTGGGAAGCTCCCCTCTTACTAGCACGGTGGAGGAAAGGGATCTTGGTGTCATTGTTGATGCCAAGATGAACATGAGCCGTCAATGTCAGATGGTGGTTGGGAAGGCCAACCGGACCCTAGCGTGCATTCAACGATGCATTTCAAGTCGGTCCAAGGCGGTGATCCTCCCCCTTTATGTGGCGTTGGTCAGGCCGC
>JAGPOW010002742.1:11560257-11575524 GCA_030014935.1 Caiman crocodilus | reverse complement strand
CAGTTAGGGTGGCTAGGATGTGGAACCGGCTTCCTAGGGAAGTTGTTCTTGCTCCTACCTTGGGCGTCTTCAAGAGTAGATTGGATAGATACTTGGCTGAGGTCCTGTGTCCCCAGCACTTGTTCCTGCCACTGGTGGGGGGTCAGACTAGATGGCCTGCTCTAGGCCCCTTCTGACCCTAGATACTATGATACTATGATAATACTGTTTTACTGATGCTCCTCATTGACCCCATGCCATTCAAATACCACCCCCCAACCCCTGCAGCTCTGGCCAGGAACAAAGTAGAGGCACAAGGCTTGGGCCACCATACAGTTGTTGGAGGGTTACCAGTTTGTATTACATTGTGTTGGGCCACAGATCTGGGTAAATGACCGCCCCATTCCTCAAGACTGTACTGCTTTCCTAAGGGAGATCAGCATGTTTACCCAGATCCACCTGACAGACCCTAACTCAAATAGCCCCCAATATACACCAAAAGTTTTTTTCAAGCCCCTCAGCCAAGGTGTAACCAACAGGTAAAACTGCATGTTTTCACTGGTGATTCTCCAGGCACCACTTGGCAGAGCAGCTACAAATGAGCACCGCTGCAAGCAAGGCAAAGCAGGAAATGGGAATTCTTCTTAACAAAACCCATCCACTCCCTTCCCTCCCTTCCCTCACAGAGAACTGGAGAAGACTTATGCTTCCAGGCCCTGATGCTTAGGTTTCTCAGCCCTCCCAACTCCCACAGTATGAAGATGGAACCCAAGCATCCAGGTTGAGAGGCAGAACACAGATATTCTGTGCCATGATCAGCACTGGGTCATGTGCCAAAAAAAGAAAAAAAAGAGAGAGATCCCCTGCATCAAGGGACCATAGGCAACTGGCTACCTAGTTCCATTCCTATGACAGGGTAAAAGACAAGTTTTGCCCAAAATCGTCAGGCAAAACAAGGAAAGAAGGTACTGAAGCATACTGAGATGAAAGGAAGCTTAAAAGCACATGGGACCCAAACATAACGGCCTGCTTGAATAATCACCTGGGAGAGCTCTACCAGAGCTGAATGATAAAAAGTCCTGGTAAAATAACCCTGCACTTGATTTCCTTACATTTTAATATGTGTATTTTGTAAGCTATTGTGTATGCAGCAGAGGAGAGAAACACAATGTCTGTATGGTAATTGTGGTACCAGCTCATGAAGAATGCATGCAAGAGAAAAAACATGGAATTCTGAAGGACTACAAATGTAATCTATTATTAGAACACAAATCTCCAAAGTATGTAAGACTAGTCAAAGAAAAACTAAACTTTCATCCTTTCAAAAATATGAAATAAAGAGAAAAATAATATTTTAAAAGGTTTTAAACCCAAGAGTTCTAACTTCTATATAAATCTCAATCACACTCCCTCTGCCTCCCCACCCCTGCTTGAACTTTTAGCCAACTTTAATTTTTCCTCAGCTTCTTGCTCTTTTGCCAAATGCTGACCCACAAGGCTACTTCTGCATATAAAGGCAATTCTAATGGGGAAAAAAACCTGTAGACTGCCTCTCTCTCTCATGGTCTCTTCTCTTCCAACAGCTCTTCACTTTCTCATGTTATTCCCTCACTTAGACCATGCCTTTTCCAGATGTACCTGGTGGGACTTTTTTATGAGCTCACTAGTTCCTGCTCAGACTCCAGTTATCCCTTCCTGTATGGCAATGGGGGGCCTCCATCACAGAATCTTTCATTTAAAATAAAATTAAGATGGAGTTCTCTAAGCTACTAACAAAATAGTCATAATATCTGAAAGTACTACACAGGAACACAATATGCAATTTATCATCCCTCTTTTACAGAAAGCTTCAACATTTTCTGAAGTTACTAGAAATGATCTGTCCAACTTAAAGCAACTTGAACGGCCCAAATTTCCAGAAAGGCCTACATATCCACCTTCTTTAAATTAGAATCCTTTAAGACCTCTGACATTTGGCAAAAAATAATTTTAAAAAAATCAAGTCTTCCAAACTTACTTTTGAAATCCTTGAACATATAGTAATGGGATTTGGGGGGAAATTGCTTAAATGTTTCAATGTTAAAAACTGGTAATCTAACTCAGAAGAAGTCTTGTCTCTGCGACCATGCTCCAAAATACTGGTAGAACATATGGGATATATTCACATCTCCAAAGTATGGGATTTGAACAGGAGCGAATGTTAACCTTGAGCTGCTGATATTAATATAGAAAAATATCCTCATTAACTGAGAAAGGCTAAAGAAAAACCCTTCCTTATGCTCTTCCTGCCTTATAACTTACTATTGGAACAGAGTCATTTTGACAGATATCAAGTTGTACTATTGAAGAATTAAGTAAAAGTATGGCTTTTTTTCCCCTGATCCTACAGCACCTGACAATTTTAGTTTGTCTTTTAGGAATCCTGTGATAAATCAAAACATATATCAAACAAACAAACAAAAAATAAAAAAAACCCTTTTTTTAGTCTCTAAAATTATGAAATGTATTTAAAAAAAGACTGCTGTCTTATAATACAAGGTAATTTGCGTGTAATATTTAATTGGTTTTCGTGGCACATCTTGGCAATTGCACTGGGTCAAAATTCATTTTTGTACATTTTAACATACATTTATTATTATAAATGACCAAAGAAAACATTCAGCACTGGGTATCTAGAAATAATTAATAGAATTGAGCAGGCCTGATCCCAATTCTCCTAACTTCCCTTCAAGGAGCTTTGCAACTAATTTCATTTTCTCATTATCAGACTATGTAGTAAAACCATAGCAAAGAATAGCTGTTTAATATCTGACATCAACTTAAGTAGATGATAAATGAAAGGTCCATCACTGGGGTGACCAAATGCCAGCTCAATTGTCTGTGAGGCTGGTGAGATATATTGCAAGCCTATTAGCACTTTAGTGGCCGACTCCCAACAGCATGTGGCTTTAAGCAGCATCCTATTGAACCATACATATTCTGTTGAGTTTTATTTCTCTTCAGTTGGCCTAAGGGAGCAAATTTGAGTTTACTGAAAGGGTTAACTAAATTCCATGGTAAGGGAACTAGGAAGAAGTCAAGACTCCTGGATACGAGACAGCCAATTCTGGATTCTGTGAATACGGAGTTGCCTACTACTACAGTATATATTTCTAGCTCTGTAGAAATGATGCTGATTTCTCTAAAATTGGTTATAAAGTTCTGTAGAATTTCAGGAGCACTGCTTATGACCAGTTAGTCTGAGGCATTTAGTTTAAGAATGATTAATCACAAATGAATCAGTCTTTTGTTTCTTTTCTGACATTTCAGAACCCTTTCTAGTGTTCCATCTATCTGATGTCTGGCCATGACTTGATGCTGAAGTAGACTGTTTGAAATACTTCCATTTACTTTGGCCTGCATACAAGTCTGGATAAAGATTTCAGTCAAAACACCTCTTCAAATCACAGAATGGCCTTAAAAAAAGTACATGGAGTGATAACATAGCAAGGAGCTATTAGTTCTGTTTTACATTTCAAAGTATTCCAATTTTTATTTACAAACTTAATAGACAGTTTCTGTAAAAGCAGACTATTGGCCAAAATAAGCGAAAAAGTAAACTAAAACCAAAGGTACTTTGCATGCAAATAATGGCATTGAAGCAGCTTGGGAAAAGCTAGAGAGTAAGCAGGCTTAGTCCAAATAAAAATCTCCTTACCAAACATAAAAGAGTATTGCAGGACCATCAGTTTAAGGTCAGTGGGGAACCCAAGTTAAACATTAACACAGCAAACTACACGCAGTGTTTTGACACCAAGAAAGCAGAAATGAAAAGCAATTTGAGGCCAGATACTAGTCAAATCAATTATCATCACTACCACCACCACTTCCTTCAAAGAAAAGGTCTGTGAAATAAAATATACTTTTAGGTCGTCCTTCTCGAGTTCAGTAGGCTGGAAGACTGGGCATGTCAAAGAATATATAGCCACCGAGTAAAAGTTCTCAGTCCTTAATTAACACAGGCAAAGCAATACATGGAAGCTTAGTTCCAAAAAGGCTTAAGAGCAGAGTCCAAAAGGTCTTAAGAAAAAGGCATCTCACATTATGAATCTTGGAGACAGTTTCTCAAATTTTCCAATGGTTTGTGTTTTTTCCAGCCCAGGGACCAACATAAGGCTCCTATACATGTAAAGGGAGGTTGTTCTGTTGCACTGTAATTACAATGCGTCAGAGCAGACTCAATTAATTAAGTCTGCTGGAGCATGGTAATCACCGTGATGCAGCACAATTCGGTGTCATGTGTATCAGTGTCCCTGCATTGAAAAATGGCAGCAGGATGCTTTAAACAAAAGCTGGTTCGAAGAGCTTTAGTTCAAAGTGACTTGCTGCCATTTTTCAGAGTGGGGACACTGATACACATGATGATGCTCTAGTGCTTTTAATTAGTGCAGCTCCACCCATCTCTCCTCCTCCCCCAGCATGTCTATAATTGCCTGTATCTACCAGTAACAGAGTTCAAAGAATATTACCACAAGATACCGACCCAGCATTTCTCAACCTTTTCAGACTTGAGGATCTCCCCATTAGACTCAAAGCACCACTTGGAAAATACTGTTCTTAGTTTTCACTCATTTTTGAGTACAGAAAAAAGCTAGAGCAATTTTTCTGTTGCAAAGAACTCAAAAAGACCATAAAATGGTTTTAACACTGTGAGTTCCTATTTTAAATCTCTAGATGTTTCTACAGCCAACAGTGCTAACAGTGCTTGGCCCCCCACAGCACCCTGGAAAGGATCTCAAGGCACCTCTGGGTGCTATGGCACCCTGGCTAAGAAGCAGTACCATAACCTATCCCAACATAAATATGATAATGATATTCATTAATGCTTTTCATTATGAATGTTCATTAGGAACATTCAGTTTCTATTGGGAGAATTGCTGTTCTCCCAGTAGAAGTACAAAGTATATAAATTGCCCAGACTTCTTTCCCCAGGCAAATGGGAGAAAAATAACCCTGGAACAACCAGGGTTAAAATCACTCCCAGGAGAGTTTCTCCCAGGAGACTGAATATCTCCCCACTTTCCTTCAGCTTAACTCCTCCTGGGGAATAGGAGTGGAGCTGGAGGAAAAACTCCCTGCCTTCCCAAGACAGGGGTCAGTCACACTGGTCTTGAGAAGGCATGGGGAGGCAGCTGCTCCTTTCCTCTCACAGATGAGGTGATGAGAGGAGCAGCAGCTAGCACTCCCTGTCTCTTCCCAAAATCAGGCAGTCTCTGGTTACAGGAAAAGGCATTGCTGGCTTCTGTCAGCTTCCCCTTGCCAAGACTGCTGCCCAGTTGAATGGTGGATGGCAATTCACAAGCTGCCAGATACAGGACTCCAGAAAAGTTTCCTGGTTCCCATCAGTTCCCCTCTTGCTTCCTTCTCACCCAGCTGAGACACTCCCTCCCTCTCCCAGCCACTGGCAAGAGGAGGTGACAAGAGGAAGCCAAGAGCCAGATTGGAGAGGCTTTTCCCAACACCTGCTCCCAATTGCCACCCCACATCTCACCTGACGGTTGGGGTGGCAAGGGAAAGCTAGCAGGAGCTGGGCTAGGGAAAACCTCTGCATGCCTAGTTCCAGCACCAGCTTGGCTCTCAGGTCTTCTGATTTCCCCTTCCTGCCCATGCCACCCAGTTGACCCAGAGCAGTGAAAGGAAATAGAATGCAGTTTAACAAGGAAAAATGCAAAGTGCTGCACCTAGGGAAGAAAAATGTCCAGCATACCTACTGCCTAGGAAAGGACCTGCTCGGCAGTACAGAAGCAGAAAGGGATCTTGGAGTCCAAGTGGATTGCAAGATAAATATGAGTTGTCAGTGTGACGAAGTCATCAGAAAAGCTAACTGAACTTTACCACGCATCAGCAGGTGCATGACAAATAGAACCGCTGAGGTTATACTTCCCCTCTATCGGGCACTGGCCAGACTGCAGTTGGAATACTGCATGCAGTTTTGGGTCCTACACTTCAAGAGGGATGTGGATAACCTGGAGAGGCTCCAGAGAAAGGCCACTCGTATGGTTAAGGGCTTACAGGCCAAGCCCTACTAAGAGAGACTTGAGGCACCTGGACCTCCTCAGCCTCCGCAAGAGAAGGTTGAGAGGCGACCTTGTGGGTACCTATAAATTCATCGTGGGGGCACAGAAGGGAATTGGTGAGGCTCTACTCACCAAGGTGCCCCTGGGGGTCACAAGAAATAATGGCCACAAGCTAGCAGAGAGCAGAATTAGATTGGACATTAGGAGGAACTTCTTCACCGTTAGAGTGGTCAAAATCTGGAACGGGCTCCCAAGGGAGGTGGTGCTCTCCCCTACCCTGAGGGTCTTCAGGAGGAGGTTAGAGGAGCATCTGGCTGGGGTCATCTGAACCCAGCACTCTTTGCAGGGGGTTGGACTCAATGATCTATTGAGGTCCCTTTCCAACCCTAACATCGATGAATCTATGAAAGGCAGGATACCATCCCCCTGCCATTTGGCACTCGCAGCCTTTTTATAGTGCCTGATACTGTACCTTCCCTTCCCTGAACTCCTCTGGGCCAGCCTGGAGGAATGTAAAGAGTGAGGACTGCCATTTTATATGGGACAACCAGGAGGGCTTCCACCAAGCAATCAGTTGATTGGCAGAAAAAGCAGCATTTTCCCAGGACAGAACTGCCCCTGGCTGTCTACCGCCGTTGCTGTTTTTCAGCAGCTTGAGCAGTGGCTCTCAAACTTTTTAGACTCGAGGCTCCCTTCTGACTGGAGGCACACCTCATCTGACTCAAGGCACCGCTTCAATAATGCCAGCTCTTTGTTTTCACTCATTTTTTAATACAGAAAATATAACTGAACAAGTTTTCTGTTGTAAAGAACTTAAACATTTTGACATGTTGTGGTCATTCTATCTTGTGAACCATGTTTGTACACCTAACAGTGCTAACATTGTGCAAAATCCCACTGCACCTTGAAAAGAACTCAGGGTACCACTGAGTGCTGCAGGACCTTGGTTAAGTATCACTGGGCTAGAGAAATGCCTGTACAGTCCAGCTCCTGGGCTACTTTTCCACAATGACACAGCTAATAGGACTACAGAAACCCATGACTGTACTTCATGTGGATTTTATTTAACTCATTAATAAATATTACTCCATTATGGGAATAAATCTGAAGAGGGTCAAGGACATAAAACAAGCTAACGTGAAATATTTTTTAAACATTTCTTCGCCCACTTGCAACCTAACAATAATTTAATTGGTGCTGTGACTGCTGCTTTAATCACCTTTACAGTCAAATGGTGCATGGGGTGGGTGGACCAACATAACTCCTTTTTAATAACTACTGCTGTTACAGGTCTGATTCCCAAGGCTGAAAAACTACACTTTAGCCATTCAACTCTTGCCTGGAAATTCAGAGTTATTAAATGTTACTACATTGCCATGAGATTCCATTTCAGAAGATTCTATTTCAGTCCGTTCTACTCTCTGATCTTCAACTGGCATTACACACTATTTATCACTGCATGCCAAAAGTTATATCAGCATTTGTGGAAACAGCATCATTTGCATGAAAAGGCCACACGTTTACCACAAAAAATGTAATTTGTTCTTTGCCAGTACAGTACTCCAACTTGCTCAGCAGTTCTGTAAAAACAGTCTGCAGCTGCACTGTGCTTTCAGTAATTGGTTTTAAGCCCAAGGTATACTTGAAGAAAGTCAACAAAAGCAATATAATCTTACAGAAAGATTTAAATTAAACACAAAAATCTAGTACTCCAAAGAATGAAATTAAAATTGAGTCAATCTAAAACAGTATATCTACATTTTTTATACTTTTTTTTTTTGCTTCAGTGAAATTCACCAACTGTGTTCAACTATCAGGGTAATGAGTATAACAACTGCAGAGGGGACAACCTTCTGTCAGCACCTTAGGTTGCCTTACAGCATACGATGTAACCAAAATGATCTTATCCAGAAAAAGAAGTCATCGTCAGGTAAGCACCAGTCAACGATTGCCTAATACTATTCACTTAGTTTTAATGTCCGAACAGATCTTGGCCTCAATAACAAAAAATCAAATCCAAAAAAAATGTGCCCAGTAGCATAAGAACATATGGGCTTTGAACAGAAATTACACAAACTGCAATAGAGGATTCGAAACCAGTTCAAATCTGTAACGCAACAGAAGTTAAGTCCGCATAAACCGCTTTTCAAGATGGCCAAAACCAGTTTAAAATAAACCTGGATGGATATAGTATCAGACTTCACTGATTTAGATTAAATTGCTTTATTGAACTTCTGTCCCAGATCTCCTCCAGATTCAAGTTAACTCCTGTTCATTACCCTCATTGGCAACCGCCATCGTCATGTAGAGATGTAAGAAATGAGAGGACACATCTCTGATTGCTCTATTTAAGAACTATTAATAGATGCATCATTCTTGAATTTGTCTAGTCCCTTTCTGAATCTGGCTTTCCTATCTGCCTCTCTAACCTCCTGTGATGAGTTCCACAAATGAACTATGTGCTGTGTTAAAAAAAAAAAAAATTCCCTTGTGAACTTTAAACCCGTCTCCTGTAAATTTCAGTGGATGCCCCCTAGTTGTAGAATTCTGGGATTTGGTGAATAAGTTCTCTATTCACTTTGCCCAAACACTTCATGATTGTATCGACCACTATCATACCCCCCTCAGGTTCCTTCTTTGCAAGCTGAATAACACCAAGGCTTTTTTTTAGTCTCTCGTAGTACAGTAACAGCTCTGTAATCCTGACCATTTTGTCTTTTGTTCCCTTCTTAATGATACCTAATACTTTCAGGTAAAAAAAAAAAAATCTTGATAGTTGTTTTTTTTTGGTTGCCACTGCACATTGAGGTGATGTTTTTAAAAGAACTATCAACAATGGCTCCAAGGTCTCTTTCTCAAATTGCAATAGCCAATTTAGAACCCAGCACTGTGCAAGTATAATTGAAGTAATTTTTTCCCCACATGCATTACCTTGCCCTTGTCGACACTGAACTTTATCAGTGACCCATTCTCTTAGCTTACTGAGATTCCCGCATGATCCTACTTTTAACCTCCCATTTCATAAAAGTATACACACTTGAATCAGGTTTGGGTGCTTTTTAATATTGTTTTGTATTTCTCAACTTTTGAACCATGATTATTTTTAACATATTCACCTTATGTGTACCTTACACAGACAGAGAATACACAACACCTTCAGTAAAAGGCCCCAAAGCTGGACTGTACTACACGCGAGTAGACCACTACCCCAGAGTGGACCACTACCCACTTCTAACAGAGTCTTGCAGAAGCAAAGCAGTCTGTCTGCCCACACAGGATACAACGCAAGATCAGTGCCTTCAAATTCAGACCCACATAAAAGTGAAAACAATCACCATAAGATCACCAAAGTAACATCAGAATAATCCATAATTCCCACCTGAGACATTCACCCTCAATCATCTTGCGGGGAAAAAAAGAGGGGGTTCACACAGCACTTCAAAAATTAACAAATGTGTACCCTAGCAAACCAGGTGACACAGGAAGACTCTGAATTCCAAAACCATGGTACCTTCATAAGGGATCTCCTGTAAGCAGTCACTATTTAAAAAAATTAAAGAGAAATCCCAGCTCAAGCACTTCCACTGAACACAGCTGCATTAGCATAGTGATGGGAGTCCCAGCATAGTGACGGCTGATCACCCAGGTGATCCTATTCTAAGCCTTTTCTACCTTTATCAGTTAAAAGTAAACTTCACCTGGTAACTGACTGGCAGCAAGCTGTAATATACATGCTTCTATCACAATTTAGCACTGATGTGACCAACCACATTCTGCACTAGTTTCAGGTTTCCAAATGGCTTCAGGATGTGTAATCCTGGACAACAGAATTCAGGAGGACATCAACAAACACATAATAGTGATTCTGTCACCCCAACCCCTCTATCCCAAACACCTCCTATCTTCTACTGTATAATTGTGCTTATCATAACATCAGTTTAACAACCTCTAGCTATATCACAGTATTTTTCCAAACTGACATCAGCACAAAGACGGTGGTATGAATTTTACTACTAAACCTGGGACCAAGCAAAGTGTTCAAGATGTAACACCAATATGACAAATTAGGAATATCTTACTTAATCTATAAAACTACCACCCACCTACATATAAATCCACTGGTCACTTCATATAAGCACTATCCATTTCAAAGACCAATTTTCAAATTAGTTTCCAGAACATTACTCAGAAAAGTGATGAGAAGTGATTACAGAATTATTATCAACGTGGTTGTCAATGACATCACATGTAGTCACTGTTAAACACTGGAAAAACCTGAAATCCTTCCATAAATCTGCACTCCCAGAAGAAGCAGCACTACCTCTTCTGCTACTGCAATATAATACATGTATAACTATCTGTACTTTTGAATTCTACTCTGTGCAAATACAGAATAATTACAAATTGGGACAGTTTTCTAAGAGGATTAGGAAATATAAACTGGATAAAGACCAAATTCTACTTTTATTTATACCTTAGCAACCTCATTGAGGTTGAAAGAGTCACTTAAGTGTAAGTGAGGGCAGAATTTTGTTCCAAGTAATAAAGAATTGGATACAGCATTTCAAAACAGACCTACTACCTAGTGGGAATTTAATAAAAAATACCATGGAAACTGGAAGCATCCCTGAAAGATCAAATTTGTCCTGGAGTCAGTTTCAATTACCTGCACAACTCATGAAGCCATCTGATTAGAAGACAGGTTGCACTGTCATTCATAATAAAACTACAAAAGGGCTGTTTAAGTCAGTCATATGTTAAAGCATTTACTCTTCATAGCTCAATAGCTTGCTGGCTAGTCTAATATGCTGAAGTGTGCATGAGCTTTATTCAATTAGGGATGCAAATTTTATCCAGTATATTAGAATTATTGCCAGTGGCAAAAGACAGATGTTCTTAGCAATAATATCCCGAAGAGCTGGGACATGATGTTTGTCTTCAAGTCAATGAGAAATAAAATTCTGTTATTATTCAGGTGATTATCATCTTAGTTTTCATTTGATTTTTGAATACAGAAAAATAATAACGCAATCCTGCTGCTGCTGCAAAGACTCAATGTCCACAGCAGAACAGAATGCTATCTATTCCTATTTGAAATCTTATTTTATAGTTTCATAGTTTGTAGGGTCAGAAGGGACCTTGACAGATCATCAAGTCCAACTCCCTGCCATGGCAGGAAAGAGCACTGGGGTCAAATGACCCCAGCACACTTCGCTTGGAAGTTGGTTCCAGGTCCTAGCCGCCCTGACTGTGAAGTAGCGCCTCCTGATGTCTAGTCTGAATCTACCCTCTGCCAGCTTGTGACCATTATTTCTTGTTACTCTTGGTAGTGCTTGAGGGAACAGGGACTCTCCCAATGCCTGCTGGTCCTCTCTTACTAGTCTGTAACAGGCCACTAGATCCCCCCTCAGCCTTCTCTTGTAGAGGCTGAACAGGTTCAAGTCCCTTCGTCTCTCCTCTTACAGCCTGCCCCGCTGACCCCTGATCACATGGGTGGCCCTTCTCTGGACTCTCTCAATGCTGTCCACATCTGTCCTGAAGTGCGGTGCCCAGAACTGGATGCAGTACTCCAAATGCAGCCTGACCAGTGCCACA
Source organism: Caiman crocodilus (assembly GCA_030014935.1). Classification (NCBI taxonomy): domain Eukaryota; kingdom Metazoa; phylum Chordata; order Crocodylia; family Alligatoridae; genus Caiman; species Caiman crocodilus. Next base: position 11,563,894 of record JAGPOW010002742.1, on the reverse strand, counting down.
TTGAGGGGGAGGATCACCTTCCTGGACCTGCTTCAGATGCATCTGTGGATGCATGACAAGGTGTGGTTAGCCTTCTTGACCATGTCCCCACGCTGTCGGCCCATGTCATTTGGCATCAACAATGACTCCAAGATCCTTTTCTGCCTCTGCACTGGCGAGAAGGGAGTTCCCCAGCCTATAGGTCTGCTGCTGGTTCTTCCTCCCCAGGTGCAGCACCTTGCATTTCTTAGTGTTGAAACCCATCCTGTTCTCATCTGCCCACCCCTGTAACCTGTCTAGGTCCAATTGCAACCTATTCCTCCCTTCTAGCATGTTCACATCCCCCCACATCTTAGCATCACCAGCAAACTTGAATAGGCTGCTTTTTACCCCCTCGTCCGAGACACTGATGAAGATGTTGAACAGCGTGGGTCCGAGAGATAAATCTCTAGGTTTATCTTGTGAATCATGTTTGTACACCTAACATTGCTAACATCGTGTGGTATGTTGCAAAACACCCTAGATCTCAAGGCACCTCAGGGTGCCATAACATGCTGGTTGAGCATCATTGTACTAGACTGTTTAATGACAAGTTGTCCACCGTTTGCTCCATAATAGCAGCTTCCATGTCCCTAATGGAAAAATGAAGCGAGAGAAACCCAAATGTACCCAAGACCCAGGTACCATGCGATCATTGCCAAGGGTCAGTGAGCAACATTTCCATAAACATTCAGTCAAACATGAAAAAGAAAACCTCAGTACATGGCACGATTTACTGTAAATATGAAATATCCAGGTAACTAGGTCATGTGACATACTGACAACCTTGAAAACTGCCATGCGTTAAAGGTTTCCAGCCAATTTATAATAAATACCACGTGCAGAGAAATTTGTAAAAAAAAAACCTTGAAATTTTAAGCCAAGTTAAATAGTAGGCAACATGAAATTTAACCATGTTAATTTAACCAGGTTAAAATTCAATATATTATTTTCATAATTCGTATATTTCCATGACCACTGACAAACATTTCAAAACAGCATTAAATAGGCCAAAAACACACATTACCTTGTATCTCATTTTAGGGCATGAATGAATGTAGAAACCCATGTAATAATAAGATAGATCAGGAGCTTTTTCATGGAGTTGCCTAGTGAAAGCAATTTCCCTGTTAATATAAAAGAAAAGGGAATAATTAATTACGAATATAGGCTTCAATACAGTATTTGTGTAAAGGAAATATATTACACAGATATATACATCTTAGGACTTATTTAAAAGACCAAACTCCTATCAAGTAAAGAATGAAAATTATAAATTCAAAAGTAAGTTTAAAAAACCAAACCAAACCAAACAAAACCTCACAAAACCATTTCAAACAGAAAAGCCCTCATTTTTGCATTCTGTCCTGCCAAGTGGCTAATCTGAAATTCAAATAGCAAGTGATTAAAGGTGCCCATTTAACAGGTTTCTTGTTAATATTCATGCACACTGGAATTCTATAGAAATCTGGCCCAGTCATTGTATACAGACAGGCTAAAACTGTACAGGCACACATCAGAGTATTTTTTAAATCAACAAGTTTCAAGGAGAAGCTTCTTGTTTATTCTATTGTATGTGGTCTGGCAATTCACATGCAAATATCTCCATCTGTATGCAGCAAAATCTATTTTTCACCTATCTATCTGTTGTGCAATTTTCTCATCTAATTTAAAAGAGAAAAGCATCACAGTATTCCACAATAACTTTTCCTTTTTATAATACGGGTACTGGGCAAGTGCTGCTGTAGCAAAGATTGTCAGCGTTTCCATTATAAGGCCCATTTTAAGGCATTTTGTAACTTGGCAGTATAAATTTGCATCTGGCTGGAACTCGGATGCTAGCTGCTACATTCAATGCCTAATGGTACATGTGTTTGGGAAAGAATGGTCTAAAAAGCAGTTATTTAAAAATGGCTTTACCTACTTAATTAGCAATGGGAATATTAGAAAATACTGAAAAATGAAATTTAATTACAATACAAATTAAATGCATTTAATATTTATATTATGTTTTCAATTATAATTCTATATACCAAGCTCAGCAAGTACTTTACTGTGAATCAACTGAAAGAAAAAAGGGTTTAAAAGGAAAAACACCATCTTCATATCTGTAGTTAAATTTTATTTCCTCCTGGACTAACTCTTGACTGCGATTTAACCCGATAAAAGCAGAATGGCAAAAGGTATGTCAACACCATATACTGGAGTGCTAACTTAAATTAAGAAGCAATCTAATTGTGGTGGCACAGAGCTCTGCATGGGCTAAAACTTAAAGTAAATTAGCCTCTTGCAGATCTCCATCCTACCACACCTGGACAGAGAGACTAACAAGGGTTACAGAAGGTTGACATTCTACCTATGCAAACCATATAAAGTGCATGTGTGAAAGGGATGGCAGAGCCTTTTAATTACCTTTTAAAAATGAAATCAACCAATGTTACATACAGTTAGAAAACAATCGTCTGCCAAACAAAAGTTTGGCAAACTCTTGCAAAACACAGTACAGATTGCTGACCACAAATTATTACTACATATACATCAATTTTATTAGGATTTATATGCTGCCCTTTCCAACCAACGCTCAGAAAATGGCTTTCATTCTTTTGTTAAGGAAATGAATATAAAACTTTAAACTAGGATTACAATGCTATGTATAATAATTCTACTAGAACCTGACATATTTTTCTTTCATAAAAAGAAAGGATTGAGACTACATGCTTTAGCATTCATGAATTCAGGTCATCTTCAAGAGACTGAACTTCATTCTGGGAATGGAAATAGAGAAATTCTCAGTGCAACTTGTGGTCAGTTTAGATCTTCTGATTAAAATCATTAAAAATGATACAACTTGTCAAGTAGCTTTCTTCTAACTTTCCTTGTTCTTTACTTACATTTCTACAATCACTTGAATCTCTTTCTCCACAAGTTCTCACAATAGCATGCAGTGGCAGGGACAAGACTGCAGTGCAGTTTCGGCCTCCTCAGAGGAAAATTGGCAACAGCTTTCATGATATCAGATTCCTGTCTGACTTCCTAAATTCTCTCTAAACCTCTAATTTTTTTTGAAGGAAGAGTAACATTAGACTGGCCCATTCTACTACTGCTACGACTACATCTTTATTGCCTCAAAAGTAGCAGGATTTATAAGTTGGCCTCATAGGTAGGTGAACCATGAAAACATGTTGCACTTACATAAAAGTTTAGAATTTATTATGTAGGGAATGCAAAATCATTCCAAGCATTCACAAGCTTGCTCTGTCTCTCTACTATTTCACAGAGTAATATGATACATACAAAAAATAAGAAAGAAACCTCACACATTTGAAAATATAGCATATTGCATATGCTGAACCGCTCTGAAAAATTATTTTTATTTAGGCAAAAAAAATTGGAAAAGCTAGACTAGTAAAGTAGTAAATGGTTCCAAAAACAAAATGGTCACTTAGATAATACTGTGAAAGTTCTCAAAAACTGTTTTTACTAGTAACTCTGGAATTATTTCCGACTAATTTTATGAAATTGTTGTTATCATTAGATACTTCAGTATAGAAATCAGCCACTTTCTAAAAGGGATCATGTCACTTAGGCTGCTAACAGATGTGAACACACACACACACAC
>JAGPOW010002742.1:11547215-11560157 GCA_030014935.1 Caiman crocodilus | reverse complement strand
ACACACACACACACACTCTCTCTCTCTCTTTACCAGAGTGTTAGTTCAACCCCGCTCTGCAACATCTGCATAGATGGAGAGCTTCAGTGGGGCTTTTTGGTGCTCTTATCTTAAGTTAATTCAATCTATCTAAACCTGATGTGGAAAGTTTAAAGCACTGGGGTATTTGGGGGGTTTTTCTGTTTTGTTTTTTTTTGGGGGGGGGGTGTTATGTCTGTAAGCAAGCAGCCATATAATCCAATTCAGGAATAGGGAGGTGCCACAGGCACAATTAAGAGCTTTTAATCTTTATAGTTTTTAATCTTTATAGCCATTCAAATGGAAGCACTCAAGAAGAGAGAGAAAGCCCAAAGACAAACAGAGTTCTCCCTCGGTCCTATGCAGGAGGTAGAATTTAAGTGGTGGAAGAAAAGGCAAAGACGACAAAGCAATGAAAGTATTAAGGACTGCTGTTCAAAGGGGATGTTCAAGAGAACCCTCGGCTGCTGGACCTAAACCAGTTAGGGGAGCTTGTTGCACGAGTCAAAGAAAAGTTCATAATTGGGAGGAAAAACCTGAGCCAGGGAAAAATGGATCCAGGAGTGAGACTTGTGTCTTTTGAAGACACTAAGCAAAACATAGAAAACCACGAAGGGTGGTTAGGATTCTGAGAGAGGGAACTATGGTCAGGTGTTTATGACCTTCCACTCTTTGTCTATGCTAAGTGCAACTGATTTAGAAATTTATCTCCAAGGTTATGTGTTAGCTGCTTCAAACGATAGGTTTTCTGGATTATCTTAGAAGACGAAGCTTTTGGGAAGGATATATATAACTTGGCTGTCTTGGAGAACCAGGGCAGGTAGATAACTGGAATCCATGCACAGAAGTGGAAGCAGTGACAGTCTGACTGGAATAAGTGTTTGAGAGAGGAAAAAATGAAACTCGAGACTCCTCAAATTCAGGAAGGACTTCGAAACACACTGATCAAGTGTATAAATCCAAACACAATGGCCTGGTTTACCAAGGGAGCTCAAGCAAGACTGTGACAATTAAGTTTCCATGTTAATAAAAATTACACATACACAACTAGGAATAAAATGAATGGAATAATATTTCAGCAGCTTAATTTCCCCTAGTCCCAACATGGAAATAAGGTTTTTTTTCCTAATAAGATCTCATATATACTTAGATGGAAATTATTCGAGATGGTTGTGACCTTCCAAATCTTACTCTATTGAGCAGTACCACAGTCTATGATCCCAGGAACACCAAAACTAGGGTGACAGCAAAAGGTTAAAAATTCACTGGATTTTTCTGACAGTTTTTTTATTAAGTCTGATAAAGCAAATTTAGTAAACTATTGTGCCTGAAGCATACAATATTTATGCTACTGAAGTGAAAGGCTAACTCACTCTACAGCAATGGTCTCCAACCTTTTTTATGGTGAAGATCACTTTTTGCAAGTAAAGGGTACCCCAGGATCTACCGTGCGTGAATCAGGTACTTTATGTAAAGCTAATGAAGGTAAATGAGCTAAACAACTAATTATTGGGAGGCGAGAGTTGTGGTATGAAAACACCTCTTAACCTTGTAGTTCTTTTGAACCTGCATACCAATTGCCTGCTCAACATTATAGAGATCAGTACATGGTGACATGGTCAAGCTGATAAGCCATAAAGATGAGTTTTTCCATCACTACTATCAGAAGGAATTGGGGTGAGGAAACAGAAGACATTATCAGCATTTATCAAAACCAGAAGTGAAGCAACCACAGTAGCCCAAACACAACATAACAAAGATTTGGATAAGGGTTGAGCTATGAAGAAGAGATCTTTGATCTGAAAAATTGTTATGTAGGAAGAAACAGAATGACTTTAGTCCATACTTGATTTGAGAGGAAAACAAGCCAAAGATTCTTCCACCATACTCAGCACTGGTGAGACCACAGCTGGAGTCCTGTGTCCAGTTCTGGGCACCACACTTCAAGAAGCACGTGGAAAAACTTGAGAGAGTCCAGAGAAGGGCCAACCATATGATCAGAGACTTGCAAGGCAGACCATACAAAGAGAGGCTGAGACCTGGGTCTCTTCAGCTTAAAAAAAGAGAAGGCTGAGAGGGGACTTGGTAGCAGCTTACCGCTACATCAGGGGAATTCATCAAAAACACAGTGAACAACTGTTCACCAGGCCACCCTTGGAGAAAACCAGTAATAATGGCCACAAACTCCTGGAAGACCACTTCCGGCTCAACTCTAGGAAAAACTTCTTCACAGTCAGGGTGTGCAGACTCTGGAACAGACTTGCCCCAGAAGTAGTGGTGCAATTGCCTACCCAGGAAATCTTCAAGAGGAGACTGGACTGTCCCCTTACTGGGGTCACCTGACCCCAGTTGTCTTTCCTGCCTAGTGCATGGAGGCTGGACCCGATGATCTTCCAGCCCCTTTCATCTATGAATCCAAGAAGCAGAGGTAAAGAGACTAAATGAGAGACTGAGCAGTATTAGCCATAGCCAGGCATGAACTGAAAGCTGGACACTGATGAACAGATGCAACACACCCTACCACAAATTATAGTTTGGATGGAAAGAACAGTCATTAATATAAAGATGACAGTTAAAGCCATGTTTTGAATGACATCACCTGCAGATAGCATTATATATGGAGAAAGAGAAAAAGAAAGAGAGCCCCTGGTGACCCTTCTCTGCAAATCTGGGAATGATTACATTTCAACTTGATGGTGTTCGCTTAAACAGTTAAACATAATTCTCAGGTAAGTGCTTGCCTTGATCCTGCCAATACTCACATGCCTACTTAACTGAATTGTAGCTAAAACTGCTCTAATGTTTAGGAGATGAAGTTAATGGAATTACTTGTGCACTGAGAGTAAAGTATGTGCATAAGACTGAATGATTAGGGCCTCGCTGTTCAAGCATAAAATTACCTATATTAAATAAACTGCAGTAGTCAATATATGTGACCTTGGTCTAATTTTAATCAACATTTTTCTTGTCTCATTTTCTTAAAGGAGTATCTTGATGAAGTGTGACAAATTAATTAGAACTCATATCCTTTAAAATATTTAACTCTTATTTTAATTGAATTAAATTTTTAAAGTCCTAACTAGAAAGAAACAATCTGTGAAGAATTGTTCATTTTATAACCTGTCTTTTTTCAATTTCTCATACGTCAACTTTTTAAAATTGGTTTTAGGTTATTACTTATTAAACTCTAGTGATGCAGTTCTGAAGAGATGTACTGCCTTTCTTAAATTCTGATGCAGAAAAATTTAAATGGGTTAAATGCTGATTTGTATAACTATATAAATATCTACACAAACACATTGTTTTTTAAAAGCTGGAGTTGTACTTTAAAAATCATTAATAGCAATAATATGGCTGAAAAAAATGTGATAACACACAGAAAAATGAAAATCTATAAAGGAATGCTTAAGTTTTTCTTTGCGTCCAGATGTTAGAACTGGTAGCAACATGCATCAAGACTGTAATCATTTAGTACTTGTAGAGGAGAGTGGATATAGGGAAGCAAACACCAAAATCAATTGGACTACCTGACGAGCAAGGGCAGAATCTAATCTAGGAGTGAGCACAAAATCCAGCCTGCAGGCTGGATTCAGCCCACCGAGCTATTCCATCCATCCTGCAAGGGCCCTCCATAAGCTGGAAGAATTGTCATGGGCTCTAGCCCTTGGCTACCTCTTGCAAAGCCAGCGCCTCCATGCAGGAGATGCAGCTCTGGTTGTTAGCAAATAACCTCCACCCCAGCCTAGCCCAACCTGTCCCCAGCCCCAAAGCAGGCGGTGCTGGAGATGAAAAGCATCTGCCTGGCAGAGGCTTTTGCTTCGCCATCCTGTGGCTGCTTCCCAGCCCTCCCTCCCAGAAGAGTGGAAATTGAGGTAAGACCACCTGCCTGGGATGGGGGTCAGGGACTCCCACTGGGGGAAAGGAGACTGGGAGTGAGGGAAACCATGTGCTACAGGGCCAGGCCAGGCAAGCCCCACATGCTGCAGGAGTGCAGGAGCTACATACTATGGGACTGGGCTAGACAGCTCCCACTCACTGCCACATGCGGCTGGAAACTTTGGAGAGGTGTGCAGGACCTATGCACTATGGGGCAAGGTGGTGCTGGTCCCACATGCTGCTGCCACTTGTGGCCAGGGACTAGGCTAGGACCACAGGAGCTGTGCGCTATGTGGCTGGGCGGCGTTGGCCCCGCACGCTGCCGCCATGTGAAGCTGGGGACTTAGGTAGTATGCAGCCTCTGCACTCCTACCCGACTGGGTAGGGCTGCCACAACATGCAGGTCCAGGGCTGCACACAGTCTGGAGACTCCAAGGACCACCCCCACACACTCCACACTGCACTATATTTCCACATTCTCTCCCACCCCCCACCATACCCACACCCACACCCTCCCACACCCCAAACCCTTCCCCACCTACACCCACACACAGTCCCCAACCACACACCCCATTACCTGTCCATACACAATATACAAAAGTAAAACTATTTTGAGCTACTATGCAATCATTTCTATGTACACTGTGCAAACACATAAACCAGGAGAAAAATATTTTTTGAAATAAAATTAAAATGTAATTAAAATAGTAGATGTTTGATTTTTTTAGTATATGATTTGTTTTTTTCTGGCTCCAAGATGGCAACATCCCTCCTCCAAAAGGAGTACTTCTGGGACCAATGTAGGGACTTCACATGGCAAAGGTCATGGGTTAGGGGCGGGACTTCTGGTCCCAAGATGGCAATTGGGGAGGCATCTGTCAAGGGGCAGGGCTACCCCTGCAGCCTTCAAAAGCTCACCAATACTCTTTAAACATCTCTCCAGCCAAAATAATTGCACACCCCTGATCTAACCTATTCCTGACCTAAAGTTTATTTAAACACAGAAACTTAATTAAAACTGGGTCTTGCTCTCTAAGCAAAAAGAGGGAGCAAACCCCCCCTTAAAATTAAATACCCCTGCCCTCCCCCCACCCTGCCTCACTCCCACCACCAATCTAAATTTAATTCTGTATTTTCAATTTACATAGTGGTTTGAATCCTAAGAGACAATGCTGAAAAAGTTCAGAACCCAACTTAAATTTCAACTAACTCCTGTCAGGATTTTGTTCTAATAGAAATTTCTCCATCAGCACAATTAAACAAGAAATTTTTTTTAATGTTTCCACTATAAGATTTCATTTGCGATAAAGAACAAAAGCTCATATTTCAGAATAAATATAAACCAGTTTTATAGCTAACTGAAGACCAAAAGTATCCTCTTACCTTAATGCAGAGTAGACTCCCAGAGACAGGAAAGAATAGTCAGGGTCATAGTACAGGTACACAGAGGACACACAGTATGGAAGAATGTCAATTACTCCCACAGCAATTATCTTCCCATCTAGCCAATACTGCTGATGAAAAGAACCATAACCACAGTCAGGTCCATTAATAGGATTTTCTGCCTAAGGAAAACCAAAAACAGAGATAAATATCAATTAAGCCAATTATCAGTAAAAAGAATTAAAAAGTCCATTACAGAACAATGAACACTGGATTTTTATTTTGCTCTACACTTGATGGACATTGAAATTAATAAGGTTTTACATTTCAGTGCATTACAAAGGTTCTAATAGGTTTACACTTTATTATCAGAAAGACCTATACACTGTTCAGTTATATCTTTTGTATTTTTAAAAGTCACACTCTCTGCATATTATCTTGTACAATAACCTTGGGACCATTTGGCCTTCAGCGAGACAGACAACAGACTATTAAGGATGTGAAACGTCAAACAATTAATCGATCAAGGTTAAACATTTAACCGACAAGTGCAGCAATAACCAGTTAGCTTCCAGTTATCCTTTACCTTGGGGCTGGGTGCAGTCTGGCAGGGAAGAAGGGGAAGGGGGGGGACACCCTGTGGTGCAGGGCAGGTAGGAGGGAGCAGGAACAAGATGACAGCAGGGCAGGTAGGAGGGAGGGAGCAGCAAGGAAGAGAAAGGGTTGGGGGGGGGTCAGGAGGACTAGTACCCATAGCTAAGAGTCTCTGGAATTTGCACCAGAAGTGAACAGTGTGGCAACTTCTTGAATGTTGGAGTTTCCCCCACATTCCCCCCTGCCGCTAATTGGTGGAGGGGTCCCATTACCCACTGCTTGTGCCTGGTGGCCAGGAGGCAAAAACTACAGCTTATTTAAAACTGGTTTTCACTTCCAGGCCATAAGGCACAGGTGATGAAAGGCAAGCAATGAGGATCTTCTGCAAATCAGCAGCAGGGGGCCACACAGGGAAATCTCCAAAATTAAAGACGTTGCTTCGCCATGCACCAGTCAAAGGGTCCTCAGGAGCCCAGAGCTGCTCCCAGCAGCGGCAATCCAAGCTGCTATGTTATCCATCCATCATTTAACCAATATAATTACAGGAGCTTAAATGAATATATATATTTTTAACATTTACATGCCTAATGCCTGCTCCTCAACTACAATAAAAGAGATCAACAAAACATAGCTTTATTTCTCACATGATCAGGACCTCTTTTGCAAGCTTAGATAGAATTAAGGTAAAGCTACAATTCGCCTAGCTTTAGTGGTCTGTGACAACCTAATGCAGTTTCTCAACTATATCACTCGGGGAGACTAGAGCAGGCTGGAAGAGTGGTATGGAGACTAGTAGTAGCTCTTTTTGAATTTGTTGAGTTCAACAATTTTCCCTCTGATCTATACCCAGTATTTATACACAGCTTACTCTAATAAGATTAGATGAATATTTTATTCAGATTTCTTTGTTTCACTGAGACTTTGGGAGCTAAACTGAACCTGTTTTTCTATAGACTTGAAAAGCATCAATTAGCTGGGATGCATGTCCCAGTGAAAATTCCATTTTCTGGAAGGGAGGATCTCTTAGCTCCTTCCCTCACCGTCTTTCAATACTACTTATTACAAGGGATTCTGATTTTCCCTGATAAAAACAAAGTTGCAAATTTTCTGATACCCCCCACCAAATCCATTACTGAAATGAAAGACACCCCCGCACAGCCCATCTAGCCATGCTGGTGCTCCTCACCCCTTCCAACAACCCCCTGGCCCTGCTGGTGCCCCTCACTCCCCACCCCCTCCAGCTGCCAGGGCACTGGGCCAGGGACCTAGGTCCACAGCACCTGGCCCAGCAGAAGGCAATGGCTGCTGCAGCAGAGCAGAACAGAGCATGGAGCCTGGCTCCTCCCTACTGTGGGCTTGGGCAGACGGGGCACTCCCAGGGGCAGGAGGGACCCGTGCCCCCCAGATCCGTGTGGGGTGGTGGGCACAATGGGTCCACACTGCAAACTCAGGCTCCTGCCGTCCCACATAGCTTCTGCAACCTGCTAGCGTGACCTAGCACTGCCACCCTCACGTACACAGGGGACATGTCCCCAGGGCAGCGTGGAGCCGGCAGCGGCAAGTAGCTTTCCTGTGCAGCTGCACTCTGCCCTGCATTACTGGGTCACAGCCGCCAGGCTGTGGAGGGCAGCAAGGGGGAGCCCAAAGTGCACAGCCCACCCTGCCCTGCCCCATGCACAGATCTGGGGGGTGCAGGTCTCCCCTGCCCCACAGGGGTGCACGCAGTGGCAGGAAGCCAGTCCCCACCCCGGCCCCAGACGAGTTGCTTGTGGCCCCCTCCTACTCCCTGTGGGGGCCTTGCGGTTGCACATTGTGGCCTCAGGTCCCAAGTTCCACACACTGCCTAGAAGGGCAGCAGCCCCAGCCCTGCCCAACTCCCTCCCTATGGGGGCCTCCATTCTCCATCCCCTACCAGTTACCTGCAAAAGCTACTCTCCAGGCTGCCTTGGCAGCCATACACATGGACACATCACCCCCTGCCTGACCACACTCCCATCCACTCCTGAAACTCTGCCAGCCTGCAGAGGGCTCATTGCAAAATCCATGCATTCCTCTGGTAAAATGAGAAATCTGTTTTTGCCTCCAGTAAAAGATAAAATCCACGGTTTATTCCGTTTTTCCATGGGAAATGGAAAACCCGGATCCCAGCTTATCATCATCCTGTTTTCTTCTTACCTTGGTTTATGGTTTTCACTGGTAAGGCTGCTTTGTTTTCACATCTTATGTAAGACACTTAATAGACCTATTACTATTAGAACAGATCACATCCAGTGCATTGAGTTCATACCTACTAACATTTTTAAGCTACAGTTATGAGGTAGTATATTTATATAATCTATTTGTAAGGCCTTCTTATGTAAAAGATCTCCTTTCAAGCCTTTTGCTCTGTTTAATCTGATTTTACTCCTGGTTTAGCTGAAGGATGATCACAGTCACTCAGAAACAGGATTTGAGTTCCAATTCAGCCATTCTTCTGCAGTTTGACCTGGTCCTTTGAAAATTGCCAAGGTGAGCAACAAGAGTGCTGTGCACTGGACAGATGTAGTGCTTTCCAAGACTCATATACTGAATCATTTAAGTAACTTTTACATGTCACCATCATCTTCCTCAATACATTACTCCAGGAATAAAAGTCCAGATAGCTTAAATGAATTTGTGTTGTCCCCATACTAAAGTACTACTTTATTTAGCATCTAAATCCTTTGTTTTAAAAACAAACCAAAAAAAACCAATCTCTGCAGGAATTGACTACATTTTCATCATAAAGGAAGATTATAACATATATTTTATATTTCATCTGGCTATGTAAACCTTGTAATTAGGTTCAAGCTATGTAGATTTGAGTGGGACAAACTTAATCCCCTTTGAATGCAATTAGATATGCACCTCTCCCTTCTACTGCACTTTCAAAAGAAAAAAAAAAGCCTTACACTCTTTAAAAAAATCTACTTTTCAAGTGAACAATCCACATACTTTTTTCTATGAAGTTTTTCCATCTTTTTGGAAGGTGCACACCAAAACTACAATGCAGGGAACATGACGAAGCAGGAGTGTATGAATTTTTGAGTAGCCAAATACTAACTCTATATGTAAATTTTAAAAAAATGAAAATATGTAGTTTACAGAAAAACAAGAAAAAAATCAGAATTACATAAAATTACAGATATAGTCACCTGTTTTCCATAGCCATATATCTGTAGATAACTGAGTATTAAATTAAATAAATCTGGGATAAATACAATATAGAATAGACCATAACATCCTAGTTTTTTGAAGCAATAGTGTAACTCAGCCTGGGGAGGGGGTGGGAGGCATTAGCTCTGGGTGCTGATATATGTATCTTGGGAACCTGGGGCACTGACATGTGTCGGGGGTGGGGAGCAAAAATAACAAGTACTAAAAATTGCTGGCTGGCCACAGGCACAATGATGCCCAAGGCACAGAAATGCTCTGGCTCTGCCTCTGCTCAGGTACATGCTCATTAATGAGAGAACCACAGGCTCTCTTTTCATTGTACACTATTAACCTTGCTCCAGCAGTCTCTAAGGGATTTCCAAATTTTCATTTTTCCATGAAAGGGGGTGCACATTTTCATCCTATTCCATTCCATTCTTGATTACTATTCCAAGAGGTTCACTTTGTAGCCCCAGATATCCTATTTCACAGTTTACTCACCTTTAATACTATTATAATCCTTTTTTCAGGCAGAAAAAGGCTTCACGTTTATGCTAAAAGGCTTCATGTTTATGTTCACTTTGAATGACTCAGTGACTTTCACTTCAGAATCCCAACCATATTTGCTGCAGCACTATAGGGATATGGCAGGTAGGATCTGCTATACAGCAAGGCTACAAAGAGGTCAAGCTGTGGTCCCTAGGCTTCCTTCAGCTGTTGTTTCCCCATCACTGTAGCTGCAACAGCAGGATTTCCCAGCTTCTCCTCCTTCCTTCCACTTCCACTCCCTGCCCACACCCCTGTGGACAGAGCAGAGCAGTGTAGTGCAGCACAGGGAGCAGAGAGGGAGCCTAGAGCATGCACCACAGGGATGTGATGCCTCACGGGAGGGAGGGCACACCCAGGGGGTACATGATGCAGCAGCACGGGTAGGGGGGTTGCTCCACACAGTATGGGATGGGAGGGAGGGCCCCTGTTGGTGTGACCTGCAGGGTGTGAAGCCTCTGCCACTTAGAAGTTGGAAAGCCCTGAACTCCAGGAACGTTACGGAATTTATTTCTGCTTTGGTTTCTTGGTTTAAATGGGCAGTTATTATGCATCTGTATTGGGTAAAGTATCTGAAGGTGGAGACTGGTGCTTCTAATTATAAAGAAAATGATCTCCTAATTTAAAATTTATTACACAATTACGTTTGGCATACCATTTTCTTTACCATCTAGTTCACTTTAATCCTGAGTTCCACGGGGCTCAACTTAATTATCCATCTAGTCGTGTTTTTCACTGTACAGCCAGATCTTCAGAAAGAGCTGCTTCTCACTCAATAAATCTGATGGTATTGCCTACTTCTGCCAACTGTTTTACATTACAGCAACAAAAGGTGGGTTTAATCAAGTATTTTGATACAGTAGCCTAGACTGAAGAGATGATGGGCAGTAGAATTATTCTAATTGTTACCATATGTCTCAAAAGAAATCAATCACCTGAGCAAAATCACTTCAACTAAGTTATCTGAACAATAAGTACAAAGATAAAGACCATGTAAGTAATGTTTACAGTCTAAGCATTTATATAGCACAAAATTAAGTACTTAGCTACAGACATTTCAAATTAAACCTACTGAATCAGTACTTGGAGAGCTAAGACAAGAGTACATTAGCAAGGATAATTGTCTCTCGTTTAGAAAAGTTACCCTGTATTTAGAAAAGTTCTACATCTGTATTTTCAAAATATGCCCCCATTTTCAGGAAAGTCACATAAAATAACCCATGCCTTTTAATGGCCCAATTTCAAGGTTCGGAGACCCAAAACTAAATTACCTCAAAATGTTTCTCTTTGCACAGATTTCACCAATTCTTTTTTCAACTAATACCTGCCATGTGGCATTATTAATACCACACATGGGAATGTAACATCTTGTGCAAATCAACAAAAACCATGGATTTGTAATATTATGCATATTAACTAGGGCTTTCAAACTATTAAAAATTTGATCGTGATTTAGTTGCACAATTAAAAAAATATTCACAATTAATTGTTATTTTGATCACACAGCTGAAAATGCAAAATTATGCAGACACCTTGAAGGGTTGAGGGGATTTGTGAAGGTGTGGGGGGCTGGGGGGTTTGAAGTCTGAGGAGAGGGGGCTCCTGCACGCTCTGGCAGGATGCGGATTACTGTGGGACTGGAACAAAGGGCAGCAGCAGGGCTGGGGGGCTATGGCTTGGGAGTGAGGGGCAGGTATGGGCATATCACTTCCCTCTACCCTCCACAACCATATTGCCTCCCTGGTCCCTGACAGATATCCTCTTTTTTGAAACTGGAAATATGGTAACCCTACAGGAATCCGGGCGGGTGGTATGTAGAGCAGCACCCAGCAAGTAAGTCCATGGAAGGGAAGGGGTAGGGGAGGCAGATCAAGGCCCCCACAGTGAGGGAGGGAGTGGGGCCCCAGGGTTGGGGCAGGTTGTGGGACAGCCATGGGAGGCTTGTGCAGGGCCAGGATGGGGGGGTACAGCTACCTGCCACTGGGGCTGTGTGCCCTGTTGCCTTTACCTTGGGAGCTACACGATGCCATGTTGTGTCTTCTGCCACTGGGGGGACAGGGGACATGCAGCGTGCCCAGCACGTGCCACTCAGGGTAAAGGCAGCAGTGCATGTGCATACTGCGGCTGCTTGCGTGCGTCTGTCTACATCTGTGTGTCTACGTGTGCACTGCCTCCACCTCACTGACCTGTTGCAGCAGCCTGGAGCCCATGCCCAGGCTGCCCTGCGGCTCTCTGCACTGCCACCACTACCCCAATGGGCAGCCGGGAGGTGGCAGAGTGCAATCTGGGGACAGGTTCCAAAAATCACATTTTATTAACGTGTTAAAAAAATGAACACAATAACCAATTAATACATTAATCATGCACATTAACAACAATTAATTGATAGCTCTAATATTAACGCATTTGCTCAGGCATAGATCATGCCAAAAGGATCTGTTTTAGACAGTTTAATTTAAGAAAAAAATTCAAATATGGAAAATCTGTCCAGTAGTTTTGGAATTAAAAAACTTGAACCACATACCTGTTTTTTCTATATTAGATCACCAACTGATTTTTCGGTAAGAATTTGTTCTTGTTTTTTCATTAAAAAGAAACCTGGCAGACAATTATGAAGTAGAACTTCAGGTACATCAGAGCTCCTTTTGTAACACAAGATAGTAATTGGGTAGTAATCACCAGATGGAACTAATACAATCACTAATGTAACTCAGATCATTATTGCTCTAATTTGAGTTGGTTTTAACATTACACTGGCACAGGAATTGCCACACTCCTTCTTGATTCTTGCATTCAGCCAGAACGCTAACTACTCTGCACCAAACTCTGATCAATCCCCAAAGGGACAATGACTAAAAGGTATAAACTTGTCCTACTATTCTATTAACTCATGCAAAGTATTGTAAACATGAAGGAGGATATGTCTTTCAATGAAAATAAGCACAGCAATGATTCCAGGTAGTGTTCTAGATCATGGGTAGAAAATACTTTGGCTGGAGTGCTGGAAAAAAAACACAATGTCTACCTTGTAAGGAGCTAAAGTGCTAGCATGTCAGAAAAACAAAACCGAGGCAAGGGGAACATGGGAAGATGCACTGCATATTAATATAGTTAATAATCATAAATGTTGTTGTTTTAAAAACAGAAAAAAAATATGTTTTCTAAAACTTCTAAACCTGGTGACCATAAATAAAACTTCATAAATTACCTGTTGTTGTGTATTTTTTTTGTTAGGCATGTTGTGATACGAGAGAGAGACAGAGAAAAATCACACACAAAGCCAGACACACACACAGAACAGACATGCATATACACATGCCCAGAACCAGACATGTGCGCGCGCGCGCGCGC
>JAGPOW010002742.1:11535055-11547115 GCA_030014935.1 Caiman crocodilus | reverse complement strand
GCGCGCGCGCGCGCGCACACACACACACACGGGCTGCAGGACAAAGACCGACCCAAGGGTGCTCCAGACCCACCACAGCGTCTGTTCTTTCCTGGGGAGCTGACCCCTGGGCTGCAGCGAGGCCCGCTGAGGTCCCAGCCTAGAGCCCACCCATCAGTCAGCTACCTCCTCCCCCAGGTGGGATGCCACTGAGCCAGGCAGGGCTCCCTGCCCCAGGGTTGTGGCTGTGCTACAGCAGGAAGAAGGCAGTGCAACAGGCTGCGAGGGGAGGGGAATGGAGGCAGCACAATGCCGACCCTGCTATTCTCACCATGGGCTCTCCTCGGCTAAGCAGCTCTGATGCAGCTGCGAGGAGCTGGGGTGATGCTGCTGCTGCTCACTGCCCAGGGCTGGCACTAGTGGAGGTTGAGGGACTAGAGTCACCCCAAACTTCACCTTAGCCCCTGGTCTAGCCATCCCTCTGGCATTGCCGTCTGCCTGCCCGCTTCTTAGCCAGACCAAAGTTTGTGGAGGGATTTATCACAGAGCCTGAGAGTTATGGTACAGATTCTGGGAACGTCTGGCCAGCCACCCAGAGACTGGCTAAGCGGGGAGCGGTTGGCTCAGGCAGCGCGCCATCACGTGCAGCCAGAGTGGGCTCCCACTGGCTACCAGGAGTTCCATAATAAGCTAAAAGTGGCCACCAGCACACATAGAGATCCCCTGGAGAGGGGAATGAACAAGACTTGCAGGGATCGTGTAAACTGTGTGGAGATGCAAAGGCTAAGCTGGAAGCCAGAGCCAAAGGAAAAGGTGCAGCCCTGCTAGAGAGCCAAACAGTGCCCGGGGAAGGGCATCCCTCATATCCCCTGAACGAGTTCCCTTGACCGAGTAGGGGCAGGAGAGAGTGACTAACACCAGTAAGCGAACTGGGAGCAGTGACAATGGGCAAAAACTCAACGAAAGGACAGGATAAGCGCCCAGTGAACCAGTGGGTGATAAGGTGGTTGACTGTCACAGTGGGGTCTGTTAATTGACCATAAGCCATAATGCGGAGCACAGATAGTAGCTGCAGATGGGTGGATGAGCCCAAGAAGGGAGTGCTGGGGGTAAAGCTGATTCAGTTAAATAGGCTGGTTCTTGATGGCAGACTATGTGGAAGGTCCCCAGGGAAGTATACCCCTCTCAGCTGACAAACTAAGGGAAATTAGAATTTAGAAAAGGGGTCCTAACCCGAGTATGGGGAGAGGTGAAGGAACCCAATGACAGGCTCGCTTTATGGGCAGAGAACATGAGCCTGGAGTCAGGAGCATGGGTGGAACTGCTAAGACCATAATGGAGATCCACCAGGGAATGGAAAGGTCCAAGGTGTAAGGAAGGAAAAGCCCTGTGAACAAAAAATGTTGCCCTAACATCGTACACCTCACCTCCCTTTTCTCTTTATTAACTTTGGAACATCAAGGCTTGCTCCCCACACTCCAAAGTAGGGGGAGCAAGTGAGCGAGATATCCCATAACGTTCCCACTCACCAAGGTGCTTCTCTTGAGTAGAGTGTTTGGCCCAAGAATCACTACTGTACAAGAGCACTGCTAATGCAAGTATAATATACTCTGACCTTGGTCTTGATTATCAGTTTGTTGCTGTTTCACACTCGTTTGCTCAAAATGTTCATAATACCCGATGCATGGTCAATACAGGTATTCCGCTCATCCTGAAGAGAGAGATTGCTGGTAACAATGGAGCTAAGGTATGTAAATTTACTCACAACATCCAATATATTTTCACTGATTGTGACTGCTAGTAGTGAAACAATATTCTGGCCCATAACGCTGGTCACCTTAATGCTGCCTGCAAGAGCAAACTCTTGGCGGTCAGGAACAAAGCAACTGATGAGGCTTTGAACATTGCTCTCTATGTGGACTATGTATGCCATGTCATCAGCAAAAAGCAGCTCACAAATCAAAACTTTCCTCTCACTTTTGTCTCTGCTTTAAAGCATGTGAGGCTAAATAATTTTTCATTTAAGTGTGTATATAGATAAATTCCTTCAGCGGTGGCCCCAAAAACATCCATCAGAAGGAGAGAAAAGAAAATCTCAAACGGGGTTGGGGCAAGGACACAGCCCTGCTTGACTCCACTTTGAATCGCAAAAGCCTCAGAAGTTGATCCATCACAGCTGACCTCATTCCATTGTACAAAGAGTGGTTTATGCTAAGGAGTTTTGGTGTGCAGAGTCTTTTCCGATAATCTGAAGAGACCTTTTCTGCTGACAAGGTCAAAGGTGTTCTTCAGGTCAATGAAAGTATCTCCTTCATTCCTTACGTTTTGCTTGAGTTTATCAGAGTGAAAAGATCATATGTGTGATGGACCTACTAGCTCTGAAGCTGAACTGTGACCAAGGGTAAATATAGCAAGAATCTGAAGTCTTCTGAACATCATCCAGAGCATGATCTTCTTAACAATGCTTAACAGTGAAATGCCAGTCACTGTGTATAGGGAGACTATCTGGGTATTTTCCTCACCTTGTGGCACTGTCCCTACTGTCCAGCAGTAACAAGTTTGTATAGGTGGGGAAGAAGGACAGGTTTCCTACAATTGATGACTTCTGTTGTAATGCTGTCTTTTCCTGATACCTTGCTGATGGCCAGATTGTCAATGGCTTTACTTTGATCCTCAGCAGGTAGAATACCATCAAGCTGTTCAATAACATACAGAATCTCAATAAAGATAAGGGCTATGTCAGCGACATAGCTTTCACTTGAATAGTTTCTAGGATTAATGAGTCAAGAAATGTAATGTCAAAGATATCCTATGTGGAAACAGATGATATTAGAAATAATAATCTCATGGCAATGCAGTTGAAAATATTTGCATCTCAACAGCTAAATAAAAGATATCTAAAAAAAAAGTAATGATCCAGGTGAACAACTTAAAACATAAACCCTAAACAGAAGTTTTATCTTACTTTACTTGATCAGTTATGTTGAAAAGAGAAGTACAAGAGAAAAGAAAAGTAAATCTATGGCTGTGAGCAAGAGGTTAGTTAGGCAGATAAAGAATTACCATACATTACTAAAAACCAGTGCTCTCATAGACCCAATGGGTGCATCCACAAATGCAAGAACGTGTACTTGCAGCAACTCAAATAGAAGAGGTGCAAATTTGAGCCAAGGCTTCTTGCTTCAGCACACATGCCTGGACATGCACTTTGGTGTAGGGAAGATTGTGCCACTTGGGACAAAATAACCCTGCCTGGCTCCTCCTGGATCTGCAATTAGGGGAAGCAGGAACATTGGGCCAGCACCTGTGGTGTCCTCAGCGGTACAAAAAGCTGCCCTGTCCTAGCCCCTCAGTATAAGAAGCTGCCCTGGCAAGTAATTTAGGGCTGCTTGCTCTCAGGAGCTTCTAGGCCCCAGCCAATTGGTACATTGGGACACCACCCCTTGTGCCAGCTGGACAGCTGAAGCAGCCCTGAGATTTCCCTGCACCCTCTGCCCACTGCAGCAGTCTGGCTGTGGGGGCTGCTGCCTGGCTGTGACTTCCTGTGCACCTGCCAGACCCAGATGGCAACTGCACAGCCAGTAGAGGCATCTGCCCCTTTGGGCCAGCTGCCAGCAGGCTGTGGCTGCACAGCTGGCCTTTGTGCGGCACTACTACCATGTGTGCCCCTGCCTGGTCAGGTTGGCAGCGATCACTGGGAAGATGTTCCCAGTGTGATGGCCTGCTTTGAATTGTCAAAGCATGATCTCCTGGCCCCAACTGGCCAGGAGGTCAGCCAACTCCAGCTGGGTCCAAAGTGCTACTCTGAGCAGGCTCCTCTGCCTGGTTCCTGCTAGTTGCCACCCTAGCAGGAATTCTGGTGTTCCCCTTTTGAAAACTGAAAAATCCCTGATAAAAAATCCCAAAGTCACTCTATAAAATACCCTGAAATCCATGTTCCTCCACAATTAAAACAAAAGAGCACTATATAGAAACTCAGAGAGTGAGAAAGAGATCAGTTGGGCAATGTTTTATTGATGTATCTACAGTGATAAAGCAATTTGGAAGCCTACCAGTGTCTCTCACAATAATCAAATGAATTCTAAATACCTATATACTTTGCTGTTTGCCTTTAGTTTTCTTACCACAGAGCAGTTAGAGCTCCCCCTGAACCCTTCACTAACCAGGATGTGGGGACAGCTGCCCATGCAGCCACAGCTCCTGCCAGCAGGTCTCATCCGGTCTGGTAACTGGGCATTCAGGATGTGAGCTGGGGAGGGATGTGGGGGGCCATGGGGTGTGTGGGTAGGTGTGAGTGGAATGTGGGGGGACTGTGCAGGGCTTTTTTGTTTTAATTAAATTGCTGGAATGCTGGGGCTGGGTGGGGCAGTGATCAGGGGGCTCATAGGGCAGGCAGGGGATGGGGCCAAGCAGGGCAGTGATTGGGGGGGGATGTGGGGGATGGGGCCGGGCAAGGCAGCGATCAGGGGGCTTGTAGGTCAGGTGGGAGATAGGGCTAAGCGGGGAAGTGATGTGGGGGGGCTGGAGAAGCAAGCAGACCTAGTAAGGCTAGGCAAGCAGCATACTTCGGCACTGGGGTGAGGGAGAGCCACTGAGATACTCTGGCTGGCTACCAGAGTCTCTGTGGAGGACCAAGCCTCCGGTTGCCTTAGGGCATAGTCCAGAACCATGCCCTGCCATTCTTTTCCCCCCACTGCAGTTTTTTTTGACCCCGGATATCCAGGAATCAAATTCTGCCCCCATCCTGCAAATGTTTTTTGTTCCCGCACATGTCTCTTGCAACACCTCAAAGGGCTTTGAAACGGTCCAAAATGCATGTGTGAGCTTATGTGAATGCACCCAATAAGGCAAGGGACCTCTAGCGTTCTCCTTTCTTCAAATAAGATCTAACAATAGAGTACAATTTTTAAATGTACTTTAAAGACACATGGCTCGATTCTACCCTCGATAGGAGAAAATAGGGTAAACTGTTCTGCCTCTGAACGTGGGCCATCTGGTAGAAAAGTTATAAGTATACATGCCACACTGAGCCATCCAGGCAAATGTCACGCTCTCAAAGAATCAAAAAGCTTAACACTAGCTCAAAGAAAGCAACATTGCTGTAAATGTAAAATTCACACCTATAAACTAGACATTATTACTACAAATATCCTTTTCTATTATTTAGCATAATGTAGTAACTTTTTGTGCTTTAAGTGCATGGAATAATGAAGAGTTATAAAGGACATGGGGAAGAGAGGAAAAAATGCAAATATTTATTTAACTTAAATAGATTAGTATCAAGGTCTATTATGTATGCTGGAATGATAGCATATATTATTCAGAAAAATGTATCATATTTCAGTTTAAAAATTTCAGGAAAAACAGCACAACCAGTACCAAGAAATTTCTCTCTATATCTGAACACATTTTAATTTCTCAACGAGCTATTTAAAAAGAGCTACCTTGTAACACAAATGACTCAAAGGGTTACCCAAAGAACCTTGTCTGCCTCATAACACAAGCATTTGAATATTCTCCCTCATACCTGTAGTGAATGATTCACGGTTTTATACAAGAGAACTATAAAAATTAAATTTCTTCCTTTGTATGTCTCCACACAAGCTACCAGGTGACAAATGTGAATACTGGTTATCAATATGAAAAAGTCAATGACAATTCATACAGAAACGATTAAAAAAAAAAAAAAAAAAAATTCAGATATGGGTGCAAAAAACAAACAAACAAAAAAAAAAGCAATTTAGAACCAAATCCTTAACCTAAATAAAATCAAAATATTCAGCTTAGCATACTGCAAAAACTAATACAAAATGTATTCTGTTACATATTTATTCTAAAGCTACCAATCTCAGTAGTACCAGAGGACACCTATACATGAGTGCAAAAGCTGCTAGATATAAAATGCATGGCAATTGTCACACTTCAGCAGACTGTTCTTCAGCAGCCTGCTGCGTCTCCTGTATCAGCATTCCTGTGCTTAAAAATGATAGTTGGGGCGTTTGAACTAAAGCTTGTTGAACAAGCGCCCATGCTGCCATTTTTAGGCACAGGGAGATTGATACAAAAGTTGTGGCAGCGCTTTAATTAGAGCATCTCTCAGTTGTACAGTAAAAGCTGTTTACAGTGAACTGTATGATTTTCAAATTATAATGATCGAGTAATTCCTCAATTTCCTTCAAAGTATTTCAGTTGCTTTTTTACTTTTCTTAGAGGCATTTTACTATGTTTTTTTTATTATTTCTATGGCAGGCGTAAGGTAATTTTGCCTCTTGTGGGTACAATGTCCATTCAGTACAGAAATTGAACAGCTAACTTCCCAGAAATATCTGCAGTGGACTACTGTCTAGTGTCTGTTATCCAATCTCTAGAAAGGAAATTAATGTGTCATTCCACCACATGGTACGATTGTATATTATAACATTATACAGGGTCTTCATAAAGTCCTTGTGCACAACCTAAGTTATTAAAGTTTAAAAGTGTACAAGGACTTTATGAAGACCTTGTACAAGGGAATGTTATGCCATTCCACAATCATATGGAAATAAAATTTTGCTCATTTTATTTTCTCCAGTTCTGATGGCTTTTACCAATAATGTTTATTGTATGGTCGATGGGTAGCCAATTCTTTTATAATTTTTAAGCTATACATTTTAAATAAAGGGGTCATTGATAAAAGCAGCTGCTAGACTAGATTTAAAATTTTTTGCCCGTCTTCTCATAGCTGGCAAAAATTCTCTGCATCTACAAGGAAATACATTTGGGATGACTTCACAGTTTTGCTATGCATCTTTATTTCTCTCCTCTTATACTATAAACCACTAAACCACATTTCAGAGTTCTTTGCATCAATAAGGATTCATATGACTGTTACAAGCTTTAAAACTAACTTTCAGTTATTTATAATAATCTTCCAAATACCACAATATTATATAAAAACTAATTATCAAACTCACTGCAGTGTATTTGGAGTATTAGCACATAGTCCTCTGGCTTGCCTTAGAGAACTCTGTTTGCCAACAAAGATACTATTCTCTCTAAACAACTTCAAAAACGTTGAAAAAAATAATTTTACATGAATTGGTATTGAATAAATGATAGTGTTAATAGTGTTACCTCTGTTTTATTTCAGAATGTACTCACCAGTCTAGAAAATACAAGGGAAAGAAATCAAGCTAAAGAAAACTGGGAAGATTAATTACAGATGTCAGCTTAATCGGAGTGGGAAATATGCTCCTATTCTGGGCTAGTTAAGGGAAATATTTATTTTTAACAAATAGGAAGTGCTGCTGCTTTTCTACAACAGTTTGTTAACAAGACAGACTTCACAAAGTCATTAGTCTTTGGACTGGAAAGTATGATGCTGCAAAAACTTACACTAATGTTTAGGTGATGCTGATGCTGCAAGTTGTATACAAAACATGATGCTGCAAAAACTTACACAAATGTTTAGGTTTATTTAGTCTGAACTGTCACATTAAGTAAATGGAGTCATCTACACGGTGTAAAACCTTAAAGAGATACTAAGGTCTTTGCAGGATTAGGGTCTTGGAACGGACCAAATTGTAAAATACTTGTATCATCAAGCATTGTCTCCAGTATCTCTGTAATACATCTGTAACATTCCAATTCTGGAAGCAATGCAATGGCTGGCACTTCTAATGTGCACTTTAGTTTTAAAATACTTTTAACAGAAGATGAAATGCTTCGAGATTTATATAAAATGTTTCCAAGGTTCAGTTTCCTTCTATTTTTCCACCAGAGAGAGACTAGAAATGTAAAGAGAAAGTGCTGGTCTTCATCTGAAAAGTACTTGTTACTTCAATATTCTTTGTACACATCAGTGATATCATTTATACCAGTTTTAAAAGTTATAAATCAATGGTATTCTCTATCAGTTAACTTGATTTCTGTTGCCTAGGTTGAAACACAAATGACTCATTCAGGGAGTCAAGGCAGGAGTGATAACCATCAAAAAACCCACTTTAAGTGCCTATCTACACAGGGAAGTTATAGCAGAAAAAGCTACAGTATGAATGGTAAATATACTTATTCCATGCCACACATTCACACTGCACAGCACAATATGATGTAGCTCTAAATCAAAGTAGCTCAGTTAATGGGAACAGTATCATTGCATCCAAAGGGTAAATTATTCTGGGCAGAACACCAAGCTAATATGGTTGTACTACTGCCAAAGAGGGAGTTCTCTTACAGAAGCCCTCGAAGGCCAAAGGAAAAGGAAAAAAAGGGTTGCTGTCAAAACCAGAAAAATTTACTTTACTTTTCAATTCCTTGAACTGTTTTTTCCTTCTTCCCATATCTTAAATAAAAGATTTTCAGTAGTGATTGCCATCCGCACTGTTTAATGTTTCGGTACTCAAAATGTTAAATCAGTTTCAACTGTTTAATGCTGAACAGTGACTGGATCACACTAGCACCTCCAGGACCATTTATTCCATCCAAACTAAAGTAATAATGTTCTAAGGCCACCCGCTGCTTGAAGGCTTGAGATATGGAAAATGTGTCCTAAACCAAGCCATCCGTCTCATATTGAGTAAAGAATGATTCTTCATACTTGCGGCAAAATCAACTCCTAAGGCTCCCCAACAGCTGGATGATTTTCATTTGTAAGGATCATTTTATTTGCAAAACTCATAGCCTGCCTGCTCTACCAATCCTTTTCCCGTGCTGATGCATCTTGTATAACTATAAACTGACTGAATGGCTGAACTGATCTTCATCACACCTCTTGGCAGTTAATTACAGCTTTAATTCACAAAGCAATGGCATCTTGGAGAAAGTGAAAGAGAGGAACCACCTCTACCAAAGCCTTTATTTCTTACTGTGCATCAAAACTTATTAATGATCATTTAGCCATCAAAAACTAGTTAAAAGGTGCATACTTCCACTATTTTCAACAATCTCTTATTTTTGTTGATTCAAGACATTCCCAGCCAAGTGCGGGAAAGATTGCTGCCAGAGTGGCCAGAAGAAAATATATTGTAAACAAAGTAAAACTACACTTGCGTTGGCATTAGCAGATACAACAGAATGGATTCGTACATGCAGATTCAGCGCATTCACATATCTCACACCTTATACTGCAAATTTCTAGAAACTGTTTTTTACACTTTTTATAGTAAAAAAGCCAAATTTCACATTCATAGTATTCATAGTTATTACAATGAATAAGGAGTACTGGTAAATTCTACCTATGGCTACGTTTTTATTAAAACATAGCACACAATTTTGTACTTATTTTTGAGGCCTTTGAACTTCAGACTCAGGAAGGGAGGATAAAACTTTAAAAGAAAAATTACATCCAAGGTTTTTTTCCAGCTCTCTTAACCAAACCCTAACTTACTGGTAAGAGATATTTAAAAATGATGGCCACTATACAATTACCAGAGCAGCTCTGTGGTACTCTGTGTGGCAGCAATGTAACTGCAAACTGGAGAGAACAGAGCCTTGGCCAAGTGTGAGGTCTTGAACCAGTAGGGCAGAAAATCTTTATATCTATACAGATAATCAATGAAGAAAGGAAGCAACTGCAAATAATTGGCAGTTAAATGCAATCTTAATCTATCTCGCTGCAAACTGTAAATAAGAGCTAATAAAAGTAATGTGGAATCCCTATAAATACCAATTCCATTATTCTTAGTTTTTAAAACACTAGAATTCATTAATAGTCAACAGATGTCTTCTGAACAACACTGAAATCAAAAGGGTCAGCTATAAAAATTTTAGAATTAGCTTTGGAACGCAAAATTTTTGCTAGTTCTGTTCTTCTCACCCACATTTTAAACATTCCATAATAAATCAATCCTTAAACTTCTTAAGTAGTAATGCGTGACTTTTCCTGGATTTACTAAGCATGTTTAAATATTTTTAGAAGAGATGATCAGTGAAGAAAGTAGTTAGCTCTCCACCAAACCAGCTGTCACAAGCACATTCTTTCTTCAACCTGTGGCTTTAGCCAAACAAAGGCATGCCTGCTGTGAGAACTACTTTTCTGCTATGTCCTAGAAGAATAATGCAAAGGTACAGCATGGCAATGACAAGGGCAGTAGCAGGTATCTGGCATGAAAGGTCATGAAACATAAAGAGAAGGAAGGGCAGCAACAGAATGGGATGGAAGCAGCACAGAAGCCCAAGAAGGAGTAAAAAAAGGTAGCTGGTAAAAGGGAAGTAGAGAGAGGAAACGTTTTTTTAAATCTATTTTTAACATCTCTGCTTAATAAAAGTTTAAAATCAAAAGCATTACCCTGCCATACAAGCAGCTGGAATTTCAGAGGATTGTTCACTACAGCCATCCTTCCTTTGTTCCCAGTCCCCCGTTTGTTCTTTGAGTGACAATTCTCATTTGTGTACAGAAAGAACTACATATATGAAGAGCTACCTAGTAAGCAAAGAATATTGTATGTCTCTGCTTTAACAGCTATGTATTTCCTTCCAGTAAACACTGAATACCACAAGTCTTATTGCCATATGCTTATTTGTACTCATTAAATAATGCTCAACTATTCTAATATTTACATGACATATTGCCATACTCTATATCACACTACCAACAGTCATCTTCTCTAGCCAGTTTGAGCTGACACTAATCCTTACTGATAAGAAAGAGCTAAATGCTCATTTACTGCATCTAATTGAAAAAGATGGTACAGGATTCTATTTCTTGCTATGGAACTGTCATATATTGCACCTGAAAAGAAGTAAAGTTTTCTGTTCTTCTTTAGGAAATGATGGCTGTAGCTCTGACTGACATGAGAAATAAACCGAGGAAGTAAAACATGAAGGAAGGAAGATAATTTGAATATTGGTGCTGAATGCAGCTAGTTGTGATGTTACAAGCTGAAAGTAAAGGTTTAGTTTTGCTTTGAAATTACTTTTGTTCAAAATGGTAAAAAAGCTGCACACCTCTGGAGACTGGCTTGTGGAGACTGTTACAGAGCAGAGAATTTCAAGAATCCTTTGGCCTCTGATATACAACTCCTTTTATTTAACATTGTCTAATTGAAGACATCTGTAAGTGGTGCCACACAAAATTTAATTCAAGCTTCAAAATGTCAATAAAAAGTGTCTGTAAGAAAGAATACTGGTATAATCTAGTAAAGAAGCGTACATCAGCATCTATGTAGCCATACAAAATTAGGAATATAATGGAAATCTGCTGCCTGACTTGATGAGGTGATAAAAGGCCTTTTCCTATAAAGTGAAATGAGCTCTATTAGTCTTCAGCTTACAGGAATGTAAAGGAGGTCAACTCAACAGAGAAAAGTAACAATCTCTCCACACATGGCTTCATTCAAACTGCAACATATCAAATTACTTGCGTAATTACAATGATCTGACAATTTCATTACAGTCACGTGGGAGTTAACTCTTAAGGACCGACAACAAAGACAGTACCACATTTTTTCTTTGGACACCATGTACTAGAAATGAACTGATTCCATATCTTGGTCTAAGCCATCAACTCCAAATAAAATAAAGAAAAAAGGAACAACAACATTAAATGATTTTATTCATTATTTTTCACACACAATAAAATACATGTTAATGCAAGCTACATTTTAGCATATATTTTTCTGCAAAATCTTCTTGAGATAGAATTTACTGTTTGATCGTTTCTACTAAACTTTCTACTTGACAAAAAACAATTCAGGGAATGACATAAAATGTATAATCATCTTCCTCCACATACCCCAACTCACCAACGATTCATTCCCTCTCTCTCTCTCTCGGCCACGGCTAGCTGTGTGCAGATACCACAGCCAGCAAAAACAGCAAGATACACCTTCAAAATTAGTGATCATATAGGATCATAAGCATAGGAGTAAAATGCAGATCTTGGAGCTCCTAAGGCCCAATAAGGTGGTTTGGCATGTACACCTCAACTTTAAACAAAATGAATCTTGAAAGAGTTAAAAAAATTAGATAAAATCATATTGCAGAGACATAATAACAATGGATGAAGGTAAGCAGGGTAAGATGTGAGAGA
The DNA here is from genome assembly GCA_030014935.1 of Caiman crocodilus. Classification (NCBI taxonomy): domain Eukaryota; kingdom Metazoa; phylum Chordata; order Crocodylia; family Alligatoridae; genus Caiman; species Caiman crocodilus. The sequence continues at coordinate 11,535,129 of JAGPOW010002742.1, read as the reverse complement.
TTACCACATCTTTGCAAAGGCAGCAGAGGCAGTGACTAATTTACTTTTTGTACCCCCTAAAAAAAAAAAAAAAA
>JAGPOW010002742.1:11515992-11534955 GCA_030014935.1 Caiman crocodilus | reverse complement strand
AAAAAAAAAAAAAAAATCTTTTTCAGTTCTAGTAAGCTATGGAGGGAGGAAGGGTAGGAAAGTAGAGGATTCTGGGATACTAGGTGTCCTCAAAACCTAAGAGAAACAAACAGCTATTCAACTTCATGCAGAAGGGGAAAAGTTCTTCATGTTTAGAAGAGCTAGAAATTACTTCCAGAACAGCCATTTTTCTTCTGCAAGAAAGCCTTTGAATGGCTATGTGGCTGTCTCTCTGGCTTTTCCCCTGGCACAAAATGTAATGCCAGTACATGGCCAGAATCAGAATTAGTTCAAAGGACAATAAACCACAACTGATAAGCATTAAATCAATCTCTTTAAAACAACATCTACACATTCTCTCATTGCTAACTGGCCAAGGAGGTGGAGGCTCCATTCCTCATTGGCTGAGGAGGCTAGTGCTCCCCCCCCAGAGTATGTCCTATATTCTGGGGATGGGTCAGTGGCCACCCTAATACTAATGTATGTGTACTGTACATTTTTTACAGAAGGTAGGAGAAACAAAAAGATGCACCAGTCTAGTATTAAGCACTTTTGGTATTTTAGACTTAATATTAAAGTCTTACCTCAAGCGGAGAGTCACAGAGGAATCTTGTGAACTGCGTCGGTCAGAAGAGTTTGCCAGAAGCACAGTCCAAAAGGATGATCAAAACAAACAGAATACACAAAACAAAGAAACAATAATTTTGCATACAATCATTATTATTTGCATGTATTAATTATTTTTCAATTACTAATAGTCTATGCAAACTCTAAGAATATTAGATCTTTTAAAGCCTATAAGTGAAAATAAATTAGTTCAATTAATTACAACATTTTTTCTAAAAACATACTACACATCTTGCCTCCTAGTTCTGAAAAAAAATAAATTACAAATTAATTTTACAGGCCCATACTAGGAAGAATTGAACAAGCTACATAAGATTATGGACCCATAACACAAAATTTGCTTCCAAGTTATTCCTATCAGAAGTTCACACTCCAAACAAGTTCAAAATCTCTGCTTTCCCTTCCCTCCCCTGCCTTGCTTCAGCTCTCTCCAAGCTCCTTAGCCAGGGAGTGGCATTTTCTACAACTCCACTGGCATTTTTCCCATCACCAGAGCTGGGGTTGTTAAGCCTTATCTGCTGGGAGATTGGTTACTTATAAGTATAACATCACAGATAAGTGTGCCGGCTTAATTCCATGAAATGCCAACCTCTTGAAAGTGCAAACAAGAGTCTTTCTTCAACATATATGTAAGTGATATAAATAATCTACAGGAGAAATTCAAAACAGCAATTCTGATTTTGCTCAAGGTAGTAAAATACTAGAAAAATGCAATTATGTGATTTACCTAAAAGCTATTCATTTGTAAATACAAGCATGATTTTTATTATGTGGAAGTTGCCAATATTTTAAAAGTACAACAAAATGTCTGTTATGCCCAACTATGTCTTTAAAAAAAGTACATATTTCTTTTATTCGTTTTTTTAACAGCTATTAGATGCTGCCAAGTTTGATTTACTCCCTAATGAACTTATTTCAATTTATATATGCTATGGAGGAATTCTTCCTTAGATGAGATATATGTAAGCAATCATCTGACAGATTGTTTGCTGCAGACATTTGTTTGCTTGGAACAGACTAAAATAAGCACCAAAAACAAACAACCCCCCCCCCCCAAAATAAAAAAAATGTTGCCCATACTGCCAAGATATAAAATACCTCAGCACAGCTGACCTCAGAACCAATATATGTATACTAAATATTAACTTTCTCTTGCTTATGAAAGTCCACATTCATTCACCAGAACTACTATAAAACAGATCATTTAAAAATTGACTCCAGCTCCTGGAAACTGCATGGATCTGCAATATATTAACTGAAGAATCAATGGAGTAGTACCAACTGAGTACTGAGTCATAACCTAGTATTTAGATATATTAAAAAAGACTGTTTCTAAAATAAAATGACAAAAATGAATAAAAAGCATAAGAGAAGTCAAATGTAAGGTTTTTCCTAGCCCACTATTTTTAAGTTTTCTTTCAAATACACAGTAATATCTAGTTGAGTTACAAGCGAATGGTAAATATTTGGACATGCTTTATGGAATAAAAGGAATTTCTACAAGCAGCTGCAAAGGACAAGGGATCTTGTGTGTTTTCTATAATTAGCCCTTTCAGATTTACTCACAACTAAGGTGTTTGATACCCTGAGTACCTTTGAGTTTTATTACAGAAGCAAAGGAAAATGAATGGCTATAATATTCTAATTCCATTTCTCATTCCTGAAAAAAGCAAATATTTTACATTTTCAAAAGTTAGTCAAATGAGGCACACTAACTATAATGAGAGAAGAGATTTATAAATTCCTACATTGCTTGTCTATTTTTTATGACCTCAGTATCAATCATTATGGCCAATAATTTTAGAATATTCTGGCACCAGAAAAAAAAACAACCCATATGTTACTAATTTTGATGTCAGAAGACGCCCAATAGCTCTTAATCTGTAACTCTAGCTTTATAGTGCAAGTTATACCCTATGGGTGAGTAAGTTGAGCCAATGATACTTTTCAGAAGTTTTAGTGATTCTCAAGTCCCTGCTGTGCAAGTCCTTTGTTTTACTATAATAAAAAGATTTTCTAAATAGAAGTCTTAAAATTTTACATAACCATAACTTTCATTTGCCAGAGCGTATGTTGTTGCAGCTTTCTATAAGGTTTGTCAAAAATGCACTCTCACTAAAACTGCTACCCACTAGTTTTGTAAAGTCAACTTCCAACAGAATATTGAAAAAAAAAAAAAAAAGGAAATAGCCTTCCAGCTGGAAAGAAACAATAATCTGGAACCATTTCACAATCTTTTGAGCAACTATGTCAGGTCTTCTACTTGATTTCTTATCTAATCGCTTCTATTTTTTCTCCATTTATGCTTGTTACCATTCATCTGTCTAAGTGTACATTTCCTAGGCTATTTTTCTGGGCATTTCACATAAGAAAATGCAAGCTCTTACAAAAGCAAGGAACTAATTATTGCAGAGAGACCTACAGTTCTGGTATTCTAAAACATTATGAACTCCACATTTAGAATGTCAAAAATCAACAAAACAACTGCTCATTACAATCCAGGAACATAAACCACAGTAAGTAAATTTAAAGGAGTTTAGTTTCTGGACTAATAGAATACTTTTTAGATTGGCTTTCCTTATTTGCTACGTATAATATTCAATTAATAGGTACAAACTATATAGGACATGACTACAGTTACAAATTAAACTTCCCCCATCATTACGTTTCATCAGCAAAAAAGAACATCACAAGAGATGTATACAGAAATATCTACACCTGGCAGTCCGGCACAATACAGACTCCCTTTCAATCTATTTTACTAAGAACATACCTAAAAATAAACAGCACTGTGAACTGTAATCAGTGTGCACAAAAGTGATACAACGATTGTGTGGTGTTTTGGCACCAGTAGGACTTGCAAGCAATAGCAAAGGTATTAGATATTAACTCAAGACCATCATCTCCTCTTCAGTTGCACAGAAAGTGTAATCATGCTGGGAGAACTGGTAACTTTGCAAAAACCCGTTTGGAAGAAAAGATCTAATGCAGTGATTCTCAACCACACTGCCACAGCATCCTGGTATGTACTAAGATCCTTTTAAAGAGGCTGCAGCATGCTGCAAAATATTAGTGCCATTTGGTTTGCAAACACCTATACATGAATCATAAGATACTCAGATATTTCAAACCCATTGGGCACATCTGCACAAGTCGCTATGGCACAGTGGTTACTGCACATTTATTTAGTACCTGTATAAACAAGTACTAAATAAACATGCAGTAACTGGAGCTACTGCGCAGCAGTGCCAGTGAATGTCTTTTAAATGACGGTACTGCACAGTAGCCTACCTAAATCTACTGTTCTGTAGCGTCTTAGCACGGTTTTTGCCACGTGACGCTACTACTGCGCAGTCACCATCTTGTGCAGACATGCCCAAAAGTGTCAAAAATATTCTGCCCTGCTGTGATCTTTCAGAGTTCTTTGCACCAGAAGACCAAAAGCTAACATTTGACATTTTCCCAAGAGTGCTTTGAGTCTAACAAGATTGAGAACCACTGCCCTAATATCAGCCAGAAATGTGCAACTCAAAATTGATTTTCATGTCTCACAAAACAGTTGTGTACAGATTTATAATGCACTGCTATAAACTGGGATATAAATATGGACCAAGTCTACAGCCACTTATCGAAAGAAACTGCCTAACTTGAAAGTATTTCTGGACATGCTTTGATCAATATACACTATTAATTTTATTCCCAAAACAAGTACTTTTTGGACTTTTTAAAAGTAAGAACACACACTGATGAATTCAATGCCATGTTTATTCTTGAATAAAGAAGCTCCTTAAGGGCCTGGTGAATATATATCAACCCATTTGGAGTCCTGTATCTATAGGATTTTAGTTGGATCCAGCCTCCTGGGAAGATATCCTTTGCGGGGGATTTTTTGCTATTTTTGGTACCAACAATATTTTAACAACAGAAAGTTTTCACATCATTTAAAAGCTACATGGAGTCTTAAGTACACTGGCAAGAACTTTTTATAAATCCATCAAATTTAGAGGTGCCATACAGCTGGATAATAGCAGAGAAAAAAGTGAACAAGGCAGCTACAAACTTCTGGAGTCAATCTCAATAACACACAAAGTCCTAGAACAAATTTTGAAGAAAAAGATAATTAAAGTTGTAGAAGTGGAAAATGAGATTAAATGCAACATGGATTTGCCAAAAACATATCATTCTAATTTACCCTGATCATCTTTTTTTTGCTAATTATTTTTGTATTAGGAAACCGCCATTAAGTCTATCAGAACCCCAAAAACAATTTGTTAAAGTGTTATATGAGAAATTCTACATTTAACTTGAGAAGATGAGGATTAGTAGAACCTGCAACTGAATAAGGAAATAACAATAGACTGCATGGAAAAAAAGGAACCGTGTAGCTGGATAAAGGTTACTAGCAGAGATTTTCAGAGACCAGTCTTACTTGATATTGCTCATTAATGACGTTAACACAAAAGTAGGAACTTTTTCTGTTAAGTCAAAGTTGGAAGGGATCAGCAGCATGGAATATCATATAAAAAAAACCAATTATATGACTGAAAACTGGCATAACAAAAAAGGGCTAGAAAGTAATAGTATAAATGGCAAGATTGCATACTTAGGAATTAATATGAATTTCTGGTGTATGCTAGGATCTAACTGGAAACAAACAGAAGAGGAAATCTCTTAACTACAGACGGATGTTACATAAGCCACTTAAGTGACATCTTGTAAAAAGACAAGAACATGTATCAAGTTCTTAGCCATCATGGCTAACACTAAACTTCTGGAATAGCCTTCCAATAGGACTAATGGGAAAGAAAACCTAACTAGATGGACCTTGACAGATTTATGAATGCCAGTCTGACATGGCTGCCAGCAGTAGCAAAGGAGAGGACTTGACAACACAAGAAGTTCTTAAATGTCTTGTTCCTCATCACTTTCGTTCGTTTGGTTCTTGGGACATCATTTCACTGACCTGTGGTTCTAGAGCTCAAACAGACAAACAATTAAATTTGAAAATGCAGCAAAGTACCATTTCAAAGACAAGCACGAGCACAAATGACCCTGAACAGCAGCATTGTAAAATAATAAATTCCCACAACAGCACTGCCATTACATTCAGGGGATTTCATGCTTGGATGAAAACAACTTGAGGAAAAAAAGCTACCATATCAGAATTCCAAATCCATGATGGAATAACCAAAATTGCTAAGGTTTTTATTTTGTCAGTTTTTCCTTAAAACTGTTTAATCTCTCTCAGCCTTGTGGTCAGTAATCCAAAAGTTTGGATCTCAGTAAATCGATGTTCAGAATAGGACTAGAATGTGGTAGAAAAGGGTTCAATTCTTAGTTAAAATACAAACTTCTTGTATAACCCTGGGTAAATTACTTTATTTCCTCCATGCCTCGGTCCCCCATGGGTAAGTTATTTCCATCTCTCATAGAGCCATCACAATTATTATTGGGTAAAAAGATACTACAGTGATGTGGGCTCTGTAAATACCTAGAGAAAACAGCTTGCATATTGTTAATTCCAAGTTTTCGTTTGGTTTTGCTTTTGTACAGAGATGACCAGACACATGGTTGGAAATGTATAAGGATACAGAACAGTCCCAAAGCCAGCAGTTCAAGAGCTGACAGTGTATGACATTTGACAGGTCTGTCACCAGATGGAGTAACAAAGGAATTGGCATACTAACATTGTAAGATTAAAGCATCAATATCAGAAGTACACCTAGGCTAGAAAGTTAAAGAACTGCCTTAATAGCTAATAGAGTTTTAACCAGTCTCACACTGAATACTCAAGAGAAAAAAAACGGGAAACTAATGCATAGGTAATCTTATGCCTTGACATCTATAGTCTGCATCATTTTTTAAATTGTTTTCCTACATACAAGTAGATGTATGGTTACTAAAGAGCAGAATAGTTCCCTTAATGTTCACTGGATTTCAACTTATATTTTTTTAATTAGTTCAACTGTCTTTCCAGGGAGGTAATGAAAATAAGGGGGGCAGAGAAGGGAAGGAAACCTATTAATGACTACATCAGTAACATTTTTGCACCTTTTTGAACAGTGAATCTTTGTATGCCATTACATTATTTCTTCCAAGACTAATATTTAACTAAGCGCACGGTAAAGAAGTTGTCCAGTTACCTTTGCAGTGGAAACTGAGGGACATACTATTTTTTTTATACAAGCTTGTCATTATAAAATACTCCAAATAACTGAAATGAAAAACTTGCTTCAGTAGGTCTAAATGGCTATAAAACTGTTCACTCTTGCTCTTTGTGAAAACTACTGCTGAATTTTTATGATCATGTATGGAAATGTTTTCTAACTTGTGTAGCCGCCACACAGTTTGTTTTGGTTACTCTGCAGCTGCAAATATTTCCTAAAAGACAAAGTCTAACAAAGTCCTAAAGCCTAAAAGGTGCACTGAAAACAGCACGTGGAACAGATAAAAATAACCACACTGATAATGGCAAATATAAAGGAAAAATGGACCAAAAATAACTGCATATAAAAAGGAAAATTAATGCATGTATTTTTTAATTATAGTAGAAGATTCACAACTATCTTAAAGATGGACTCACTGGGAGCACACACATATGCAAGCACATGCACTTGCAACAGCTCAAATAGAAGAGGTGCAAATTTGAGCTCGGGCTTTTTGCCTCAGCACACATGCTCGGACATGCAATTCATTGTAGAGCAAATTGTGACAGTTGGCACAAAATAAACCTGCCTGACTCCTCTCGGATCTGCAGCAAGGGGGCAGCTACAGCCCAGGGACAGCACAGGTGTCCTGCATTTTGAAAAGCTGCCCTGGCAAGAAGTTCCGGGCTACTCACTCTCAGGAGCTTCTGGGGCCCAGCCAATCGGTACATTGGGACACCACCCCATGTGCCAGCTGGACAGCTGAAACAGCCCTGAGAGCTCCCTGCACCCTCTACCCACTGCAGCAATCTGGCAGTGGGGGCTGCTGCCTGGATGTGACCTGCTGCGCACCTGCCAGACCCGGATGGGGACTGCACAGCCAGTAGAGACACCTGCCCCTTTGGGCCAGCTGCCAGTGGGCTGTGGCTGCAGAGTTGGCCTCTGTGCAGCGCTACTGCCACATGTGCCCTCTGCCTGGCCACCTAGGCAGCTATTGCTCGGAAGATGTTCCCATGCTTTGAACTGTCAAAGCATGTCCTCCTGGCCCCAATTGGTGAGGAGGGCAGCCACCTCCAGTTGGGTCCAAGATGAGCTGAGCAGGCAGGGTCCTGCCACTGGCCTCGCTACAAGGAATTCTGGTGTTCCCTTTTGGAAAACTGAAAAATCCCAGATAAAAAAAATTGCAAAGTCACTCTGTAAAATACCCTAAAATCCAGGTTGTTCCACAAGTAAAACAAAAGACCACAAGAGAGAGAGAGAGAGCATGCACGATCAGTTGGGCAATGTTTTACTATCTACAGTGTTAAAGCAGTTTGGAAGCCTACCAGTGTCTCTATCATCATCATAAAATAAATTCTAAATACCTACATGTTTTGTTGCCCCCAAACAGGGGTTAAGCCCCATCCCCTGCAGGGCCCATGTGCTCCACCCCAGCTCCACCAGGTCCCATCCCCCACCAGCTCCAGCAGCCCCACCCCCTTACTCCCCCAGACCCTGCAATGGCTACCCTGCCTGACCCCATCCCCCACCTGCACCCCCATCCCCCTGATGGCTGTCCTCCCCACCCCAGCCTCAGCATTTAAAAATAAAAAATAAAAATAAAAGCCTCTGCTCACCCCAGAAGCAGGGGCTGCGGAGGCTCTGAGGCCTGCTGGCAGAGCCCCCCCACATAGCAAAAAGAGCAGTGGGGGGCAGTGGGGCCCAGGCTGGGGCCCCTAGGGCTGTCACTTTACTCCAAGCTGTGCGGGGGGCCCCCAGTGACCCCAACAGGCAGCTAGAACTGCAGCGAATGCCGCGGACAGAGGGGTGTTAGTTTTTGGTGTTTTTTTTTTAATTGTAGGAATGCTGGGGGCGGGGGTGGGAGGGGGTGGGCAGGGAAGAGATCGGGGATCCAGGACTATGCCCTGCCCCACTTTTTTTCCACGTTGGTTTTCTTTGACCCCTGGATATCCAGGGGTCTAATTCTGGCTCCACCCTGCAAACTTGCAGCATAGGAAACTTTTTCCCCGTACGTGCCTCCTGCAGAGTCTCCAAGGGATTTGAGATGCTGCAAGAGGCACATGCAGGCTCATCTGGATATAAAGGCACGATTCTAGGCCTTCACATCTTTAAAGAGAATAAATAGAGGGAGGATAAGCTTGAGACAGGGATAAAACTACAATGATGCACCAACACACAATTGACAGAGATGATAACTAGAAAGTCTTCACAAGAACAGATAATGAAAACTTAAGAGAACTTTACCTGAGTTCTTATTAAATGAGACAAATGATGCTAATAGCTTTACTTGCTAATAAATGAAACAATGTTGTAACTGAAAGGTAAATGTTAATACCACTACATGTTACAGGTATTATGCAATTACATGTTTAATTATGCAACTACCTAGATACAACCAACAAGCGCAAAGTAGCTATCCCACAATAAAAAGCTCCATCTAGCTATAAATTTAAACCTTGAAAATGTGTACTAACTTTATAGCTAGTTGCTCTGGGGCTTTAACTTGAACATGTATCAAGGCCAACAGGCTGGCTGAGAAGGAAGTGGTGGGGGTGGGGAACACCTCCGTTCCCTGCCCCCCACCCCTGACTCCAGACCCCGGTCAGGCTGTGTCTGACAGCAATGGCTAAAGAAGGGGATGGGGAAGAGGTGTGGGGGGAAGCCCAGAGTGGGGAGCCAGGCCAATCCCCCTGGCTAAGGTGGGGATGGGGCCAGGGGAATCACCTGGCTCCCAGCTGTGGGGAATCAAATGCTGGAGGACTGTGAGTCGACTTGAATTGGGAGGGGATCTGGGGCAGAAGTTCCATAAACCAGTTTTACCTGGATGAATGTAGTATCAGACTTAATTAAATCTGATACTACATTCATCCATATTTATCTTAAACCAGTTTCAGCCACTTTGAAACTGGTTTATATGCACTGAATTTCTGTTCTGTTACAGGTTTAAACTGGTTCCTGATCACTTAAATCAGTTTGTGTGTAATTTCTGTCACTAGGCTTACAGATAACATCTGCACATACACATTCATGTGTATGCATCTGAAGACTTCTCCCAGGGAAAAAAAAATGTAGCACATCTATCACTAATCCTACTCTTTCAGGTTGGGGAAGAATATCCCCTTTAAGAGGCAGCCCACAACCTGGAAAACTGTTTTCTTGTCTGCTCTCACCTTTCATAGCTGCATAGTATGAATTTATAAAGTGAAAGCATCCAGTACCATCTGGTTACCCTGGTTTCCTACTCTCTCCTGCAGTTCAGCCCAACAGATAGTGATCCCTCCAAATAACGAGAATACAGCAGGGACTAATAACCCATTTCACTTCCATGCATTGGATTTCATTGTGAAAGTTCTGTTGTTCCTTAAGAATTATATGAATTATAAAAGAGAATTCACCAACCTACTTCTCAGTTTAGGTATGTTTCTAACCCTTGATTTGAGGTCAATGCAGAGAGAGAAGAAATGAATATGTTAAAGAGTCAGGCCAGGTGTCATAGTAAAGTTTTTAAATTTCTTCAATACACTTACACACCTCTAGCCAGCTAATAAGAGCAGCCTTTCTGGATGTTTACATAAACACAGGCAATTATCTCAAAAACAGTTACATGAATTGTCGACTAGCATGCAAATCATGTGTAAGAAAAGGAACTTCAATCCATTTTGGTACCTTAATAGTCATACACAGAGACATGACTGCCTGCTAATGAGTGCATTCAGGTGTTTAGTGGTTACAACATTATCACGATCTGCTTTCGGAACGGCTCTGCAGATTCCATACTGGAAACTGACAAGATACTTAATGCTTTCACCAATCATTAAAACATAGTGCCACAGTACAGCATGCTCTGGACTGCACAACTGTCTTTTCCGAAAATGGTACGTTTTCACACAATCGTCAGAAACTGTTGCAGGGTAGCAACAGCTGCCAGCAACGCAGCCAAAAGGGTCTATGGGGTCAATCTCAATGCTATCAAAACAGAATTTAATCCTGAAGGCCTGTTTAGATGCATGTTTAATCAAATCTAGAAATTATATGAATGACTCATTGTTGACCAGTTGCTGCCAACCAACTATAAGTAGTAAAGCGAACAGCCTATATGTTTATATCCATTACTCAAAGCAGTCAAATCAATGAGTTGAAACAAGATGTATATACAGCTTACTCTTCGGTCTCCACTACAACCATAGTACAGTAACTAATTTGGTAACACAGATTAAATGTAAAAGCTATGGACACCTATAATCACTGGTAAACCGTAGAAAAATATTACAATATTAACTATCACAATCCAATTATGCAGGATAAATTTTGAAAGTACTGGCAGGATTAGTGGCTTTCAACAGCAACACTGACATGGATAAATCCTTAAGTACCATTTGACCAATCTTCCACGTAAACTGAACTTTCATTCTGATTGATTTTTATTTTATTAAACACCAAAGCAAGGCCACACCCAGATACATGCAGCTGTCATTTCAAGGGATGGTACTCAATCCCATGGCTTTGTTTCAACTCTCATAACACTCTGAGACAACCAGAAGATCTCTCTTTCCAATTTCCGTCTCAAAGACCAGTCAGAATCTTTCTTGGCACCAACGGGAGAGGATAGGCTGAACTTAGGTTAATTCCTTGTCCTCCTGAACCAGGAAATGCAGCCCTCTATGCTGATGTTAAAACTAATGCTTAGTAAACAATTACAAATATATGTTGCTTATTTTGAAATTCTTCTACTCAAATTGAGCTGACATCACTTAACATAGCTAGAGGAACCAAGGAAAATATTTTCTCTATAAATTGACAGCAAAACACTTAGTGCTGCAATATAGCGTTTTCTTGGATACTTAGTTGGACGTAACTGATTACTCGAAGAAGAGAAGAAACAAGTTTACTTGGCAAAATATAATTTAGGTATAAATCAAACACTGCTGTACTGATTCCTTATGTGTAAAGGCAATAAAGAGTTGCCTGGTCGCAACAGCATGACAGCTATTTATTTTATCTTTCCTAACTAACACTTTACTTTATCATTGTCATAGTCTGCTATAGTTACATATAGAAAAACACTGAACATCTTTGTCGACTGAAGAAAAATCAGGAGGTAACAATAGCCTAGTTCAAATGTCCATCAGTGAATGTTTCATCCGAGTTTGACCTCAGGTTGATTTCGAAATGCAGAAAATAACAAGAGCAGTTAAAAGAAAACCAACACTTTCACATATGTATTTAGTCAAATATTTTATAAGATTTAAAATAAATGTACTCAGAAAATTAAGAATAATGTTCCTAAAAAAATAAGGAGCCCATTTTACAGAAAAAGATAAGAAATACTCAGATCACTAATGAAAAATGTGAGTTCAAAAACCATATAAACCATTTCTCCATCCTAGCAAAGCAATATTGTACATGAATGCAAAAGAGCATGTTTGTTTCTGAAAACACATCAGTGGACAAAAGTTGATTTACTACAGTTCATTTGCACAGTTATATCATGAGCTGATGGGCATCTATATAATTTGTGTTTTAAGTGATAATGTATTCTGCTCCAGAACATACAGAATAAAAGAAGCCATTGGAAGAGTCCCCCAAATCCATTATATTTAATTATTTATGCTAAATTTCTTCAAAATATACCTCACAAAGAAACACTCTGGTGCATAAGCAGAACACTATGATAAAACTGTTGTGCATAACAACAATTCTCCTCCATACTTAGTTTTTCCTACCTTTAGTAATTTCTGCACTTTCTTTATGGCTTGACTCATTTCCTTAGGATGGCTTATCATATGCAGGTAACTACCACCCAAGTGGAGCACAAATAAGCATATAATTTTGGTAAATGTGTAAATAAATCTTTGCAACACTGATTTCATCTGCATCTTTTACTAAACACTTAAACATAAGACTATAGTTTCCCATTAGTCCAGCAAAAATTGAAAAAAAAAAGAAGTTAAAGCCTAGTGCAATGGCACATTTACTGTAAGAGACAGACAACAAATCCATTATCTACACTGCCTAACACTTTCCATTACATATTTAAATTACTTTTTGTTTGTTTTTTTGAGGAGATGTAACACCTTCAACATCAGGAATTTTAAATTCAGTAGGATGATAGCCCTGGAGTTAAAAAGGCTACTTTTGTTTGTTATAAAAAGCCATTCAGATGTGCATTATAAACTGTCAGAAATAATTTCCTGCCTGTGTTTCACTCAGTGGGGTTTGCTATAGATTTGCTGCTAAAATTCTTGAACAGTGATTATTCTACCATAACACATATATAGGAGGGTGGGACCCAAATGTTATTAAACAAGGGGGGATGGGGAATACCTTATGTTTAAATAATGCAAAAGGGTAAAACTGCTCCAAAAGAAAACATCAGAATTGAATTGAAGCTATGTGCAAATACTAAATTTGCTACTCTTATAGAAACATTTCCATCACTTTTTCCATCAGAAAACATTGGTTTGTAATAAGTGTGCCAAAAAATATCGAAAGAGAAGGTTTTGACCTTTTCTGGAACAAACCAAGTGGTAATATAAATTTGGCTTCTATCAACATAACCTTCAGGTGTCCATAACTTTTCTTGCCTGTAAACAAAACCCTGAGTTTCTGGGGTCAAGTTAAATGATATCCATGAGCAAGGTAGGTTCTCTAATGGCACAGTGCTACTAGTACTCTGTGTGATATGTGTACCAATGCAAACAGTTCTCCAGCAAGTCAAAATGCCACTGTGTCATTGTGTCCATGACAGTAACTCAGTGAACTGAATACAACTTAAATTCAGCTCGGCTCCCTAAAGGAAGTTAGCCACCAACCTTGAAATCCCCAACATGTTTCGAAAATGTCTTTCTTCCTACTAGTCTATGCTAATAGGAAATTTCACATGCAGCTAAAACTCCGGCTAAATTTTGTGTTGCTGACTACATAAGGAAAGAAGTCTTGAATGTCTCTGATCTGATCAGGGGCTTGAAGGTGGGAAAGGAGGGAGGGAGGGAGGGAGAGAAGAAGAGAAGGAAGTGGCTGTCTGATTATTTACCAGTGACCACAGCTGAAGCATAATCATGCCCTTTCCAAATCTACTGAAATGCTGAATTATCAGGAGGAAAAAGATGGGGGCAGTATTCTCAGAGCTACCCAAGAGTTAACACTCAAAAATTAATATAAAAGATTAGCTATGACTGGAATATCAAAATAGCAAAATATAACACCTCTCAGACTAGCTATAAGTGAAAAGCAGTTATACATGTACCCTAGCTAAAACTGGGGGTGCACCCCCTACTCAGGATTATATGATTTTGTATGAATCAATCATATAATCCTGAAATTTGGGAAACAAAAAAAAAAAGAGGAGTGTTTCGCATTTGAAGGATATTAAACACATTTCTTTAAAGGAACATTTTGACTGTTAGATGATCCAGACAAGAGTAACAGAGCTCTTTTCTGTTCATTTTTTCAGCCAGTCACTGAAATAGATTGCCATTCTTCTTTTAAAAACAGTGTTAGTCTTGTTGTCCCAATGTCCTGACACAACAGTAAGGTAGAGAGGCAGTTTATGGGCCACTAAAGAAATTGTTTATTAGGAAGGTAAAACATGTCTTGATTTAAAAGAAAGCATTTATTCTCCAGCATTTCTCCTAGCAGTTAATAAACCACTCTACCTTCCTGTGCAAAATACCATCACTTGGTCTTTCTCTCCAAGCATGCATGTTCAAACACAGCATAAATATCATACTGAATAGCTGTGGGCTTGAAAAGATACCATAAATTAAATCAAAGCAAAAATTATTGAGTTGCTGGCTTTTTCTCCACCAAAGTCCCTTAACTCAAATCAGCTCCTCAGACAATGCTTGCTACTAGATCTAGGCTTCCTAAATAAAAAATAAAACCGTTTGACAATGTCATTTTAAAAAACCCTTATAGCCCTCAAAATAAAAAAAACTTAATGGAACAGAAGAGATTTTAATGCCTGCTTTTTTCCACTTTGAAGTCTTATCAAAGAAGAACACGTGAAAGAATATGTGAAAGTATGCCATTCTGTACAACTGCCCACAAGGAAAGTTCCACTTACATGCTGCCCTCAATTCAAGCATGCCACATGAACTACTTATTAGAGCTGGATACACAATTTATTCCTACCAATTAGCACAACTACTCATACCAAAACAAGCATTTCAAGAGTTGTCTAGACAGTCTCTATATATCACAGATTATAAAAGCTAATAGTAAAGTGTCAGCTCATTAAATTTTGCAAAAACATCTTCAAATATATAGGTCAAGTACCATCGAATTCAACAACTGGGACACAGTTATCACTGAGCAGAGAACTGTGCCCAGAGCAGATCATCTACAAACTTTTCTTTTTGTATCCAAAAAATAATGCCACACGCACAACACCCACCAACTCCTGGAGCAGACTGAGGCTCTTCTTTATGAGGAAGAAAAGAAAACATGACACCAGAAAATCCCAGGAGAATATGGGCAGTTATGAGACGAAGGAAGTATAAATCTTATTGCAACTCCAGGATGCATCTGAATGATACATGCAGAAAATGGTCTTCACCTACCCACCCCCTCATGACCTCAAAATAACTGCAGATCTACTGCTAAAACCAAAGAAAGATAAGGATGCTGTGAGCAGCTAATCCACGTCCGCAAGAAGCTAAATGAGAACAAAAGAAATCACAAAAGAAAAGAGATATCATTCGATCCAATGCACATCCTTTGTGGAGAACAGAAAATTGAAGTGAACAAAAAAGAATCTCACTTCTATTGGGGAACAATAGATTTGGTATATGGTATATATAGAGAATTGATATAATTTCTACCTTCCTGTGTCTCCATTTCCCCAAATGTAAATTAAATACTTTTTTTTCCTTTCAGAAAGTATGCACTGGAAAAAAAAGCATATTGAGAATCATAGGTACATTAACACTACATAGATCAGTGGATCACAGTCTTTATAGATTCAAAGCACCTCTCAGAAAATGCCAACTCTTAGCTTTCTTTAATTTCTTTTTGAACATAATGGGTTCCTATTTGAAATCTCTGAGTTTAAACTTGTGAATGTGTAGGTGTTTGCGGACCTAACTCTGCTAATATTTTTGTGACATGCTGCAACACCCTTAAAAAGATATCACAGCACCCCTAGGTGCTGTGTAACCCTACTTGAGAATTGCTGATGTAGATATTAGTTGATCTTGAGAAAAGAAACTAAACTGAATGCTCTAGACCACTGGCTGGCAACCCCCAGCCTGCAGGTCAGAGCACCACACCAAACAATTTTATTTAGCCCACAAAGACCAGATACTGGCAGCCTTTTGGTAGCTGGGGGAAGTGGCGATAGTGGCCCTCCATAGCAGAGAGAAACAGTGGAGGTGGCTGGGTTGGAAATGCTGGCCCACCTTGGACAGAGTGGTCTTACTATGCCCCGTCACTGCTAAGGAAGCTGATAACCCCTGTTCTAGATGTTACTGAGACCCTGATAACTAGTCTTTCAAAATGGCTAAGCAGCCCACATCTGCCAAAGTCAGAAAAATATTTGAGTGTTAAGAGAGCTCCAGCATGATATATGCACCAGGAAATCCAGTTAAATATCTTTTGAGAATGCTCAAAAGTTGGTGTGTGCTGAAGCTTCCTTAGCCTGACGAAGGGTTTTTGAACCCAAAAGCTTGCTTAGTAACTATTCTCTAACCATTTGGGTTGATCTAATAAGAGATATCAAATTCACCCATGGAAACTTGTCTGCCTATGTCCTTAGACCAACACGGCTACAACCCAAACCCCTGCAGGTAATTAGTAAGGTAGTCTTAGCTTAGTACTAAGCTACACAAGGAATTGTACCCAGTCTGGATCCTCAAGCAGTCAGAAGGAAGGGGATGCTGATGCTGATGTAACGAGTTAGACCAACCATTCCAGCAGAGCATGCTATGCAATATTTCCTTACATGGGCAAGCAAAAGGAAGACACGCAACTAAGAAATTAGTTAATAAATGACAGGCAATTATTCTTGAGACTCCACTTCATCTCTTCCCTCTAAAATCAATTCCTCCTGGCACTTTGTGCAACTTCAGAGACAGAAAACAGGGGATGCCCCAGCTACTCAGCTTCATTTTTTTTCCAGATCTCTTCATACAAGAAATCAAGGAAGATCACAGCCATCAAAGCCTAATCCAGACCCTTTTACTTTTAGTCCAAAGAGTCATTAGTTTCATCTTATCCCTAACTTCCATTCTAAGAACTACAAAAAAAGGGTATTGTTATATTGTTTTTCCATCACAAAGGCGCTGTAAATTACTACTTTAAAAATAAATATTCAAAGCTAAGAATAAAGAAGATGCTAATTCCACTCTAATAAAATGGGGAATTATTAAATTATCACCTCCCTCCCTATCTCACTAAGAACAGTGGAGCATAGAAAACAGAGAATACTGCATCTTACTGTGTGGACAAACACCTTATATCAAGTTAAAATGTGGGGGTTACCTACTGCATTGTAAGTTGAGCCACAGTAACTGTTTCACATTCCCTCTACTCCATGGGAAATGGATACTATATTATGCTATTCAGCAGACACACAGTAGGACTATGCAAAGCTTCAGTCACTGATTCGAACTGGAGAAGATTCGTCTGGATTTGGCAGCCAAATCTCTGAATCTGAATCGACTCAGGAGACCCATTAATCTCTCTGAATTGTATCAGAAGCCTCTGATTCAATTCAGACAGATTCAGCAATTCGGCCACAGACACAGCTTTATATGTTTTTTCTACATAACTCAAGGTATCAGGCACAGCTCATGAACGCTGAGATGGTGGGGTGGATGGAGTGTCCCCCACAAGCGTGGTGACGGACCCAGAAATGGACCAGAAGTACTTCTGATCCACTTCCGGGTCCACTACCGAGCATGCGGGGGCCCCCCCGCGCTCCTGTGGGATGCTCCATCTGCCCCACCATCTCATAGTTCACAAGCTGTGCTTGGTACCTCGAGGTATAGAGGAAAGGCATATAAAACTGTGTCTATGGCCAAATCACTGATTCTCCAAATCAGAATAAAATCTTCAGATTTAGATTTGGCTGAATCAAAACTGGATAGTGATCCGAATCAGTTAATCAAATCATTGACCCCCGAATTGGGCTGAATCAAATATGGCCTGCTTCACACACCCCTAGCACATAGTAATTTCCCCTGCCACTCCTTTTAACCTCTATAAAATTGCTCATCTGCCTACACTCTTAAACTAAGCTCACCAGATTTCAAGACTGAAAATGTAGTCAAGTAAAAACCACAAAACAAGAGCAATTTCAAAACCTACCCATTATCAACCTAGCTAAATTCTAGCATGAATACTTCAAGAAACCATATCAGAAATCCCCCCCAACATTGTTTTCTTCAGTCCCTGTCCCCTATTCCCCCCACCACCATGTAAGCCAAAATTGTCAAAGGCTGGGACGGATACCTATCTTTTTCTATTTATTAGACTAGCTGGAACTTTGTAAAGCTATCAACTGAAGTGAAAGAAATTGGAATTCATGGCATTCCAGTCTTTTAGACATCCTTCAGAAAAAAACACCCTAATTTTTGTAATGTTGGCACAAAAAATAGAATTATCATATGGGTCTATTATTATTTCAAGTAGAAATCAACCACAATTATCCAGGAGTCATTTCTGATGGAAGTCTTGCACAGGCTTCTGTCTAGATAATGGACAGGCACTAACTATATACTTCAGCACAAGAACAAAAGAACAAGATTAGGAGACCAGAATTTCTGTAGGTTTGCAAACCAAAATTCAGTGTAACCTGTCAGGAAATCATGTGTGACATTTGGGCAGAAGTTCTTGCTTATTTCTTTTCCTACCTATTCAGGCTACAATAGACTTCTTAGACCAGATCAGGTCTGCAGCTAGGAGACAGTAGCAACATATTTGATTTTCACGGGAGAAAAATAAATGGACCACAGAATATGTAATTAGCAACATAAAGTGAACAAATGGAGATTAAAATAATAATTACAAAAATTACTGGATAAGGTAATAAAATAAAGTAATACGATGTCAAAATCCAAAGCACAAGTGAAATAGTGAAATATATAGTTATGACAAAACAAATGATCTAAAACCTAAAACATTTTAGATTTACAAAGCATATTTATTCATTATCTATATTACCACATTGTTAACTATTCTTTCAAGTGGA
>JAGPOW010002742.1:11473931-11491048 GCA_030014935.1 Caiman crocodilus | reverse complement strand
TAGGATTGGAGCTGAGCAGACTGAGAGCAGATGCGGGCTGCCTGCTGCGGGCTTGGGGCTGTCTGCCCTCTGTCCTGGGAGCTGCGCGCTGGCCATGCTGAGTCCTCAGCCTGCCTGGCGGTGGGAGGTACAACTTGCTGCCGCCGCTGCTGCAGAGTGAGCAGGGGGTGCGTGGCCGGTGCACGGCTCCTGGGGCAAAATACAGGAGGGTGGACAGCCCCGAACCCACAGCAGGCAGACTGCATCTGCCTCGTGCACAAATCTTGGAGGGTACATGCCCCCTCCTGCTTCCCCATGGGATGTATGCAGTGGCAGGGAGCCACGCCCCCTGGATGAGCTGCCCACAGCTCCTCCTGCTCCTGGCCCTGGCCTCGACCTGCTCCTCCCCATGCCCCTTCCCTCTGTCACACCCTTTCCCCTCCAAAGGCTTACCTGCAGGGCACTGCTCTACATGCTGCCAGGCTGCACTCCTGGCCACGTGCAGCTGCACACATGCACATGGCATCCAGGGCCCTCAGGCAGAAGGCATATTATATTTATTGGTACATTATCAGCTATTCCAGCCAAAAAAAGCTGATAGCCAATAATGTTAATTTTTCTTTTATTGGTGCCAATCCAATATGACACCAATAAACCACAAGCATATATATTCTTTACATTTATATTAGCTAGGACAATGAGAATAAGAAGCATTCTTCAGGTCCTCAGTGCTGCATATGAGGCTTTCATTCTGGAGGTTTGTTTAAAAACTGTGCAGTCTGGAAAAAAAACATTTCTATTAAATGCTCTATGAAATGACCCTTTTTTGTTTTGTGCAGCCTCTTTTTTGGGGAGAGGAAGGGTTGTTTTTTTAATTTACCTTCTCCATCCTCTATCTATAAGGTCTTGGTAATCTTGAACTGTCATTGAATGCGCCCACATGCCTGTAATAAACAATTATACAATTGATTAACAGTTTTCCTTAAAATATAAAGATAGGAACAATTTTATAGAAATATTTCAGTGAGTCCAAAAGTTAACTCACAATTTTTTGAACACGCGTCTTTCTAGGAAACAGTTACTCACATGCATCACTTCAGTGTCCAAACAGACATCATATCCAAATCTTAACTGTTATATACTATTATAATTGTCCTTATTCACAAGAGCGGGTTACTGAAAACACAGGAACTACTTCTACAGGGGTAAGCCTCAGCCCCAGGGCAGGACAAGTGCTGAATGCTGGACCTATAGTTTTAAAACCATATGCCTCTACTGCATGAGCTTGAAAAGCCTGCTGTGATAGCAGCTAACAATCTCTGTTGCTTAGCTGTCGCTGAATCAGGACAAAGCACCACATTAAATACTACACGTTAGATAGGTCAACAATTATAAAAATACAGGTGGGAATGTAAGTACTCTGAGCAGGCAAAATTAAGGGTTGAACATGACACATATCCATGTTATTTCTGCATGAAAAATAAATGCTTCTACAAAAAGAGATTTTTTAATAATGCCTATTACATTACCCTTAGAAGCAAGAAATGTCTACAACGAAGCTCTCAGTCAGCAAAACAAAAAGTATTTTGAAAGAAAGAGAAGTAAAAGGTATATCATCTTTCTTTAAAGATGTCTGTTGTTCATTTGATTATATTATACAATATAAGCAGGATTTCCAGTTTATGGTACTTGAGACAAATTATGTCTCATTTCATAGGAGTAAAATTTCTTTTATATTCCTCTTTGAATGATATTTTTTTTAAAAAGCTCCCTTGAAAAACTCAGATTGAAAGCAACAGGACACCAGCAAACAGAAGATCCTCCTCTGTCGATACATAATGCTGACAGCCCTGCAAGTTTTAGGTATTTGGTACACAGGTCATGATTACCTGCTTTGCTTTTTTTGTTCCCACAGGGCTAAATTCAGGTTTTACAAAAACTAAAAACACAGTTCTGTACAGAAGATACAGATATTGTGTTTGCCACATGAATGAAAATACACATATTCTTTTACATCGCCAGATCACATTTTGTTTGCAAACAGGAGCAGTGGCTGCTGCATTCCATCAAAGAGGTGTTTGGATCCTCGTAATAGGGGAAGTTATTCCTATATGCACACACTTCTTAATTCTGTAAGTGCAAGACACACTTATGAACAGAGGACCACGCTGCCTCTTTAACTACACTAACAGCGTTTGGGACCTGGAAACAGGCTAAACTTCATATAGCTTGCATCAGTCCCGCACAGTATGTCTGAACTAGAGAGACGATCAGTTCTCCCGAGTTAGCTCCGACAACAGGTGCTAACTACACTGCCTCACATCTGGTACAGTCAGTAAAAGATGGGTTTGCCTTAAGCAGACAGCAATCCCAGGACAGAAGCAGACCCGCAAAAGCAACTAATTAAATGACCAAACTTTCTGGATTATCCACAAGCCAG
The DNA here is from genome assembly GCA_030014935.1 of Caiman crocodilus. Taxonomy (NCBI): domain Eukaryota; kingdom Metazoa; phylum Chordata; order Crocodylia; family Alligatoridae; genus Caiman; species Caiman crocodilus. The sequence goes on along the minus strand of JAGPOW010002742.1, from coordinate 11,488,629 downwards.
AGGCTTTTTTTGGTGCTGTATTTTATTGGACCAATTATCTAGCTGGAAGAGATATTAGACAGAAGCTATTGTGCCCGAAAGCATTTGTCATATCTCTCCCAACTATACAGTTAGTCCAATAAAAGATATTACCGTAAATCCCCTTGCTTCTTGCACTGTTGCTGAGCTGTCACATATACAACACTCTAACCCCACCACCGCATTTTGTGGGGGGGGTCCTCAGGCAATCCTGAAATCAGGGCAGAAGAAATGCCACGGTCACCAACGTGGCAGAGGAACTACCCTGACCAAAGTAATGCAATTAAAATGGCACAGTGTAGTGGAGGGTCACACCCTTGTCTGCTCGAGGGCAAGACTCCCTGTGATATCCTCCACAGTTAGCTTCCCCTGGCCAGGTTCCAGGGGGAGGATCTTGGCTACCCACTGACTTTATGGAAACGGGAGACTCCTCCCTAGCTTGTCCCTGCAGCTGTCTGGCCAAGGGCAAGACAAAGTCAGGGGCATCTGAACCCCAAGCATTTGGGCTTGGGCCTACACGTAGGATGCCTGCCAAAGGATTTGGAAGCATCTGAAGCCCCCAGCAGAGGTGGACAATGTTTACCGGTAATAAATCAGGATTGCTTCCCAAATCCCTGAAAAGGCCCTCTCTCTCTGGTCTCACAGACCTCAGCGGCCTTTGCATCCCAGCCTGTCTTGTGCAACCTCCTCCCACCTACCCCTTCCAGGCCAGTTTGAGTGCCGTCTTCCCATTGTTGCCTTGGTCTATCTTGAGGTCTGATACCCCCCACCTCAGCTTCCGAAATCTGCCTTGCATATCTTCCCTCATTGGCTCTTGTGATATCCATTTCATTTTCTGCGATTTTATCTGACATAAGTCACCAGGTCTTTTGTAAAGGTCCATAAGCTGGACCTTGACTACATTTGTCTTTCACGTTGCTTTCTTTCGCACTTTGTTTTTAAACACATGCATCCATTTCCACCCCGTTTTCCTTTGTCAGCAACCAGCACTCACACCTACATAAAAGAATAACTGTACTACGAAGTGGCCCAAAGGGCAGTCCCACCCTGAATTTGAAAACTGGCCCAGGAGCAGCACCTGGAAGCCCGATCAGGACCAGCATTAGGAGGTCTCCTGCCAACTCTAACCCTCCTTGAGGTGTCCGTGGCTCCTTGCTGCTTTATCAGCTATGAGCCTGACCAGCCTCCCTCACGTGCACGGCTGCTCTCTGTAGCCTGTCAGCCGTGTCCCAGACTTTGCTCTTTATGGGACTGCAGGCAAGGACAGCTAGTCAATCATAAACTCCTAGGAGAAGAGATCGGTTCTGAGGGACGACGTTTCGACTGAAGGTGCCGTTTTCAGGAACCAGCTGTGTCGCAAGTCGGAGGACTGCCGGTGCAAGGAAAACTTCTTTGCAACCTGCGAGACCGACTGGTATAAACTCTCAGGGGGGCGGCACAGGCCCCTGCCCTGGAGATCGTCACAAGGGGACCGGAGGCCAGGGCCGTCCCCGAGGTGGAGGCATCGAACTGGAGTAACCGCCCCGGGCCCCGCGGAGCCACCACCGCCACCCGCTTCACATCCAGCCGCTCGCTACCCCTCCCGGCTTCTTCACACCCCGGGTGTGCAAGGCCCCGCGCCCAGCTGGGGAGCAGACGCACCCCTCGCCGGGGGGTTTGGACCCCCGAGGTCTTCCCTGCCCAGGGCCGGGGGGCGAACAACGCCTGCCCCCTCAGCTGCAAAGCAGCCCTCACACAGGGCAGCTCAGGCTGTCCCTGCATGCTCGGGGCAGAGCCCTTCTGTTGCACGCCCAGGCCGGCCCGGGGGGAGGGCTGTTTTGCCCGCGGTGAGGCAGCCCCAGCGCCCGGCTGGCCGTACCGCAGGAGAAGTTGCCGGTGGCGGCCTTGCAGTAGCCGCAGCGGTATCCGTCCTCGCCGCCAAAATACTCCACAATGCTCAGCGACCCGCCGGCAGCCGCCATCTTGCCCCGGCGCCGGCTGGGCACAGCGCGGCAGCCTTCCGGCGCGAGGCGCCAGCTCCGCCATGTTGGCTGAGGGCAAGCCTGCGCGGGGAAACCCGGCGCCGCCCGCCATCTTGTCTAAGGGCACGGGCTGGAATGCCGCTCGCGCGACAGAGGGGAAGCGGCTTCCCCGCGGCGGAAGGGCGAGGGCGCGCGTTCCGCCATGTCTAGTAAGGGCGCCCCCCACCACCCCTCACCGGCTGAGACTTTGCCGTGCGGGGCGGCGCAGTAGCCGCAGCGGTAGCCGGGCTTGCGGCCGCGATACTCCACCACGCTGCTGCCGCCGGACATCCGCCTCTCCTGTCTGTCCCTCCTCCCGCCGGTAGCACGTGTGCTCCTGCTGCCGCGGCTCCTCTTTGCAAATATGTAGGAAGATTTGGGGCACGCGCCTCGTGATCCGTGCACAACTCCCCCCTTTTTTAGCAAGGCTCTGCAACAACTTCCCAGCTGGAAAGGGGGGCAAAAGCCTCCCTGGTTTAAAGCAGCAACTAGATACTTGTGGGCCAGACTGCCTGCAGTATCCAAGCATGCTTCGTCTTTAGCACATCTCTTTCCCCAGCCCCATTCCTCCTTTTTTTTTCCAGTGTTTTAATCATTCATTTTTTGAAGTGGCTGAGTTACCTCCCCCTTCACTTGTTTCCTAATGACTGACATCTGGTTACAATTTTGCACTGACCTATTTGATCATAACAGCAATATCTGAGCAAGTATCCCCCGCCTTTCGTTGGAAAAGCGATCATCCTAACCAGGACATCCCTGCACAAAACAAGGTAGCGGGAGCTGCCCCACAAACTTGGGACAGTTCCTAAACCTTGACATTTTCTTTGGGGTGACCCACGAAATAGGCGGAGCGAACAGGTGCTGTGTAACAGCGAGCAGCTCTAATGGTTCATTTCAACACTGAAACCCCCTCATTATCGGGAAAGCCTTTCCATTTGATTAAATGCCCTTCAAAGCTATCTGACACCTCCAGGGAAGGAAACCTACCTGGCTACACATCAAAGAGCTGCTCAGCACCGCTCACAAAGACAGCCTCCTGGACCCAGAGGGACAGCCCTCCATCTTCAGCTCCCTTTGTGCAAAAATGAAATGTACTTCCTACCTGTGGGGACTTTTTACCACCTTGTACCATCTATGCTTTTCCCAGAGCCTGATGAAGGGACTTTGATCCCAAAAGCTTGCAGAAAAGGACAATTTTTCCTGCCATTTTCCAGTTGGTCTAATAAAAGGTATCATTTTGGAACCAAGAGGTCTAGTTTTTTGTACGTCTTTTTGTTTCAGACCAACATGGCTACCACATACACCCCTGAAACTTTGGAACCAAGAGTGTCAAAGCCATGCGTCAGGTATCCAGGTTATAGCTGTATTGTTCTACAGGAAAAAAAAAGCAATTAGGGCTCATGGACAGAGGTGGTATCTTTTATTAGATCAATAAGAGTTTTGCAAAAAAAAAAAAATCTTTAATTGCAAGCTTTCGGACACAAACACCCTGCATCAGGCATCAGAGAAAAGATATTAAAAGTTCTCCTGGGGAGAAATGAAAGTTCATATTTCATAGGATTTCACAGAAGGGTCAATAGATACAGAAACCCTCTGGGCAGCATTTCTTAGCTGGGAAGGAGTCTCAGCTCTCCTGTGACGCTGTGATGATGCAAATTACCTTAAACAAAGGCAGGAGGAGGATCTCAGGATTTTTAACATTTTTCATATTTTCCCAAGCAGGAAACAACTTTGACCACCTGAAACCTGAGATCCTGCTCTTGCCTTTAAGGTAATTTGCATCATCAATCACAGCCTCACAAGAGAGCTGAGACTTCTTACTAGCTAAGAGCTGCTACCCAGAGGGTTTCTCCATCTATTGACCCCTCTGTGAAATCCTATGAAATACAAACTTTCATTTCTACCCGGGAGAATTTTTACTATCTTTTCTCTGATGCCTGATGAAGGGTGTTTGTGCCTGAAAGCTTGCAATTTAAGCCACTTTTTTTCAAAATCTTGTTGGTGTAGTAAAAGATGTCACACTTGTCCCCAAGCCTCGACTGCTTCAAATCTATGGGACTTCACCACTACTAAAATGCTTTGCTGAATATAGATAGTTAAGTGAGCGATAATGGAGGGAGGTACTTCTAATCTAGAGCATAATGGTAGGTATTACTGCATGCAGGATAAGCAGACCAACTCTTTCCTTGCCTGGTTATGCATGCCTTTTGTTCCAGTAAGTTGCCCTAACATTCGCAAGTTAAACATAACTACCTCTGCTTTTGGAGGTGGCACTATGTAAGCCAAGTACATTAAGACTGGGAAGGAGAGTGCTATTTAAAAAGAGAGAGAGAGAGAGAAAAAACAGCATGAGAACTATAGAAGAGCTAGCACAAAGTGATTGGCAGGGAAGGAGAGGGAACAAGAAATAGAAATTATTCTTCTACTCTATTTAGCACTGGTGATGTCACCAAAATGTCCATGTCCAGTTTTGGGTCCCACATGTCAAGAATGACCTGGACAAACTGGAAAGAATCCAGGAGATAGCAGCATGTAAAAAGATTACAGTTCTAGAAAACAGGTCATAACAAGGAAAAATTGGGGAAACTGGGACCATTTAATCTGGATAAAAGGCGAGATGCAATAACAGTCTTCAAATACAAAAATGGTTGTGATGAAGACACTGATACGCTCTTCTCTGCACCCAGTTAAAACAGGACAAGAAGGAACTGTTTAAAATAGCAAGAAGAGAAATTTAGGTTAGCTATTAGGAAGAACTAATTACAAGTTAAGCGCAGGAACAGATGACCAGAGAGACTGTAGACTAGGGGTTGGCAACGTTTTTGGCTGGAGTACCGAAAAGGCCCCGTCAATGTCTGCCTTATAAGGTACCGGAGTGCCAGCATGCCAGAAAAACAAAACTGGGGTTGGGGGTACATGGCAGGACACACTGCATATTAATAAGTTAATAATCATAAATTTTGCTCCTTTTATGGTAAATACTGCTGACAGTAAAAAGAACTTCATAGTCTACTTTTGTTCTTATGTGTTCTTTTTTATAAAGCATGTTGTGATGAAGAGAGAAAAGAGAAAGAGAGAGGGGGAAAGAAGAAAAGAGAAAAAAGGAGAGAAGAGAGAAAAAAGAAGAAAGGAAAAGGTAAAGAAAGAAATGAGAGAAAAAGGAAAGAAGAGGGAGAAAAAAAGGTAAAGAAAGAAAAGAGAAACAAGAGAAAAAGAAAAAAAAGAGAAAAGAAAAAGAGGGAAAGAAAAGAAGGAAGAAAGAGAAGAGAATCTTGTCTGGTGTCCCTCACCACCAATGTCTCCCCACTGCTACCAGCTGCAGCTCAGGCCCATTGGGCAGCAACACCCCAGCAGCAGCCACCAGGGCTGTGGGGCTGAGGCTTCCCCCATGGTCTCAGAGTGGGGGAAGCTCAGGCTCAGGGCTGGGAGGGAGGGCCCGGCCAGGGCTTGGGCACACAGATGCCCCATCCCACCCAGGCGGAGGCAGGAAGGGGTGCTTGGCACAGGGTCCAGGCGGCACCCAGAGAAGCAGATGCAGGGGGAGACACTGTTGGCAGGCTAACCTGCCTGGCACCTTGGGAAGGTGGGGGCTAGGTGGGAAGCAGGGGCTGCTCTGGGACTCCATGGGCACAGGTCAATACTGGCGGGTGAGCATGGGTACCCAGTAGCACCCAAGGTGGGGCCTAACCTGGCCTGACAGCTCCACAGGGATGGACACAGCTGCCCTGCCCATGAGGGGATGCCACCTGACCAAGACAGGACACCGTGTTCAAGGGTTGCGAGGTGCAGTCCAGGGGCAGGGGCAGGGTCAGAAGAACACAGACAGCATCTATCTCTGCCTCTGTTCTGCCAACTTCGCCCCCGGCACCAGCCGTGGCACCGCAACCTGTAGCTGTTCCAGAGAGCCTACAGCAGCAACTTAAACATTTTTTGTTGTTGTTTTAAACAACTTCCTCGCACACCTCCTGGCATACTGGGGAAAATGTCTACGCGTACCACTAACTGGCACACGTGCCAGGGGTTGCATATCCTTGCTGTAGATTCTCCATCACTAGAAGTTAAGAGCAGGTTAGACAAGTAACTTGACCGGGACAGCTTAATCTGGAAAGATCCGATTTTGAGCTGGGTGACCTCCTAAGATTCCCTCCAGCCCTTTTCTTCTACGATTCCCTCATAAATTTGTACTTTCCCATGGTGTAGGACCTCTCCAGTCTTCTCCGATTCAGATGCTCTGGAATGATAAATATATCTAAAGTTCCTCTCCCCATTCTTAAAGAGTTCCACTCCCCTTATTCCTCACTTTCACAATAATTACTACTAGATCAAGTAGAGAACATTAATAAGAATCACTGATAACTACAAACAGGACCTAATCTGTAATCATTATACACCTTGTGTATTCTGGACCATTACAGTATCCAATATATTTATTTTGTAATGAAAAGCTGAAAAAGAATTAGTAGACAATACAAAAGGACTTTATTACAGAATATCACAATAGGATGAAAGCACACTATGTTTTATGACTATTCCTATCACGGTAAGTGACACAAATAAAAAAAAGATATATTTTTTATATAAAAATTGTCTTTTAAATTGTTTTCATCAAAATTAATTTAATCGTACAATATATACACATAAAAACATATTTGAAGTAAATACTTTAAAATTCATTTTTCTTTAAGGCACCTGGAAGAGAAACAGAAGAGTAAGACAGTTCAATATTTTCTATATCTCATTACAGCATTGGATAAATGTATTCAAAATCAGAGTTTAAAAGAATCCTATGACTAGCCAGACAAGGGTCTTTCAGTGAATCTGATATCTTTTATTAGCCCAAGTTAAGTAGTTGGAAACATTTTTCTTAGCATGCTTTTGGGTTTAAAAAACCTTCATCGGCACCTTCAGGTTTAAAAACTCCTCATCCTGCATTCCATCCAGGAAGAGCACACACCAACTGCAGATGCTTCCTCAGCCCAACTAAGGGTTTTAAACCCCAAAGCTTGCTAAGAAAATGTTTTCCAACTATTTAAGTTGGTCTAATGAAAGATATCAGATTGTCTGCCTATATCCTTAGACTAACACGCCTATATCAACAACCTACACCCCTATGAATAGCCACAGTTATAGCTTTTTTTGAGGCTCTTAAAAGTATATCAATTTGTTGACCTGAAAATCCCAACACATACTTTAAGCTGTTACTGCTTTTTAAAAATCATAAATATACAAAGCTGCTAACCCACGATCCTTCACAGCACTACATTTTGTAATGCTTTGAAAGCCAAGTAACAAAAGTGCGTCTTACTTAGTTCACCAGCAAAGGTGAAAAGACTTTAACCCTTAAATTAGTTGAAAATTAGATGCAGAAAATTCTGTTCCATAAGAACAAGATCACCAAAGCATAGAGATAAATTCACAAGTTTTTGTACAGAACCCACCATTGCAGGTATTGTGGAGCATCTAGATTGGCTCACTTCAGTACCACTTCCCAGACATACTTGAAGCAAAAAAAAACAACAACAAAGAAAACAAAAAAAAATCCAATTGCCCTAAACAAACATCAATTGTGCTAAGCACTATATAAGCCATAGCTAATTTCTCCACAAATCCTCCAAATATACAAACAGGCACTGAGAAGGTTGTGGCCTCTCCTAAATCAATTCAGCAAAAGCTTACCGTAAGAATTAGTCAGGATCCATTTCAATGTCTTGGTTGTAACTGGGAGGATCAATCATAGATTCTGTAATTTCAAATGTTTCAACAATATTCTGAGAAGAGAGAAAAAGATTAAAAACATCATTTTTAACATTATTGTCAAATAGATATTTTAACATAACAGTAATATTTTCACCAGAAATAGAAGGGCTCCCATTCTGCAGTATTAAGTCTACTACGTGTACACTATGTAAGCAGCAAAGGATACAGAAAGATCCAGGAAGTATTCCTTCCTCTCTCCCCCACCCCCTAAAACAAAGAGAAAAAAACCCTTTTTGTTTGAGGCGTACTTAAAAGTAAAAGATAGCAAGATCCTTTAGTTTAACAGAACACTGCTGACCCTCATTATAATTCAGGCCACTGTGTTCTGTCCCCTCCATCCTCTGCAAAGCAAATGTGTAACAGATACCAGTTAAAGGAATGATTGAAGGCAGTGGTTTTCAGTCTTTTTACATTTGCATACCCATAAAAGATTTCAAACGGAGGTGCAGACCCCTTTGAATTGTAAGTGTGCATAGCCACATACTTTTGACTGATCACAGTCATCTTTTGATGACCTCTTAGACAGTCTGCAGATTCCCAGGGGTCCATGGACCAGAGATTGCAAACCACTGAGCTAGGGAATATACAGCATAGCTGCCTGGGTACCAGCTCCAGCAGGCAGTTCATCTCATCACTTTATGTAGCAAATATTGTTGCTTCATGCTGTTCAAGACCCTGTTAGCTTTAAGGATTTTTATAGAATCAAATCAAAGGGATTATGCATTCTAGTATCAGAAACATTCTCTTCCCCCATAATTGAATGCCAGGAAGCTAGGTAACAGTCTGGTCTAAGTGCCCATATATACTTGGCCTTCATTCAGTTCAGTAATTGCAAATAATTTACAGCTAAACAACCTGAAAATTACTGGCACCCTGTCACATAAATGTGACAGGATGCCAACAGACTGGAATGAAGTCCCCATCCCATCTCTCACTGGGATCTTTCTTGCCTCTAGAAAGAGAGACATGCTGATTGTAACTACTCATGTTACACGGCCCATAAACAATCTGCATTGCTATCTTAATATAGAACTTGTTATAAGGTGTACTACTCTGTGGTTTCACATAACAGAAGTGTATGGCTCTTCTGAGGCTCATTATAAATAAAAGAAGCCAAAAGCATTTTAGCTAGTTTACCTTCCACTCCTGGTGGCTGAGAGATATGATTGCCTGGTTCCGTACTTGAGCATTCTGGTCATTTTCTCTTCCTTCGTTGTCATTGGAGGGCTCTGTACAAAATGGTTTCAGAACTTATGCTGTTAGAGAGCTTTTAAAATGTTACAGTACACCTCAGGAACATAGAGAAGTTCCAAAACAGATTAAATTAACCATTCTGTTAGGCAAGTATCTTGTCTTTGACAGAGGCCTGTACCAGACACTTCATTAAAATTTACATGGACACCTGAACCCATCAGATGGTTGCTGATTTACATCCTAAATCAAGGCTATCACACTCAACCCACTCCATCCTCTTCCCTTAAAAGTCTATGACAACCATAATTTTTTTTTTTAGAGTTCCTGCTCTACACACTATGATTTAAATAATTTGTTTAAATCTCTATAAAATGTACTCCTCTCAACATTTTCTTCACCTGCTCAATTCCCATCTTTCTTGTTACCCATCATAATATATCCTTTTTGGTCACATTCACTTGTTTTGTGTATATAGAGATATCTTTTTGGCTCAAATACAGTTTGAAATCAGAGACTAAAGATAATTCTCATCTTAAGACCACTTCAATGGCTTGTGAGACATGTTCCATAAACTGATATACCTTGCTATTTAATTATTTTTGCTGGGGGGGGATGCGGAGGAAGAGAAGGAAAGTAAATTATAAAAAGACAGCCACCCTAGAAGTATTATTACACCAACGTAACCTACAAAAGGTCTCTTTTGTAGTCACATCATTTAGGGACTGATATCATGTCCACTGAGGGCAACAGGAATTTCACTAGAAAATTCAGTGAGTACTGGTTCATCTTAAGCTCCATGTGTATTCTTCAAAATATCATCAATCCTTTAGAAATACAATTTTTTTGATGATAACAGTAGGCCATCTCTTTTAAAATGTTAATGTTATTTTACCTATTATTGGGAGTTTGTCTTGATCCAGCTTTATTCTTGCAAAGCCATCCTAGAATACAATACAATTTTTTTGACAATTACAGAAACTGGATTTATTCAGTTGATTTAACACACTGAAATAGAAAACTACCATTACAAATCAGATTTCTTCATATAGACTTATGCAATAGAGTCCCAGTGGAGTTGAACATGTACTAGAACACTGATTTTTTTGCAAGGTTAGTTTCCTTAGCCCCCTATACAGGGGACAGTTTGCAGACTAATTAGGGGTTTATTACCACAGCAAAAAGCTGTGCAGGACCACTAAGGTGCTCCAGCTGTTTGCTACAGCTTTTACTTCAAAGAGGTCTGCTTCTCTGAGCAGTGTGAAGGATTCCTAATGAGCTCCAGCTGAGTGGAGAAGTAGTGCCCTGTGAAATAACAGCTGCAGGAAAAACAGCTGAGTGGATTGTCCATCATACAGAAACCTGCTAAGAATGAAAAAGAATATGAAGTCTGGATTCGACTATATATCCTTGTATCCAGAACCTTACTGACAATTTCATCAGCAGGCTCCCACATTGTGTGGCAAGGTCAGCAAAGGAAATATTACATCAGATTGGTCCCAAGGCCACTCTTCCAGGAACACAATAACCTCTCTTAAACCAAATACTTTCTTTATCCTCACCACCAATTATATATTTTAGTCATTTCTATCGTATTTTCTATACTAACCCCTACCCTTCCAAATGTAACTAATACATTTCCCAGGTGACATTAAATGATTTGCTGGAGTCTCAGTGGCTGAGGTCAACTATATTTCCTTTTTTATTACGAAGTGAGTTAACTTATCTTAGAAAGATATCAAGTTAGTTTGCAGCAAAAAAAGATGCAACTAAAAAATATATAAGAACCTGACTTAGTGATATCATTCTTGCATAAAAGATAACATTTCAAGATACTGCTCCTTACCCTTATAATGAAGGACACGTGAAAGATGTTTTCCACAGTACGTGCAAAAGAGTTTGGATCAATCACAAAATCAAAGAAGGAAATAGGTATTTCAGCTAGAGACAAAAGAAAACAGTAGTTATCAAAAAACTGTTGAGATATATATATAAGCTAACAGATTTGAACACATTTTTTTTCAAAAGTACATAATCCATGCAGGGCTTAAATCCCTAAAAGATATGAATTCTAAGAAAAAAGTTTTGTTAATTTGAAAATACAAATAAATGTGCAAGCTGATGATTTTATGAGAGATATTTTTCCCCTCTTTCTACTACTTTCCCCACACATGAATGGAAGTAAAGTTCAAATTATTATGGTTTCATTTTAGTTGTTGTCAAACATTATAGTTCAAACAACACTGTTCTCACTCCATGGGGATCAGAGGTATCTTCTAGGATAAGAATGCTTTCTTTCTCTCATTAACAATCTGCAATAGTCAATTTACTGAAGAATTAGTGATCCAGCATGGACATTTGCCTGCTTTCATACAGAGAACTCTGCTATTCTGGGACTTCCTGGAAGGGGCAGAGAAGCTGGTAGCCATTTTGCAGCTTGGTGTGTTCATGAAAAAGGCAACTCTTGGCCATGACTGGGGAGGGGGAATGGATTTCTACCTTCTAAAAACATGGGGGCCATGTGGCCAGGGAAGTCAGGCAGATGATTAACAACAACAATTATCATTATCATTGTTATTATAGATCAGAAATGCTAAAATGGCATCCTTTTCTACAAATACAGTACTACATCATGAGCAGCCAGCATTCACAAACAGCATATTTACTCAATATGAAAAACACACATTTAGAATAAAATAAAAACAAAATTGCTCAAGCCAACTAAAACAGATACCTGTTCCTGTTTTAAGATAACCCAACAAACTGAATATAAGACAAAAATACAAACAAGCAAAAAACAGGAACAAGGAAAAAGTCCAACCACAGTGACAGGCTACTAAGCAAACTGCCCAGGAACATCAAAATCTGGCAGGAAAAAAAATAAATGTTCCTCTCTGTTTTGACAAACCTCAGGCTCCAAACCCTGACAAAATCCAACACCTCATGAACACTACTTCATTTAGGACTTTTAGTGTATTCTAATGGACAATAAATTCATGCCATTCCAGAGTAAAGTAAGAAAAGTGAATTTAGAAACTGAAGGGCCTCCATTTAACTCCAACTTCAGCGCTCCTGCTGGCTGGACCTATGGCATAGTCTTAGGTGTGGAACACCAAAACCCAAGTTACTTATGGCTTTATAGGTCTGAACTGCCTTCCTACACTGTCACCACAGAACAGGGAGACAATACAAATTACAAAGCACTTCTGTTACATGGCAAGCCACTTTCCTTAACAAGTAAGGAACTGAGACCTACTTTGGCCTCAATTTTGGAGTAGACTGAAGCTTTGGTAAACCATGTAACTCTAAACCTAAAGTGATTAAAGACTGGATTTAGCTAAGTGCCCAAAAGAAAATGTTGCAGCAGTCTATAAGGGCTGTAAAAACCAACCCTTATTACTGATACTATATATATGTTTCTAAAAATAAAATCAAATTTTATTTGACAAATCCAATACAACCTAACATATAAATCTGAAAGTAAACTGACGGATCAAAACTTTCAGAGATGACTATCTTTGCCACATCCTGACTACCACCTTCATTTCTAGTTTATTCAACTTGCTTAGTTTAAACCAACAGTCATGTATACCCTGTTTTCTACCCAGCACAGACACATATTTATGCACAATGTCTGGGTCACACAAAACAGAGATCTAAAACTGAGCATCATTAGTATATTCAAATTATGTCTATATTCTTGCTAACAGTTACACACATAAATCTAAAGAGACAAGTGATCAAATAGGACAGTAGAAAAAGTGTGCTAGGGCTGAAAAACAATTACACAAATCTGCCTTCAGAGATCAAAAAAAAAATTAAAGCTGTCAAATGATCCCCCAATCTACTCTTAGTGAAGTCTGAACAAATGGCAATACTGCTTCAAAAGCAACTGGAAAAAGAAAGCTGGCAGAGCTTAAATAGGAGAACGGATCTCTTCTATGGAACTAAGCAACAGGGGATCATTGTCCAGTGCCATCGTCCATTGTACAAACCCATTGCAGGAAAGAATGGAAATCAAAAATATTCATACATTGTGAAAACTGTCATGCTACAACCATCCATGATTTTAACCAAAAGTAAAAAATTAAATATACAGTACTCCACTTAATTTGCATGCCGCATAAGTGCATAATTACACAGCATATATCTAGACCTAATTCATCCCACTGTTTATACGGTAATGATACTGGATATCAGTTAAGTGCAAAATTGACTTAAATCCAACTCCACTGTCTAGTTTTTAACTTATTTGTATTATAGTTAATTGCACCAGAAACAATGAAGTAAAAGCACCTGTCAAAGGACTATCAGAAATCTTAAAAAGAAAGGAGGTAGTAGCCATGTAACTGACCAGTTTCCATTAAGTTTCAAAGTTTCTAATTGCAGATCCCAAACTGAGGATTCAAAGCCATAAAGGAAGCCAGTCAGTCCCAAGGTTGTCACAGCACTGACAACACTACAAAACAATCCTCATTAAATACACAATACTACCAGCCTAACTGGACTATTAGAGAACCTGAATATTGAAAGGTGAGCTAGTCAGTTTCTAGACTGCTTATACTGGAAGCATTAAGTTTAGATAAGTGTATATTCCAGGCAAAGGCATACAAGGTGCTGATGAACATGGACAAAAATTAAAAACATAAAATAAAAACAGCACTTTACTGGAAAAGGAAGCGTGTTAATTCAACTCAGCTCTACTGCATCTGTACAGATTAGGCACTTCAGTGGGTCTTACTGGCATTTTTATTTAAAATTGATTCAGTCAGCTATTAAAATTGCCAAAAAGCCCCACAGAAGTGTCCAATCTATACAGATGTTGGGCAACTTGGGTCAAACTAACACAATGCCTCTCCTGGGCATGCACTTTGCACAGTGTGGGGGCGTACCAAGCTTGAAGCAAAGCACTGTTTCTGGGTTTTTTGATACCTGTAAACAGCCACAGGGTATATTCCAGTTCCAAGGCCATGCATTTAAACAGAGTACAATGCAGTTTGATAAATTAACAAACTATCTACGCAAAACTGGTTTCTTAAATACACACCACTAAAACCTCTTCAAAGCAAAGTGACAGTTCTTCTTAAAGAGAAGGATTTGTCAGTCTTCATCAGAACTGTGCTTTTCTTCTACTGGCCCTTTCATGTGAGAAAGAAAATGGATCTTACCCACAAGTCACAGAAAAAAAATTTCACACTATCTACACAAAAGGACTTTGGCTATTAGATCCCATTATTTTTTCTGCTTCTACTGTAGCATCTTCTCCTAATTCTAAAACAAAAGGATCATTAAGCATCTCCTGGATCATAACACCTTCCTGCTTAATGTAACATTTAACTAAACTGCAGACATACTTACGATCATTGTTAAAATGGGTCTGCAACAATCCCAATATCCTCTCTACTTCTTTTTCTGTGGCTTCCTGATGAGACTCCTCCATCCTTTTCAACTGAAAAAAATCCCAAGAAGAGTATACCAATAATATATAAAACATTGTTACAGATTGACACGAAACTGTGGGCTGAGGTGGGGACACCAGAGAGGGAGAGGCTGCAGCGGGATCTGGGCCGACTGCAGGAGTGGGCAGAGAAACAGGATGGGATTTAACATGGACAAGTGCAGGGTGATGCATCCGGGGAGAAGCAACCCCCAGCACACATACTGGCTGGGAAGCTCCCCTCTTACTAGCACGGTGGAGGAACGGGATCTTGGCGTCATTGTTGATGCCAAGA
>JAGPOW010002742.1:11462484-11473831 GCA_030014935.1 Caiman crocodilus | reverse complement strand
TGTTCTTGCTCCTACCTTGGGCATCTTTAAGAGCAGATTAGATAGGTACTTGGCTGGGGTCCTGTGACCCTGGCACTCGTTCCTGCCATTGGCGGGGGGCCAGATTAGATGGCCTGCTCTAGGCCCCTTCTGACCCTAGATACTATGATAGAAGACTAGGAGTAAGAATGTTTCATTATAGACAAGTTTTTTTTCAAGAAGTGACTGTTACTCTTTTGGATTGTTAATTACTTGCACAAACTAGACAGTCACATTACTTTCTAGATAGTACATACTAAAAATTATAATGATCATTAACATTAGTCTAAAGCAGGCTTGTCCAACAGACAGCCCACAGGCCATGTGCATCCCCCAGGCTCCCACCTGCCTGAACAGAAGCCCTGGCAGAACAGAAGTCTCAGAGCTCCCCTTGCTTCCACTGGCTTCTGGTGCATGTTCCCACCCCAGGAGATGGGGCAGCCTGGCACAGCACAGCACAGCCCACTGCACCAGGGAAGGCAGCATCCTAAAGCATTCATGCAGAACACTGCCACAGAGGAGCCCACAGGGAGCTGAAGGTCAGGTGGGAGAGTGCTCATACATGGTACACATTGTACAGCCCTTGGTGGCTCAGGCCATCGAACTTGTGGCCCCTGGCCACTTTGAAGTTGGAGACTCCTAAATACAAGCATAAAATTAATTTATACGATTCATGTTTCTGAAAGCAACATAATTATCTCCTTCTAGTACAAACCTTTTCACAACCATTTTTGTGCTATTTTATTGGACTACTGCAAAGCACTCTCTATGCAGCTATATTTAAAAACACTTAACGTTTTGCCAACCTAACATTGCCAACTGAGTAAGAAGCTGAGCTGTGTTGGCTATAGAATATATATATTTGCTTTTAAATACAATCCAGTCTCAGGTTATTCAGGCTTTTGCACTACAGGGAAAGAGTGATAAAAGGTACGCAGAATGTTATTTGAGAAAGCTGTTAGCTACTACCTAAGCCTATTTGGATCTGGCCCTTCTGAATTAATTAAAAAAAAAAAAAACCCACCTTGGTAATTTATTTTTCTTACAAATAATGTTTGCTTATACACTTCCACCTGGAATCTACAGTGAATCACAGTGAACAGAGAAATAGATCATTTGGTAGAAAATGAGACTGTCGATATTTTCACCTCATTCAAATATAAAATTACCATCAAGATGAATCAAGAGACCAATCCTTAAATCATAATCCTTCTTTAATATAGTTAACCAAAACAGAATAAGAGGTAATATGGGCAAATAAAAATAATGCAGCACGCTACCAAAAACCACAAATGTTAGGGCCTTACATTTTAAAAATATAAACATTAATCTAATTCACAAACCTGGGCAGGCATCGCCCTTCTTTCTTCTTTCCCCGGGTTCCTTTTCTGCCTCTCAATCCGTTGCCTGGGTACAGGTGGATCAGCACTGAAAGATCCTAACCTACTCCAAACAGAAAGATAGCTTTTACAGAATGCGCTAGAAAAGTCGTTCAATGTTTTTTCTGAGTAAAAGTGGATTTAATTACACGGAATTCAGCAGCAGGTTTCCGAGTTATATACCGAGTTTCTTACAAACTGCTACTCAGTAAATGCTCTGTAAGCAGAGATTCAAAATGCAAAAACATTTCTCAAAAGGATGTTAAATTATGTAATTCCATGTAGTTCCTGTTAAATCAAAGTCAAAAGACTGCTCAGAAATATAAAAGAATTTTACAAATTAAAGCCGATATCTTCTGGCTCCTCTTTTTGTTGTTACCTTTCCTTTCTCTTCTCTCCCTTTCTTTTCTTTTATTTCACCCTTCTTTTTCTAGAAATATTGCCACCTATTTTGCATGTTCTTCCTTTTTGATCTCCTATATAATTACAATCATACATTTTTATAATTCCATATTTTGAAACAAAAAAACATTCAAAATAGGACACAATATATTCAGTGGACAGAGAATGTAGAACTTTTCCTTTCACAAGGTTAAATTTGGGCCAGCCCAGTAGGTAACAAAGCATGCAAAATTTTTGCTCCATCCTCCCAGATTTGGATATTTACAAAATAACAGCATTAAGGAACCACAGCTGGAGCCAGGAATATGTAGTTCTTTTCTTAAAATGAGGACTAACACAAGTACAGCTGTCTTTATATATACATTTTAGTGTGTGTGCATACATACATGCTGTCAACATTCACATCATAAACACTTCAAGTTACTTAAAATCTCAAAACTAGAGAGGAATCCAAATCAGACTTTTACTCACTCAACTATCCTTGAGCAGTTTTTTCATATTTGAATAACACTATGTCCAATATTTAGGGCCTTACATTTTAAAAATATAAACATTAATCTAAGATAATAGGGGCACACAAAGTATGATATCTTTCATAACATACTAATAATAATTTATTATTATCCAAAGCAATCATCAGACCATATAGTAAAAATGGTTAAATTAAACATGTCATCAGACCTGAAATGATACTAGTTAGGAAAAAAGATGCATTAGCAGGGACAGGATGACTACACAGATCTTCACTTTTTAAGATTTGATTAAATTAGGCCCAGCTTACCCTATGGCAGTTCCTACATGAAGTTAAAGTTTGGGGTCTGCACCTGAAACTGGTAACCATAGGTCATTTGACAAATGCCAGAAGACAGCACCTCCAGAAGATGGGATGACTGTTCAGAGAGAAAACATCAGGAAGGCTCATCCACAATAGAGCTAGGACATTGGCAGCATAGGGAAGCTTGCCAATATTCAGGTTGTTTCCTCTGAAGGAGCTGGGAAAAGGAGAAGGTCTTCAGAAGCAATCCAGCTACAGAACGCTAGAATGGACTACACCGGCCTCAGAAAGACATATTAAGGCAGACCAACAGAAAGAGGTAGAGGCCAATGAGTGGAGCTCATAAAATTCACAACCTTAAGTGGCCAGGCAAGGCCTTAGGAAGAAAAGCTGGCTCCTGTACTACATGTTTGGTTGCATCTGCCCAAATGAAGAAACTGTCACCTGGCATTCCAGCAGAGGAATATGAACACTGTTTATTTTATGTCAAATGCTTAATAAACCAGATACAAATGAATGGGGGTGGGCATCATATAACACTTCAGCACATGGGATGTGTGTGAGGAGAGAAAGCTGCACTGCCATGCTAGAAAAAAAAGCCTGCTCTGAACGTCAATCTTCAACTGAGACTCCTGCATTCATCCCTATACTCCAATACAATGCACTACCTAAAGGCTGATGAACTAGCTCTCAATGGAATTTATCCTTAATATGACACCATGTGCTGCATCAAAATATATACATGAAGATTTTCCTTGAGTAGGCTTACATGTAATGAAAAGAAGGAGCTCTTCTGAAGTATGTTTCTGCTACTGCTCCCAGTTTATGCCAGGCATCACTAGGTAAATATCCACCAGCACTACCTTCTTCATCACCGTCATTATCTTCTATACGATTCAGGCCCATGAACGTTAGCTAAAAAAACAACAAAAGCTACTGAATCTTTAAGTTTCACTTACAGCAATATCAATGGACATTCACTCTTAAAACTGAGCATCTATCATGACCATCCTACTTGATCAATGCTGAGTTTTAGAATAGTGCACAAAAGAAATCTCTTTGTTTTCTTATAATGAGAGTAACAAGTGAAAATGGATAGGTAGATTCATGAGTCACTGAACTACAGAATCATACCATGTAAAACATTACTAAAACAAAAAGTGTTTAGCTACTTCTATCTAAATTAACTTAATGAAAAAATCAAACACAAACTAAACTAGTCTCCTTTTAGAGGTGGCAACAGAAGAAAATCCTACATTCATCATTCCAACACTTTTATATATAATTATTTGCTGCAGTTGTGGTCCAGTGGTAGAATATTTGTCTGCCACGCAAGAAACCTGGTCCAATTCCCAGATGCACGTAGAACTACGGCCACTGAATCACCAAACATGAAGACTCGGTCCGGCCTTCAGATTCTGTCTCACTGGTCTAAAGGGGTGAATGGAATGCTTGGGCACTCTATTCCTCTGTACGCCTGCCTGAATAGGCTTCTGTCAAAGGTCCCGGTGACCTGTCACCCATACACCATGATCCAAAAGGATCAATGGTTGCCAACTTTGTTTGCATAGAATTTTTTTTTTTTTTAATATCTTCACATGCCTATACATTAAATGACAGTTCAAATAACAAAGAGCATATGATAAATTGGGAAAAAGAGACGCACATCAAGTAGCACCTATTCCTTTTTATCTAGCAAGAGGAGACTTCACTAAAAGCCAGTCATTTAAGCACTCCTGAAAAAAAATCTCATTTAGGAAAACAGGATTGGGAAAAAATGATTTTCTCATAAATTAGCATTTGATGCAGTAAACTCATGACCCTGTAATGAAGTCCAACTAAGCCCCCCATTTGGAGGCTACATTTGTAAAGTTACATGTTCACCCATTAAACCTATAAATACATAATGTAAAGTGAAAGACAATTACTGTCTTTTTCAGAAATTTATGAGAGAAATGTATCCTACTTGAAGGAAAGTTGAGTCAAGAAATTAATAAACATTAAGTTTCATTGGAAAAGTAGAATTTGATCTGAAATCAGTAAAGCTTTTTTCTTTTATACCTCTATTACAAACAGAACAGTTCCTGCTACATTTTGACAACTTAGCAGCTTTGAACTTACCAAGTCTTCAGCAAAAGCTGGTGAATCAAACGCTGTCATCTCAGAGTGCAGCTCATTTGCTTTCTCCTTTCCTAAGTTTGATGCCAAAACCAAAAACTGAGCATCCAGTGCAGCCTCCCTTGCCCGGGAAACTGTTATGGAAGAAGACAAGAAACGTGCATTAGTCGTATATGATTACATAGATGTAAAAGTGCACACTACCCATAAAATCAACTTAAGCATGCTTTGAATGTAATGCTTAGTAGATTCAGATGCACAACTCATACATTTCAGATAATTCACTGATTTAATTCATTTGATAGTTCAGCAAAAAGTAACATCCTCTAGTAACAGAAAGCTTACAAAATTGGAAAGTCATATGTAATGCAAAGTTGAATTTTCTTCCTCTACATTTTTGCTCCCTAAAAATATAATATCTTGAAACTTTATTCAATGGCCTTTTGTCATTACACTATTTTCACTCATGCAGCATTGCAGAACCTAAATAAAGAAATAAGGGACATTTATTAAACTGAATCATCTTCTGCAAGTATAAAATTAAAATTCCAATCTATCCCATTTAGATGGTTGCATTTTCAGTACAATTTATTCAAGAGTTGTAGGTTTTGTGATGCAGAGTATTGGGCCTCATTTTGATACCCATACCATATTTTCATTCTCTATATCATCTCCATCGTTTTGATGGTCAAGCAAAAATTTCTAGAAACAGCTATACGTAAAGTCTCACCTCCGCTGAACAATATATTGGCTTCCTCCAGAGCTTCTGTCAATTTATTGCTTTTTGAATTCAGCATATCTTCACGATTTTCTGGGGGAGAAATTAGTCAGATCTTTACTTACTACATAGAACATTGGCACCAAAAAGAAGATACTTAGATAATCATTTATGTTGATCTTGTTCTTACGAACATTTGTACACGTGCTTAAAATTAAATGTGCATCCCACTGATTTACAGGGCACTCCTCAGACTCAAAGTATGCGAAGGGTTATTTGTGGATCAAAACTGTAGCACCTATAACCAATACATTTCATATTATGCACACTATTACTGTAAAATGAACTTTCCTGAAACGGTCCAATTGATAAAATGGAACACACGGGTGAGTAAAAAACTACATCTTTCCCCACAAGCCCTAATAAGACAACATAACCACCCTATTTCCTGCAGTTGGAACACTAAAAAAAGACCTCCCAATTTACTAGATCTTTGAATAGACATACACCAAGTAGTTACACACAATTTACTGGTGACTCTAAAATTTTTAACAAGGCTTGTATCAGGGGATTAACTGGATTTTGTGAATTTCATGCAAGACTGATGATGCATACCATTTTATCTATTAAACATTTCCATAAAAACATGCATGGCTGTTGATTTCTGAAGATAACTATGTTAATGTTAAGATAAACACAGCCTGTCAACTGAACATGCCTGATTCAAAGTGTCAAATGATTTGAGGTCATGACTAAATCAGGCGTGCACTGTTAAAGATCTTTTTGGCCAATACCAATGGCTGATTGTTAACCAGCTGTGTCAGCTGTCCGGATCCCTTAGCCGATATGCAGCCTGGCACCATGGAGAGCAACTCCCTGCTGGTACGGTTGGGGAGAAGGGCCGTGGAGGGGACTGAGGCCCCCTGCTGCTGCGTACGCCCCTGGGGGAGGCACAGAGGGCATGTGACCCCCCAGATCTATGTGTAGAGCAAGGGCAGGCTGCCCGCTGTGGGCTTGGGAGGCTATGCCAGCCTATTCCCATGGGGGGATTAGGCTGAGGGCAGGGTGGGGCAGGTGCTGGGAGGGGGAACTACAGCAAACTTTGGGATGGCTATAGCCCACCCCTCCCAGGGCCACGTCTGCCCACCCTGAGCACAGCCCTTGGCCTCAAGCCCGCAGCAAGCAGCCCGCCCTCGCCCCACACACATCCAGGGGGCACACATCCCCCATGCCTGCCCGTCCCACTGCCTTCCTCATTGTGGAAGCCTCAATTTGCACCTGCTACCACATTAATTTTCTTTTTATTGATGCCAATCTGATACATGACTGATATATCAGTGATGCACCTCTACTTTAAATTCTTGATATGGTTCCAGACACCATCATCTTTTTGGCAACTGGCTCAGTTACTCCAAAAATGTTGTGATCCTCTTCAAAATTGCCAAGTACAGCAAGAATCACAATGAGGCACTTTAAAAGAAATGGGGAAGTTGCTACTGGGGGGGACATCAACTGAGTATGGGGGACAACTAAAGGGAAACCAGAGATGGGAGTTATCACAAGTTTAAAACAAGTGCTCAAAGGATGGACACAGAGCACAGCACAACGGACAGTGCCCACTTGCCCTCAAAAGAGTTCAACAAGACAGTGGATACTGCCCAGGGATAGGGAGTACATAAACAAAAAAGGTGCAGGGAATTAGGAAAGCCAGAGCCTCAGCATCAAGCTCTGAAGGAGGTGGTAAAGGGGCTGCAGCCTGGTGCACTCCAGACAGATGTGCACTGTGGTGTCTCTCTGCTCACACAAGGGTCAGGCATCACGAGCGTTTGTGAAGTGTACCAGATATATGCCTGTGGCAACGGCTCCAGGGAGGAGCTGCCAGCTGAGGTTTCCGATGGCGCACGGGATCAGGATAGAGCGTGAGCTTGTACACTGGGGAATGCGTGATACAGGGGACTAGGCCAGATGGATGCACTGCAGGGACGAACAAAATATAGCCCGCAGGCCACATGCAGCCCACCAGCTGATTCTATCCAGCCCACAGGTGGACAGTGGCTTCAGCTCTGGCTTCTGCTGGCACCACAGAGGACATAAATCAAATCCCACCTGCCCAGCACCACACAGCAAGCTGCATCTGGGCACGCTGCACTTGGGAACCAGCAGCTCCAGCTCTGGCCTCCGCTGGTGCTGTGAGGGACACTGAGCAGAAGCAGTCCTGCCCACCCACCTAGCCCCACAAGGTCAGCCCTGGGTGAGCTGCGCTTGGGCCCTGGGCACCCCTGCTCAGGCCGTGTCAACAGCACCCTGCCTGCCTACAGCTTGAAACTGGAAGAAGCTGCATCAGTTGCTAGGATCGGGGTTTGAAATGCATGGAAGCTCAAGAAGGATTAGCTCTCACATAAGAGATTAGGGCCCCTGGCCTGTCCCACACCTTTCTAAGCAGCTTTGGTGGTGACGATTCCTTCTAGCTGCCACTGCTGCAGATCCCCCATCAAGAGTCAGAATTGAATTTGAGCCCCTAAGACCATGCAGTGGGCACTCTGCACCAGTACCCAGAGGTGATGGAGTTTCCCTGGCGCCTCCCAGCAGGGAAGTGCCCCCAGCAGGTGAGGCACTAATCATGATTCCAGCCCCCACTCTCACCTTACCCTCTGGAGCAGCCTGAGCCAAGCCAGCCCAGCCACATGCTGCCTCCCAGTGGCAGCCAGCACGGCTCCCATCTCATCCCATCCCATCCAATCCACGGAGGTGGGGCTGCCCACAGCGCCTTGGGTCTGAGGCTTCTTGGAGGAAGGTGGGTGCAGACAGCATGGCCGTGGAGGAAAGCTGGGGCAGGCTGGAGGGGACTGCTGGGTTTCCCAGGCTTTGCAGCAGCAAGCATGGATGGGAAGGCGTGGGGGCAGGTGGTTCTTAAGGAGCATGTCAGGATACACAGGCTGGGGCAGGAGTTCCCCTGAGATTTGGGAGGTGCTGGGCAGGGCTCTGCTGGGGCAGTGGCGCATGTCCTGCTGCCTGGGGACAGAGACTTTGTGCGGCGCTGTTACACAACCGCCCCTCCACATGCCTCAGCACAAAAATGCCTTTTTGAAGTAAAAGTAAAAACCATTCTAGCAGATACTTGATTCCTAACCTTCAAGCCTTTTCTCTCTCTCATTTGTTCAAGTGACACCTTCACCACTGGCTTCCTGCTCGTGGCCCTCAGCAGCGCATGGGCCTCCTTAGCACTGAACAGCAGCGCTTACCTTCTGTCACATCATACCAGCCCCCTCTTGAGCCAGTGCTGCCTGGTATGATAGCCATCCCAGAGGGATGTACAATAAATATGCGTATGTGTGTTCTCCGTCTGAAGGCAAGAAGCCATATGAAAGGGCTTGCAGCAAATCCCAAAGTGGGTCCAGGCTCCCTGAGAGCAACTCGGGTTCTGCATCGATTCACCACCTCCACCATCACCGTGCATTTTGAGTGCTTTGCATATTATTGGCCACGCAGCACACAAGGGTTGAGGTTATTGTACAAACACAGTCGTATTGTTTTGCACGATACGTTGCTTTTCGTACAATAATCACGTACAATAATCTCAGCCCTCTGTGCTGTGTGGTGCGGTGGTATACAATAACCATGTACAACAACCATCACGTACCATCATACAAAACAATACCACTGCACTCGTACAATAACCTCAACCCTCGCGCGATGCGCAGCCAATAATATGCAAAGTACTCAAAACACACGCTGACGGTGGAGGCGGCAAATCAATGCAGAACCTGAGTCGCTCTCAGGAAGCCTGGGCCCACTTTGGGGTTTGCTGTGAGCCCTGTTGTATGGCTGCTGGCCTTCAGACGGAGAATACACACAGACCCGTGTACACAAACACCCACCCACACGTGTGTGTGCGTGTGTGTGTGTATCACCTACCCACCCACACACGTGTGTATACGTTACACACACATACACGCATCTATTTTTTTATTTTATCAATGGAGAAATCCTTCGATTTCGACAGCTCAGGCCCGACTTGCTACAGCGAGCGACACCGTGTCACGTAAAGACGACTACTTTACACTTCTTTGCACTTTCTCCCCTGGGCACGATCGTTCCCTAGCAACCGCCATTCCCGGGCGCGGCCCACGCGGTCACTTCCCAGGAGGCCCCGGCCCGGCCCCGCTCACGCTGCACGGTGCTGATGAGCTCGCGGTACTGGTGCCGGATGAGTCGGCGACTGCGGTCATCGCCGTCGGAGTCCTCCACTCGCTGCTGCTCGGCCTCCTCGTCACCGTCCTCGTCGCCGCCGCCGGGGCCCGCCGACAACCGCGGGCGGGGCCGGGGCTCGCCCACGCCGCCATTGCGGGACGTGGAGGGCAGCGGGGCGCGGCTGCGGCCGGAGCCAGAGCCCCCGGCGCGGCTCATGCCGGCCTCACCGCTCCCCGCCGCCTCCGCCATACCCCTGCCCCTCCCCCGCCGGGGCGTCTCCCGGACAACCACCTCGTCCCCGCCGTCAAGCGCCTCCCGACGGCAGCCGACGAGGGCCGAAACGCGGAGCGCAGCGCGTCCCCTGCCGGCCGGAGGCCTGGGTGCAACACGGCGGGGAGCCCCGTGCCCCCTCCCCGTGCGTGTAGCCCGCCCCAGCCAGCAAGGCCGCCGCGCTGCAGCCACAGCCCGGGTCTCCTCCCCGGCTCCGTCCTGCCTCTAAAGAAAGAGCCGCTTGGAGGGGTGCCAGATCCGCAGGATGGCCCTGGAGGCTCCAGCAATTGGATATCAATCTCCAGGAGACTCCTGAGTCACCCGGGAGATGCGGGGTAGAGCATTCATTAAATGTTGAATCCGATTTATTAGGGTAACCACATTTCCAGGATCAAAAAAGAAGACACTTGTGGGGGGCGGGGGGTTAGCATGGGCGACTGGTCTGGGGGGACACCGGATTGGGGGTGGAGGGGGGTCCTCCAGCAGCTGATGGCCGAGCCAGCAGCACAGCTGGGAGTGCACGTCCAGCTTCGTGGCTGGCGCTTACGTGGGATACACGGCTGGCTCGGGGTGCACGTGCACTTGCGTGTCACCAAGTGGTATTACCATGCCTGTCCGTGCCTCAGCCACTCGCTCCTAAGCCCCTAGCCGTGTCCATCGCTCCCTGCCCCCCAGCACTGGGGGTGCCCCTCACTACCAACCCAGAGACGCCGTCCCACCTGCCCTGCTGCCTACGTGGCTCCTGCGTGCACGCACGCTCGCCGGGCCCGCGTGCTTCACCACCATGTGTATTAAGCCCCCACACGTTTAAAAATGGCTGTGGGTCATTTAGGTAAACTTCATGCTATGAGGTTCAGTTAAAGCACCCTATGGCCATTTAAAAATGGGCAGGTGATGCTGTGGCGGCGCTGCAGCATTCTCATTAGAACATGGAGCAGACTCAATTAATCGTGTCCGCTCCAATGCATTCGAATTAGAATACCAATGAACATGTGTATAGGCAGCCTGTATTAAAGACGTCTTCATTTGCGGGGGACCAGACCTAAGTTGGAGACTCTTCCCCTGAAACGTTGAATTTTGGGGGTGGGCAGCAGTGACCTTGGCAGTACCCCCTCCCCCAGCACCAATGTAATTCCAGCCCTTCAGGGAAAAGCAGCAAGAATTAGAGATGGGTCAGACATGATTCAGGCCCTCATAGGAGTGAATCTGAAGACTCCCCTAGTGGCCCTGAGCCTCCAAGGGGGTGCAGGGGCAAGGTGTCTGCTGCCTGTTGAGTTGGGGGGAGCACATGCCCCCCCAACACCAGTCAGCAGAATGTCTATTGAGTAGCGTCTGTGATGGGGACTCCCCGGCAGCCAATCCCACTGATTGGAGGGGCATGGGGGGTCACCCATGGCTGATCTTACTCACCATAAAACCATCCGCGCTGCTTCCAGACCTTCCATGGCCACTTTTGCTGGCACCCCCTCCCCAGCC
>JAGPOW010002742.1:11415475-11458502 GCA_030014935.1 Caiman crocodilus | reverse complement strand
GGCAATGCTCTCACACACTTACTATGGGGTAGAGCTACAACGTAGAAGGCACTGCACAGCTCAGTCTTGCAGCTAAGCAGGAAGCAGCATGCACCCTCTTAACAATGTGGCTGCTCTGTCAGTAGCCACCTATAGCAGTGGGCCTGGGCCCTGATTTCAGGGTAGCCATGCTGTGCAATCACCTGCCAGCGGGTGAAAAAGCATCAAAATCAAAGGGGAAGCAAGAAGCAGATCTGTTTCCTGGTTACAGGGAGGTCTGGGTGCTCCAAGGCTCCCTCAGCCACAATTTGGCTCATATGTGACTGAGGCCCCAGGGCAGGGCAGTCACTGTGCCCAGAGTCCCTTGCCTTCACAGCCTGTTTCCCTGGCTGGCTTTGATCCCTCCTCACTGCTTCGCTGCCAGGTCTTTTGAGGACTGTAAAAACAAAGACTGAGACAATGTGTAAGCCAACACAGCCTGAGCGCACATTGAGCAGCTGCAACTTCTCCCTTTTCAGGCCTGACATGAAGGAGTTCCAGCGTGTTCAGTCTGCTCCAGAAGCCTGCAGCTATCCCTGTACATCCTAAGTAACACCTCTGCCAAACCTCGCAAAGTAGCCTAAGATTTGGCAAAAGAAGAGCAGGAGTCCTGAGCCTTATTTATGAGCTGGGGCCCAAACCTTCCACAGCTCACGAAGCCCTAGTCTTTCCCCACAAATTTCTTACATTTGCCTCCCGGTTGCCTGGCATGGTTTTTTGCCCTGGGATCAGTTAAGTTCTAGTTGTTCGTCATCTTCTTAGTTTCCCCTTCTGGAGGCAGAAAGAACAAGACATAAATGGGATGTAAGCCAGTCCCGTGGAAGATGCATCTGCAGACCCCAGCTTTCCTCCCTCTTTTGCCCTTACCTGGACATGCAGCCACTGTCTTCTGAAAGCGGGGAGAGCAGACATCTGGAGGCTCAGATACCGACATCCAGGTCTGCCAGGAGCAGAGTGCGATGGGCCAGGACTTTGGACAGAACTCCTAAGGAAGCACCATGAGCAGTGACCACAAGCACTAGCAACCCTGCTTACAGGGCAGTGCTCCCTTCACACAGCTGGCTGCTGAGGTATGAAGCCGGGAGGAAACCTGCAAAGACCTGAATCCCAGTTGACAGGTGTCTTAGGCAGTCTCGACTGGGGTCAAAGTTGCCCCATGTGTCTGGAGGACAAGAGGGCCACAACTTCAGCCTCCTGTCACAGAAGGCACAGAGCCCAAAGCGTTAAACAAGGCCTCCTCTCCTCAGGCCAGGAGGGATTGAGGTGCAGCCCTGCTTACGGGGTGCCAGGGGAGGCCATCTCAATAGTACCAAAGCAGAACAGAGGAGCAGAGACCTGGACCCGAGTTACAGAAAGGTCACGAAGCTTTACGGTCCCAACTCACTCAGTATCCTCCAGAAGCCTGCAACCTTCCCTTTAATCTGTGGGTATTGTCTCTAGCCGACCTCACCAAGTGGAACGAGAAACAGAGACTCAAGGGGACCTATACCCTGCTTACAGGCTGCAGGCCGGGTGTAGGGGTGCAGAAGAATGGCTGGCCAAGTGCCGGGGCACTCGTCCTCAAGGACTTGGGCATGGAATACATAGCCTTCTCTCAAAAAGGATGGCAGTAACCCTTCATGTGAGCTACCAAGTGGCCACAAGAACATGCTAGACGCCCAAAAAGAGCCCTGAGATACAGGGAGGTCATGTTTCCAAAAATATTAGGGGGGAGGTGGGCTAACGCTTCCCCAGGCCAGAAAACACAGCAATTTATAGCGGTGCTTAACCCCTTAGTTGAGGAGGTCAGAGAAGGCTACAAAGGATACTTCTCACCCCTTTTCCAGCACTGGGAGGAAAATAAAGTACACTGCAGTGATTTTAAGAACAAAAAGAAAATAACAAACACATTCATTCCCAGGCACTCCTCTCTCTCACTATCTACACTCTAACACGGGGAAAAAAAAGACTGTTCCTAGGCCAGAAAGGAGCTCCATGCAGCAAAACGCTTGACCTCGACCCTTACCCTGAAAAACCTAATCCGCTCCCAGGGGGCCAGAAGGCTGAGATCAGCACTGTCGTTACAGGGCACGGTCTGTCTGACTAGTCAGACTGCCCACAGGGGCAAAAGGCAAAGGCCCAGAGCCCCGCTTACAGCGAGGGCCATCCGCCAGCCAAAGAATAGAGCTGTCCTCAAAGGGGCACCTTAACTCCTGAATAACACATCCTGAAAAGAGCCTCCTAACTACATGAGAATGAAGTTGCAATCACTCACACAATGTACAATTAGCAGCCTCCACCAGACCCCATTTTTTTTTCTAACTCTACTTTTTTTCCTTTATTTACAACAAATTTAACATGTCGGTATAATCTGGGGTGCGATTTTCCGCGATTTCCTGCAGTGTGGTAGGCAACGTGCCAGGAGCGAGCGAGCTCTGGCCAGGGCATTTAGTATCTTCTTAAACAAGGAAGACTGTTTTTTTTTGGCAAGCTGGCACCAGCTGCTCTGGAGAAAAGAGAGCAGTCAATATAGAAGAATAAAGCAAGGATGTCAACAAAGGTCACTTAGTCCAATGCCCTTCCTCAAGAAGCAAGCCTCTCCTGTGGACAGGATTTGATTCTGAACAGGGAAATACCTTTGGATTTCCAGCCCACTCTTGTAATCACTCAGCCATGATGCTTAGCCAAAAAGGAGTGTCCAAGCAGAGTGAATAAGCCGTGTGTGCTAGGAAGGCGTGTTAGGATGGGGCACCGATCACCAGCTTGACTGGATTCCCTGCTGCAGCCAAGCTCTGCAGAATTCCGTGCTTGAAGGTCAGGAACTAACTATTTCTTTCCTGCAGCGCTGCATAGGAGATGGTAAGTAGGGCAGCAATGATGGCCTCTGGGTAGGTCAATGAATTTCAGGCCCCAAGTCACTTCCTGGCTGAACTACAGACTTCCTGCATAACCCTGAGCACATCACTTAATTGAGGCATGCATACCTGGGTCGAACTCCATGTTGTCTGGTATGGGAGGTCCAGCATCTTCAGACAGCGTCTCAAACTGTTCCACAGAAAGGAAAAAAAAAGAAAAGTCAGGCAGGGTATTGTTTGATCTGTGCTCCTCAGGATTACAGAGCCACAGATAGAGGGGCAGGCAGTGGTAGTGGGGCTGTCCTCCCTGCCACAGTTCCCAGCGGTGCCACGAATGACCAGATGAGGCCTGTGTCTATGGATAGTGGAGACGTTTGTGCAAGCAATTGCCAACCAGAATAAAAACTATGTGGAAGGTGTGACGAGTTTCCCTTTAAAACATGACTCCCTTCGTCAGGAAAAGTCTGTTTTGGAGAAATCCCCTACAGTGCTGGCATAACTATCGTCTAGACTACTGTACTTTGAGACAGTCGTTCACCATCCAAATGATCACTTAGATGAAAGAAATTTAGACAATTATAAAGACGTTAAGGGGAATAAATGAAACCCTAAAAAAATGGAAACCACATACATTCACCCCATGTCTGTGCTTCCAGTGCTCCTGATAGTCCTCCAGCACTCTCAGTAAAAAGAAAAGGAAACAGTCATTTGGATTTAGAGACAAGCAAAAGTAAAGGGCTGTAAAATTAGCATTTCAATAGTATTTTTCATCTTCGTTTCTTGTTCTCCACAATGACAATGTGCTCAGCACAAAAAAGTGCTTTAGAAATAGGAGATGAGGGCACTGTCCAGCTGAAATACAGTCATACCTTGGTACTCGACTGCTTTGAAACTCGTCGAAATTGGTACTCGACGCATTTTGACGCGAAAATTTTGTCCCAGTACTCGTCATTTGTTTGGTACTCGACGCACAAGCTAGAACTTGTCGGTGTCGGTTGCTTCGTGACTCACTACCCTTTCCAGCCGAAACAAAGGGTCACGCGTTAGTCACGCGGTGCCTCTTGCCCTGTGCACATCCCCTTGCGGTCTTATCTTAGCTGCCTTCCTGGAAAAAAATTGTTTGGTACTCGTCATTTTTGGTACTCGTGACACCTCCTGGAACCAATTAACGACGAGTACCGAGGTACCACTGTAGTACATGGATGGGGATGTAGAGGCTGGAAAGCTGCCTGGGACTCTGCCACTGCTTTCTTGGATGGCCTTGGGAGACACACTTCATCTCATGCTTCTCGTAGGCCCAGTCCTATGTACCGTTCACCTGTGTAAACTGCATTGCTTCATCCTTATGCAGTTTGGGATTGTAATTCTCAGTGGTAGAATAGGACTGCCCTTTCAATTTAATATTTGGTGGCTGAAGTGGCTACATAACACGTGGGTTTCTTCTTTGCATTTGTAACTGGGATAAAACCTTGGACCACCTCATATCCCCACTTACCTCCCTGTTTTGGCTGCCAGGGGAACAAGCTTGGAAAGGAGAGATGGGGAAAGCTCTAAGCAAGGCCTTGATTATGACCTAGTGGTTAGAGCACTGTGTTGGGAAAAGATGATGCAGGTTCAAGCTGTTTCTGGTCAGCAGGACTTAAGACTCATGTCTGCTGCTTTCTGGGCAAGTGGGGGCACCAATTAACTCCCTTCCGGTAAGCAGGGGCAGACAGTCCTCAGGCTTCCTCTCTGTCATAGTCATATCACAATCAGAAGGAGAGAAACCAAAGGTGTGCCCTACATGTCGGGCTCAGTGCTGCTCGGGATGCCCTTGTGTGCTGGGACAGATGCACCCAGGAGGGTCTTCCATTCCAACAGCTGGAAAAATTCACTGCTTCAAACTAAACAGTTAGAAGCCAGTGAAAATGTTGGAGGGGCCATGACCGGCCCCTCAGCCTCACAGGTCTTGAGAACTTGGACTTTTGGGTAAAGCCTGCCCTCTGGCCCTCAAAAGCCTTACAGTAGCGCTAAGATCCTCCGTCTGCATGCCAGCAGCTAGACAGGATTGCATCTGTGGGGCCTGGTTCTCCAGCTCAGGGCAGCCTGGATGGACTGTTTCCCTTGTGCAGTGGTTCTCAACCTTGTTAAGCTCAACGCTTGGAAAATGCAAGCGTTTAGTCTTCATTTGTTTGAACACAGAAAAATATGAGAGCAATTCTTCTGTTGCAAAGAACTTTGAAGAACCGCAATAGGCCAGTGTGGTTTTAAACACTGGATTTCTTTTGGAAATCTCTTGGCTTATCTTGTGGGTCATGTTTGCACTCCTACAAGTGCTAACATTGCGTGGCACCCTGCAGCACCCCTAAAAAGATCTCAAGACACCCCACAGTGCTGGGACACCCAGCTTGAAGATTTTATTCTATTGGATTCTGGACATATGGCTGGTGTAGCTGGGAGAGATGTCCTTGCTCTAATGCCCCTCTGCTGAACATGTTCTCCCACAAGCTGTGGTTGTGTAGCTTGATCTGGGCATGGGGAGGAAGCATGCAGTATGGTGGCAGAGTAAATTAGCCTTGTAAGGAAGCACGGAGTCCCTGACACAGTCTGTTCCTACTGTGTGGCACCAGTGAAAAGGTCTGGTTACAAGCAAGAAGAGAGTTTGACAAAGCCCCGCGCACCTTCATACTGAACCTAGTTTAACGTAGGGACCAGTCTGTCCAGAGACCCCAGATGATCCCCCTCTACCACAGCTCTCAATATTGCTGGACTGCCAGAAAAAGTTACCTTGATTGTTCATTGTTCATGGATGAATCAAATGGACTCCACAAATACAAAGGGGATTCAACTGGAATCGTCTCCTCAATTTGCTGCAGATCTTCTTCCTCCTCCCCCCACTGCTGCTCTGATTCAAGGTTGTCTTCCACTCTCTGCACTCCCTCCTCTTCCTCAGTGTAGTGAGCTGCCAGTTGTGTGAGGATGTCCACCTTGGGCTGAAGAGCTTTCAGAGTGGTCAACACAGGCTTCAGCATCTTCCCCAGCAAGGTCCTGCTGAAGGCCTGAAATCAAAGAAAGTTTTGAGGAGGACACCTCAAAGTCAGTGCCATGTGAGCATCTTAACAAAAGTGCCAGCTGGAAGCAAAACAGCATTCATGAAAGATGATTGTCCATGCCTTATCCATTCCACTTACCTGCCCTGGTCTTCCAATTGTTTGTCCTATGCTAACCAGAGAGAAATGGCTGTCTTCTTGTCTCTGTGCCTCAGATCTGGATCTTTCATCTTGAGGCCACTTCTCAGTCAGTGATGCTCGTAGGTCTCTTAGGGCATCCCCAGCTTGAGCAATGAATGCTTCTTGGGGTTCCTCAAGAGATTATGGTTTTATGGCAATGACTTGTAAATGATCAGACCCCAAGTCGGGAGCAATGGGCACATGTTTGATGCTAACACAAGGGTTTCTTTGCACAAGCAACTCCTCTGTCCCTGTTGGGATCTTGTTTGCATTTGTACCTGGGATTGCCTCTTCAGAGTTCCCTGTCTTAGGCTTTGCACTAATAGAAACATGGGAAAGAGCCTTGTCAGCAATTCTTTTTGAGTCCGTTGTACTTTGGCTCAGTTGGTCACTCACCACCCATAAAAGGGGGCAATCGGAGAGGTCCTCAATTATGACAGTAACCATGTCTTGAGGAAAACATGCGTTGAAACCTGTTACATCATCATATAGGTCTTGCTCAGATCCAGATCTTTGTAACACATTCCTGGAAGTCGAAAGTACAACTTGATTAAGTGCTTCTTCCTGCTCTGGACATAGCAGTGGTTCTTCCCCTGTAGCTGCTGCAAGGCTGACTTGATGTCTGGACCAGCCTTCTTCCATGGCCTGTTTCAGATTCTCAGCAAATGCATTCATTTCGGCTGTTGATAAACATATCTCGTGATGTGGGCTTCTGCCAACAGTTGAAAATAAAACCTTTGACAGGAATCTACTTAATATTTCCTCCACAAATGTACCGGTACCACAGGAATGCATGGATTTACAGTTGGTTTTGGCATCTTCTTTATCATGTCAAGATCATTAGGGAGTTTGTCAGCAATCTTCACACCTTCTGTTGCTGAAGATGAAGTATTCTCTGACCTGGCTTGAAAATCAGGTTTGGCAACTTCTTTTGCTATTGAAGTTGCTATCCTGTGAGCTAAAATATCTTTCTGGTTTGTTAGGTGTCTGCCAACAAAAATGCCAGAATCGGCAGGTTCTGCAGTGCTTGTGCAAGCTGAATTGAACAGGTCTCTCATTGCCTGGCTGTCTTTAGTGGGTAAAAGAGCTTCTTCACTGATGTGTTCATTCATGTTCATCTGCTCTTTTGAGAGGAGTACTTGCAAAGCCTCTAGTATTTTTCTAGCTGCATCCTTCAGTAACAAAGACTTTTCAGCATCCAAATCCACAATGGGAAAGAAGGAAGAAAACGTGGACAGAAGATTTGCAGCTACTTTTTTGATGATAAGAGGAACTATTTTACTAAGGTCTGATGGTAAGCTGTTTGGGTTCTCCAGAGGCTCAGTAACATCTCTTAGTGTATCTCCAACAATACTGTCAGCTTCGGCATGGTGGTGAAGTTGTGATTCTCCAGAAAGAGGGCTCTGCAGTGGACTCCCAGAAATCTCTTGGAATACCAAGTCACAAAGAGCTTCGGAAATAACCAGGCACCCATTTCTTAAACAGTTCTGCATGTTGACTTGATGCTGAAACTGTGCCAAAAGCTTGTCAGAAACCAAATCAGCAATGGTTTGAATCACAGCATCCTCTCTGGCATGTGGATGTTCAGTATGCTGGCTATAAGTGTCATCCTCTATAGAGATTTTTGCCATCACTTGTCTGATTACCTTCAGGTGAAGCAAGTCAAATTTTGCAAGCTCCATTTTCTTTTCTTCAGAGGAAGATGTGCTGGCAGCGGCAGGGAGAATATCAGATAAAAGCCTGCTGATTATATCTTCTGAATATCTGAGGCAAACCTCCGGGGTAGATGGTGTGTGACTTTGGCACTGAGAGGTGCTTTTGGTAGCATCCTCTAAAAGCTTCTCATCAGTTTTGCCAGGCTCTAGAGGTTTATACAGAGCTGAAGGGGGTGCTTTTGCTAAGGACTGGTGATCAGTAATTTTTCTCCTTCTCAAAACACTTAACCCCTCTGCTGACACACTCTTGTTGCTTTTCATGTTTTTATAAACTGTGACTTTAGAAACAATTTCATGCAGAAGGTCAGATAAACTGGAGTGAATAATTTGGGCTGTCAAGGTATGTATGTCAGGGAAGAGACCCTGATCTTCAGAAGGCTTCCGGGCTGTGACCTGATATCCGGAAAACTTACTTAACACCAAATCAACCATCTCTGTACTGAAATGTGAAGGATTGCTTACATGGATTGCTGGGTCCTGAGCAAGTAAGTTTTGGGAAGTACACATATGATACACTGTCCAGTGCCGCCACAACATCCACCAGCCAGTCTCTTCCTCCACCACAGGTGCTGCCAATGTGGGCCAAGGGCATGGCTTCCATGGTAGGGTTCAGAGGCACCAGACTCCTCTACCAGGGAGGCAGCACTCAGGCCTTGGTGACTGCCTATATCACTGAGAATGTGGAGCCCCTGCTGTGTGACCCCTTGGCCTACTGGGCAAGCCACAGCCAGATGTGGCTGGATCTGGCCACAGTTGTCCAGAAGCACCTGTCCTGTCCACCAATCAGTGTTCCAAGTGAGAGGGTGTTCAGCATTGCTGGTGATGTTGTGACACCCCACCATACCTCATTGGATCCTGGTTTGGTGGAGCAGCTGGTGTTCCTCAAGGTGAACGTCCTGTTCCTAGGGTTCTCTAAGCTCCAGATGCAGATGGAGTGAGTGCTACCCTTCTCTCCCCATCTACACTTTCTTCTTTTATTTACCCTTGAGTTTCACAATGATTTAGTGCCCCACTCTCAGAGCTGGAGGGGGCACTCACTGTATCATAAGCCAGCAGGGGTAGAATATGTCACTGCTGAGCTCCTATGCCAGGATGAACTTGGAGGTATGGTCAGGGGCTGTGGAGATGGAGGAGGCCCCAGGTCCTAAACATGACCAGTAAAACTGCACCCTGCCAAGGTCAAGCGGTCTGGTGGGACTGCAGGTGGTGTGGTAGCCCCAGTGAAAAACCTTCATCAGGCTGAGGAAGCACCTGCAGTTTGTGTGAATGCTCTTCCTGGATGGAAGGAATAGTAAAGCCAGAGGCTGGCATGAAATGCAGGCAAAAAATTCCCTTTGAGGATCAGGCCTTAGAGATTGGAGACAGGTAGTTGGGTGTTCTTGTTTTTGATAAATTTTCGATGTGCACCTGTTCTGGCACACAGTTGTTGCTCAGTGTCTCCTATATATTTTCCATCAGGGCACCGAGTCCTGGGACCTACCATGTCAGGTCAGAAGTCAGGGCATGGGGAGATGTCAAAACTGGAAGATAAAGTGCACCTGCCATGACATGTATTGTTGTGCAGGACTTGCCCGCCCAAATGGCATTGTTCCACACAATCTTCCATGTTCTTTTTGGAAACAAGTGAACAGGATATAATGCTAGAAGATGTGCTGTGTTGGGATGGGTTGCGTGACGGACACTCTTTTCTTAACACCAAGGGAAACAACGGCATGACCAAACTACAGAAGGCACTACAGCCCGGTGGCCACAGATTAGTAGATAGCAGCTTTGACCAAGTTCTGCGAAGTGCAAAATGGGGGCAAACCTATTTTCCTCCTGCACTAGGGTTGAGGGTGCTCATTAGCAAACACTTGTGCCATCCTTGAAAAACATAAAAGCTGCACAGCAGACAGAGTATTTAGATGTCTCATCGTGAGAAAAAGCAGAGGGCGGCACTGCCCAGAGAGAGTACAACTTTTGAGTTTTAGTAGGAGATGGATTAAACATCTGCAAATTAACTGATTTTTTTTCTGCATAGAGAAGCGAGCTAGTTGATAAGCGTTTTCTTGGGGGGTGGGAAGCAGAGTGTGAAAGATAGTCCCAATGTCAGGCCTAAGCACCTATTCAAACACGGGATGTGAGATTTGCTGTTGTTTCCTACTCAGAGTGTGGCATAGTCTCTGGACCTGTGTCTAGAGACTCTGCCAAAAGGTGGCCAACTGTATCCAACTTCTCGCCCCCTGACACTTGTAGTAGGGTCAACTGGCAAAATTAGGTCATCTCTCAGCTCATGTGGGGGAACCCTGGCCCCACTGATATCAGCGAAAAACCTCCCCTGGCCTTCAAGATGGTCAGTGTTTTGTTCCATGGTCTTCATGGAACAAACTCGGGGAGAAGCAATCCTGATCCTAATTTGCCCTTCACTGACCTTTCCTGAACTGGCTGTTTCTTTATTTCCTATATTTATTCTGTTAGATTTATATTCCACCCTGACCCCAGCCTTCTTTTCTGTCCAGCGGGGATTCGGACTCAATGATCTGTTGAGGTCCCTTCCGACCTGAGTATCTATGAATCAATGTTGCTTTTCATGAGAGGCTATTATTATTTATCCTAAAAGTTTGGATCACACCCAGTAGACCATTGTTGCCCTCTGCAGAAGGCAGAATGAAGGAATTCACTTTTACTGTCCTTTCTTATTTGTTCCTGCTACACAAGAACAAGACCAAGGAGATGACCGATGCAGTTAGGAATATAATGACATGGTTTGTGGATGAAGTAACAGATATCATCTATCCTGCAACAATAGAATATGAAGAGAGAAAAATAACTGAGAGAGATACGAGACGATGAGGCCAATGCCAAAACTTGTGTGCGCACAGGCAGAAAGATAACACTCAGCAGCTCACCCGGATGTGGGAAGAAAGGGTGTAGAGGAAAACTAACCTCACTTTTATCTCAACAGTCACCTGGCCTGTCTCCAAGTCTTGCCACAGAGTTTTGGGAAGACAATCTTTCCGAGACTGAACTGGCAGCAGTACCTCCTCATTCGCCTAATAATCTCTCTCATTTGTGCAGGGAGAGTATGTGCATGGGAGTTCTGCTTGAGCATCCCAGGCAGAATTTCCAAGCTGAGCAATTTCCCCATGGCCAGTTACTTTCAATACAAATCCACACAAAAAGATGGCCAATTAGAAACCCATCTCACTAGGGAACATATTGCTTCTGATGTTACACAAGATCACCCTGAAACAGGGAATCTTAGAAAATTATTTTTGCTGATCAATGCCCAGGAAAGAGAACTCAGTTCTGGGGAACAAGTCCAAAGGGAAGGGCAAACGTCACGACAGCTTCAGGTCCCCAAGCTTGTACAACCTACCTCACAAGGCATCAGAAAGCTGCATTACCGTGCAGGAGCTCTGGGCTCAAATCTTCTGCATCCCCCCAGGACATATTTACCAAGCTAAGGGCACTTCAGTCAAGCAAAACTCTACCCCAGATTGGCAAACAGCTTACGAGAAAGCCCTTCTTGTCATCATGCAGACAAATACTCCCTGAAGAGGAAGCACCACCGCCAAGATATACCATTGAGCCTCAGCCCTTGGAGTCACTTGCCGGTATTTGTGCTGATGCCTTTTTGAAAAACACATATGATGACCTAATGATCACATCATGTGTATCTTCCAAGTCCCCCTGCCTCCAGCCTTCTGCTTCTATGACTCTCTTCAGCAGCACCTCCGTCTACTGATCCAGAGTTTTTCTGCCACATATGCTGATACTGCCCTTCACCCTCAGGTTACACATGGTGGCCAGCATGTGGACTGTGTTAGACCACAAGAGATCAAGCCGTTTCCTGATGCCCTCATTTAGCCACCTCACCAGTGCTTTCACATCTGCTGGCTACAGCTTGCCTCAGACAGGAACACTGATTCCCTGGAACTTCTGCATTTGGTTTTGAAGTTCCCTCACTATAGGGATCACCTGACTAAGGAGGGCATCGGCAGCGCTGGGGGTCTCAGTGGCCTCTAGGAAGGACTTGAGGGAAAACTCCAGGCAAACCCATGGCAAAACTCCTGAGGATTGGAAGAGGGCCAACATTGGGCCCATCTTCAAGAAGGGGAAGAGGGAGGACCCAGAGAGCTATAGGCCAGTTGGCCTAACCTCCATCCCATGGAAATCCTGGAAAAACTC
This sequence comes from Caiman crocodilus, assembly GCA_030014935.1. Classification (NCBI taxonomy): domain Eukaryota; kingdom Metazoa; phylum Chordata; order Crocodylia; family Alligatoridae; genus Caiman; species Caiman crocodilus. Next base: position 11,446,556 of record JAGPOW010002742.1, on the reverse strand, counting down.
ATTAAAGAATCTATGCGTGATGCGCTCATTGAGGGCAAGATTCTGAATGACAGTCAGTCATGATGGGTAGGTCTTGTCTTACCAATCTCATCTCCTACATATAGGTCTCTTGCTGCCTGGACATGGGAGAGAAGGTCAACATTATATACCTAGACTTCCAAAAGAGTTTTGATTTAGTATCCCACGATATCCTTGTGGAAAAATCGGAAGATTGTGGGCTTAACACCTCATCATGTCAGTGGGTGGAAAACTAGCTTCGTGGTAGAACCCAGAAAGTTGTCATGAATAGATCAGTGTCCTTCTTGTGAGAAGTGGCCAGTGGTACCCCTCAGGGGTTGGTGCTTTTCAACATCTTTATCAGTGGTTTGTATGTGGTGGTGAAAACCTCGCTGGCCAAGTTTGCGGATGACATCAAGTTATGGGGGAGTGTGGTCGTGCCAAGAGATAGGTTGCAGATACAGGTGTATCCAGACAGGCTGGAGAACTGGGTGGACTAGAACTATATGAATTCAACACTCAGAAGTGTAAGGTGCTCCACTTGTAGGCAAACAATCCCCGACATACCTACAGGCTCAGAAACAATTTGACTTGCACCATGGCTAAAAGGGACCTAGGGGTAGTGATTGACCATTGCATAAACATGAGCCTGCAGTGTGATGCTCTGGCCAGCTGGGCAAACACCACACTGGCATGCATTAACCATTGCAACTCATGTGAAACTAAGGAAGTGATACTCCTACTGTACTCCAGACTGGTGAGACCACAGGTGGAGTACTGCATCCAGTTCTGGATGTCACACTTCCACAAGGACATTGAACAATTTGAGAGAGTCCAGAGAAGAGCCACCTGTATGATCAAGGACTTGGAAGACAAATCATACAAGGAGAAGCTGAGGGACTTGGGCCTCTTCAGCTTACAGAAGGGAAGGCTGAGAGGAGACTTGGTAGAGTCTTACTTCTACATCAGGGGAGTACATTAAGGACCAGGTAAATAGCTGTTTACCAGGGCACCCTTGGGGAAAACCAGGAGCAATGGATACAAACTCATGGAAGGCCACTTCAGGCTCAATCCCAGGGAAAAAAAACCTCCTTCATAGTCAGGGTGTCCAGACTGTGGAATAAACTTCCTCCAGTGGTGATGCAATCACCTACCATGGAAATATTCAAATGGAGACTGAACAGTCACCTTGCTGTGGTCACTTGACCCCCCCCCAGTTGTCTTTTCCTGCCTAGGAAAGACTGAACCTGATTATCTACAAAGTCCATTCTAGCCCTAACACTCTATGAATCTATGAAAGCCCACTGATGGCCTGCCTGGTCACACTGGTGCCCTGTGAGGAAGAGGTTGGCATGATACCCACCTTGGCTGCTTCAGATGTCCAAGGTGAAGTGCAAGGCCACCTGTGGACCTGCCTTGCATGGTTCCTCCCTCAAATACGCCCTGCATGTCTCATACAGGGAGAGCACTACCATCCAGCTGAAGGTGGTGCATGCAGGCACTTGGTATGATGGGGCCACAAGCACCATGAGGCACCTGAACCCTGGCCACTCAACTAAGGAGAAGAGCTGGCCATCGACAGCAAGCATCTCCCCAATGCTCTGGGTGACCTTGCTCCCCTTTGCAACATGCTCCTCTTTCTGTCCGCCTTTCCCACACTGTTCCAGGGTAACCTGCCTCTGCTTCAGTGGAACAGGGGCTTTGGAGTGAGAAGGGGTCTTCAATTTGGGCATGCTCCCACTGGTGCCAGGCTTAGGAGGAGCAAGAGCAAGGGGGTGGTGCCTGCAGAGATGCATCAGCATTCCCATGGTGCTCATGTGTCTTGTTCCCTTGCCCCAGCTGGTTTTGGCTCTGCAGTGCAGGCTGATAGCATAGGTGAGATCATCTGCCAAATCAAAATGATCCCAAACCACCATACCCACTCTCTTCTTCTGGGGTGTGAGTGCATGTGTGGATGCTGCCTTTCCCCCCTCCTCAGCAAGCAGAAGCACAGCAAGTGGAGGAGTGGACTCAGCTGAGCCACTTGCCTCCACAACCTCTAACTCAGCCTCCTCTAAAGTGCCTTCTGGGGAAGGAGACCTGGCTCTAGAGGAAATTTGAGGGGTATGGAACAAAGACTCGGATGATTCCCCCTTCTTCCCCAGAATTTCCCTTGCTATGGCACTCAGATCCAGATCCAGCTCCAGCTCTTCCTCTGGCACTGGAAGGTTCAGAGTGGGAAGCAAAATGGGGGTGGAGGAGACTGTTATGCTGGTGCTCCTTCTTGTTGTCATGGTAGTGGTGGTGGTCAGGGGGTTATGTCTGGTGCTTTTGGAGGGGATGCAGACTCAGGCAGTGTCACTGCTCCCCTCTCCTTGCTGCCAGTAAAACTGGAAGCCTCATGCCTGCTAGTTGTAATAAAGATGCTGCATCTCAGTTTGGGGAGGGGGGAACTTAACTGTTCTCCCTCTACTCCCTCTTCTGTTTCTCCCTTGACAGCTGCCTTTCCAGCATGTTTCATAGTGTGTTTGGTGTGCTGGAAAATCTGTGTGCTCTTCTGTAACATAATCTGTATTTATGTAATATATGTAGATGATTGTATTTATGTAATGTATGTATTATGTAATAAATAAAATATATAAATGTATGTATGTGTTCTTGAATAAATTTTATATTTTAATATGCAATATATGCTGTGCTTCCCTGCACAGTGATTGGAATGAACACTGTGAGAAAAAACACAGATTTCTTTTTTGGGGGAAAAGAATCAAAATAGATTAACAAAAACACAATGAGGATTTTGGGAGAGGAATAAATTGAAACGAATGAATTAATAAAATAATAAAGGGTATTAGGAAAGCAAAAGGTATTGGATCCCACTTGCTAAGAACAGGCTAGCAAGTATGAAGTGATAGCCTTTCTCTGACTCTGCTAAGCTGCTATAAGACACACCTCAGTAACTGACCCCAAAGCACAGAGGAAGCTCAGTTGAAACAATCCTGCCTTTTATACTGTTTTTGCATTTCTCCCCCAGAGCACTGGGACTGGAAAGGACCTCAGGGAAGGATCACAGTCAATGACCAGCTACACAGTCAATATTAAAGCAGTCCTTCCCCTGCTCTTCCTCCTCCCTCTCCTTACTTTCTGTTGCCCTGCAAGCAAGCCCACCTTCAAAACTTAAAATGTTTCAAAATGTTCCAAGTGCCCTCATTTTGTTTCAAGGCTGTTTCAAAGCCTTTTGTCTCATTTCAATTTTGCTGTTTTGAGCTTGAAACAAGTTGAAACAGCATTGAAACGAAATACCCGCCAAAATTTCACACAGCCCTACTGCACTGGCCCTTTTCCAGTCCTCTGGGACCTGGCTTGTCTCTCACAGTTTTTGCTAAGCACTCTGAGATCTCTGCCAGTTTTTTCAGGACCCTGGGATGAAGTGTATCCAGCCCTGATGGCTTGAATTAATTCAGACCCAACAAAAGCTCTCTGACTGTCTCTTTTGTTATCGCCTTCCTCAGCTTCCCTCCTTCCTTATTCAGATAATCCCTATTTAGTGTCCAGCAGTTTAATATTTTTGTGACGACTGAGGAACATTAGCTGTTAAGTAGCTTCGCCTTCTTTGCATCTTTGGTTTGGAGTTCCCCATGCCTTGTTAACAGAAGGTTTACAGCTTCCTTGGTCCTTCTTTTCTGGCCAACATACTTAAAGGGTCTCTCTTTTTATTTATTTATTTTTGTTGTCATTAATCTCTTTTGCCAGGTGCAGCTCATTCTTTATCTTTGCCTTGGTGACCTGCCCATTCTTCCATTGCCTGTATACCTTCCTTTTGCATGTAAGGGATTTTAGAAGTTCTTTCTATAGCCACATTGGTCTCTTGCCATTCTTGTTGTGCTTCTGTTGTATTGGGACAGCTTCTTGTTGGGTTTCCAATACTGTGTCCCTTTGAACCTCCCAGCCCTGAATCCATACAAATGCTGCCCTGGGGAAGCTCTGCCAATTACATTCAAATGCAGGGGGTGGGCCTTGGCCCAAGTAAGACTGTAAAGTTTTTAGTCCTAGGATTCAACTTTTTATTGGAGGACTTAATTCCACAGAGAAAACAGCTATATCAATTCTTCTTCTCATTTGCGTCATTCAAGGATCAAGGCCTCATGGTGCTCAGCTCTGAAGAGATGAATAAAGGTTCCCTATTCCACAAAGATTTTAATCTGCATGTGAGACAGGGACAGACAAACGGGAACGGTAGATAGAGCAAGACCTATAGATCCAATACAGTCTTTGTATAGAATGTGAATACCACACTGATTGCCAAAGGGTTAATAAGCTGCTGAGGGCTGAAGCCATCTCTGTTGCACCTGCAGGAGGTGTCAGGTGGAAGGGATTGTGTAAGGAATCAGCTTGCTTGGTGGTTCATGCATTTGTTAGTGTGTTTGGTAAGATCCTAGTTGCAGCCAAAGCTTCTCAAGGTCAGGTAGGCCGGATGTAGGATTTTTATATATAGCAATTTCCCTTAAGCTGTTCTGCTCCCTTTTTGTTCAAAGATAATGGGTTTGGTTTTTATGGGGAGTAATTCTTTTTGACAAGCTTAGCTTGGCTTGCCATATGCTGAGGTCCACAAAATGATTTGTCCTGAATGTTGAAGTGAAATGTTCACACCCTGCTGTCCAAATTGGTTTGGATGCAACTTGATGAGAGCTGGACTAGAGCCATAAGCTCTAGTACAGCCTGTTTGTGTTATCGTCACTGCTGTGATTGCAACTCCTGCAGGTACGCTTGTGCTATGCTGAGCTAGTTGGTTGGATGCTAGTAGTAGTCTTATTCTGGCAAGGCTGTGCTCAGTGCAGGTTAACTGTGTGAATATTTACTGAGTTTCTCAGATGAGCTTTGCGTGCAGCTCCCTGCTGCTAGACGTTGTTCCCTCTGGTGTGCTCTACTAGCTTAATTCTATTGTGGATTATTCAAAGTAATTAAAAGCATTGCATGTAAGAAATCTTCTGGGCAGCAAGCAGAAAACAACTCCAAAACTGCTTCTACAGTAAGTTTCCCTTTAGCTACACTCAAGCAAATTCTATCCAAAGCTCTGCTTCATGGACTGCTGCTTATCACTGTGTCGAGCTGTCCTCATTAGCTTTCAGCTGCAGCACCTTCCTGCCAAAACAAACACAAACTCCCCATCAATATGGGGTTTTATTTGTGGATGGAAAAATGGTGATTGAGATCTAAATATAATCAGGCTCATGCTTTGTGTTTCAGAACCAGGACAGATTAAGCTGTGGTATACACAAGAACAACTCCCATTGTCTTCAGGGCCCAATTTAATGTGGCTGAGGATGAGGTTATCATTTCAGAACATTAACGAAGTCAGGAACATTGCCATTCAGTTGTGAATGTGCTGCAGTAATATGCTGTCCCTGTACTCTGACCCTGTAGTAGTGCACCTGGAAGCTATGAAAGTGTCAGGGTTGTACAAAATCATTTCCCTGTTTAAATGCGTGCAGTAGACCATGTTGAGTTACCAAGTAATAGGCCTTATGTAAAATTCTGAAACAGGTAGGTATCTTGGGTAGGATTTCTTTTCATCCATGTATTTTACTATTTAGTTAACTGGAAGCAGCTTTAAAATGAATGCTGATGCAGGGATGCATACTTACCTGATACTTACTGATTCTACTCTTGGATGTGAATATAGTTTTAGATTTGGAAAATCTAAAATTGGAAAGTGTTGTATCAACCAGAACTTATCCCACCTCCTGCCCCCCATGGCAGTTGTATCTGGTAAGCAAAGTGTATGGCTTCTAAATTATGATTTTTCTAAATCTTTTAAAACAAATTGTCCTAGTACAAAATGGAGTTGGTGAAATGGCAGCTCTTCCTGGCAGGGCTGTGTCAAACTCCTTGTATGTGAACACAGAACATCACTACAGGTGTTCCCTTTGGCTGATAGCCAAAGTAAAAATATTTAAGATGCTTTCTGTGTAAGCTATTACATTCCACAAATTCCTTTCTCCTTTGTAAGTTCTGTAATGCTTTATCATTCTCAGCTTGAGCTGGTTAAGAACCTCAGAGTGCTAATACAATATGACCAAAATGCTTACCTTACTAGAACACCCCCATGAGCCATCTCCTGCATATCAGCCTTTTGATGAAAGATATATGCGTGTAATACTGTAGGTTATCACTGGTAGGCAAACAAAGTAATCTTAGCATACCACCTATTAAATAGGAGATTTCTGAAATAGCCACCACAAAGACCCTGTGAACACTCTTTCAAATGTGGCGCTATTTCCCATTTCTTGTGGTTGTGTCAGAGCTGACTGTGCAGTTTCTCTAATAGAATAGACAATGGATTTGTATAGGATGGTTTGGATAGGGATGACCCTGCCTCAGGCAGGGGGCTGGACTAGATGAACTCTGGGGGCCCCTTCCAGCCCTACTCTCTGAGTTTATGAAAAAATCCTTCAAGGAACCCTTCCTCAGGGAAAGAGGTAAAAACTAATTCAGGTGAAGAGGCACTAGAGTCTTAAATATAAAATTATGAAAAGGAAACCAAAAGCTCAGGCAGAACTTTGAGTAGCAAGACATCCTCAAACATGTTTTAAAAAGAAAAAAATCTAATTACCTGCTAATTTAATCTGAATATGTACTACTGTCATGGATTTAAGTATTAATTTATGAGATGTAATGATGGAGTCCTCCAAAGTTAATGTAGTTTAAAAATAGCTGGAAACCAGCATTTCCACTCATGTACACTTGTTAAGTGCATAAACTAGAAGATAACTCGCAGCATATATTGTACTGTACTATTTGCCCTTGTAGTTTGGCATGCACAGGATGCTTTGGTGTAAAGCAAGAGATTATATGCATGTGGAGGAACACAGTGCCAGAATGCCAGATGGACCTGCAAGTAAATCATCATCTAGGGCTGGGTTTTGCCACTTAGCCAAGAACAAATGACAGCAAGAGCAGCCAAAGTCAGGAAGTCTCCAGTAGGCATATTGCACCATCCAAGGTTAGAGTCGGGGTTTAGACTAGGGGTGTACCGATAGAGAATTTTGGGGCCGATACAGATGGCCAATTTTTAACAAGCCAGAATGGCTGATGCCAATCTGATTCTGATAGGCAGCTGGGCAAGTTAGGGAGTGGCATCCTGCTGGTAAGTCTGTTGTGGGGGGAAGGAAATGCCATGGGGAGGAAGATAAGGGGCTGGAGCAGGGGAAAATGCTGCACAGCTGGGGCAGAATGGGGGATAGATCCATGAGTGGCTTGTCCGGGAGGTACAGGGAGAAGCGGCTCCCACCACTGCATGCACTCCAGATTGGCACTGGGGGAGGCATGTGCCCTGGGATCTGCGCACAGGGTGAGGGCAGGCTGCCGCTCTGGGCTGAGGCCAGGGCTGCGCTGAGCTTTTCCTGATGGGAGGGGGTGGGCTAGGCTGCACTTGGGGTAGACAGTGGCAGCACTGGGAGAGATCTAGGGGGGTGACTGCAGCCACCCCAAAATTCAAGATAGCCCCCACTCCCAGCGCTGCCACCACCTGCCCCAAGCATAGCCTGGTGCAACCCCCACTGGGAAGATGTGGGCACCAACCCAGCCCACAGTGGCAGCCTGCCCTTGCCCTGCATGCTTATCCCAGGGCATGTGCTCCCCATGTCCTGCCAGGGTGCATGTAGTGGTGGGAGCTGTCCCCGCCCCACCCCTGGGATGAGCCACTCATGGCTCTATCCCTTGCTCCACCCTGACTGTGCAGTGCCCTTCCCTTCCCAGCTCCACTGACTTCCTCACCACAGCAACCCTGTGTGGCCCACGATCTGCACCCCCATGCCCCTTCCCTCACAACAGACTTACCAGCTGGACTCAGCTGCTTTCCATGCTGTCAGGCTGTGCTCCTGGCAACCTGCATGCTGCACTGTGGCTGTGCATGGATGGGGCATTTTATCAGTGGTATAGGTCACATCAGCCAAAAAAAAGCTGATTGTCAGTACAGTCAATTTTCCTTATATTGGTTCTGATCTGATATGGGACCGATGTATTGGTGCATCTCTAATTTAAACAGTTACAACTGTGCATGGTAAACTGTGGAAGACCATAGGCCAAATTCTGTTCTGCCTATTAGGTCTGTAAGGGTTCATCCAGATGCACGCGGATGTTCCTGAGGGATGTCCCCAGGGTTCCCTGGGGACAAATAGCAGTAGTGCACCTTGCACTGCAGCTACTTGTCCCTGGGGAATGCCTATGCCATGCATGCTTTGGCACAAAGAAAGTTACCCTGGGGGTTGTGCGGGGGGCTGGCCCCAGCAGCCTTATCTGGGGACCTGCAGGCTTCCAGGGGCTGCAGACATGGTGATTTTGCTGGGCAGAGTCTAGCCAGCAGCCATAGCGTGGCTCCAGTCAGCTCTGCTCCGCTTCTCAGCAGCACGTGCTGCCCAAGCATTCACTCCTCCAGCTTATTTTTTTTTCTTCAGGTTTTTTTTTTTGACCCCGTGCATAGACAGTGTGCCCTTGTAGCACAGAGAACACCGAACTATGTATTATGTGGTGTTGCAGATGTGTTTGCAGTGTCACATACCTCATGGACGCACTCATCTGGATGCACCCTAAGTGGTTATTGCCCGGAAGTACCAACTCTTGTCTCTTTGACTTTCAAGAAAGAATAAGTTTGGCTGTTAAGTTGGACACATTAGACATCACTCATCTACTCCTTAATGTTTAAGGGTCAACATTTTCACTCTGCTTGCTCCAGGCAGGGTAATATAATACATGAAAAATAAAGCACTGGAAATTTAAATTAAATAAAAGGCAAGGAGTTGATGCCAGCTAACTCACCTGAATGATATTCAGAGACTCCCCAGTCCCAGCTCATCAACTTCAGTGACTCTGGCTTGCATCACAAATGTTTTCTCAGCGTTATGGGGGAAAAAAACCCTCTTCGTGATGAAGCTCAGGATAAGATTTCCAAAATGGCACCGTTTATTTTAAATTGCTTTTGGCAGGGCTTTGCTCCTTTATCCTTTAATCTGAACCATAGCAATGATCTGTACAAGCTATTTGTTCTTCTGCATCTTAAAAGAAGCTTTGGTAAATAAAAACTAAGCAGGGGATCCATACCTGGATCCAGTGATTTTAAAAATATTCTAAATGTGAAAGTTTTGCAGAATATTTTTTCATATAGAACTAGTAACCAGCCAAAGCATTTGGTTAGCCTCAGGGATTGCTATTTATGCAGTATGTGGGGCTGGCATGGGGCATGTGCTGGACCTGGACCTGGTACTGCAACCTGCACAGGGGCTGTTGGTCTGGGGCACTGCATACATCCCATGCCCCGGACCTGCTGAGCCACGTGCAGGGTTCAGCCTGCACATCATGGTTAAAGCAGTCTCATGCTAGTAACATGTGCCACGTACACAGCAAGACCTAGGGATGGTGCATGTTGCCCACACACACTGCATGCACCATAGGGGACTGGTACATGGCCTGTACTGCATGTGGCACCCTGTTGAATAAGGCCTGTGTGATTTATAAGGGGCTAAGATGGAAAACAAACTAACCTAAAACAAAATCAACTTTTGTTTCAATAAGGAAGAACAGCAAAAGGTGGCCTATTTATTCTTTGGTACATTTTTGACCCAGTGTAGCTAGTATGCCCATTGCTGAATCTGTGGTATCTCTACTAAAGTAGTGTCTATGTGCCCTGATCATGCACTTCTGTGCACCCTGGTCACACACATTCCATCTCTTGGTGGGTTTTCCAAAAGCACGTGACCTTGGCTTACTTTCGATCCCATTGAAATCAACAGGAAAACTGCCACTGGGGAGTTAACTTAGTGGCCCAGGAGGCCCAGTCCTATTTTTAATGATGTGAGTAGGATTAGAGTTAAACTAATATTCAGTTACTTTGAAAATCCTACCTTTTGTATGAAATGACTACCTTATTCTCCACTTGTGAGCCAATAGGGACTGTTCTAGTACTTGCTACAGCCTTGTTCCTGGTGATTCAACTTCAGACTTTAAAACCAGCCATTCTCTGAAAAGTGCATTCCTTGTTTATCCTTTCCCTTTAAAAATTAAGATTGAAATAAAAGTGAAGGGAACATCCAAGGATGGATCCAGAGGGGGTGCAGTGGTCCCCTTCGATTCCTGGTCCACCCAGAGTTTAAAACAGACTGCCTGGCAGTGGCAGTAGTGTCTCTATTCAGGCAGCAGTGAGGGAGTCACTTGACTTCATGGCACATTATAACCTACTGGATTCCTTCTAAACTCCTCTTTCCACGGGTATTACTGACCCTCTCTCCTCTTTAAAAGTTCTAATGTTCCACTAATGAAGCTATCCTTTCTTCGGCAATTCTGCTGTCTCTTAGTTCCTCCTGGTAACATAGCTCCTATTTCACAGCCCTGCAAACTGTTTTTAACTCTTGTTGGAAACATTAACTCTGGTGTGGAAATAGCTTTCAGTAAAGTAATGGATGTACTATGAAGATGCTCAGGAAGGGCTGATCCTGTTTTATGAATCTAGAAGAAATGTACACTGAGTTCTAATGACTACAGGACTACTGAAACAACATTTTAATTAATTAATTTATTTTTGCCTATATTGTTATGGATTTTATATTAAAAAATCCGGGTATATTAAATCAATGCATATTCCAATAAAATTATATTTGTCTTTGAATAATATACCCCTAGGGCCCTAGCATATTAGTAAAGCTTTTCGCTTCTTTATACATGGAGAAATGTATCTACTGTGTTGTATGTGATAATGCACCACACAATATTTTCAAAATCCTGGATATGCCTATGGGGATATCACATTATGATTTGCCCCTGTTCAGTCACTTGCCTAAAAAAAAAAAAGTATGTTCTGATAACCCATTCACTTTGTGACATGAAATGCCTTTCCTCCAGTTACCCAGAATAAAATAACCTACAAAAGAATGATGGTCTCTCCAGCCCCAAACCTCTGGTCTTTCTCTTAGGCCATGCTTTCTCTCAAATGTATGAATTTCTTAGTTCCTTTTTATATTCAGATTAAGCCAAAGAGAAATTGTACCACAGAGACTTGACTAATTAATGAACTGGCTTTTTGGAAATAGCAGATTATTTCTCAGCAATTGCCATGTTCCCTCTGTGCTCCTCAAACAAATGTTGTTGTGTGTTTTCACACTTAATTATGCAGCCTGACAAAACTGGGTAAATATAGCTTGTATACTGTCCTCAAAGGCTTCTTTTAGTTGTCTAGAGTCTCATTCTGTCCTTCCATTTATTTCCTCCCAAAGTAGGAGTATGGCAAAAGAGCTGCAGGAAAGATTTTTGTTTCAATGAAAGAGCTTGTAGAATGAAAAGCAAAGCATTTAAAATGGGCTTATTTTATATGCTAGGAGATGGACCCCTGGATGGAAGGGATGAGCTGAAAGGACTTGGACTTCACCAATGACGGGTTTGGTTTGAAGCTGAGCTTCTAAGGCTATAGAAGCGATTTTGGGGGTGGGGACCAGGAGTTTCTGCTGGAACTGATTTAAGATTTGAAGCGTTAGGCTTAGACACTGTTACAACATGTGGAACTCATCCATCATTTGCAGCATTCTTCTTTAACTTCTGTAAGTCTCAGCATCACAAGTGAACAAGAATTTTTGCAGCTTGCTTTAATTTTTACATATTTTTCTGAAACAACAATTCTTGTATGATACAACAGCAGTATATTAATGCCATATTAACTCATGTAAATGAACAAGCCTGATTCTCTGCTCTGTGTTGGATATATTTATTGTACACTCACCCCTTCAGGGTAGTGTTGGTTTAGAGAAGTGCAAATCAATTTTGAATTGGGCCCAAGGGATTCCAGTGATATTATTCTAGATAAGTTTGTTCTTACTGAAGCATTAAGCCAATATGAATTCTGTGTGCTACATTATGTAGGCTGTCCATGCTAGTGGCAGAGAAATACACAGTGAAGGCAACAAAGTGTGCCTCAAGGACACCATTTCTCCTAGAAGCCCAGAGAGGAATGCTGCTAGTGGCCTTCATAGTTTTTAAAGTACATGCTATAGTTCATGGGGATGACCAGAGTCATGGGGCTGCTGCTTTCCTTTCTCTCTCCATTGCTTTTGCACTCTGTTGAAGGAAGTATGCTTACCCAGAGCATTATGAAGGGAACAATCACTGCTTTCTTTTGTAAATACTTGGAAGTATGCTCGATTTGATTCCATGAGCCAAATGAATGAGACTGGCAGCTGTGTGTTCCCTTCTCTTCCGTGCACCAGAACTGAAGCAGAACCAAGCCTTGTTAGCTCTCTGAAAACACCCCTGCCCCACATGTAAATGAAATCAGAATAAGGTTTAGATGGAGCTTTGACTATATTTGCCTACCTATAAGAAATAAAACATAAGAAGAACCGTAATGTCCATTGTGCCAGCTCAGTTTTTGTAGCCATGGGTGATTGGTACCTCCTGAGTCAGGAGGGCCACTTGTCCCCGCCAGCAGACAGTCAGCTACCGGGGGGTGTCCCCTGTGGCCAATCCTACCGACTGGCACTTCCAGGTCAGTGGGATTAGTCGTGAGGAACTGCTTCTCCTGATGCACTACCCAGCTGGCGTTCTCAGGGGATGCATCAGCACTCTCGGGGGGTGCATGTGCACCCATGTATACCCCCTATGTGTTACCACTGCCAATAGCACACAAGGGAATGAGGAAGCCAGCATCATGTCTATGTGCTTTTGATTCCCCAGCTCATAGATGCAACTAATTTACAGCTTAGTAAAATGGGTGTCTCTCTAATACAAACAAGGATCAAATTCACACCTTTGACTACTTTCTTAATGATGGTGTCAGTTTCTGGCCATGAACAGAAATCAGAAAAAAACAAAATGCCATGAGTCCCCAGATCTGTGTATGTGGGTCCAGACATGGGCAGCTCCTAAACTGGCAGTGGGCAATTATTTGGACTGGAGGGCCACACAAAAAGTTTTGGTGAGTTATTGCAGGCTGAATTTGAGGGATGGGCTGGTGGTGCTGACTTGGCTTGGCACAACAGGAGCAGGGGTGGCAACTGGTTCCATCTGGCCCAGGCCATCTGCCCCATACCCATAGCTAGGGATACTGAATGGAGTGGGTGGGCAGACAGGGTCTCCATGGAGACTGGCCTAGGACCCTGGTGGGCAGATCACACTGAGCCAGGTGGGTGAGATGGGGCCCTGAGAGGGTGGGTAAAGAGTGGTGTCCAGGAGCAGAACAAGTGGGCAGGGCCATGGCCAAGGCCAGGACCAGGATTATAGGGTAGTGACAGCAGGGGCCCGGGGCAGGGTTGCAATTTCTTCCCTGCATGTCGCTGCCGAGCACACCCTGCCTTGGGGTTTTAGGGCCGGTCTACATGGAGACCTCATCTGACTCTCCTCCCATTCTCCCTGGTACACCCATCGATGAGTACAGGGTGGATTGGCAGGGGCAGCCGGGTAGAGTGAGCTGCCGCCACAGGGACTATGGGAAGTCCAGTCCGGCAGCCATGCCACCCCCATCCCACCATGCTCCCAGGGATAACAGGACTGGCCACATGTGCCATGGCCTGAGCTGTCCCCTGCACCTATGCCAGACAGGGCTGAGGAACCCACTGTGGACCAGATAAAATCCCTTGATGGGCTCAATTCTTCCCCTGGGTGATATTTTGCCCACCTCTGTCCTAAGTAGTTCAGTTCCTTCCAAGCAGGAGATAAGGCAGCTTCCTGCTTGGGGCAGAAGACAAAGAGTATGTGCTCCTCAGCAAGCTGCCTTTAAATCCTCATCCTGTGCTAAAATGCATATTTTATTTACTGAAGTTTTAGCAAAGCATTACTCTACAAGCTTTGCCTTTTGTGTTAATCCAGATATACGGAGAGTGGGGGCACACAGCAATATTGTGGGAGAGGCTGTTGCTATTGTATTTCCAGCTGCTTCCCTCTGATTACACTGCTCCATTGATCACACCACCATTCTGTGAAGGGGATGTACTTGTGATCAAAATAGCAACTTGACAAGTGGGTGTGGAGCGAGCTGTGCTTCTGCCAATATGTTTTTAAGTGAGTAATCAGTGCCCCCTTACACTGCTGACTTCTGTGCCCACATCCTCAGTCATATGGCATCTGTCTTCCTAGTCGATTCTTGCTCCACCTACTCCACAAGTTGACAGCACCTCTTGTGAAGCAGAATCTGTTAATCCCAGGAGACTGCACAAAATAGACTTAACTAGGGGTGGATCAAAAGAGGATGCTGTGGCATAGGTGTACTCTACTTTTAGATTGGGCCACACCATGGGAATCCCCAGGTACTTTTTTAAAATTCCTGAAGCAGACAAAAATTCCCTTTCCTCCCCACTCCTGCTGGGAGGCACTCCCCTCTCTTCTTTCCTCCCTTCCCTGGCCTGCCAGTGTTGCCTTCCCCACTGTTCGGAGTAGAGGAAACGCCAGAGCTATTCCTGCCCATGGGAGCTCTGGATTCAGCTGGGGAGGGGACAGTGGCAGCAGGGATAGCAGGGATCCTGACCTGTGCCTGCTCCCAGGGGACTGGACAGGGTTGGGGAAACTAATCTCCTGTGACACTGATGCTGCTGTCCCCACCCCAGCTGAGGCCAGACAAAGCAGCAGGCAGCCAGGGAATTGGGGTGGTAGTTGTGTCTCTGAGCAGGAAGGGGAAGAGTGGGAGGCATTGTCTTCTTTATGGACTGGGAGTCCTGGGAGGCCCCTACACTGTGGTCTGCCCCCATGGGTGAGGACAGAAGAGTCTGGAAGCGGTGCGTATATCCACCCCTGCAGTGCAGGTTGCTGCTTGTGTACCCTGCTTTGGGAAAACCCTGGGTGCACCTCTGGATCTAACTACTGGAGCTTTCTGCAGGATGTGGGCACTCCCTGTACATTTCTCTTCTTTGCTGTACACAGGCTCCTAATTCAGGTTAGGAATAGCATAGGTTTGTGAGGTGGATGAGGGGCAGCTGTGCAGGGACAGATCCATTTTGTATCCCTGATTTTGCAGATCTATGAGACATCCCCCATGTCCTACAGCAGGGCTGGGCAAAATGTGTCCCGGGGGCCGGATGCGGCCTGCCAGACCATTCTATCTGGCTCGTGGGGGCCCCTAAAAAAATTAGAAAATTAATATTAATCTGCCCTGGGCTGCCTGACATGTGGCCCAAGATGGCTTGCTGAAACTCAGTAAGCAGCCCTTCGCCCAAAATAATTGCCTGCCCCTGTCCTAGAGGATGCATACCAACTGCAGGTGCTGCTGCAGTGGTAAGATTTCAGTAGTGCTTTGCAGCCTGCCAGTGCAATACAAGGGAAAGAGGATTCCTCCTCCTCCCACCAGCCCTAAAGAATATCTCCATTGTACAGCCCTGAATTACTCGGGCTACATCCCGTAAATACAATTTGGGTATTAAAGGCCAGAATGAGAAACCACTGAACCAGGGTTAAAGCCTCCTGCAGACTTCCGTGGGCTTCAAATCCAATGCTATGAGGGAACATCTTACAAAATTCAGTGGTTTAGAAAGTCGGGGGGGGGTTTCTTTTTTTCTTTAAAGCTGTTTAAATCAATCTCTGTATAAGAGAGAGACATTCCAACCCACAGGACACTGCTGCTAATGAGGTGTTTCATCTCAGTGAGCTTTTCCAGTAAAAATGCCTTTAGATTAAATTAAATAAGAAATCGAATCTCACTGCCTTGTCGGTGTTTATGAGCTGGGGTTCATTTTTCTCCAAAACTTGCTGCTGTGCATTAGCTAAAGCCATAATGATATCTTTTATTAAGGTGTCTGTGGGAATGAAAATGCTGACAGGGAAATGCATCCTTATTTGCACAATACTAGGTGAAAGAAATAAGTTTAAAATGCTAAGCACCAGAAGGGATTTCTGACATAACAGATTTGGAACCCAATTTGTGGAGAATTTGTGCTCCCTGTATAGTCGGGAGCTCTGAAAGCAACTGCTGTGTCCTGCAGCGTTAGATGTGCAGTGAGAAACTGCAAGTTACTAAACTCCTCTTGGTCTCCTATCCTCAGTTATAAGGTAACTAAAGATAGCTCATCAGTGATGGACTTACTACAGGGACTTGCCTTTCCATGAACAAATTACGTCTTTGCCTTAAAAGAAATGTGTAAATTTCTATTTGAAATTGTATTTGATTGCCATTTGATTTCTAATAAAGTTTAAATGAGAAATTTCTATTTGATTTCTAAAATAATTTGCACTCAATGTACATTTTTGTTATGCAAGACATGTCTAACAGGCACCATCTATACAAATTTATACGTCACGCATGTGCTGTCATGTGGCCCAAATGCTATTCAGTTTGGGTTTCGCTTCCTGCCCTTGCCAAAAAATACCAGTGCGACATCAATTTAATCTCTCTCTGACACAGTTTCACTATAAAGTATTGTCCATGTAGAAGGTAAGCACTATGAGGCAACAACTAAATAATTATCTGCACAGTTTTTGTGCATTGGATTTATTTTGGTTTTTGGGTGCTGAAGTCATAGAAAAGATGATCAGAAAAAGAGAAGTTTTGTAAATAAAGGACTCGCTGCTTTTTCCTTTGGACATGATTATTTCTCTTTGAGGGAGGCTACAAGGAATTAATGGTGATTTCAAGTTTATACAGGTGTTCTGCCAGGGTCTGTTGCAGCTGAAGGCTACTCCAGGACCAGAGTCAGTTTGAAGGATCTCTTGTGTCTTTCCCCAGATCTCTTGGTTTACGTAAAAAAAAAATCTGAGCCAGGCTGTGGCCTTTGTGTTGTCATTCCTGCATGTGTGCATGAAAGAGTCCCATTTCCCTGCTTGTTCTTTGGTGCCTCAAGATTTGCAGTGCCTGCAACTTTAAGGGCTGAGCCACAGCCAGCCGGTGCTTGATTGTGGCAGCCCTGTTATAACACTGGCTGCCTATATAAACACAGCAGAAACATTGCCTGGCTGAAAGGCTGTATGGAACATCTTGGAGATAAGGGCAGGAGCTTATGGGGATGGTTTGGAGGCTTCTTGCCCTGGGCATGACCTAAAACTGTACCCTGCTGGGTTGGGCAGCCTGGTGGAGCTCGTGGTAGCGTGGGAGTCCCCAAAGTACTGTGTGTTTATATACAGGCCATGCCATTGACCCGGCATTTTTCCTGCAGAAAACAACTGCCGTAGAATCTGTTCAAAACCAAGCATAAACCCTGTTCCCATCATGAGTTTTGTAGTTGAAATATGTGTCAAGAATAAGAGGGGAATGACAAAATGGTGTGAGGAATCTAGTTAACGACACTGGTCAAAATGTCCATTAGCCATGTATTTTGACAGAAAAAATGACTAACAAGTTATTTCATAAGAGAAACCTCTGCTTTCTCTGGAAAACTTCATTGGAAAAACGTCTCCCCAAGCTGCTTTTCAGAGGATAACTGAAATATTTCAATTCTGAAACAATGCTTCAGTATGTCGTGGGAGCTCTTGTGTGAATGCCTCTTGCTTGTATTTACTGCCATTGGCTGGGCTCTTCTGCTGGACTTGCTCCAAGGCGTACTGCAGTCAGTCTTGCAACACCTCCTACCGTCAGCAAGAAGAGAACCAAGGTGTTTCATGGAATGTGTTAAGCAACTAGGTATCTCAGCCTGCCGTGGACAACAGAGGTCTAAGACACTGGAGAAGCACTTCAGGATGGAAATGTGTCAGATTATGGCAATAAGAAATCTTCAAGTCTAATGACTCTTTCTTCCTAAACGTGTAACTTTTTTACCATTGGCTTGGAGGGAGGTGAGATGCACATTTTCCAACCAGTTATAGGATATGATACCTTTGAGATGTCTGAGATTAGGTTTGGGGCTACTCAGAAACTAAAATGAGCCAATTAAACTATTATATTTTTCTCTGGGATTGAGCTGCAGTCTCTTTAAATTCTGGGTTGTAATCTCCTGGCATAACCATAACAGAAATTGTATGTTACTGATGATGAGTTCTGAGAGTAGGTATGGGGGAGAGGGGGAATTAACTCAAATGGAAATTACTTTAAAGTGGATTGCAATTAGAAGTTTGGGATTAGTGTGAAAACTAAAAAAAGCAACTATAGAAACATAATTATGTTCTATTGACAAAGCAGTAGCTTTTATTATGTTGTTTATGAACAGAGGAGACAAAGTAATATAGTTAACAGCCATAGTATGAAATCCATATTATATTAAATTTGATTCTAATTAAACACTTTCCTCAAAGACACAAAATATGCAATCAAACAACACCTACAGAGTTTTAAAATCATACTCAAGAGGTTTGGTTTAAAGCAAGGGAGTTGGAACCACATAATTTGTCATCTTTTTCAACTTTAAATTGGAGATCTAGCAATTCTAAAGATCACAAGCTATTTCAGTATTCAGGGACTCTGGAGTTAACACAGCGGTGCTAGGAAAAAGGACCAAATTCTTCTCAAACTTGTCCGATACATAACTGAAAATTAGAACAGATTATACAAATTTTGGCTGGATTTTTTACCATTTCATGCTCACACTTAGATGTGTATATGTCCTGCTCACTAGAAATTAAAGCGATTCAAGATCAACATAGCTATGTATTTAGGCTCCACTTCGCCAAATGTGTTTTTTGTTAATGAAGAGTGTCCTATACTGCAATAAAGCCATCTTGTCATGGTTTTCTTAACTGAAGGTAAACTTTTATGGAAGGGTTGGAAGAATGATATGCATGTATGTACATAGTGCCTTGTAGCATATGGTTGAAGAGCGTGGCTTTGTCTATGATTTATGGTGGAAAAGAGCATACAGGAAATGGGATTGCTATGTAATTTCCAGATATTTTTTGCACTGAGTTGCCTTTGGAATGCTGTGGGAAGCACACTGAGGATCAATTCTTAACAACCTCCTCAAAGTCACAGTGCGACTGCAGAAGGAATTTGAGGATGTCTCTGCCTTGGCCTAAATGGCCAGTCTTAGGTTGGGTACATGTCTTTGGGGAGATATATTCTGTTAAAAATAGCTGCCCAATCTAACTTAGTTCACTGAGGTGTGGGCCTTACACATAGGGCACAGACAGAAGTGCAGCTCACAGATCTAACTCATGGTGATTCACAGAAAGTGTCATGCATTAAAGCTATAACTCCAATCCAATAGACATTAGTTATTGGATAAAGAGGGTGGAGGATTGACTCCAATTTGGAGCCAATCCAGGGAGAGAGGCTGTATCTTCCCCTAGCTACACCTCCCAGCTCAGTTGCTATCTCTGAGTAGGTGGGGGAGAAGGCATGGAAGAGAGGTCCTTTCTGGGATTTTGTTGGCTGTGTTGGCGTGGTCAGGTGAGTAGATTATAGCCCACCTGAAGTGTGGCCTCCAATCCATCCAGAGGCAGCAGCTGCCATGCACTGTGCTACAGCCAGAGCAATCAGAAATTAATTAAATTGATGTACTTAAAGAGTGGCTTCATTTGAACTCTTATTCAATGAGGGTTAATTTTACATGTGATTATAGGGCTCTGCAGCAACTCTATTCTACTTGGGCAGAGCTTTAGAGTGATTTCAAGGAGCCAATCACATGACAAATATCATGTCTATCTGCACCCTTAGATTCTGAGGCAGGTTGATTTAAGTGTGAACTGTACAGAAGTTCAGGGAGGTTAGATCAATCTAAAATGGCCAATCCAATCTAAGTTAACTGTACCTTGGAGGTAGTCTAACTTGGATCAGGTACGAGGAGACTGACTTAACTCAACTTAGGTATATTTTCCCCGTGCAGTCTTAGGTCTGGGAAAGCCCAGCTGCTGGCCCCAGGCCAAGGGCTGCACATTTCCTACGTCCCCAGCCCCTCCCCACCAACCCCAGATGGGCAGCTGCCTTCCTCCCCTCCAAACCTGTCACACCCTCTCATCCAGCAAGTGTCCTGGCAGCATATGAATGTAAATATTGCCTGAATATATAAAGGAGTGATATAATGATAAAAGCTTTGCCTCTAATGGGGAAAGGAAAAAAACCCTAAACCTAAAAGCCAGAAATAACTTAGAACAAGATGAGAGCGTCCATTGTTAAATCACAGGAATAAATATTTTGTCCTATATTATGTAGAAGGGCCAATTAAGTGGTGGTGAGGTCTCCTCTGGCCTGAAAACTGAGGAATGAATTTGTTTAGACTACTGTGGGTTAATTTGCACCCAAAAGAAAACAGGATCCCAAGAAACCCAGGTGCTGTGCGTAATATAAATTGGATAAAATGGAACTCTAGAAATTGAATAGATAACAAATAGCAACTGAAACACGTAATTATTCTGTATGTGCAACTGTTAATATGTCTGCAGAAAACTACAGCTATGCATCTATCCAGAGAAGTCCCTTTAGAGGGAAAAATGAGCTGCCTGAAGGATGAAGCCTGAAACGGTCCCATCCTGAAATTCGGCAAACTAATTTGCAGTTGTGTAAAGCAAGTACTAAGTGACCCCATCCTGCTTCATGATGTGTATTCCTACTTTCAGCTGCAGAGTGTATGTTTATGACTGCATGAACTACCCGATAGCAGAGGTTAGTCCAAATAAAAACAGCGGCATGCCTTTGGTTTATGCATGTGCACAAGGATCCACTTGAATAGATGTAACTACAGATCTGGATCCTTAATTTGTACTTAGAAGTATGACATAAGGTGCTGCTACCTTTAAAAGAAATGATCTTACATAAAGCCAAGCAAAAAGAAAAAAGCATTTAGAGCCAGATTTTTGAAGATATTTGAGGGCTTCAAAATGCACATAGGGGTCTAGTGAAATGCTTATAGGCATCTAATTACCATTGATTTCTGTTGTAATTCATAGCAAAGCAAATCAGTTCATCAAGTGCTCATCTAGCAAGTGCCTAAGGGAGGGGCAGGAGGTAGGCATTAAAGACATATACACTCTCTTCACTGGTGAGGAGAGAAATATAGTAGGTCTTGCAGAGAAATGAAAAATAGTTACTGTATTGTGTTTAACTAACTTTCTCCTTCTGTTGCTGCAATTGTGAGAAACATTAATCATTAGCTAATTGATAAAGCTAGTACCGTGGCTTCCAAGATGGATCTAAGCTAAGCCAAAGACTCATTCTCCATAATCAGTGCCAAGCCACTGATTTTATTTATTTATTTTCCCCTAATCAATGTTCTTTTCTCTGGGGCTTCTTAATAGTTCTGGTTGCAGTGACTACTCCTGAATTAAGCTATGTATCCCCTCAGGCAATTTCATCCTTAACATTATCCTCTTGGCTCAAACATGCAGTTAGGGAGATTCCCCTTCCATACAGCCCTGACAAAAATGACTTCTTTTATGCTACATTTTCAATTTATGTATGCAAATTCTTCAAGTATTTTGGATGCCTTTGGGCCAGTTATATCAGGGCAATAGATTAGAAGTCAGTGTGTTTTTTTTTTGTCAGATCTACAGCACATTTGCATGTGATTACCCAATAACAACATTTATTCACAAAATATACATTTTATATTTAAACATATGAAAGCAGTACAGTAACATGGATGGTATGTGAATGCAGCATAAATAGCTTATGCTGTAAAAATAAAAGGAAGGGGACATGTTGCTTTCAGCAGAATGTATATATTTGCTGGTGTGATATTTGGGACTTCAGCAACAGTGATTAGAGATCTGTACTATTATGGCATAACTCCACTAAGGAGACTGATATAGGTTAACTGTGGTATTGTGGTGGAGCGGCACAAACAGGATGCTAGGGGAGATCATGGGAAAATTGTTCCCACAGGCAGCTCTTATGTCACCTGTTTGAGGGGGTTCACGGAGCTCACTCTGGTCAGTACTCCAGTCCATCTGCTTTGGCAGAAGAGCTGTGAGATGAACTGGAACAGGAAGCTGGAGGCATTGCTTTTATTATATTGGGGCACTTAAGTGCTGCTGCGCAGAAACTCAACAAATGAGCTGTAAGCTTGTGTGAACAGAAACTGTTTCTTGTTCCAAATTGAGTATCTTGGGCAGCTGGTTGCACGAGATCCTAATCATTTACCTTCTCTAAATCTTGAGCTCAAGTGATATCTGCAATGCAGAGGGTGGGGTTGAACCTTCTATATCATGGCTTCAATCTAACCAGAGTGAGTATAGTAATAATCAGGTTCAGTAAACACAGACATGCATGAGGAAGAAGAACTACACAACAGTAGTAAGCAACCCCTTCTTATTCTGGAGCAGTAAGCAACCCCTTCTGTCTCTCTCTAACTGACCAACCAACTGGGTAGCTCTTAACTGAAGGACCCATCTCTCAATTACCAACACAAATACAATTTAGACATGCTCCCTAATTTAGAAATCATTGCAATGGGTAGCAGATCTGACCTGTTGTCCTGTATTTAGCCACAACTAAATCATTTCAAGCCACAATGTAGTGATTATCATGTGACACTGCTGTAAGAGGGACTTTTCTCTTAGAAAATGTGAGCCTATGAAGAGTCCCATCTTACTTGGAAAAGCAGCACGACAACAGTTCTGTGGAACCAAAGTGACCGCTTTGTGATAGGGATCAATAGACCCAGAAACATTTTGAGCCTCATTGCACAGATTACTTTCTGTCTGATGTTAGCATCTCTGTCTTCTTGGGTTTTTTTTCCACTTGAAATCATCAACTTACATGGATGGATAAGCCTGGAGAAGAGAACATACCTGTCAGGCTCATCAGAACACACAAACAACTCCATCTTGATGACCATACATCACACTTCAGTTGAATCTCACTTACTTATTTCCCAAGACTATAATGCTGTCTCTTTTGATGCCTTTTGCATTAGTGTTCTGGAAGTAAATTGATTTTTTCTAGTTGATCTTTAAAAATCTCTTTATGAATGTTAGATTAAAAATGCTCTTAACTTGGGTAATCTTGCCCTGAGACAACACAGGTCTTCGCTAGACATGAATAAAGTTTTGTGTAAATACTCCTGATGTTTGTAGTCTTAGCTAACCTTATAATTGAGTAAACTCCAAGGGAATTCACTGAACTGGCTGTGTCTATTTGTATTAAGGTAGAAGCTAAAGGCACAACCTTATTGTACTAGATGCTGTCCAAACTCTCAAAGTACACAGTTCATGTCCAAACAATTGATTGTTATAAGTACTTTGGTATCTGTTCTTTCCACAGTCTTGGTGTTATTTTGACTTGGCACCCATTGTCTGAGGGAAAGAAAAATAATGATTTTATTCCTCAAGTGAAAGAATTAAATTCTTAAAATGGACTTTGCATCTTAGGGCTCTCTCAATTTGAACCTGCACAATGGAAGTTACAGTTAGAAGGGAAGAAAGGAAGCGGTCTTGTTGCAATTACGGAGCACAATGAGAGTCCAAAGGAGGACCGCACATGTTTAGAAGTCTGGAGAGCTATACGAGCTATACCAGGAGAGGCTGAAAGACATGGTACTCTTCAGCCTGGAGAAAAGAAGACCTAGAGGGGACTTGGTGGCAGCCTGGAAGTGTATGAGGGCCTGGGGGAGCATCTGTTCACCAAGTCGCCCCAGGGGAAGACAAGAAACAATGGACACAAACTGATTGAAGATTGCATCAGAATGGACTAACAGGAGAACTTTTCTTTATGACTTGAGTGCTTAGGGTGTAGAACAGACTCCCCCCAGATGTGCTACAGTTGCCTACCTTGGAGATTTTTTTAAAAAAAAAATCTCGACTCACACTTGCTGGAGTCATCTGACCCCAGCAGTCTTTCCTGCCCATGTTCAGGGGGACTGGACCTGATTATCTCTTGAGATCCCTTCCAGCCCCAAACATCTATGAAACTATGACCATGAACTGCCTATGGGAGGACATTTGGGGTAGAACAAAATGGGCTGGCCCAACTGATGGAGCAATTCCACTGAGCAGGCATACACAAAGAGGTGTTAGACTTTTGCAAGGCATGTCTAGAATAGTGGTAGTGGCCCCTGGGAAGCCCCCAGGAGCTTCTCTAATCCCACTACCCTTGGTAGATTGTCACTTCAAAAGAAAGTGGACATTATGGGACCACTGCCAAAATGCATGCAACCTGGTATCCTGAGGCCATACCCATGAAAACTGTCACTGCACAGAAGGTAGCAGAGGAGCTTTTGAAAGTCTTCACCCAGGTAGTACTCCCAAAAAATATCTTGACAGATCAGGGGACTAATGCCAAGTGTGATGAAGGCAATGCGTGAAACCCTTCAGATTAAATAATTACGGACATTAGTATACCACCCACAAACCAATGGCCTAGTAGAGATTCAATTGCACTTTAAAGAGCATACTAAAGACATTTCTAACAAGCAAGCCTTGCAGGTGGGATCACTTGGTACCACCCCTATTATTCAAGAAGTACCTCCTTTTTCACTAAGGTTTTTGCCATTCATCCAGGTAGAAGAGACTTCCTTCCCTCCTTTCTCACATCCTGCCTATGGCGGTCACTATAATGTTTCCCCTACCCCTCCCTGCTGCCCCAGGTACTTAAGAGACTCTCTATATCTCTGCTAAGCTTACTGTGCCCAGCAATGGCACCTGCCAACATACCATACTGCTCTACAAACAGGTGGATTGGTATTGTCATTCAGCAGTGCTTGTTAGCCTGACCAAAGGACCATTCAAATGAAGCCATGATGATCCCAGTTCAGGAAAGGGCTTGTGCAGAGCAGACTAGTATGCTCGTGGGTGATGCTGAAGGATGTGGTAAACTCTATGTGTAGACATGGCTTCTCTCAGTATTACTACATTTAGAATGTGAGACTTTATCGACATTTGCTGAACAGCAGGAAAAATCTGCATCTCTCGTTATCCCTGTATACTGTTTCTTGAATGGTGTTCCAGGGTGTTATATTTTATTTCTTCCTTTCAAGCAGTCTATTAAAATCTGTCTCCATTACCTATATGTCCTTGAGCCAGAAAGCAGGGTAGAGGTGCACCTCATAGACTGACTCAGAGATGCCTCTGCTTGTATATGTTCTTTAATAGTTTTGGAGAAATTAAGTTATGTACAGTCTCTAAAAACTAGAAGAGGGAAGTCTGGGAACAGCAGTGGTGTCTTTAATTACTAATGTTAGGACTGCATCTAAAATCCAGATTGGATGAAGCGCCTAATAAGGTATGACCTCAAATGTTCAGTCCTGACAGTGTGCTAAATAAGTTTTGAAGTGGGGATGGGAGAAAGTTTTATGTGGGAAATTTATGACAAAGTCCTTTTGGACACGGAGAGTATCCAGCAAGTATGTTACACCATTAGACTCTGCATGAGATCAGCAGGAACTTCTGGGTCACAGAATAGGAGCAGGCCAGCCACAAAGGCAACAGTGAACCGTTACCTCTTACTGTAAATATGATACACAAGTGTCAATAAATAATGAAGGGCTGCTTCCAAATTGTAAGTCTTGCGATACTACTGTGGTGGTGGTGGGGGGGGCAGGGGTTGTCCCCTTTATTAGAAGCAAAACTAAAGCCCTTTCCTTGCAACCATTTCCTATGTGTTTAGGCCTTATGAGCCAGAGCACAAAATGTTACCTGACCAAACCAGTGGGATGTTACAGCCTCTCTACACTGTATATAGATAGCTTTCTAAAGCGTAATACAGGAAGATCAGGCTTGCTGACTGTTTTAATGAGACCTGAATTACTATTTCCTTTTATCACCTGTATCTCCCCTATAAAGGCTGTGAAGCCTTAAGTAGTTGGCTTCACTGTTAAAAGATCCTTCCAACCTTTCTTAATGGTGTTGTACAATAAGTACATTAAAAGCACAGAAGGTAAGGGGAGAGGACCACCTGCTGTAATAGGAGACTTGTTTAAATGGAATGCAATCATTCTAGCAGTGGTAGATCCTGTGAGCAGGCTGGTAATTTATTTCATGTTTAGTCTGATATTTTTCTTTTGCTTGGTCATAGTGAAACTCTACTTCCCCCTGTATTCAAATGCATTTTATTTCATGTCAGCTGGCTTAATTTACACAGCTATTACTGTTAAACGTGGATCATTCCCATGTAGGTCTGACAAAAAGCTCCAGAACTCAAGGCAAATTATGATTCTTGATAAATGAACCTAATAAGTTATTTTATCAGCAAATGGGAAATAACAGAAATCTCTGAAGTGTTTTCTTACAAAGAACCCATAACTTCTCCCAATCCACATCCAAAAAAACCCCAACCATTTAAAGTGCTGTTTTGCACATACCTTAACATATCTTTAACTGGCAGTTTTCAGTTTTTAAAGTAATTTGCCTGTTGTCTAGTAATTCCTGGTTCATGTTATGTGGGGTTATAAGAAGGAAGCACTTCAGAATAAATCAAGCATAGAAAGGTTAAAAATTGCCTGGTTGACTTTCTTAGGTATGCAAACTAACAGCAATATAAACCTGAGTGCATTTCCATTTTATGAAATGGGTGGGTGTATTCAATGCAGGTTAGAAGCTGGGATGGGAAGAGGAGCTTAGAAAGTGATTTTTTTAATTTCTCTTTTATTATGAACTTATCACAAACTTAACAAAATGTAACAAGTAAAAACAATTCTTAACTCATAGCAACAAAAACTTTCCAATATCCATGGGAAGTTTATGTTTCTATAACATTTCTACAACACAGACCCTCCACTGAACAACCCTTACAAGGAGGCTTATAAATGTAATCCAGCAAACATATGTTTCAGTGTAAAATACTAAAGCCCAAATTCCCAAAGCTATTTAGGTGCTTATGAGCTGGTTATGTCTTCTGCCAGTTCAGTTAATGTAAGTCACAGCCATAGTTCTTTCAGGTGGTCAAGCACAGACCTTTTATTTGGAGACCTCTTTTGATACAAGCCTAGGATTTTCAACAAATGCCTATTATTTTGCCTATTATTTTCAACAAATAAAATTCATCATCATCATCATCCTAATAACAACAACAGCAACACCCTTTCCCTTTCAATTCGGTTCTTAAAGATTCCTGCTCTTCCCTTTGAAGCACCAAACTCCTATAACCCCTCTCATGAGTGGGTGTAGGTGTGTGGCTGTGGTGACTCATTTTCCCTCAAGAATACCTCAATTTAACAAGAAGGTACGGTAACCCAAGTGATACATGGAAGGTACCCCCTCTCCTCTTGAAGTGATGTCAGCAGGTGCATGTATGCTGTGGGGTGGGGGAAGTGCAGCCACTTAGCTGTAGGCCTGCTCACCTTCCTTTCCTTACAGAGTAGAGCAGAGACCGAGGACACTCAGTGACATTTAACTATGTACAGGTCTAATGAATACAAATAATATAAAACTTATAACCATAAACTTACATGCATGTATCTATATGCATATATAGTTGTGAATATTCTTATATAAAACACTTAGTCTGTCTGTCTGTCCATAATGCTTTATTTGCACTCTGATTGGCTGACTGAAACAACCAGTCAGAGTATGAATACGGTGTTAGGGCAGGAGGTAGTGCCACGGCAGAGTGTTGCCATGATGGTGGGGATTCAAGGGACACAGGGAGCAGAAGACATCTCTGCAGAGTGGAGGGGGTGGCAAGGCCACAAAAATGGCCTTGTCCCCCTTGTTCATTGGATGTGGTGGTGGCAGTGCAGGAAGGAGCAGGGTTGGGACATTGCGGGGGGTGCAGTGAGGCCACTGGTGCTGGCCTCAGCCCACCCCCCATTTCCATTGTCACCATCTGTAGGGCCAACACAGTGGTAGTGGGGGAGGAATGGGCCCAATGTAGGATGGGGAGGAGTTAGCAAGCTGTGGCGGTGAAGGGGGTGGAAGAGTGGGCCCAGGCCAATGCTACTGGACCTCTACTAAACAAGAAGGAGCAATTGGTGACAGACAGGGGAGACAAGACTGAGCTATTCAATGAGTTTGCCTTGGAGATCCTGAACAGGGCTCAAGGTAAGTCTCCTAATGGGTTCTTAGATGGGCATCAGAGGGACGCCAGCCCACCAACTGTCGACGCTGACTTGGTGCACAATCACTTGGATGGACTGGATGTGTTTAAGTCAGCAGGCCTGGATGAGTTGTATCCGAGAGTACTGAAGGAATTGGCCAATGTCATAGCAGAACTACTAGCGCAGCTGTTTTGAGCACTCATGGTGCTTTTGTCAGGTCCTGGCAGACTGGAAAAGGGCCAATGTGGTCCCTATTTTCAAGAAGGGGAGGAAGGAAGATCCAAGTAATTATAGGCCAGTCATTCTCACCTCCATCCTTGGAAAGGTCTTTGAAAAAATTTTGAAGGATCATATTTGTGGGAGACCAGCGGGAAAAATAAAGCAGCAGGGAAATCAGCATGGATTATATTCAAGCTTTAGTTCAAAGCACCCCGCTACCATTTTTCAGCATGCAGACACTGATACACGTGATGCTCAGGGTGCTTTAATTAAAGAACCCAAACCTGCTACTCCGCCCCCCCCCCCGCCAGCCTCCCAGAGCACATCTATAAATGCCCTGTGTTCTTTGGTTAGTGCACATGAAGATAAGCTAATGCACATTTTTCTAGTAACTCACAATGGAGGTACTAGATTTAATGTGCATTAACTAAAGCATGTCAATACACAAGTAGATGCTCTCCCTTTGAGAAAATGGGACCAAGATCTATTTTGGTTCTTCAGATTTGTTAATAACCATTTTTGGGGAGAAGATCCATGGGAAGTGGTTCTCCCCTGTAGTTCATTTCAAAAGACTTTCCTACCTCTCTGTGGGTAGAGGATAGGCTTTGTTTTCTTGCAAAACTTCCTTCCTTCCTTCCTTTGACCTTTTTTTTTTCCTCTCTTGGAATCCTTGAGAAGGGCAGGACTCTATATCTATTAACACTGAGTCCATTCTAGCATTCTTCTTTTTGATAGATGAGCTGGGCTTCTGCTTGGTCTCTTCATCCATATCCTATTCTAAAATCTAAGAAGGCTCTCTTGGATTGGCTGTGGAGTCTTGGAGAAGGTAAGCATCACACAAGGTTCAGTTCTGCTAACCCCAAAATAAATGAAGTCAACAGAAAGCACCTGCGTGTTATTCTGCATGTTTAGAAGAAAGTATATAGACCAAGGCCATATCACTACATATAAATATGTACACTACATATGCTAATCCAGTGTAGTATTTTTATCTTGGAGAACAATCTTGTTAGTGTGAGAGATGGGAAATGAATATAAGACTGTAGCTCTTTCAGTGGGTTGCAATGATGTCATAAATCGCATCAAGCACAGACCAGGAAGCTTAGGAATAACAGGCTCATTCTGGTATGCATTCTCTTTAAGATCATCAAATACTATTTATAATAGGAAAGTTACTTTAAAATTATGGGACCTCTAGAAATTACAGTCTGAACAAGCAGGGACTCTGAATGAGACATATTACTAAGACCTAGATTTACTAAATTTCTATTTATTAACATTGGAGAGGGTTTCAGAGCTTGAAAATGTCAGTGTTCATAAAAATGTTAGTGTCCAATTAATGGGGGGAAAAATAAACAACATTTCTGATTAGCTGAAACTGGTACATGTAAATGAATTTAGAGAGCCCATAAAAATACCTAGTGGCCATTTAGACCACTCCTAAGAGCTACATTCTTCTTTTGATATGCCCATAACTCTTGTTAGTGGTGGGAATAACTTGCATTCATCTGTTAAAAGGAGACTATTCCCACAAATCTTTGCTGCTAATGGATATCTCTTAGGGGGCATCCACCTCCACCTGTGCTCTTGTTCTTAAAGTATCAGTCCTAATTAATTCAGGGTAAAAAGTACCTGTTGTCTTCAATACGTTCCCTTAAAAAAATATTCTTTTCTTCTGCAGGAATCAGCTTGAATTAACTCTATTAAAATTACTTCCTCTGTTTTTATTTCTGATCCCTCCTTCTCCCTGCAGTCTTAGGTTTGCTATTTGTTTGATTTGTGTCTGCCGGTTAGGGCTGTGCAAAGCTTCGGATCATGATTCGGATTTGGAGACGATTTGGATGGTTCAGTAGATGAATCTATGAATCTGAATCATATCGCTGGAAGCTTTAGTCTTTCTGAATTGCGTTAGAAAAGATTCAGAGCCAATTCTGCCCTAGAGTATAATGGGGAATCAATTAAATATCTATAAGTGTGTTGGGTTTTTTGTCTGATTTTGATGAAACCTGCAGGGTTGGTAGCTTCTGCTGAGAACATGAAGTCTATCAAGTTTCAAGAAAATCGTTGCAGCGGTTTGGGGGGAAACTGCGTCTCAAATTCCTGAAAGCAAAACTCGTGTCATGTGTACGTGTTACACCACAGAGGGGTGAAAGCTGTAGGGGTGGTAGCCCCTGGTGAGGCCACAAAGCCTGCCAAGTTTCAAGAAGATAGATTTAGGGGTTTCAGGAGAACTGCACCTCAACCTGCTGACAAGCAAAACTCATGACATAAATGACCCGGTGTGTGCTAAGGTGCAGCGGGCTGAAAACTGCAGGGGTGGTGGCCTCTGCTCAGGCCACAAAGCCTGTCAAGTTTCAGGGATTTAGGTGCAGGGGTTTGGGGGAAACTGCAACTCAAGTTGCTGACAGGCAAAACTCATGACATGGGTGCTTCTGCAACTGACTGTATCTGTCTTGGGGCAGTTGATTGTCTGTATTGATTATTTCCTCTCCTGAATCTGTGTTTTTTGTAGGTGTTATTTGTTGCTAATTAACTGGCTACATTAGCTAGCTGGTCCCTGAGTGGATCATGATTGTTTGGTAACTGGTACCACAGTAGTTTAGAAGCCAGGCCTGCAGTAGTCTGCCCCCTCACCCCAAGATATGAAACCGCCTGTGTCTAAGCACCCATGTCATGAGTCTTGACTGTCAGCAGCTAGGGGTTCAGGGACCTTGACCCCCCCTGCACGATCTCCTTGACAGCTGGCTGGCTTCGTGGCCGCAGCAGGGGCTATCTGTGGTGGGGGGCGGGGTGTGATTAGGCATGAAGTAAAAATTAGATGAGCATTTGTCCCTCCCACTAAGCAGAAATCTGTTCTATTTAAAATTTCCCGAGCCAGATAGATCCAGACATTTTCCTGGGGCTTAAACCTCTGTCCTCCCCTACTATAAGAAGGAATGGGCAAGCCAGGACACCATGACTAATTTCATGAGGGCTACAAAACCTGGCCAAGGGAAACAAAATTGACAGATTACTTAAAGCTCTTTTCTTTTGACTAGAAATTTTAAGTCTCTAATTGGCTCCACTCTCCGCTGTTCTTCGCACCCAGTCCC